>JAFCMP010000346.1:0-600000 GCA_017506865.1 Tribonema minus
CTGCAGCAGCGGGAAATCAGACACTGCTGCCGGAGCAGCAGCAGCCGCCCTGCGGAAGAGGGTTTTCTGCGCAAGTAACGACGGTATACTTGAGTCAGTTCTACCACCTGCCTATCGACGAAGCAGCAAGGCGTTGCGGCGTGTCAACGACCATCGTGAAGGTCAGTGTGTGCTGACACAAAGCTGTTGACAGTCTCAGACCCTGCTGCGAGAGGAGATGGTGCCTTGGGGTAGCAAGGCCTACCCAGTGCAGTTGGAACTCGGCAGCTGCATCCAGCACGGTGTACTAGCACACGATTACCACTGCGCCAACGCACGTCAGTTTGCATCAAGCCTGCCGTGTGGGGGTACAAGGTACTCAGCAACGGTACTGAGTCTTGAGCTCGGGTTGAACCCGTTGCAGGTTTGCGTGGAGAGCAGGGGCACCGCTGTCCCCACGTTGGCATGCCCCCCTGGCCACGCACGCATTTGGTAGTGATGCTTGAAATGAGCACAGCGTCGACAAAACTTGATTTATAATGCATCATTAATGACGTGTGCTACAGTACGTAAACTGCTGCGCACTGACAGCCCACGCGGCTGCTTGCAGGCAGCGGGCTCAAGAGCAAGCGGCGCTGCCTCGCCGTACATAGCAGTTGCGCGCTTATGCGTCATCCACTCTGACGTAGCAACGCTCAAGCGCCCGCAGCTGAGCATCAGCACCCCACATCACCCGCAGCACATACATGCGTATATGACTGCAGCCTCCGCACTAGAGGGGCGTCACTGGCTGCAGTTTGAAGCTGCAATTGGCCTTAGTTGCACCTGCATCGCTGTGCTTCGATTGAAACCGCAAATGGCAACGCTCAACACCCTTTTTGTTCCTGCGTCACGCTCGCTTTGATGCAGCGCGCGTGCCGGCGGCTGGGCATCAAGAAGTGGCCATACCGGCGCGTCCACAGCGTCGACAAGCAGATTCAGGTATGTCAATGCTGCAGATTTTTTTTGTTGGTGTGTACGTGGTCAGTGCGCGCATTGAGACACTATCAGGGGTGTTTGAATCATGTAGATTCTGGTAGCTTAGGGTTAGGGTTAGGGTTAGGGTTAGGGTTACCTTGTACGCGCCCCTGAGCAAGAATGAGTAAAAGCACCTGCTCCGCATGGCGTACTCTGGCCGTGTCATGACACACATGGCAGTACCCAGGGGGGGGGGGGAGGGGGGGGGCACATGGAGGAGGACGTAGGGGAGGATCCCGAGATGCCACCTGGCGGCGGCGGCGTGTGAGTGGTTGTCGTTGAGACACTTTCAGACTGTCACACGACATGTAGATTCCATACAGCGAGCTTTGAGTTAGATGCCATTCATCTGGGCTTTTTCGCGCCCTGAGCGAGAATTAAATTTTCAATTAATAAAAAATACCTCTTCATGGTGTCCGCAAGAATTCCACAAGCTTGAACATGTACCGAAGTACATGAACCGGGTGAGCCTCGCCGCCATGACGTCAACTCCTTGTAGCAATCAAAGTGAGAGTTGAAGAACGCACTGCATGCCTATGCCTGCAGTGGCGCGTCACAGGGTTGAAGAAGGGCAACCGCAACACTGAAATGACAAGGGTGCGTGCCTTCATACCCTGCACGCGAGCGCCGAAGGACAACACATGTACTCAATGGGCCTGGCTGCTGGCCGCATTTCAGTGCCGCAGCTACAAACATAGCTGTGACTCTCTCTTGAAGTCAGCAGTGATCGACTGAAACGGCCCCCAGGCCGTGGTCTCCTGCACTCAGGTTGTTCAGGGGCCTTTCATTGCTCTACCGACAGAGGGGCGCGCACGCAGCGTGCAGTCGCTGCGTGCAGTCTCTGACCCCCCCCCCCGCCCCCCCCCCCCGCCCCCTCCTTGCAACAGTCCACTAAACAGCAATCGCGCTCTTCCTCCGCCCACTGCCGCCGCCGCCGCGCCGCCGCCGCAGAACGCCGCGATCCTCCTGTGCCGCGCGCACGGCGTCGAGAAGGCCAAGCTCGAGGCCAAGCTGCGCAGACTCATCGCCGACAAGCACGCGCTCATGCAGTGCGCGCGCGACAGCAGCGGCGGCGGCGGCCGCGGCGGCCGCGGCATCCACCCGCCGTCGGACCCGCGCGCGCCGCCGCCGAGCGCCGCCGCCGCCGCCGCTGCTGCCGCCGCCGCGGCGTGCAAGGGCCTCGACCTCGAGGCGCTGCTGCCCGTGGAGCAGCCCGCCGTCGCCGCGATGGTGCGCGAGTACAATGAGCGCGGCGGCGGCGGCGGCGGCGGCGGCGGCAGCGACAGCGACAGCAGCGCGGACGACGACGACTCGACGTCCACCGCGAGATGCGCGCCCGCGCGCGCCGCCGCCGCCGCTGCGCCGCGCTCGCTCATGGCGGAGATCCAAGGGGCGGCCCTGCCGCTGCTGCCGC
Source organism: Tribonema minus (assembly GCA_017506865.1). Lineage (NCBI taxonomy): Eukaryota > Xanthophyceae > Tribonematales > Tribonemataceae > Tribonema > Tribonema minus. The sequence continues at coordinate 2,411 of JAFCMP010000346.1, forward strand.
ACCTGGACGGCACGGGGCGGCATCAGTACGGCGGCGGCAGCGGCGGCCGCGGCGGCGGTAGCAGGGTGGCGGCGGCGACGGCGGCGACGGCGGCGACGGCGGGGTATCAGTTCCCGATCGCAGTGTCGTGGAGCCACGACGCGCCGCCGCCGCCGCACGCGTACCCGAGCCTGTTTCCGCAGCAGCAGCGGCGCGACGCCAGCTTCGCGTCCGGCGCGCAGCGCGATAACAGCGGCGTCGCCGCGCCGCCGCCGCCGCCGGCGCAGCCGCATTGGCAGCGACAGGCGTGCGGCGGCAGCAGGAGGGATGACGTGCGCCTGCGGGGCATGCAGGTTCTTAGCGATGCCGCCGTGATTGGGGAATAAGAGCGCTGCCACCGCGGCGCTGCCGCTGCAGCTGTTGCCGCTGCTGCTGCCGCTGCTGCTGCGCTGCTGCTGCCGCTGCTGCTGCGCTGCTGCTGCCGAATGCGGGCGCAGGGCAGCGGCGGCGGCGCGGCTGCGTGCCCCACTACTACCGGGGCGGAGACAGTAGCGCACGTGCGCTGCGCCCGGTTACACTTGTGGTAAAGTAGTTTAGCGTCTGGGCGTGACGCCCCTGAGCAGCACTTCAAGAACGGAGGCGCCGGGAAGTCTTGCGCGACAGCGCGCAGCTCCCTCGAGCACGTTGTTCACTGAGAAATTTGGGCTGTGCGCAAGGGGCCGGTAGCAGGCACGGTGGTTGTCTGGGAGAGGAGATTGTATATACTGTGGCGGGGGAGAGGGGGGTGCAGGGGGAAGAGTAGACTACATGTACCTTGCAGCAGGGGCATCGCACGCGCCAGTTTCATTGGCAGTAACGCGACCGCAGCAGGGCATTTGCGCGATCGCAGCAGCGGTGCCTGGCAATCACTCGGAGGGGGGGGGCTTGAGTTGTACTGCAGTGCACTGCGCAGTTGCTCCGCGCGCCTCCCCGTGCGCCGTAGTAAGGGGGGATAAGCGGCGGCTACAGTCAGGGTGGGCGGAAGGCAGTTAAGCCTGGAGAGAGATGCGCGTGCGCGCAAGTTCAGCGCGCGCGCGCGCTCTGTGTCGCGCTCGCTTTCCACAGGAACGGCGTAAATGCGTTGCGCGCACGTGAGAGAGAGCGCCGGAGAAAACCGCGCTCATTTGAGCACTGCCTTGTCTGATCGTGCCCAGCTGCTGCATGTATGACGTGTGTCGCGCCTGAGGCTTGCCTGAGGCTTCTTCCTTTGACATCTTGTGCTAGGTTGCTATGAAAGTGCTTCTTCATTTTACATCTTGTGCTAGGTTGACGGCGCAAGAGACCCCACGTGCACGGCTGGCACCGTACGCATGTATGCATGTATGTTCTATGAGTACGCCAAGGCTGGTCTGCGCTCGAGCGCAGTACCGGCAAGCACAACGGCAAAACGCCTGCACAACCTTTGCTCGCACCTCATGGTGCCATTAGCGCAGAGGGCAGAGCACACACAGAACAGGAGACGCAAGCACGCGTTCTCTGAGCAGCAAAAAAGGGCCTTGTGCTTGTAGCAAATGAAGCGGCGCGGATCCTTACGAAATGTGTGTAAATTTACAGTTGGCTTCTTTCCGCAACTGGAAGGCAGCGATTTCAATCTTCTCGCTCCACCAGCCGCATGCTGAACCGCGTCGATGGCCGCTGCTCCCCCCTAACCACCCTCGTGAGTCGTCCGGTCATCTGTGTTGCGACCAAGTGCAGGACAGGGGGAGGGGGGGGAGGCGTCAGCCATGGGGGGGGGGGGGGGGCTTGAGGGGGGGAGGGGCAATAATGATGCGCCCTGTGCGTCTGGTGTGCGCCGTCATTCAGGTGCGCCACAGAGTGGTGGCGTGAAGCACAAGCGTCAGTGCCGTCAGAGCGGAGCGTGTTGCCGCAGTCACCGTGATGCGCCTCCGAGCAACGCGTTTCGAGCACGCGCGGCGCACTCGTGCTAGCATAACCTGCAGCAGCGCTCAAAGTCATTCTCACGAAAGTAGTTGCGAGGCGCCCGCGGCGCCGTCGCGGTTCTCTTGAGTGCACCGCATACTTCAACAGTCGCCCGCGACAGAGTTGAGCTTAAGGTGAAGTGCAGCAGTCACGCTGCTGACAACTTCAAATGCAAGATGGCCGAGGGAGGGCAGTGGGGGGTACACCAAGCAGCTGTGGTGGATAAGCCGCGTGAAAGCACGAGACGCTGCTGCCGCCGCCGCCACTGCCGCTGCGACCACAGTGGCAGCAACCGCTGCTGCGCTTGGCAAGGCGCCATGCGAGGGCGCAAGCGCGTCCGACAATTGAGCGTGCCCTTGTGCATGCGGTGCAGCGATGCGTCATTTACAGGATGACGTGATTATTTACCCCTAGCCCAACCCCATCCTAACCCCAATTCCAGCCCCCCAATCCTGATCAGAAACCCACCTTGAGCGGCCGCCGGCTGCAGCCGGCGGCCGCTCAAGGTGCGTTCTACTCAGGTTTTGGGGGCTGGGGTTAGGAGTAGGATGAGCATTGGTGGACATGGCGCGTCGTCCTGCGGATGAGCAACATGGGGGGGCAGGGGGGGGGGGGGGGGGGTAAAGCGAGGGGGCCTAGCGCCCGTCTCTCATGATTGTGCGTGCACATGGGGGGCGCGTCGAGGCGCACGTCGGCTGGTGTGTGTGGCACCTGGGGTTAGGGCCAGGGGGTAGGTTCATGAGCGCGGCTGGGTGAGGGTTAGGGTTAGGGCTGGTGCAGGAGTAGAGCTGGTACATTGATATTTTGCGCCATCCTGCGGATGAGCAACTGTCGTGGTGGACAGGGGGGCGCGCATCGTGGCGCGCTTAAGCTTAAGCGCGCCACGATGCGCGCCCCCCCTGTGCACAACCATGAGAGTCGGACGCTAAGGTCCCTGGCCTTGGCCGACCGCCCCCCCCCCCCCCATGTTGCTCATCCGCAGGACGACGCGACACATCTACCAGCACCAATTCCAGCCCCCCAACTCCCAGCCCCCCAAAACCTGAGTAGAACGCACCTTGAGCGGCCGCCGGCTGAAGCGCGCCTCGATGCGCGCGCCCCTGTCCACGTACCCCGTGTAGCTCAGCAGCGCGCCCTCCTCGCCGCCCAGCGCGTCCCCCCCTCCCGCCGCCTGCCGCACCTCGAACCGCAGCGTGTCGAGGTGCGTCGGCCCGGGGTCGAGCCGCCACCGCAGCCCCTTCACGCGCCCGTTGTCCGGAATCTCCGCGGACCCGTCGCGCTTGAGCATCACGCGCAGCATGCCGCCCGCCGCCGCCGCGCCGCCGCCGCCGCCGCTGCTGAGCGCCGCCACCGGCGCGTAGTCCGGCAGCAGGTCCATGTCGTCGCCGACGGCCCACACGCCAACGAGGTCGAGCGGGTTCTCGTCCCAGCCCGCGGAGCGCAGCGTGCGGCGCAGCTCGCTCTCCCACGTGACGAACGACGTGAGGACGCGCGACGACGCCGGCGTGCGCCGCGCGCCGAGCTCGCGCACCAGCGCCGCGACGACGCGCGCGTACGCGTTCGCCCACGGGTTGCGCAGGCCGCGCGCGCCCGCCGTGAGGCCGTTGGACAGGAGCTGCGGCAGCGGCAGCGCGAGGCAGCGGAGCAGCGTGCAGGCGGCGCGTGAGCAAGAGCGCGCATGTGCGCAGTCTGCAGCGCGACGAGTGTGAGTGCGGCTGCGCGCGGCGGCGGCCGCGGCACGAGCGCGAGCGGCTTGCGTGTGTATGAATGTGCGTGCGCTTGAGGGTAGGGTGCGGTGTGAATGGAACGTGGCTGCAGCGGCGCGCATTGAGCTCATGGAAGCGCACATCCGCGAGCGGCGACTGCACTTGACGAGTACTTGAGAAATAGGAGTACTGTAGTACATGCAAATCAAGGCACACATCCATGCAATGCGCATTGAGACGCTTTCAAGGTGTTCACAAAGACACATGTACATTCTGGTTGCGAGTCCATGGATTTTCCACCATCTGGGCGTTTTCGCGCCCTGAGCGGGAATTCTATTCTTTTAAAACGACATACATGGCTGAATCGCAATTTTTTCCGCGCCTTGAGCGAAAATCAATAAAAAGTACAAAGGAGTACATACATACATACATACCTCAATGAGCGCCTGGTAATAGACGTCCTCCTGGCTCCCCTCCCACTCCCCCCCCTGCGCCCCCCCCACCCACTTGGTCATGAACGCCGTGCGCTTGCTGCCCATCTCGCGCGCGAGGCACGCCAGGTCGTCGTCGTTGCCCACGCACATCGTCCGCACAACCCTGCGCGCAAAAGCGAGTTTCCAGGTGTTGAGCAGAATTTCAGCACATGAGAAGCAGCGCGTGGCCAATGGGCATGCTGAAGGGCAGTTAAGGCGTGTGCTGCAAATATATGCCACCGCGTCGCGCGACACACCTGTTACTGAGCGCGTTGAGCGCCTTGGTCTTGGTGTGCCCCTCCACGATAGCGTCCAGCACGGAGAGGCAGATGTCGGCATCGGCAGGCGCGGCGCGACCCGCGGCGCCCGGCGCTAGCGGCGCGCAGCCAAAGTCGCCCAGCACGGAGAGTACGCGGCGGTACGCCTGCATGTAGTTGGGCGCCAGGGCGTCGAGCGCTGCCGGGGAGGCGGCGGGCCCCGGCAGGCCGAGCGCGCAGACTGCGTCCTGGGGGGGTGCGTTAGGGGGGGAGGGGGGGGTGACGGGGGGTATGGTGACGGGGGGTGCATCGGTGCGCGTGCGCACACCGTCATCGGCAGGAGCACTGGCATCCGTAGGACTGCCGACCCCCGCTTGCGCGTAGATGTTCTATTGGCCCTGTGGCTCCAGCCCTGACTCCCACCTTCAGCCTCAGCGCACGCACGTCACCTTTTGTGAACGACGCGTCGCAGCCCAGACTCCCGCTGCATTTGTGAACTCTGATCTCTGCACCCTGTCTGCCGCTGCAGCTGCAGCTGCTGCTGCTGCTGCTGAAAGCGCCCACCAGTGTACTTCAACTCTAACCCCTTCAACTGCACTTTCGATGCGTTCTCCCTTGCCCGCTGCTGCCAGGGCCTCCTCCCCAGTGTACTTCAATTTCAATCCCTGATTTTTTTTCACTATTAGAGACATTCTCACCAGATACGCGTGCGCCTCTGCAAAGCCCGGCTCCGCCGCGTACGCGTTCTCAAACTTGCTGAGCAGCCCCGTCAGCTCCCTCTTCGCAGGCAACTCTGATCGCTGCCCTACCTGCTGCTGCGAGCGCCCCCCCTGTGTACTTCAACTTCAACTTCAACCCCTCAACTGCACTATTAGACTATTCTCACCAAGTATGCGCGCGCCTCTGCGTAGCCCGGCTCGGTCGCGTACGCAGTCTCAAACTTGCCCAGCAGCCCCGTCAGCTCCCTCTCCGCGGGCCCGTGGTCCTCCGGCGAGTTCAGTATGAGAACGTTCTTTATCAGTATGTTCGTCTTCCTGCGAGCGGCGCGCGATATGCGGGTTAGGTAGGATTGCAGGCACGACGCTTGCGAGCTGCCTGTTTTGGGTTAGAGCACGGGCGGGGGCAGGCAAGTGACGAGAAGTGCAAGTACTTGAAGTAGACGTGGCAGCGTTCAGTATGAGAACGTTCTGTATCAGTAAGTTCGTCTTCCTGCGAGCGGCGCCGCGCGATGCGGCACAGACGGAGTTGATACGGCAGGTATGGCGCTGGCGAGCTGTGTGTTTGGATGGGGGTGGAGGCAGGCGACCCCACAAGTGACAAGAAGTGCGAGTACAACTACTTCAAGTAGGGTGGCAGCGCGTCACAGCCTGCAGAGCAGAACACATGGGACATTTGAAGCACACTCAGAGCTGCCTTTGCAATGTCGCACTCAGTGCGGCTATCTGAAGAGATGTCCGCAGTACGTGTGCGCATGTAGGCGCACTTTTGGGTGGGGCTGCCGCTTCAGTTCACGACGCATGCAGGCGTTGCCTGACGGGTGCAGCAGTCGTAAGCGCAAGGTACCATGAAAGATGCTTTCAGTCGCTGTGCAGCTGGTGTGACCATGAGCATGCAATAGCTCAGGGCTGCATTGAGCGGGGGCCCCTCAACGCAACGGCGAGAAACACATGGGCAACATGCCATGTTCGCAGCGAACCGCGCGGGCGGGGCAGCGACCGCGCTGTCATCGCCGCAGGTGCTGATGCTGCTGCTGTGCCTGCTGAGCAAACTGGCCCAGCACAGTAACAAGCTCCACACTCTTGGGGGTACTGGCCTCAATTGCAATACAGGTGCGACGCGGTTGGCAATGATTGGCAGCTGAGGGACGTGAGGTTTGGGTGGACTTCAACTTGCCTATTAAGGGCCTTGGTCATGGAAGGCCCAGACAGCGCGGAGTCCATGCTGCAAGACAACAAGCGAAAGAGAGAACCGTAAGAAGCTGCAGCCAGTCCGCTTGTATGCATGCAGTGGTGCATGCATGCATGTGTAACAGCAGCGCTCAGCGCAGTACAGCTCACGCAGTACAGCTCACAAACATGCTACACTGGCCGCTGCACCAGTACTACAGGCTGTCGCATCATGCGCTAGTGGACGTGATGCTACAGAAGCACAATGACGTATGCGCCAGCCAACTTCATTTGGCCATGCCCGTCAAGTGCGTGTCACTATGCGAGAAAAGGTGTCATGTTTCGAGCTGGAGATGCAAAAATCTCGAGAACCAAGGGGTACTGACAACCAGTCCTTACGCACCTGTCCAGGCAGAAATCAAACTCATCAAAATACTGTGCCACAGCTTCTGTCGACGCCGTCTGCATGGATACCCTGCCTCTTCTAGCAGGGCTCCAGTTGTCGCCGCCGCGGCTAGCGCTGAGGCTCTGCAGCGCTGCTCTGTGCGAAGCCGCCAAGCGAGCTGCATGAGATCTGCAACCAACGCAGTAACCCCCGCTGCGAGGAATGGGTGCAGTAAAGCACCATGCACCTTGCATTCCTGCTCCTAATGCAGAGGTCAAGACCGCCACCTTGGGCCATCGCCAGATCATTGCTGAATTACTCAGTTGTCACAGCGCCGCCCGCGCGTCCGTCGCCTTCTGCGTACCGCGTCTTGTTGATCTCGCTGATGCTGCGCCGGCAACTGTGTCGCAGAGCGTGCAAGGCGCGTGGTTCCTCAACTTCCGGAGTTGAAGTGCCATTGTTCGCGACAGTGCTGGTTCCCCGACAAGTGCTGATTCCGCGCCTGCTCCCGTCTCAGAACCTCAGACAGGAGCCAGCAGTACATGCACGAGTTGTGCAGCAAGCAATCGTCGCTGACTGCAGCGCATGCGCTTCACACTTGCAGCTTTTTCCACGGCAAGAGCAGATGAGCCGGGGCAAGGTGGCGCTAAGGAAACGAAAGGTGACGACAGCAAGGCTAGTGTAGTGGCGAGCATCTTTTCGTTGATGCAAGACGTATTGTAGCACCGTGACTGTGAATGAGGACAGGAAGGTCGAGATCCTCAGAGAGCCCCCTGCCACTCCGTATCAGCAAAATGAGTCTCGCCGCATCGCGATTGTCTCCATTGTCCTCTTTGGTCTCCTGCACCATCGAGCTCCTTGCTGCGACCCCACAAGTACCACAGCGGCGCTGAGGAGACCAACGGAGAGCTGGGAGGGGTGGTGGCAATTGCTGGCGACGAGTACGAGTCTCGTTTCGCCAGCAGCAGGTCGTGCTTGTCCTGGTCCTTCGCGGAATGGGCAAGTTTTTCACCTAAAACCCACAGGGATGGAGGCTGCTGCAGTTGCCTCGCCGAGAAGCGAGCTACCTACAGGCTAAAATGCGTGGGCTGCATGCAGAGCTGCTGGATGGTATGGGCGACGCAGCAACATCGTCAGCTGCTGACTGCTTGTCCAGCTCGGTCAGGACACAACGCCCGGTCTGCAATGAGCATGCGGCGTTGCTGGCGCACACGGGCAAGTACCTGCCATACGCCTTCCGCGGGCTGGTAGCACTCGCCGCCGGCCAATCTGGTGCACTGCAACAGCAACCACTGCTTTGGTGTGTGTGATCGGCCTGCAACGGCTGGGCAGCACTGCTCAACCATGGCACTCGGAGCTCGCAGCGATGTGCCCACACCAGTGGTGACATGGAGGCTGCTGCAGCAGTGCCTGGGGCCACTCGCATGGGGGCGTCATTCGCAAGTGTTCAGAGCACTGGCACCAAGGCTGCGGTGGCACGTCAAGCAGTGTAGCCTGGTTGATGGCATTGGCGCCGGCATTCACGCCTGACTAGATGGTGCATTCAGGCATTGTTTGAGGCCATTGTGATTGAGCAATGGACCTGACAAGTGATAGCAAGCTGGCGACGGAGACAACTGCCACTATGCCATACAATTCAACATGCGTGGTGTTTGCTACACCTGCACGAAGCATTGCCAGCAGAGAGTTGCTGAAGGCTTGGCGATCGAGCACATTTGCATGTTGATGTGTGCAAGAGACGGTAAAGTACCCTTCAAACACGCCATTCGTGGTACAACAGCAGATCTAGGTTCTGTTGGGTGTAATGGTACGTAATGCGATACCAACTCGCGCCAAGGAGCTGCAACCACGTACCGTAGTAAGCGCTGCCTATACACACGAATGAACCTGGGCATTGGTGATGAAAAAATTGGCTTCAACAGTAATTGACTCCTGTAACACGCACCAGTATATGTGCATATATACATGCTACGTAATAATGTGTGCGCTCACACATACTCACATCATGCCACCATTACCCCCCCCCCCCCCCCCCCCTTCCCTCGGGTAATCTTCGCGGACAGAATGATTCAATTCTGCCAACATCACAGGGATCACTGGCGGTCTCGGAACGTCGACTGATCCTACGCGCGCGTATACGGCTGTCGCTAGGCCAGCAGGACGAGGAGGGGTTGGACAGCACTACCAGCGCAGCAGCGGGAAGTGAGGCTTTGGCGCATCTGAGCCAGCACAACCATGGTGTCCGCGGAGAGGTGCCTGACGGCAGCATCAGCAGTGGCTTTGCTGTGTGGCGTCCTCGGCAGTCCCGAGCAACACGCGAGGCAGCTGAGGATGTCTATCCCTGGCATACCGACCATCCAGGTGGGCCAGCTACGTGCTGAGCTTGCAGCGTGTGATTGCTGGTGGATCCAAGTTGAACACCAAGCAGCAATTCTCAATGTTTACCACTAGCGACCCACACACACCACACACCTTTGCTGCTGCTGCTTCACTGTCGTTTGCTTGAGCAGACCCAGACTACAGGGAACCATGGCAACGCCGGGATTGGACCTAAAAATCAGCACTGCGTCTTGGACCCGTAAGTGCCGTGCCCCAGCAGCTTTCTGCAATCCAACCATGTGTACTGACGTATCGACAGTCGGCATCGTCACCATCTGGTAGTTACGCATCACAAGCAACAGAGAGTCTCTGAGACTGTTGCCCTGGCAGGAAGCGTAGTGATGTAGGCCCACTTTCTAAAAGACTTCGACAGTCACTTCGCCCTCGGCAATTCGGTGGTGTGAGTGGCTACGTCATTCGCGCATCCCAGCCACCGGTTGCTGATGTGATTGCTGTGAGAGCTCACATCATTGTGCCTGCAAGACGACTATGCCAGCTTTGCTATAATAAAGGGTCAAGATGCTGCAGTTGCAGTTGCTGTGATGTTGGGACCATCCATTTGTACGAATTTCACTGTTGTGGTAACTTCATTCATCGTCATCACCAACCTTGCACGTATTTGCAGATTTGTGGAACTTATCATGTCAGCAATTGCAATGTTTCGTGTTTGCAAAAAACTCTCAAGTTTTGCGCTGAATTTATTGAGAGCGGCGCTCGGCTGTTAAATTACCTGAAATTACCTCATACTTGCCGCTCAGTATATACGGTGTTAATATTATCAAGGCAGCCACTGGCACAAGCAGAACCCGGTACCTGGGCTGTTGCTGTCATGTGATCGCGTCTGATCACACCGAGCTAAAGCAAACTTGCTGCAATTCTCCATATATCCAACTTGAACGTCCCTGCCGCATTTCCCCCAACCTGCTCACATAATACGGGAGGTGCAGCATTCAGGTCGAGGTTATGGCGTCTACGCAGGTGTGCTGCAGAAAACCTTGCCCTTGTGCACTTCCTAGGTCCTGCAACTTCAGTCGAGTTCACTTTTCGTTGTCCCCCTGCCTCATGCGCAATCCCCTCCCTACCCTCTGAACTGCGGCAAGTTGACACTGGAGACGCTGCAGTGCGTTCTTGCCATCAGCTTCTGGTGTCGCACTTCTGACGTGTCGTGCAATGTCAGCTGCTGCTGATTTTGTCACGCATCCTCCCCCCGCCCATTACTGGCCTTGTTCGTAACCAATGCGCGCAGGCTGGAGATTCATTTCTCAGTCGGTTGATGATGCTGATCAGTGGTTTCTCGCTGCAGCCCCCCCCCCCTTCAATGTCGGCCGATGCTGAATCATTGTGTCCCCCCCCCCTTCTTTCATTCGCAGTAAGCTGACGCCGGAGACGCTGCCGTTCTTCATACCGGACATTCGCCAGGCGTGGGGCTCGCTGTGCGGCAGAAATAGGGGCGTGTTTGTAACGGATCCGCCCGATGGCCACACGTACTCGTGCAACGACCTGCCCGAGGTGCGTACTTCAATGTATGACTTCAAGTGGTGACTTCAGTGCTGACTTCAAGTGGTGACTTCGTGCTGTGTTTGTAACGGATCCGCCCGACAGCCACACACGCACTCGTGCAACAACCTGCCCGAGATGTGTACTTGAAGTTCGGGCTTTAAATTGCTGTGCTTGGGGCCCGCCCAAACAGCCACACATACACGTGCAACTTTTTTTCAATTGCTGACTTGAAGTGTGGGCAAGTGCTGTTGATGGTGAAATGTGCGGCAAACAAGTTATTGCGCTTTCTGTCATCTCGCTTGGGCACGAAAAGTCTGGATGATGAATGTCAAGCTTTCAGAATAAACATTTGCCCATGTAGGGACAGTATCAATCCTGGTTTTGCTTTGATGAACAATTGACAATCACTTTATGTGCAACAGCCTCTTTGAGGCATGGCCATGAAGCGCCGTGCTCGCAGTTATTGAGTCAATTGTAAGTTGAATTAAATTTATTCGTACATTTGTGAGTATTTCACATTAGTTGTGTATACACATTTTTAAACACATTCTTCATCAGAAACCATGGGCAGATTAAGATATTCGTTGTCAGGGAAATTATCAATTGATTCCTTGAGGTCAAAGTACAGAAGGGGCAAAGCTGAGCATGTTGAAGAAACACATGTGCGCATGCATGAGTTCTTGTGCATACAATTCTTGGACAGATTTGTGAATGTAAGCTGCAAAAACTCAACAGTGACCCCGCATTTGTCATCTAAAGGCATGGGAAAACGGCCGCAGCGCTCAACAGCTGAGCACTGCTTGACGTCTGCATTTCAGGAGCCTTGGTCTTGCGCCAAATATTTCACTTAAAAGCATGAAGCATAGGCATTTTTGCTCCGACATGCTACCATGTATGCAACATGCTCTGGTTCGGGACTGGTGCTGTACGTCAAGACATCGCTATTGTGCTGAGAGCGCTGCTTTTTTTAAACAAGATGATTCATTTTTGTTGAATGAATGCACATACCTGTACATTTCAGAAAGGCGCATGGGAACTATTCACATCTTTCTATGTAATTTTCAAGTGAAACGTACTTGGACTACTGTGAATATCAGATGCGCTCTAGACAAACATACTTCAAAGTGCTCTCAACATGAGACACAAGCATGAGGTTTGACTATGGGAAGACATTATTTGCTGAACGACTTAATTCTCAGGGTGAGTTAGTGCAGTCAATGAGGCATTCCCGTACAAGCGCGCGTGTCTACAACTGTTGCACTCTAGCGTGATGGTGCAAGCGCGATGAGCTATGCCAAAAAAAACACGACGCGTTGTAGCAGGATGAATGAGGCTATCGCTGCTGGCATGGGGTATACAAAAAAAAAAAAGGGACTGATCGGGGTGGCGCACTTAATACCAGCCTGTTCGCATAATCACAGAACAATAGCTGAAATTCTAAAGGGCTTGTGTAGGGAAGCACCGTGTGACATATTCATGACGTACTTGACTTGGTGAAAAATGATGCCAATGTCGAGGAGAGTTCACGCTAGTGGTTGACAACTTTTTCACTGAGACGATTTGCCTCAGCTCACTGGTCACTGTTGCTGGCAACGCGCCGCCCGCTGGCTGACTCGCGAGAGCCATCGTTTGCTGTGACAGATGCCGATCTCATCACCTACCATGTACGGGTCCAACAGTCGTCAACCTTCAAAAATCTGTACTTGCCCAACTTCATTACCATGTACAAATGTGCTCCAACAATAATCAAATTGTTTCAAATGCAGTGCTCCCTCCAACAATCAATCATCATACTATGCAAATTGCTCGTACAGCTCGATCATACATGTAGCGATCCGTTGAGTATGGTCAACATCTTAACAGCATGCCCAGGGTGACATCTTTGAGGGTCACGCCCTTTCGCGCATGCAGATTCCTCGAAGCATATGCTGCAAACTTGTTTACCTATAAATGAATAGCTTATATAACAACATATACAATGTCTTTGCTCCGGTGCAGAGGTGGGGTCCCGCGGCGAATGTCAATGAGGTCCTCAACCAGACGCTGGTGCCTGCCAACGTGGTGAGTCTGCTAACTTGGTCTCATAGTAGTTTAGGGTTAGGGGGAGGGTGTTTGTTTACAGCTGGTTCCTGCCAAGGTAATGACTCTGTTAGTACTGTACTTGGTCCTGTTCACGGTATGCACGTGTGGGGGCACATGTATGCGCAAGTACATGTGTACTGGTTGTGTTCTCTGAGTATGATGCGTGCACGGGTACATGTGTGAGCATAATGCGTGCGCGGGTACGTGTGCGTGCCGTATGCACATGGCAGCTGCGCGCGTGCGAGGCGGATGCGGCCGGAGTCTGCTGGTAATGGGTCTGTCCGTAAGTTAGAGTTGGGGGTACCTAGAGTTAGGGTCTTAGTGTACGCTCGCAGCAGGGGCGTGAGTACACGACACGCGTGTTCGCGGCTGTTGGCGCGCATGGGCACGCAGGTAGGGGGATGCGTTGTACACATTGCAAAATGGCATGATGTGCCTGCGCACGCATGCGCGTCGCGGCGAGCGTGCGCATCACGTCACGGGTGTGTGTATCGCATAGTGAAGTACTTGGCTTATCGGCGATAGGGTTCATGTATTCTCAAGTCTGTATGTGTCGTGTATATACTGAAGTATGGCATGCGCAGGGGGCTGGGGGGGTGCGCGTGGCCGATGCGGTGAGAGCGCGCGCGCGCGCGTCTGCGTTGTGGTGCACACGCCCCTTTGCGGGGCCCTGCGTGTCATGCATCGCACAGCACTCGCCTCAAAGCGACGAGAGCGTTGTTGATTCCCCTGGCGCAAAGGTTCTCGAGTGCTGCTCATTCATGCTCGCTGCACGTGTGCATCACCGGCTGGCGCGAAAAGCGCTGCTGACATCCTTGCGAGTGCCATCGCGGTCAAAGCGCAATTGTGTGTGGGTAGCATTGCTCACCCAAAATCGCTCTCCCCGCGCGCGCTCCCCTGCAGGCCGTGGAGACCATTGAGAACATTGTCAAGTCCGTCTACTTCACCAACCCCACCAAGGTGAGAGGCAGCGCTCAGCTAAACACGCGCTCCGCGTGTGAGAGGCAGTGCTCAGCTCGGCGCAAGAGAGGCAGAGCTCAGCTCAGCATGAGAGAGGCAGCGCTTGGCTCGCTGAGAGGGCGCATTGCTTCGCACGCCGCTTCCCGTTCTGTTACGCAGGCCGCGCTAGTGCATGCGGCGCCCCGCATGCGAATCGCTTTGCGCAGAACTCTGTGACGCGCAGCAGCGCTCCGCTGCAGCTGCACCACATCCTGTGCTATTCAGGCTCGTAAATCGTGTTGTCTGCCCGTTGGCGTCAGTTGGAGTACATCCGCCACTGTGCCTTCTCTGATGCGGCACGCCGGGCGAAGGTGCATTGAGCTGAAACGTCTGGCGCCGCAGCGCTCAGCGGTTTCATCTGGCGCAGCAGGCGCATGCATGGCTTTTGCTTGTGCAACCTATACCATACTGTACCTCTGCAGTGTCTGCAGTTACAAACCACATGTGCATGTATGTAATGCTCAGCGCCGGACCTCACAAAAGCGCGAGACGCTCCCCCCCACACGGCGCCACCTCATACGACTGCTGCTTGCTGCTTGCTGCTCTGTGTGTGTTTGCCGCTGCACTGTAGACCACGATACCCACTTTGAGTTTGAAGTTTATGTGATGACGCCCCCCGTCCCCCCAGGACGCCGCCTCGTGCGACTTTGAGGGCATCAGCACGCTGCTTTGTGATGTGTACATGCGCCGTAGACACGCTAGTCACTTCAACTGTGAAGTTCAACAACAAGCCTGTGTGACGCCCCCCCCCCACAGGACGCCGCCTCGTGCGACTTTGAGGGCATCAGCACGCTGCTGTGCCTTGTGTGCATGCTGCTGCGCCGTAGACCACGATACTCACTTGAAGTGCAAAGTTTCAAGCCTGTGACACTCCCCTCCCCCCCCAGGACGCCGCCTCGTGCGACTTTGAGGGCATCAGCACGCTGCTGTGCGGGCGCGAAGACCCGTGGAAGCGCGCGCCCTGGTATGACACCCTCAAGGCGCCCATCCGCGCAGTTAACATCGGCGGACTGTGAGTGAACGCAAACTTCAATTCTGAATCATTATATGTCGCCGGTGAAAGGGTTAGCGAATCGTTTAATGGAGCCGTGGTATGACACTCTCAAGGCGCCCATACGCGCCGTCAACATTGGCGGACTGTGAGTGAAAGCAAACGTGAACTACTGATTCATGCTAACTTCAATGCTGATGCATCGCTGGGTCCGCCTAGGTATCAATAGGGTTAGGGCTAGTGAGCTGCGTGTAGTGAGCTGTGTGTGGAGACGTTGTGGTGAAACATCCTTACGGCGCCCATTCGCGCCGTCGGCGGACGGTGAGTGAACATAAACTTGAGCACTGACAATTGCGATCTTCAATTACTGGCGTATCGCTGATGAGCCTAGGCAAGGGTAGTGGTGCCGGGGTATGCAGTGCTCAAAGCGCCCGTCCGCACCGTAAACTTGGCGGACTGTGAGTGAACGTTAACTTGAACTGATCACTACGGTTTCTGTAGGGTTGATAATGGTTAGGGTTAGGGTTAAAGTTAGGGTTAGGGTTACTGTGAGTGGGCCGGCCATCATGTTGCGGCAGGGCCAACGATCCGTGAAAGGTCGTTGCCGAACTCGTGCCAACTCACAAGCCGCTATTGCTTTCAACTTCAACATTCTCACGTCGACTTCAACCAAAACATACCGCTTCTGTATCCCAGGTTTGTTCTGGAGAGGTGGATCCTGCCGGCATTCGTTGACTGGGGCGAGCCCACAGGCATCATCGACCAGCACAGCTTCAGCGTTAAGTGCGGCGACCTCGGCATCTGCGAGGACATCAAGGCGCACTGGAAGAACTTCTACACGGCGCAGGTGAGATTATTCACTCAATGACTCACTCGATGACTCGCTCAATGACTCATTCGATGTTGCCTCGGCATCTGCGTGGACTTCAAGTCGCAGTGGAAGAACTTCTACACGGCGCAGGTTAGATGACTCAACTCAGTGACTAACTTAATGACTCGCTCAATGATGCCATGGCATCTGCGAGGACATGGAAGGTGCACTGGAAATGACTCACTCGATGACGCCATCGACAGTGGGTCGTGGAGAGGTGAGGGGCGGCAGGGGTAAGCGTGCGGGTTAGGGATCAGGGTCAGGGTCAGGGTCAGGGCAAGGGCTACGGTTAGGGTTAGAGCGGCTGGCGCCTCAGCTCAGCGGTACGAGCACTGGGAGATGCGGCCAGCGTTGACCTTGATGACGCGCTCGGCAGCAGCGCTCACCCGCTGCTGATGCGTTTCCTCTGCATCGTCACGGTGCGAGGTTTGTCGAAAGTGTGGGACACTGCATGCTGTGTGCCCTGCCCTGACTGACAATGCGGTCCGAATGCACATACGTACGCTTGCTCTTCTCGCGGGCAGAGGCAGGGCTGCCGCCGCGCGCCGCCACACAAGAATCGCGCGGCGTGCGCGGCTTGCACGTGCGCTTGCGCAGACACACATCCATTATGCGGCGACCACGGTTATTGGCGGAAGCCATTCAATTCGACGATTAACGTAGCCACACCTTGTCACCTCGTGCACTACAATCTTTTGATTCGTTTCCATGCACGGTCTGGCCGCTGTTCCGCCGCCGCTCTGCGCACTGTTTCGCCAGACGGCGCATGTGTCACCGCCCATTCGCTTGCCCCTCCGTGCTCTCTCCGCGCTGCGTCGCACTGCGCTAGAGGCACTGCTGGCACAGTCACCATGTTCTCTGGTGTGGAGCGCTGACGTCGCTGTGCCCCGCACTCTGCCCCCGCCCCCTTCAGGACTTCCACGACATGAAGTCCATGGGCCTCAACTCGATCCGCCTGCCCGTCGGCTGGTGGTACTTTGCCAAGTACGCCAACATCAACTCCGCGCCATACATCATTCCAGACGAGGACCTGTACAGCCTCGATCACCCTATCACGCGCGTGCTCAAGTGGGCGCACGACGCTGGGCTTCAGGTGACCGTGATGACTGTGATTGTTCTCTCTGGATCTGTAGGGTTAGGTTAGGCGTTCAGGTAAGGATTGAGTTGACCCTTAGGAGACGATGATGACTGTACTTTGCCAAGTACGCCAACATCAACTCCGCGCCGTACATCATCCCGGACGAGGACCTGTACAGCCTCGACCACCCCATCACGCGCGTGCTCAAGTCGGCGCACGACGCTCGCCTTCACGTGATATAGTAAATGAGGACGCAAAGCATTCAATCTGACGGCTACCCACACCTTGTCACCTAGAGCTCTACAATCTTCTGGCTCGTTTCCATTCAGCATTGGTACTAGGGTTAACGCCGTCATCATCCCATATTCAGCCTCGACCACCCCATTACGCGCGGGCTCAAGTGGGCCCACCCCATTACGCGCGTGCTCAAGTGGGCGCACGATGCTGGCCTCCAGGTGACGATAACGGCTGTGATTGTTCATTCTGGATCTGTAGAGTTAGGTTAGGCGTTCAGGTAAGGATTGAGTTGACCCTTAGGAGACGATGACGACTGTACTTTGCCAAGTACGCCAACATCAACTCCGCGCCGTACATCATCCCGGACGAGGCTCTGTACAGCCTCGACCACCCCATCACGCGCGTGCTCAAGTGGGCGCACGACGCCGGCCTTCAGGTGATCAAGTCAATGAGGACGCAAAGCATTCAATTTGACGGCTACCCACACCTTGTCACCTAGAGCTCTACAATCTTTTGGCTCGTTTCCATTCGGCATTGGTACTAGGGTTAACGCCGTCATCATCCCATATTCAGCCTCGTCCACCCATTACGCGCGTGCTCAAGTGGGCCCACCCCATTACGCGCGTGCTCAAGTGGGCGCACGATGCTGGCCTCCAGGTGACGATAACGGCTGTGCGTCAGTCTTTTCTTTGTTCTGCACATCTAGGGTGAGGGTCAGGGTTGGGGTCAGGTCTAGGTTAGGGTTGAAGTTGGCACTGTGCATCGTCTCGGACTAAGACCCCTGTGCAGCATCAAACACCCCATCACGTGCGTGCTCAAGTGGGCGCGCGACGCTGGGCTTCAGGCGACGATGATGACTGTGATCGTTGCTTCAGGATCTGTAGGGGTAGGGGTAGGGGTAGGGGTTTTACGTAAGAATCGAGACAACGTCCAGTGATGATGATGACTGGTGCATCAATCTTCCTGCATCTTTAGGGCTAGGTAATGGTTCCAGTAAGGATTGGGTCAAGCGCTAGCGCCATGCACCATTCTGCATGAGACCCCTGTACAGCCTTGACGCGGGTTGCAGAAGCGTGGGCACGATGCCGGCCTCCAGGTGGCAATGATACTTACTGCCATCTGTTCTGCATCTGTAGGGCCAGCATTAAGGCGAGTCGATCGTCCTGAATTGAGGGCTTGTACGGCCGCGCAGTGCTGCTGATCCGTGGTCGCTCGTGCCCCGAAGTGCATGTGATGCTGGTGCGGGGGCGCTGCGCGGAGCACTGTTGCGAGCTGAACCCCCCCGACCGCGCATGCCCCCAGTGTATCTTGTGATACACGACAGTGCTGGAAAGCAGTGTTGTTGCATGGAAGGGATGCCTGCCTACTGCGGCGCCAGCCATTGCGCTGAGGAATCATCGACGAGTCAAACTCTGAGTCATCGTGCTGCTTGCCGCATGTGTCATGTACGCCACAGGTGATCCTGGACCTGCACGGCGCCCCCGGCGGCCAGAATGGCCTTGACAACAGCGGCCTCACGTCACCGGACCCGAATAACCTCGTGTGGGGAGAGGTGAGTGGGGGGGGGGTAGCTAGGGGCAGGGCTCACAACTAGGGTTAAGATTGCCTTGTTTGTTCATGTCGCCGGACCCCAAACAACCTCGTGTGGGGAGAGGTGAGGGGGTAGTGAACTACAGTATCTACGGGGGTTTAAGGCTAGGGCCAGGGGTCACAATCAGGGTTAAGGTTGCCTTGCCCATTGCCCTAAACACGTGCACGCTTAGTTGGGAAGCGAGGGGTTAGCAAACAGACTACGTGGGGATAGTGCTAGGGCCAGGGTCCACCACTAGGGGTAAGGTTGCCTTGCCCTTTGCCTCAAACATGTGCACATTAGTTGGCAGTAGGATTGGGAGCAGCCAGGACCAGCGGTGGGATTGTCTGGCTGGCTCGCTCACCATCCGATGTGCACTTGAAAGTTGACTCAACAGCATCTTGTGTACTCGAATGTTCATAGAGAGATGGCAGGTGCTATATACATGTAGAAGCGTCGACACTATGTGGGCCGTTTTGACGTGTTCCGGTACATGTGATGTGTACTTGACGGTCAATCAAGTGCATACTCAAATGGCATCTTGTTTACTGAAAGTTTTACACGAGACTGGCAGGTGCATTTAGTTTATAGAAGAGTGGCAGGTGTATGTACATGTAGAACCGCAAGTCACTACTGTAAGCTGTTCTGATGTGCCCCGACTGCGCTTCCTTCCGCGCGCACAGGCGTGGCTGTACTCGCCCAACCACATGGGCAACACGGTCAAGACGCTCGCCGCCATCTCGCAGTACATCAACCACATCGACGACAACCACAACCTGGACAACATCATGGTGCGTTCGTGCAGTTTGTGGTGCTGGTGCGCTCTCTGAGCATCATTGACGTATGCGACAGCGTCGTGTGGTATGCATTCATGCCATCTCGCAGTACATCAACCACATGATGTTGTCTAGGTGGCATCATGGTGCGTTAGTGCTGTCAGGTTCTTCGAAGTACTGAATGGTGCAGGTGCGCTCTCTGGCATCATCTGTGCGTGTGACAGAGCGGTCAGTGGTGTCCTTGCGGCACATTCTCGTGTGCGCCTGAGCACACACATGTATCGATGCTGCGGCACTGCCAGTGCAGTCCCTTCGGGTTAGGGTGAGGGTTAGGGTTAAAATTAGGGTTAGGATTAGGATTAGGGTTAGGGTTAGGGTCAACCTAAGCCTAACCCTAACTCTCAACCCCAACGTGCGGGCTTCACTTCACCATATTACTAACCGTAGTTCATTGGCAGATGTCATCTTCAAGTATCCTTGCCTGCACGCGCGGCGATGCTGGAGCCCGTCATTGACCTGCGGACGTTCCCATGTAGTCGCAGCCCCCCGCTCACTGAACTTCGCCCAGTGACTTGCCACTTGTCCCCATACTCAACTTGCCACAACTCGTGCCGCCGCCGCTGCAGGCACTGGAGCTGCTGAACGAGCCCTGGGCATTCCTGGACATTGCGCGCGTGCGCGACTTCTACGTTAGCGCCATTGAGGCCGTGCGCCTTGTGCGCCCGCACCTCCCCGTCTTCATCCACGACTCGTTCCGCGGCAATGCGTGGCCGACACTGCTCAAGGACTTGTGAGTGCCGCAAGTCATGAGTCAAGAGTTTCAAATCTTAATTTTTTGTACATACACGTGCTGCGCTGTGTGACTTGCATATCATCAATACTAGTTGAAGCGGCGTTGCTCGTGCGCCCGCACCTGCTCGTCCTTAACGCACGACTTGGTCCGCAGCAACGCGTGGCCAACATTGCTCAAGGACTCGTGAGTGCACAGATCGTGAGTCATGAGTCTTGACTCTCAGTTCTGTGCGCACACACACACACGCTGTTGATCATCGGCTATGCAATTGCTCTGTGCGCACCCTGAAGCATGTGTGCAAACGCATCGCTGCAATCAGTGCGTCTGTGCGTGACAACTTGACAGCTTCCGATCGCCCGTGTGCGTTCCTTTGCGCGCAACGGCCAGCTGTTTCGCACATGTAGGGTCAGGGTTAGGGGTAGGGCCCATGTCTACCACACTCCCTTTCAAGTCTGCATGCGTGCATCCTTGCCACCCTGCTTGCGTGCGCTCTGCTCTGACCAGCCACATGCCTGTCTGTTTGTCCTGTGAAATTGCAGCCCCTACCCGGATGTCTTCATGGACAGCCATCTCTACGTAAGTGCCCCACGCCATGTACTGCATGTTGGATTGTCAAATTGCTCTTTGACTTCCTTCCAGCTTTGCTTTGTATAAATAATGTACTCGAGGCAATGTAGAGAGCTGTTGCTCACTGCCCTGTTGCTCCACACCGGCAGAGGCAGACATGAAGGTGGCTGATGCAACAGAAGACAGACGCCAGTTGCGTGCTGCCAGAAGTGGATGCATTGTAGTCGGTGTAACTGCCACAACCGTCAAGCGCCCAAACGGCAGTGAGCATGTAACTGCCATCAGCTCTTTCCCATGGAGCTGCATATGAACGTTGTGACGGGCATGTAAACACTGCGACAGGCAATGAGCATGTAACTGCCATATGCTTCAGCAGTTCTCAGCGCCGTTCATGAGCTGTTGCCAGCACTTCCGCAGAGCTCTGCGCGCACACGCGCGCGAGGTACGGCATGCTCTTGCCGCACAGTCACTGCTGCTGCGTCAGCGCTCAGCAACTGTCGTGGACAGCCCCGTCTCTACGCAAGTCTCCCGTGCCCCCGTGAAACGTATGTGCTCGGCGCTGTCCAAGAGCTGTTGCCAGTGTGCAACGGGGATCTCTAGACACGGCGCGCTTCTGTGCTCGACAAGACATCATTTGTGCTGCATCACCGCTCAGCAAACTGCTGCTGGCCCTGCGCCTCCTCAATCCCGCCCTCTGCAAAAACAAATTATTTCCTCTCCCTGTCAACAGGAGCCATGAAGTGCTGTTACCCCTGAGGCTCGTCGATTGACCTGACGCAATTCTGGTGTCCTCGCTGCCGTCTCCTTCCCCTTCTCCCTCTGCAGCACGGCTTCAACCCGAGCGACGCCGCCAGTGACACTCCCAGCATGGACAGGCAGAAGATGTGAGTGTTGCTGAGCACTGCTGCAAAGTTGCACCGCTGCTGGGGGCGGTCATTTCGGACTATTAACAGTGTGTTTTGATAGTGTCAACTTTGGATCATCGCGCAGGCCCACTGTAATTCAACGCTAGCTGGCTAGCACTTTCTTCTTTTGCACCACATTGATGTCCATAACCTTGATGTGAGGAATTAGTGCAGCACCAGCAGAATCCTGACTCCGCCATTGTTGTGTGGCTCACGCGTAGGGCGCTAAGGCAGATGATGTGAGTATTGTCTGCCGATACGTCAAGTTGGTGAGGCTGACTTTGTCAGTTGGAATGGCTGCCCAAAATCAAGTTTGTTCAGATTGACATCGCCAGCTGACTACCAACATTAAGTAAGCCGCGAGTTGCATTGCCAGCTGGCTACCATTGTTAACTCTGTTGAAAGTGACATTGCCAGCTGGGATGGCTGCTATGCAACAATGCGGAAGCAGCGCTCAGCACGAGTTGCTCGCAGATAGCGGAGCAGCTTGCTGTGGCACCGCGGCTGATGCTGATAAATCCGCAGGGGGATTGCGCGTGCTTGCATTACCTGCCTCACAACCATGTTGTACTTCAGAAGTAGCATTGTGACTTTGTGTGCCTTGTCAGTGAGTGGCTGAGACAAAGCGCACACATTATCCCTCGGTTTTTGCTGCTGCTCACGCCCCCTTCGCCCCGCGCATGTACTTGTACTGGCACTCCATCCAAGTCGCAGAAATGTGTACTTCAGAAGTGAAACCATCACTTCATTTGCCTTGTCAGTGAGCAGTTGAGGCAATGCGCGCGCATTCTCCCTCATTGCCGCGGTCGCTTACCCCCCCCCCCCCCCCGTGTGCGTCGTGCCGCCGCCGCAGGTACACGCACGAGCGGATGAGCTGCGGCTACGGCTCCATGCTGCGGTACCAGACGTGCTCGACGGTCCCCGTGGCAGTGCTCGAGTGGAGGTGAGACTTTGAGTGCTAACGTAGTGCTCGGCTCCTCAAGCAGCAGGCGCTATATGCTCGTTGTTGTTGAAGTTGAAGGTGTAAACTGAAGCTGAAGTTGTGTGCTGCCCTACCAGATGTGCTCCACTGTCCCCGCGCCAAGCGCTTGAGTGGAGGTGCAACGCTTCTCTGCCGTGGTGCATGATGTATCATGCACAGTTATGGATGATATCGCAAGCGAAAATTCATGCATGCATGCATGCTGTGTTCCACTGCTCACAGATGAGGCGTTGGTACTGTTTTCCTCTCAACGCACTTCAGCACATCGTAGTGCGTGCGCTGTGCAGCAGTACCTCTGTCCCTATGGCTGCATGCTTGAGGGTTATTGAGATAGTTGCACTGTACGGTCGCATCGCGTCGGTACGCACCATAGCCATACGCACTTTCAGTGTCATTTCAGGAAAAATGACTTGAAGTACTTCGCGAAGTATGTGTTTCGCCTACTACAGGTGGTGCCTACCGGACAGGCTTCACTGCTTGCCTTCTCGATGTGCATGATGTCTTGGAGATTACACCCCGACGATGCGGATCATGCACAAAGAGCGGTCCATTGACATGTTTGTTCAAGTCTTGAATTAACCCCTTACACCTGACACAGTGCCCGCTGTGTTCACGCTCGTTGCCCTGTACGCTTGCATCACCGATGCGCGCCACACGTGCTTTCAGTGCAGTTTCAAGAACAAATTAAGTGTCTCATCGGCAAAAGTGCTGCCGTACCAGACGCTCCCCACTGGTTACCCCATTGGTCTGGATTCTGTAACTGGAGGTTACAACAGCTGATGCGGATCGTGATCTCAAAACGGTCCATTGATGTATTTGTTCAAGTCTTGAGTTAACCCATTGCGGCAGATTACCTGACACAGCGCCCTCTGTCTTCACGTTCGTTACTGCATCTCTCGTCCCTGTCCCCTGCTACCAGTCTGGCCATCGACAACTGCATGCCCTACTTAGGTGAGTACCCAGTGCTCAGCGCAAAACCCATCGCCATTCCGTGTACACAGTAGGCCTGCAGTCTGCAGCGGGGGCTGTCGACCCTGCAGTTGAGTCGGTCGGCCACGGTTTTCAGGATATCCAGACTTGAGATTGAGATGAGATTATGGGGCTTACACAGGTTCAATACGCCCAGTGCTCGGCTCACGATGCATGGTGAACATGGTCAATTCTTCGCACAACATCTGCTGTGCACCCTCAGCACTCAAAGCTCATCGAGCGCGGTAGGGTTAGGGTTAGTGATGAAAATCAGCGGCAGGGTCAGGGGATGGCAGTCTGTGTATGGTGGCTTGCGCATGGCGGTACAGTCTGTTGTCTCGGTGTCACGCATACAATGGTGTTACGCGCTGGCAGCTGTTGAAGTCGCAGGCACTGTGGTGAATGCCTCGGTGCTCAACAGGCACCGCAGAGTCTCAATGGCCCAGCAGCCCCCCCCCCCCTAACAAACACAATTAATGCCTCTAACTGAGTGAACGTGCTAAGTCCAACAGGCGCCCTTACAATGTGTCCACGCTTTTATCAAGCACAACACCCCTTACAAGCAAGTGGCCACATTGTGATTGTGCATGCTGCATGTGCTATGTGTACGTTGCTTGCGTCTGCAAACGAGAGCGGCAAAGCCAGCCCCTCCTCCCCCCCCCTCTCCCCTTGTCCCGCCCCAAAGTCAATAGCAGCAAACTGTCACATGCATGCGCATGTATGTCTGCACGCACCCGCCCTCATGCTGCTATAAGCGCTGCAACTCAACCCCCCCCCCACCTTCCACCCCCCTCCGCAGACCCCAAGACTACGGCCAGCGCAGTCGCATTTATACAATTTCGCTGTTACCTACAGTGTCACCCATCACCACACATCCACGCGCGCAACTCAACGCTCAGCTGAAGATGAGCGCTGCAACTCAGCCCCCCCCCCCCCCCCTGCTCCCCTACCACCCCCCTCTGCAGACCCCAAGAAGCAGGACTACGGCCAGTGCAACCATGTCGCGGAGCGCCTCACAGACTCGTGGTGGACCTCGCACATCCGCTCCTTCGCATCGCGCCAAATTGCCGTCTTTGAGAAAGAGATGGGCTGGTCCTTCTGGTGCTGGAAGCTCGACGAGCAGGCCATGAAGAGCGACCCTAGCGCGGCGTTCTGGTCGTTCAAGCTCGCGGTGCACAAGGGGTACATTGACACGCGGTACCCGTCGGACGCGTGCATGCACCCGCCCGCGGAGGACTGGGCCGTCCCCCAGGTATGTTCACTGATGCGACATGGTCCTGTGTACATGAGTATACATCATGTGCACAGCATATAGGGAGATATGTAGTACTCAAAGCAGTGTTTGGTCGTTCAAGCTCGCGGTGCACAAGGGGTACGTTAACACGCGGTACCCGTCGGACGCGTGCATGCACCCGCCCGCGGAGGACTGGGCCGTCCCCCAGGTATGTACACGTAATGCGGCGCGGTTCGGCGTACATGAGCCAGTATTGTATGCACATACACGAGCAAGTGTTGTATGCACACATGCAGATAGTTCGTGTATGTATGTGTATGTGCACGAACATTCATCAAACTTCGAAGTGCGATGTGGCGCTGTACACAGAAGTGCGTACATACATGAAGAATGTGGTGTAGATGTATGTATGCCCCTTATACGCACACACGCTCACCCAGGAAGACTGGATCATTCTCCGGGTACAGCGGTGCGACGGGGTCCTCTGCACGCGAGTCTATGTATGCACTTGAAAGGAAGTGTATAGTTAAAGACTGTATATACATCTGTGTATGCGGTGCTTAGGACATGTATACCCCTCAGACGCATGCATGCACCCCCCCCCTGTGTGAAGGATTGGGCCGTCCCCCAGGTATTTGCGACAGCGTGATGGTGTTGAAACGTCGATGTACTACGTGCGTGCTCTGTAGATACATTACTTGCATGCGGTGCAATAGGGCTGCCCCAGACGTTGTCTTGACGGTGGCACAGTCAGCAAGCGCGCCTGCTGAGGGTTAACAGCCCGTCAACTTCAACCGGTGACATGCCATTCGCGGTTAGTGCCGAACACTTTGCTGCTGCCTCAACATCTGCAGCTGCTGATTGGGACTATATGCTTGGCCCTGCCAAGCCCTGAGCTGGAGGGCGAAAGTTCAAGTGTATATGTTGCAGCTGCTAACTTCAAGCTGTGACGCTCACATGCGCCATGCAGGTGGCGCTCCCGGAACCCGAGGAGCAGCCAGAGGAAGTGCCGACGGTGGAAGATGACAAAGCCGAGCCCATTGACATGCCTGACGACCACATCGAAGCGTGAGTCTTGACTCATGAGTCTCAAGTGCTTCATGAAAACGAATCAAAAGATTGTAGAGCTCTAGGTGACAATGATGTCGCGGCGGCGCGCCTGCAGTTCGCGTGAAGCTCTTCCAACTTCTAAACTCATGGTGGAACTTCCGCACGCCTGCAGCAGGCTTAGCAGCGCTTCCGTCCGTTGCGCGATGCGGAAATGTGGGTCCGCTCAGCGCCACCCGAAGACGCCTGTTTGAGTTACCTGTAGGCTGCTGTGTGCTCTGTCGGCATCGCTGTGGCGGTGCACCCCCGCACAGTGGTACTTTGGCTGGCCACTTCCCAATGCTCGAGGTATGAGCCACGTGAAGCGGGGTATAGTTGCCCCCCCCCCCCCAAACTGGCATGCCCATTTATTGGGGGTTTGCCAGGGTACTTGCGGTATTGGTCAGCAACAATTGATCCGCTGATTACCATGCACGTACAGAATGTCTCACACCAACTTCTGGCGACCTCTCTCGGTGATTAACGCAGAATCAGCATCAGCAGCAGCATGTCTTGTTCACAACTGTGTTCCGCCAACAGATGGCATTAACATTTCATACACGGCTGATGCCGTGACCCCCCCCCTCTGCCCCTCCCCACTCACTTTCCGGCGCCCTCTCACCCCCTGCCGCGCAAATGCAGCACCAGCAGCGGCAGCGAAACGCAGGAAGAGCTCGAGCAGCCAGAGGGCAACGGCGACGACGACGACACCGAGGAGCAGCTTGTGGGACTGCCCCCCTCTGAGGACGCCTCTGAAGATCACGTCCCCCGCGCCGCCACCGCCGGCAGCAGCGCGCTGCTCGTGGCGGTGGCAGCGCTCATCCTGGCGGCGGCGGCGCTCGTGTACCGCAAGCAGCGCGGCGGCGGCAGCGGCGGCCTCGCGCACTTCGCGCCCATCGCGGACGAAAGGTCAGCGCTCAACCGCGGCGGCAGCGCGGCTCAGGAGGTCGCCTGAGGGGTGCGCGCGCGTAGAGCGAACTATTTAGGGACACTCCCCCACTGTACCATTGTGCATGAACGCGAGGAGCCCCTTCCCTCGCCCCCCCCCCCCCCCCCCCCCCAGTGCCCCCTGCGCGGCGCCCGTTCGAGCGGGGTTTTTCACGCAGCGGCGGCGGCGCGCAGAGTCGCTAGCCAGAGGGGGGGCGGGGGGGGGGGGGGGTGCAGAGAGGAGTACGTACTCAGTCCGTGCGCGCACACACATGTCAAGACTAGCGCGCGCGTGGTAGCACAGAGGTGATTTCATTTTTTGAGGGGCCCCCTGGGAGGGCATTTTGGGGGTGACAGCCCCCTTTGGTTGGGGGGGGGCGGGGGGGTATTTCACGGGTCCCCTGCCGCATCGCGCACTTGTTGCCATTGGTCGGGCTGGTGTTCTGTTGGCAGATTTGATATGTGCGCACTGAAGGGCCTTCACGGTCGATTACACCACAGGCCCGGGTGTAGGTGTGGTGGAGCTTTCTTCTCTCTCCTCTCTCTTTTTCTCTGAATTGGTCTGTCGGTGATGAGGTGTTAGTGCGGGGGAACGCAAAGGGGGTGCGCCGCCGCTGAACTTCAACGAGGCTTTCTTGTGCCCTACTTCAAGTTACTGGCACCCCGCGTCACTCACCAACACAGCTCTTCACACATTGGCAAATGTCCTGATCGTGGTGTGCTTTTTCGTCTGTGCTTTCTGGTCTACATGGCTTGTTTGTTCATGCGCGAGTGATCCATTGCACTGGCGATGTATACTGAGATGTCTTTGCTCTGTATGGGTGCATCCATGTATTTCTGTGCTGGCTGCATGACAGCATGTTTGCAGCAGATAGGAACTATGTCCAAGTGCTGCACTTGTAGGTGCTCACATACATGTAGCTCACCAGCTACATGTACGACGCCGCCAAGATGCCATCCATCACCACTCACTTTGTGAGCAGTTTGGGGTGGCCATTTGCCAATGTATGAGTGGCTGTCGTAAGGATTCCCACGTTTATTGGAAGTGTTGACTTATTCAAATCAGCTCTGATCAGCAATGAGCCTTGACAACTCAAAGAGGTGTTGACTGCGTCGCCTCTGGCCATTGATGAAAGAGCTCCTGAATGGAGCATTTGAGCGGGGCCGCACGCCACGGATATAATGATTTCCTGGATGGGGCATTAAGTGGGCATGCATTTGACGTGAAGGTGGCATGCACAGTACACCATACGGTCAAGGCAAGTCCGAGGGTGTGCAATATTGATGCGCTGCCTGCAAACACGCCAAGGACTGGCCAACCACAGCAGAAAGAGGTACGTCCACCAGAACAGCAGGACACAAAAAGGGACTGATAAGGGGGGGCTTACCCCATGACAGCACAGCATACAAGGGGGGGGGGGGGAAGGGGGCACAACACCTTCAGCAAAACAGCAGGATAAGACATGACAAAGGGTCGTGGGCAGGAAGCCTTGGGTACCTCTCTAGCATGGGAGCTCAAGGTTGAAGGTACCCCTCCAGAGAAGATTAATGATAGCGCCATGGCGCGAAATATATTGATAAACGGTCATGTACTCCACCACGCAGCACCAAGTGAACATCAAGTCTACAACGAGCGCGAGCCGTAGCTCCAAGCCGCGGGTTTGTTAGCGCCATTCGCGCCACTGCACTATCTGCCGTGTGTCATCCTGCGCTGCTGGCTGGCCCTACTACACCCATACATGACAACGGTAAGGTGAACTCACATAAGGCCTCGCGAAGGCCGCGACGAGTGGCTGCTGCGCCTAGTAGCACGCTCTGCAGCGTTGCACCAGCAGCAATGGCAGCGGCCAATGTACAGCGCCGATGACTGCTGCTGCGGCTGCAGCTGCAGCGGTGACTTTCAGGCACGTGCCACTGGCGCTGCCGTCGACTGCTGAGCTGCTGCTGCGGAGGCACAAAACGCGAGTCATGGCTGCACAGCGCAGTCAGCGCGTGCAGCGCTGCCAGTGCTTGTCTCGCGCCAATGGCACTGTCCACACTTGTGCGCGCTACAGACTTGCCACCAGCGTTGTCGCGCCGCCACCGCTGCCGCCGCCTGTGCCGCGACCGCCACGGACCGCCGCCGCCACCGCCGCTGCCGCTGCCGCTGCTGCCGCTGCCGCCGCCGCCGCCGCCGCTGCCGCGGACCGCCATATCATCGCTGCGCCGCTGCCGTCAGCGCGTAGTACCGCCGGTACTGGTCCGCGCCCATGGCGCCGATGTGCTCCGCCGTGAGCCACTCCAGCGGCACGTGCGCGCCGTCCACTTCAAAGGTGACGCCCGAGCGTGGCGGCGGCAACTTCACGTCGCCCGCGCCGCTGCCCGTCGCCGCCGTATCGCCGTCTGCCGCCGCCTCCCAATCGATATCCTCCTCCGTGTCCGTGGTGCCCTCGGCGATCGCTGCTGCCGCCGCTGCCGCCGCCGCCGCCGCCGCTGGCTGCACGCCGCCGCCGCTGCCGCCGTTCTCCGCGCCGAGCCTCGCCTGCTGCCGTACGAGCTCCGCGTGGTACAGTGCGCGCCGCTGCTCCTCGTCATCCGCCGGCGCCGCCGCCGCGGCCGCCGCCGCAGCCTCTGTGGCGCTCGCCGCATCGGCGCCGCCGCCGCCGTCGCCGCCGCCATCCGCCGCGCTGATGCGGCTGCCCTTGAGGAACGTCGGCAGCGCCGCCTTCTTGGCGTTGCGCGCGGCGGCGGCGGCGGCATCGGCCTTGCGCTTGGCGGCGCGGCGGCTCGAGAGGCCTGCGGCGGCGGCGGCGCCGTCGTCGTCGGCGTCGCTGTCGCTCTCAATCTCCACGACCACCTCGTAGCCCGCGGCGTTGCGCGCGTAGAGGAGGTCGACGGCGCGGTTGCTGCCGTGCGCGCCGTCGCCGCCCTTGGTGCCTGCGCCGCAGAACAAAGGGCGAGGGTTGCTTGTTGGATGACGAGAGCTTCCACTCCCGCGTGCCTTCATTTTGTCCATCACGCCCTTAGCATCGGGGCGGGAGGAACGTGCCGTTGACGGGAAACTGAATCTTACCCCTCGTGACGCCGCGGTCGTGCATATTGTGTGCATACATGTATACATACATATTGCACACGCTGTAATGCAGCTATGGTCCGCTGCGCCCCCCTGCAGGGTGTGTGTGGTTGCGCAAACTCCCGGCAACAGCTCGCACACCGCGTAGTGTGGCGGGGCGCAAGAAGCACTCAAGCGCGGCCGCAGCGTGCAAGCTGCGCATGTCGCTGCCGCTGCCGCCGCCGCCGCTAAGCGCCACACACACACACTCCTGGTGCCATACCCCTACGCCAGAGGCGCCCGATGAAGCAGGCACTACAGCTTGGGGCACTGCATAGTTAACATGCCAAGTACCGGCAGCTGGCTCAAAGGCATGCATTCATGTGTGTGTCACACACACACCCCACGCGGGAGCAATGGTTCTGGTGACGCGCACTGAATAGCTTAGGCATGTGCGCGTTTCGAGTGCCGCCGTGCCTGCCGCGTACCGGCAGCATATCCGGCGGCCAGCGAGCAGCGGTCAACCGCGGCAAGCACCACGGCTGATGCCACTGCACGATGACGACCACCAGCGCTGGCGGTGCCGACAACACTGCTAGCAGTAAGCGTGCTGTACGCAACTCACCGGCAGCGTAGCCTGCGTGCAACGAGAAGCAGCAACACGCGCTCTACAATACCGTCACCCTCTGCCGCGAGCGCATAAGATTACAGCAGCACCATCGATAGCAGTGCTGATGATAAAGCTCACTGGTACCAGGCGTGTGCCACTCATCATGGGTTTGGTTCGAATCCTTACACTCCAGTTGCCAAAGTGGTGAAATCGGTAGACAGCCTGGTGCTGGTGGGTGTTAGGTTCCGGTTCATATGAGTAGGGGCTCAAGTCCCTTCTTTGGTAAACTTTTTCAGATTGTGACTGCATGATGTCTTTGCATATTGTGCGCATTTATCACTCACCGGCGGCATAGCCGGCGTGCAGCGAGAAGCGGCCGTCGCGAAAGCGCGCAAGCATGGACGCGCCGTGCGAGGTCATATGAGTATGGGTTCAAGTCCCTTCTGTGGCAACGTTTTCAAAACAATGATCGCATAATTTTGTTATTGTCTGGTCTTTGCCTATCACATCACAATAATTTATGTGCAATCATCACTCACCGGCGGCATAGCCGGCGTGCAGCGAGAAGCGGTCATCGCGGAAGCGCGCGAGCTTGGACGCTCCGTGCGACCCACGCGCGCCGCCGCCGACACCACGTGCGCGCAGCTCGCTCGGCAGGTTGCTGGGCACAGGCTTGTCGTGTAACTGCCGTTGCAGGGGGGGGGGGGGGGGGCGGGGGAGGGGGGCGGAGGGGGGGAATGTATGGTGAGCGCCCGTGGGTGACAATTTTGCGGGATGTGTGCGCTGACCAAGGTGGTGCTAGCGAGCATTGGCGCTGCAAGGTTGCTGGGCACAGGCTTGTCGTGTAACAGGGCAGGGGGGAGGGGGGGGGCACGCACATGAGCGCCCGTGCTTACGCATTCAAAGCGACCTGTGCTGGCTGAGGAAGTTCGAGCGAGCACTGGCGCTGCAGCGTCATGAGGGGGACGTTGCTGCGGTCACAAATAGGCGAAGGTTGAAGAGCAGAGGCGGTGGAGCGCGTTGCGATGTCTTGTGGGTGCTGCAAGAGAGGGGTGCTGAACACAGCGCGTGTAGGTTTACTGCAGGTCTCTGCGTCGCAGAGCTCGCGCGACATCAGCGCTGCCAGCGCGTGTGATCGCGGACGGTAGCCCTAACCCTATCCCTGATGTACGCACCTGCTTGACGAGGTCGTACACACCCGCGCGTGCGCGCACCGCCTGCTCTACTGTACCGCACTACCGTATACTTTTGAAGTAATCCTTACGCGCTGCCAGGTTACTACTGCCCGTATACTACCCACACGCTGCCACAATCTGCTTCAAATCGCGCGTGCATACGGTACGCACCCCCTTGACACGGTCGTGCACGCCCGGGCGTGCGTACTCCCTATTGCACTGCACCACCGTATACTGCCAGGATACTACTTCCAACTGCTGCACAGCGGCGCGCGCATGCATACATACGCACCTCCTTGACGAGGTCATACCCGCGCGCACGGCTACTGCCAGGATACTACTTCAAGCACGGCAGCGCGTGCATACATACACACCTCCTTGACGAGGTCGTACACGCAGCCCTTGCTCTGCTGTACTGCACTACCGTATATGTCTTGAACACTTACATGCTGCCACAATACTGCTGCAGGTACTGCAGCGCCGCGCACGTGCATGTGTACGCACCTCCTTGACGAGGTCGTACACGCCACCCCCTACTATGCCGCACTACTGTATACTGCCAGGATACTACTTCAAGCACCTGCAGCACGCGTATACATACATACCTCCTTGACGAGGTCGTACACGCCCGCGCGCGCGCACCCCCTGCTCTACTGCATCGCACTACCATATACTTTCTGAAGCAGTTCTCACACACTACTGCCGGTATACTATTCACGCGCAGCAACGACACTGCTTCACACACCGCAGCGGCGCGCATGCGCATACATACATACCTCCTTGACGAGGTCGTACACGCCCGCGCGCGCGCACCCCGGCGCGGCGCTCGCGCTCAGCTGCTCCTTGAGCTCGCGCAGCGCGCGCATGACAGTACTTACTACTACCGTACCACATCATACTACTTGCACGCTGCAACGATGCTGCTTCAGTACTGAAGCGGCGCGCGCGCATACATACGCACCTCCTTGACGAGGTCGTACACGCTTAGGGTGAGGGTTTCGGGTTAGGATTTAGGGTTAGGCGCAGCCCTTACCTACTGTACCGCGCGCAGCCGTACACGTGTTGGGGTTGTACTCACACGCTGTCACAATTGCTACTACTGCGACGACGGCAGCGGTGCATACGCATACGCGTACTCACCTCCTTGACGAGGTCGTACACGCCCGCGCGCGCGCACCCCGGCGCGGCGCTCGCGCTGAGCTGCTCCTTGAGCTCGCGCAGCGCGCGCGTGACCGTCGCGAGGCGCTCGCGGTTGTCGAAGTCGCGCAGCGAGTGCGGGCCGCGCGCGCACGTCTCGTGCGTGTCCATCTCGCAGCAGTGCGAGCAGCAGAAGCCGCGCGCGCCGTTGACGAGCTTCTGGATCTCGAGCACGCCGAAGGTCGCGCCGCACTGCGGGCACGCGTACGTCTGGCGCGCGAGCTCCGCGCGCTCCGCCTCCTTCAGGCGCCGCTGCATGAGGTACGTGCGCAGGCGGATGACGTTGACGGCGTGGCGGTAGTCGACGTACCAGTAGTTGGCCTTGCGCCCGCCCGAGAACTCGTCGAGCATCTCCTCCTGGCGCGCGAGGCCCTCGCGCTCGAGGCGCGCGAGCACCGCTCGCACCTGCGAGGGGAGAAAAGGGGGGGGGGTAGGTGAGAACAGAGGCGGGAAAGTCAGGGGGGTTCGGAGCCGTGTGCTCTGTGTCAAAAGGGGGGAGAGGGGGGGGGGGGGGGGGGGGTATGTGAGAACAGAAAGGGACAGCAGGGGGGTTGAGGCGCACAAGCACTGCGTGCACCTGGGAGAGGAGTAAGGGGGGGGGAGGGGGCTGTATGTGAGAGAAGAAGAGAAGAAGGCAGGGGAGGGGGGTTCAAGAACCACGCGCACCTGAGAGAGGACAGGGGGAGGGGGGGGGGGTGGGGGCTGAGGGGGATGTGAGAACAGAAAGGGGAATGACGGGGTTTGGAGATGCTCCTGAGCCGTGGTTGAGGGGGGGGGGGGGGCAGAAGGGGCACATGGGGCAAGAGAACAGATGGCGAAACACGGGCCGTGGCGCGCCGCGGCAAGTGCGCACTGTCATGGGTACTGGCGCGTGTACTTCCGCGTGTGCGTTGTACTGGCGTATTGCGCGCCGTGTGCGCGCTGATCGGAGTGCCCCTCTGATTTCTCGCACTGAGCGCTGCCCATTATTCTTTCATCGGATAGTGTGACATGCTGCACTGGCGGGCCATGGGATGCATACACCGGTTGCACGGCCTGTCGGTCATGTCGAGGTCTGGTCATGTGTGTCATTGTCACGTTGACTGCGGAATGCGCGCGCAGCCGAAAAGAGGGCGCGCGGCGGCGGCGGCGATAGAAGGCGAGGCGCAGGTCTCTCCAGTAGAAATGCCCCCAGGCTCGATTTGTCTATGGACACAATGTTTTTTCAGGTACATGCACTGCCTGGGTAGCGTCTTCATCGAGTCGTACAACGAGTTGTGTGCAGAAACAGGGCCTGTTGAGCTCTGATGGTGCTAAGTCGCTGCTCAATATGACGCAGAGGATGGCCTAGTGAGTCCATCTCTGCACACCGCGCGCTAATGTAAATCTGAACTGCAAGTTGCAAGCGCGCTCCTCCTGGTGCAGCAAAGGCACGCAAAGAGGAGACCTCAGAAACAGCAGCAGCAGCGCTGCGTACTTCGCTACAGTATGGTTTCCAGCGCCGTATGCTTTCCAGCATCTGATTGAGTGCGCTGGTGTCCTGTTGAGCACGGCGCTGCTGCAGCAGCGCCCAGCGCCAAGTGGTACAGCGCACGTCAGGTGCTGCCGCTGCAGCCACCTCAGTGTCCTCAGAGCAGCCATTTTTCATGTTGTGGAGCAGCTGTTGCACCGCAACTGACGAAACACCCCATGGCGCATTAGATACAGTGCAAACAATCAAGCTGGCGCTCATCGATGCAGAGCGTGTTGCCCACCCCCGACCGCCATGGTCACGCACTGGGGAGCTGCTGCTCACAATCATTCTAGAACAGTACCAGCAAGCCTCAATGCGCCGCGCCGCAGCGCAGCTGCACTAGAGCAACCTTCCATTGATCCGACCATCAAGCGCAAGTGTGTGTTGCGTGTCTGAGGCTTTCAGGGGGGGCGCCCGTTTCCTTCCCCTGACCATAATGACTTTGATCGCGGGACAGACCAATTTGTATACGGCAAAGTGGGGGAAGCAAGGCTTTCTTGATGCTTGTGCCCGCAAACTCTTGAGTGCGGATTACTGTTTTGAAAGCATGTGCAAGTCTTGAGTGTGTTGTAATGAAGACACTGTATTCAACTATATAGGAAAAGCTGGCAGGAGCCGTTGGTGTGGTGTTGCCTATTGGTACCCAACATCTTGAAGCAATCGAGTTTAAACCACATAGTGCGCAATCGGGGTAATCGGTGTAGGGTAGAAGGTTGCTAATGTAGCAATCTGAAGCTGTCAAAGCACAGATGCTGAGAAATGGCAAAACACATAATGCCGACCATCATGTGTGCTGCGTTCAGTGCCCACCTGCTTTGGCTGCAGCCCCAGCCTCGCCCCCAGATCGTCATCCTTGTCCTTCAAGTACTTCTCCCTGATCAGAGTGTCAATCACCAGCACCGCGTCGTCATCGAAGAAAGCCCTCACCACCGTGCTCACAAGCTTCTCCGCTTGCTGCAGGATGTGTATTTGATCAATGTCTTGTTGAGTGCTCATCCTGCTGAATTTTGACTGATTCACTCAGCAACGGCGGCCACTGTGGCAAGAGGAGCGCCACGTTTTGCCGACCACAGCAGGCGATGGCGCACGCTATCCTTGTCAGCACTCGCGAGTTCAACCTCGTAAACTTCAAACCCTGCCAAACCCTACCTAGGTTATTTGACGAGGTCTAGGGACCAGTGGAGCCAAGCGTTGGTCGAGCCTACAGTAGTTCCTGGCATTCGCCTATGTACCCCTGCTGCTGTTGGAGTCAACCAGCAAGCACTGACTGACAGGCCTCTCAGGTGCGGCGGAACAGGAGCAATCACAAATATGATACGAAGCCAGACTGTGTCAAGCTGCGCCAGCGCCGCAGCACTGCATCGGGTCGTCAATCTTGGCAGCCACGCTGCAGGAAGGTCTCTCCTACCATGCGGGTGCGGCGCAGCACGCTCTGCGGCACAAAGATCTGCAGCAGCGTCAAGCCGGCGGCGCTTCTACCACCAGCTGGCACCCAGTGGTCGCAGCCTGCGCCAGCAGAGTTCTGGCAGCGCAGCCTGCTACTCAGTCGTGGCTGCGAGGTCGGAACTGCTACGTTCGATTGTTGCAAAACTGCAGACACGGCAGGCGGAGACCTTGGACTTCACCAGCATCGGAGCGACGCGGGAGTCGAGCAACGCAGCAGCTGTGGCGTATCAAGACGAGTGGGTATCCACCACTGGCCACCCCGATGTGTCGTATCTGAGCTCCTTGTCCTACCGGGATACGCCCGATGCCGGCAGCATTCCCTACATCCATGGCGACGGCAGCACACGGTTGAATGGCGCTGCACCCGCGCGCAACAGCAGCAGCCTCGCCGCCGCAGCCTTAGAGCCTGAGTATTGGGAAGAGCCAGCCGATAACACGGCGCCGCAGCCACCAGCCGCACCAACAGCGCCGGAGCCAGAAGCGCCAGCCGCCGCCGCCGTCATGAAGCCGGCGGAGGCCAAGCGCGCGCTGCTGCTGGAGCAGATGCGCCTGGAGGAGCAGACGACGGCGGAGGCCGGCGCGCGCTACCGCGAACTCGCGGAAGGCATGGTCGCGGGCGGGCGCGCGGGCGCGCTGCGGCCGCTGCAGCGCGAGCTGCTCAAGTGGTTCATCCCGCTGCGCGCGGCGATTGAGGAGGAGCAGGGGCGCGTGTGGGCGAACGAGCGCGGCGCGGGCATGGGCGCGCACGGGCCGCTGCTCGTGCTGCTGCAGCCGGAGAAGCTCGCCGTCATGGTCATGCACGAGACGCTGAATCTGACGCTGCAGGGCGGGAACGCCGGCGTGCCGGCGGCGGGGCTGTGCCTGCGCCTCGCGGAGGCCGCGCAGGCGGAGGTGAACCTGCTCAAGATGCAGCGCAAACTCGGGAGCAAGGCGCAGGTCGCGCTGCGCGGCAGCGCGCGGCGGCACGTGCGCGAGGTGAGCGGTGCTGCATACCAAACCGGTCTTCAAGAACCTTGCTGTGTTTTTTCCGTTGCGGCGCGCAGTTGCAGTAAGCATGGTGGAGCCGCGAGCCGGCTGTGGAGCCGGCAGGGGCGCTGAGCGTTGCTGAACATGCACTTGATCATCGCTGCGCGAACAGTACAGCGCTGGTCGCATGCGCTCAATACTGGTGTGCTCGCTGTGGGAGAGCGCGGTTAGGCACACAGGGCTGCGGCACTCCAGCGTGTCCCCTAGGTTTGGGGTTAGGTCATTGGATGCGGCTGGCCTCGCTGCAGCTGCACTCATGTGTCGCGAGGATGCTGCTACGGATGGCTATGGGGCAGCGATAGCCGTCCGTCCTCAGGGCGTATACGCATATCAAAAAGGTTGTGCCACTAAATCGCCGTTTGCTACTCAGCGCAGTGCTCAAGTGTGTGGTTGCGTGAAGTTATGTTTACACATGATGCGCGAATGTTTTGGGGTGACGGCTGTTGTGCACATTGTGTCAGCAGATCTTTGGGCCCTTCCGGAACGGCCCATTGCTGATTTCAAATCAGTGCCTTTGCCCTGTAAGCCGCATTCATTGGCGATGCCAGAGTTGAAGTTGCAGTTGAGGTAGCCCTTGCAGCAGAAGGCAGTTACTCAGCATGGCTCGTGACAGCAGACGGTACGCACGACAACGCGCCTGGTCTGGTCACCTTCGCCCGCTGTCGTATTGCTCTTGGCATGGAGGGCAGGGGGGGGGGGGGCAGGGTCAGACCGTGCCGGCTCCGCTCGTAGCCGCCGCGTGTCAGGTCCAGGGGTATGTATGTATACCCAGGGGAGTGTGTCATGTTCTCTCACGGGGGCTTTCAGCCAATGCCTTTTTTTCATTTTTCAGGGCCCCGCGATTTGCCCGCCGCCCTGCCGCCACCACCCCCCCAAGTCAGCGTCAACTTGTTCTTGCGACCGCGACACGCCACCTTGCGTTGCTCCCCCCCCCCCCCCGCCCCTCAGGTCAACATTCGCGCGAAGCGCGCGCTGGACATGCTGGAGGTGACGGACTGGCCGGACGCACTCAAGGTGCAGCTGGGGGCGGTGCTGGTCAAGCTGCTGTGCGACACGGCAAAGGTGGGTAATTCTGGTGACTCTCCCCTGCGCAGCGCGGCGCTGGGCGTCTGCGCATGCGCTACGTGTCCGTCATCGTCCGCTGCTGCTGCGGAAGCGCGATGGTAGAGCTGCGGCGCCGCGGCGCATGCGGCCGGGGGCGGTGCTGGTGAAGGTAGCTGCGTGACACGGCCAGGGTGGTTGCCTCTCCCCCCCTGCGCCCCTCTTCTGTGTCTCGCTTGCGTTTATGCGCGGGCAGCACAGCGCTCAACGTCTGCACCCGGGCGTCGACGGCTGCTGCTGCGAAAGCGGTGTCTCGCTTGCGCTTATGCGCGGGCAGCACAGCGCTCAACGTCTGCACCCGGGCGTCGACGGCCGCTGCTGCGGAAGCGTGGCGGTAGAGTGACGGCGCCGCAGTGCACTCTGTGCACGCTTGGAGCCGCTTCCTGCTGTAGCTAGGGTTGCATCAGCGCCGCGCGGCACACGGCTGCCGGTGCCGCTGACTGCCTGCGAGGACGCAGATCTAGGGTTAGGGTTCAGGGCCAGGGGTTTATGTTAGGGTTAGGGTTTGGCAGCATGCGAGGACGCAGCGTTGAGCGCGGCGCAGCTGAGCGCCGTGCAGGTGGGCATGGTGTGGTACGATGCGGTAACGCTTTCAGTAAAGTCGGCCACGAGGCAGCACCGTCCCGCTCATGCTTCTTTGCGCACCCGGCGGGCCACTCTCTGGCGACAAGTCTGGAGCGCGCTGCGTCCAGTGCTTACCTACCTACCCTTGCCCCGTGCCCGCAGGTGCCGCTGGAGGCGACGCCGCAGCAGCCAAAGTACCTACATGCCTACATTGCGCCCTGCAGGCGGCGCCGGAGCCGCCAAAAGCTATTTACGTACATTCCTTGCCCCCTGCGCTGCGCCCAATGCTTACATAGCTACCTTGCCCCCATGCCTGCAGGCGACGCCGGAGGCGACGCTGGAGCAACCGAAAAGTACTCATTTGAAGTACATACCTGCGTTTTGCCCCCTGCGTGACGCCGGAGGCGGCGCCAGAGCAGCGGAAAAGCACTCACATACCTACCTACCTTGCCCCCATGCCTGCAGGTGACACCGGAGGCGACGCGGGGGCAGCCGGAGCCCACGCCGGAAGCCGCCTTTCGGCATGAGATCCGCCAGCTGCGCGCCAACAAGAAGCTGGTGAGAGACAAGGCCGCGGGATGATGCATACTGGTGTTAGAGTTGAACTTGAGATTGAAGTTTTGGTGGCACCGGCACAAAACCCGCCACCTGCGCACCAACAAGAAGCTGGTGAGAGACAAAGACTCGTGCGCGGGGGGGGGAGGGGGGGGGCGCCTGAGCTGTGTGTGTGTGTGTTGTGTGCCAAAGTTGAAGTTTGATGACGGCTTGAGCTGGTGAGAGGCAAGGCCGCGGGGGCTGGTGCTGAGTTGCTGTAGTGGTGTTAAAGTTGAAGTTTAAACGGCTCGAGGTCCAGCTGCGCATCAAGAGCAGCTGGTCAGCATGCCCGCGGCTGCGCAGGGCATGCTCTTGCTGACGTGTCATCCATTTGTCAGCTACGACCGCCTTTCAGGGCAGCTGAAGTCAACTTCAACCATCCTAAAGTAACTTCAACCCCCGACCCATGTGCACGCTGCTGCGCAGCGCATGCTCTGCCTGGCATGTCATCAAACCAGGACGGCTTTTCAGGGCCAGGCTGAGGTTGCCTTCAACTCTCAGCTTTCTGAAGTTCAATGTTCACCTCGTGTGCTGCGCAGGGCATGCTCTTCCTGACACCCGCCGCCTACAAGCGCGTCCAGGACTGGAACCTGGCGGGGCTCATGCAGCCGCGATACCTGCCCATGCTTGTGAAGCCGAAGCCGTGGCAGCGGCATGACAGGTGCGTCCGCTTGTACTTCAAGCTGCACATGGAGTTCTTCAGTAGATATACGCCTGCTGGCTCGCGTTTCTCAGCTTCCAGCCGCGTTACCTGCCCATGCTTGTGCCGCCGAAGCCGTGGCAGCGGCACGACAGGGGCGTCCGGATTTACTTCAAGTTGCGCCCGGTTTCAGTTCAAGTTGTGCATGAAGTTCATGGCAGATGTGCGCACGCTTGGCGCGCGTTTCTCAGCTTTCGGCCGCGGTACCTGCCATGCTGGTGCCGCCCAAGCCGTGGCAACGTCACGACAGGTGCGTCCGGCTGGTTGTACTTCAAGTTGTGCATGAAGTTCATGGACGATGTACACATGTGTTGCTTGAGTTTCTCAGCTTTCAGGCGCGGCCGCTGCCCATGCTCGTGCCGCCAACGCGGTGCCAGCGGTGCGACAGGTGCGTTACGTCGCGCGCGGCCCCTGTCCGAGACCACATTTGATTTGTGCTTCAAGCTGCGAATTGCATCCTTCGGTACATGCACGCAGGCGCCATCCGAGTTGGTCTGCTTTTTAGCTGCCGCAGCTGCTGACGCGCGTGCCGC
Organism: Tribonema minus; assembly: GCA_017506865.1. Taxonomy (NCBI): domain Eukaryota; class Xanthophyceae; order Tribonematales; family Tribonemataceae; genus Tribonema; species Tribonema minus. Next base: position 42,471 of record JAFCMP010000346.1, read on the forward strand.
GCAAGCAGCGGCAGCGGCGCGACCGGTGCGGCTGCGTCGCGCGCCGAGGCGCCCGCGGCATCTGCTGCCGCTGCCGCAGCAGACCCGCGACGCACCATGCGTTGGCCACGCGTGCAGGCGGTTGCTTACTTAACCCTAACCCTAACCCGGCCCGGGCTTGCGCTGCGGAAGCTGCAGCAGCGGCATGTGTGCAAGTCAAGCATGGCCAGACACCATGCAGCGCGCGCCGCATGCACCACGCTCTGATGGAAACGGAGACCAGCTGCTTCAGCGCTTGACCGTTGCGTTGGAAGGGCGGCGAGAACTGACTTCTGCCGCCTTTCTGCCACTTGCGCGCCGCTCGGGTATCGCCAGGGGTGGCTACATCATGCTCAAGGCGCGAATCATGAGGACGCGCGGGTGCCGCAGCCAGGTATGTGTGTATGTTGCACTGCTCTAATTGAAATTTAAAAGTGCCGCCAGGTCTGCACTTCAAGTTTACGCATGCTCTCGGCGGTGCTCTGTTAGAGCCAATAATGCAAGTAAGCTTGATGGGCCCCCCAGTTTGTATGGAGCTGCGACTCCACGTCAAACGCATGAATAAGCTGCCGCTGCTTGCATCGGTGTTTGTTCAAGTCATGCGGGCGCAGGGTTTGCTCGCTGCGTGTTTAGTTGCAGGTGCCTGTGCTTCACATGACGCCGTGTGCGATCGGGTTAGGGTTAGGGTTAGGGTTAGGTTAACTGCTCGATGACTGGATTTAGCACTTGCCTGGAGTGGCAGATGCCGCCGCCGCTGCCCACTGGTGCCGCTGCTGCCGCTGCAACATGCAGCACTCATCCAATCACTCCGATGCTAGCCTGAGGGCTGGGGTCAGATTTAGATGTTCGCACGACAAGACGAAGAGGAGCAGCGCGGGCGCGTGATGCAATGTGTAAATGCGCGATGAGGCCCTGTCACTAAAGCGCCGGCGCTCTGCTGGCGAGCGCGTGTACGTGGCCGAACGCCAAGCCTCCGCCTGCGGTCGCGCACGCCCGTTCATGGCTGCCGCCGCGCGCGTGCAGGTTCTCGACTACTCCCGCTACTGTGCCAGCAGCGCATGATCCAAGCCAGTGCTGATCGCCCATTCGCGGCGACCGACGCGCGGAGCACTGCTTACAGCGCACGTGTAATACGCGCGGCAAGCACTCATAGACTACCTGCGTTGCATTTGTCGAGATCAGCGGCGCGAGCGCAGATGCTGCCCGTCTCTTCAAAAACGAAAACAGAAAAAAGTTATGTGCCTGAGCACTGACGCTGCCCGTTGCGCGCTGCCGCCGCCGTGCTGCGCGTCACAGGTCGGGCGTGCTGCACGCCCGCTCACTGCTGCCGCCGCCACCAAAGTTTTCGCATTCATCCCAAGCGCGTTCTGGTGATCTGCTCATGGTAAATACTCATGAATTGTACTTGCAAATCACGACTTTACAAATCAAGACTTTTTCAGAGCAACTCCGCGCCTGCTGCGCACCCCAGGTCGACGCGCTGCGCGTGGCGAAGCTCGACAAGGTCTACCACGGCCTCAACTGCCTGGGCAGCGTGCCGTGGCGCGTCAACGACGAGGTGTACGCCATAGCCAAGGAGGTGCGTCAGCGCGTGAAGTTGGTGTTGGAGTATACTGCAGTCGACGTATGATGTACCGCCGTGGCACTCTCTGGTTGCCTCAAGTTGTCTTGAAACTCTCTGGTTGCCTCAAGTTTGTCTTGAAGTAGCCATTGAAGTTGATGGGATGATGTGACGCCAGCACCCTGGTGCCCTGTTGGCATCATTGGTAAAGGCCGCACAGAGCAGAGCTCACTGTGCTGCTTTGTTGGCATTGCCCCGTGGGCTTTTGAACTCCAATTCCAACTCACATCACCGCCTCTTCGGCTGCCGATAACTCAAGACTGGTGTTGGTGTTCTCTGCACACAAATGCCCACCAAGCGACTTCTTGGCATGCTGCCTCAGCATCGAAACTCTACTTCAAATCACATGTAACGCCCCCTCCTGGTGCCCTCTACTCTTGCGCCATGCAGGCATGGGATCGAAAACTGACAATAGGGGAGCTGCCCCCCCAGGAGGACCTCCCTGTCCCCCCCATGCCAAAGACGAAGATGTACAAGAAGGGGTCATCACGGAAGGGGAAGGGCGGCGCAGAGGTGGACAACACGGTGAGTCTCCTTGTCCATCAGTTCTGAGGTACCAGTTGAAGTACCAGTTGAAGTATGCACGTCACGGAAAGCTGCACCATGTCAGGCTGGCGCGACCGCAGGCGCGCCAAGCAATGTATCGCATAGTTGAAGTACCAGTTGAAGTATACATTCACGGGAGGCAGCGCAAGCTAGGGGGCGCACGACGGCAGGCGCGCCATGCAGTGCATCCCGCGCGCTCCATGCGCAGCGGCGTTTATGGTGGAGGCGCGATGCGCGGCACAGTCTCTTCTACCAACACACCCAAACACGCGTACACACACACACTCCCCCCCCCCCCCCCCCCCCCCATTCATGCACAGCCCCTCACCCCCGCGGAGCATGCCAGGTGGCGCGAGAATGAAATCGCGCGCCTCGCGCACGCACTTCAACTTCAAACTGCTCAGCCCATTCTCTTCTGCAAACACACACACACACGCACAGTCTCCGCGGCTGTGTTGGCTCACCCCCCCCCCCCCCCCCCCCGTTTGCAGCCCCCTACCCCCGCAGAGCACGCCAAGTGGCGCCAGAACAAGATCGCGCGCCTCGCGCACGCACTTAAACTGCTCAGCGCATTCTCTTCTGCAAACACTCCCTGGCTGCATTGACTCACACACCCCCCTGCCTCCTAAATGCGCGCGCAGCCCCCCACCCCCGTGGAGCACGCCAGGTGGCGCGAGAACGAGATCGCGCGCCTCGCGCACGCACTTTAACCTCAAACTGCTCAGCCCATTCTCTTCTGCAAACACACACACACAAACACACTCCCTCGCTGCGTTGGCTCACAGCGCCCCCTCCCCCCCCCTTTGCAGCCCCCCACGCCCGCGGAGCACGCCAGGTGGTGCGAGAACGAGATCGCGCGCCTCGCGGACGCGCTTAAACTGCTCACCTGTTCTGTTCTGGGAACATACACACACACACACTCCACAGCTGCGCTGGCTCACAACCCCCCTCCCCCCTCCATTCATGCGCAGCCCCCCACCCCCGCGGAGCACGCCAGGTGGCGCGACAACGAGATTGCGCGCCTCGCGCACATGCCCCAACTCCACATAGCTCCCACTATCTTCTTCTGCAAAACACACACACACAAACCACCGCGACTGCGTTGGCTCACAACTCCCCCCCCCCCCGTACATTTGCAGCCCCCCACCCCCGAAGAGCACGCCAGGTGGCGCGAGAACGAGATCGCGCGCCTCGCGCATGCACGCGCCCTCCAGCTCAACCTGGACCGCCACTCGCTGCGCAGCGACCTGCGCATCAAGATGCGCATCGCGGAGCGCTTTGCGGGGCGCGACATGTACTTCCCGTACAACCTCGACTTCCGCGGCCGCGCGTACCCCGTGCCCCCCAATCTCAACCACATGGGCAACGACTTCTGCCGCGGCGTGCTCACGTTCGCGCGCACGCGCCCGCTCGGCGCGCGCGGCCTCTACTGGCTCAAGGTCCAGGTGCGATCCGCGCCTAGCAACTTGAACTTGAGAAACCTTAACCACACGAGCCGATTTTTCTATGTTGCGGCGTGCTCACATTTTACGCATGCGCACGCGCGGCCCGTACTGGCTCAAGGTCAAGGTGCGATCTGCGGTTCTGCTTGCCGTTGATAACTTGAACATGAGAAACGCATTGGCCAAATCCTGTGTTGCGGCGTGCTCACCCGCTCGGCGCACGCGGCCTGTACTGGCTCAAGGTCCAGGTGCGGTGACAGTTGAAGAACTCTAGAAAGCTCAACTGCATGAGCCAGATTCTGTACTGTCGGCGTGCTCACGTCATTGCGCGCACCGCGGTTCGGGGCATGCAGCCTGCACTGGTCCACATCTCACGTACGCGCCGCGTGCGGCTACTCGAGGCGTGCATTCAACTTGAACTTTAGGAAGCTCAAACCATATGAGCACTGTCTTTCGCTGCACGTGCTGAGGATCATGTGCGCAGGCCCGCTCGGGCTCTGACGCGTGCTGCTTGTGCGGCTCTCAATTGCGTGCACATGCATGTGCATGGACCTGAACCTTACAAACTTACTGCGCGCGCCGTACCCTAACCCGAACCCTAGTTGCGCTCATGCTGACCGCTCTGACCCTGGTCTCCATAGGCCACGAGCCTCTTTGACGAGGACAGGCTGAGCTTCGATGAGCGCGCCGCATATGCGGACATAGACACCATCTGACGCACCGCAGACCGTCCAACGCCAGCCAAATCTCATCCAATATCACTGCCAGCTCTAACCCTATCATGAACATACCCTAACCCTAATCGCGACCATCTGACTCTGGACTCCGCAGGCTGCGAGCCTCTTTGGCGAAGACAAGCTGAGCTTCGACGTGCGCGCTGCCTATGCGGACGCGCGCACATGGACGCCATCCGTTGCACTGCAGATATACGCGCGACGCCAGCCGCGTTGCATCTGATTATTATAAATGCCAACTTCAACCCTATCATCAACATACCTCAACTGCTATCGTGCCGCGCTGACCCTGGTCTCCGCAGGCCGCGAGCCTCTTTGGCGAGGACAAGCTGAGCTTCGACGAACGCGCCGCGTATGCGGACGCGCACATGGACGCCATCAGGCGCTCCGCGGAGGACCCCCTGGGCGACGGCAACGACTGGTGGATCCGCGCCGACTCGCCGTGGCAGTGCCTCGCCACGTGCAAGGAGCTGATCGCTGCCATCGACAGGTGCTATCTCTAACCCTAGATGGGCTTGTGATGCGTTTGCAAGCGGTCTGCGGCAGGTGCTGACCCTTACCCTGAAAGCGCACGTTATGTGCATTTGTAAGTGGTTTGCCGCGTGCAAGGAGCTGATCGCTGCCACCGACAGGTGCGCCGGCACATGGACGTGTAGCTGGCACAGCTTTCGATGCCTGTGTACATGATTTTCGGAAGGGCGCGTGATGCGTTTGCGCATGGCCAGCCGCGTGCGAAGAGCAACGACTTGTGGATCCGCGCCGACTCGCCGTGGCAGTGCCTCGCCACGTGCAAGGAGCTCATCGCAGGCATCGGCAGGTGCAGCCACTTAGGTGGCACAGCTTCTGGTGCCTGTGCACATTGTTGCTAAATCGGCGCGTGATGCGTCTGCAAGTGGACTGCCATGCGCAAGGAACTCGCTGCCATCGACAGGTGCTATCGTGATGCATTTGCCAGTGGGCAAGGAGCTGATCGCTGCCACCGACAGGTGCGAACGCTAACCCTAGAAGGGCACGTCATGCATTTGCATGTGGTCTGCTGCCGCGTGCAAGGAGCTGATCGCTGCCACCGACAGGTGCAAACGCTAACCCTAGAAGGGCACGTCATGCATTTGCAAGTGGTCTGCCGCGTGCGCGGAGCTGATCGCTGCCACCGACAGGTGCGGCGCGGCGCACGGCCACGCGCAGCTGGCACAGCTTCCGATGCCTGTGCACATGCTTGAAAGCGCCAATGGTGCTCCTGCAGCTGACCTGCCACGTGCAAGGATTGCTGCCGTCTGAGACTGTGCCTCTGGCACTGCATATCGCGGAGGCTTCAGTGGCAGTGCTCCGCTTGGGCGGTACGGTGTACCACGAGCGTTGTCACGCATGGCGGTTTTCCCAGCAACACGCCCGCGGCTTGGGTCGCACTCCCTGCCTTCCCTCTCCTCAATCAAATCGAAGCAATCTATCTAACTTTGATCTCCTGTCCAACGAAAGCAATTCTATTTGTCTTTGATCTCCCCCCCCCTCGCCCCCCCTCCTGCCCCCTGCCCCCATGGCTGTCCTTGCCGCCCCCATGCAGCGGCGACCCGAAGACCTTTGAGTCACGCCTGCCCGTGCACCAAGACGGCACGTGCAACGGGCTGCAGCACTACGCGGCGCTCGGGCGCGACGCCGCAGGCGGCGAGCAGGCAAGGCAGTGCTCAGAGTAACTTCATGTTCAACTTCAACTCTCACATCTCATCAGTTACAGAGGCCTGCCGGCTAGCGCTTCGCTGCAGCAGTGGGGTCCGTCTTGCTGCTCTGAATCAAATGAGTGGAGATGCACGCGGCGGCTGCTCTACGCCAAGGGTTGGTGTTAGGGCTGGGATCAGGTTTGCAAGACATGCGCGCGCTCTTCGGGCCTGTTCTCCATTTCTCCACTGGATCCATGCAGCTAGCGTGCCCCGCCATCTGTGCGCGTTCACTGCCGGACAGATGGCAATGATTGGCGGGGTTGCCCGCACACCCGCGGCAGTGCTCTGATGGTGGTGATGCTCCACAGGTCTGTGTGCGACGGAGGTCCCTCTCACCGCTTCATCAACAAGTCACTTGCATTTTCCTTTCATGTTGCACTTCGACTGTCAAGTTGAACACACGTGAGCGACATCGATCACCAAGTGCCCGCCCACACGTGCACCAATGGCCCACAGTTCGTTGCGTAATCACTCTGATGACGGCCCTCTCGTTTCGATGCTGCAACCTCACCACCGAGCGACCCGATAACCGCAATGAACGTACCTTCTTACCGTTGCAGGTTAAGCTCCTGCTCGGCGCACGTCTCCTCGGGCAGTGTACGGCAGTAGCCAGGCTATGACGTGCAATTGCACTGTCGACGAATCCCCGTGGACTGCTGCAGCGGCCTCACCTGCAGCGTCGTCCTACTCGACAACCATGGTCAACGTAAACTCGCTACTGTTTGAGCGTCGTACTGATTGAAATATACAATCAACGTAAAATCATACCAGTGCAGGTCAACCTCCTGCTCTTATCCTGACTGATCATCGCAATCATTATCGCAATCGACGTAAGCCTCCTGCCCGGCGACCGCCCGCATGACGTTTGTTCGGGCGTGTGCGCCAGACCAAAACGCAATCATAGCCCCACCTACAGCGTCGTCCTAATCGACAATCCTTATTGACGGTTACAATTCATGTAAACTTCACCTGTTTCAGGTGAACCTCCTGCCCGGCGACCGCCCGCGCGACGTCTACTCGGGCGTGTGCAAGCTCGTCGCTGCGGAGGTGCAGCGCGCCGCAGACTGCGAGCTGCCCGCAGACGCCACCACGGAGGAGCAGCTCGCCCACGAGTACGCGCGCATGCTGGTCGGCATTGTCGACCGCAAGGTGAAGTTTGGTTGGCAGCAAGTTGAAGTTTTGGGACGTGGCGTCAGCGAAGATATTTTGAAGTGTGGCACTGTGGACCTGAAGATGATTGGCTCGCAGCGCGATGACGGCATGCGCATGCTGGTCGGCATCGTGGACCGCAAGGTGAAGTTGCGAAGTTTCTAGTTCAAGTTCTGAACATGGCTTCTCTTGTCGGCGAGGAAGTTTGAAGCTCGGCATTGGTGGACCGTGAGGTGAAGTTTGGCTGGCGGCAAGACGAAGTTATGCGCATCATGTTTCGGTTCGACACTGAGCGCGTGTGACTTGGACTTGAGCTGTCTACCGCAAGACGAATGATTGCAGGCAGCAAATGATTGCTGGCAGCAGGGCGAGGGCCTGCCAGTGTCATATTGTATTGCTGCGGTCGGGGCTAGCAGGTGCTCTCGCGCTCGTGCCGTTGGCGCAATGCACGTGGCGCCGCTGCACAGCCCCCCGTGGCGCTGCTATCCGCACGCGACAGAGCGTTGACTTAGTACATAAAACAGGGGGTGTATGTGCCCATGTGGCTGGAGCCGATGCACCCAATGCCGTCTTCCTGCGTCGCGCCCCAACTTACCTGCATGCGGCGCGCAAAACGCCGTGCAGTGCGCCGTCTGTTCGCGCTTGCATGGGTGTCTGTAGCCGTGGCTTCAAATGCCGCAACAGCTATCTGCAAATTCATAGCGCCACGACCTTTGTCCCCGAACGCGCACGCACATGCACCGGCGAGAGTGCACTGCGCGGGAAGCACTTCCAACGCGGCAGCCGCCCCCTCAACCCCGTGACGCTCCATCCATCGCCCCCCCCCCCCCCCCCCTCCTGCCTCTGAGCACTGCCCCCCCCCCCCCCCCCCCTTCTTTCCCCTCTCCCAGGTCGTGAAGCAGACGGTCATGACGAGCGTGTACGGCGTGACGTTCATCGGCGCGCGCAGCCAGATCCAGGCGCGCCTCGAGGAGCGCCTCGCGCTCGACACGTGCGCGGACGCCGCCGCCGTCGAGGCGCGCGCCGCCGCAATCCGCGGCTGCGCCAACTACCTGGCGTCGCTCACCATGGGCGCGCTGTCGGGGCTGTTCTCGGAGGCGCGCGCGATCATGGACTGGCTCGCGACGCTCGCGCGCATTGTCGCGCAGCAGGGGCAGCCCATGGCGTGGGTGACGCCGCTGGGGCTCCCCGTCGTGCAGCCGTACCGCCGCGGCGGCGACTTCACCATCAAGACGCTGCTGCAGTCGGTGACGCTCAGCGGCGCGGGCGACGACGCCGCGCTGCCCGTGGAGGCGGCGCGGCAGCGCTCGGCGTTCCCGCCGAACTTCGTCCACTCGCTCGACTCGACGCACATGCTCATGACGGCGGCGGCGATGGACGCGCGCGGCATCCCCTTCGCCGCCGTCCACGACTCGTACTGGTGCCACGCGGGGCACGTCGACGTCATGAACGCCGCGCTGCGCGACACCTTCGTTGAGCTGTACTCGCGCCCGATCCTCGAGGACCTGCACGCGTCGCTCACGGCGCGCTTCCCGGACGTGAAGTTCCCGCGCGTGCCGCCGCGCGGCGCGCTCGACGTCGGCGCCGTGCGCGACAGCGCGTACTTCTTCAACTAGCTAGTTCAATGGAGAAAAACAAAGGTGCACGGGGTGACACACCGCATGCGCGCGTGCGGCGGCAGCGCCCCGCTTCCCCTCTATGAATGGAATCTGTGCTCTGCGAGTGTGCTAGCTGGTGTGTTTTTCATGTTTTCTGCCCATGCTGCCCCCCGGCGCCGTGCCCGACAGCCCATACTTCTTCAACTAGCTAGCGAATTTGAACAAGGGGGTGCGAGAGGGGGTGGCGCACTGCATGCGCACGCGGCGGCAGCGCCCCGCTGCCCGCCTGTGTGAATGAAGTCTATGCGCTCTGTGACTGTGTTGGTTTTTCCTGCCCATGTTGTCCCCCCCCCCCCCCCCGCCACGCATTTTAGCCTGGCGCCTGATGGGAGCTCTGTTGTTGGTGGCGTTCTCCATGAATGTTCATTACTTGCAGTTGAAATTTGCAGCCCTCGTGTGTTTGAGCGGTGGCCTCTGGTGCCCCCCATCCCCTTGAGGGCAGGCGGAAGGCCCAGCTGATGTTGTGCTGCCGCTGCTCACACGGCACACACGGAGCGATACATGCCCCGAAGGTGACAAGCTTCGTCGCTCGCATGGCATGTCTTGCACGAGCGGTCACCATTGTGATGGACTTGACAGTATGATGAGATTTGTTCTGGCTCTGGCGCTTGATGCTCGTGTTTTGCACCATGTGCTTGTCAAGTGCTGTGCGCGCACTGTTGACAGCGATATACATGTGACAGGTACCTTCCCATTCCTACTGTTGTGTGGCTACATCAAAACGGACAAGGTACTGGTGGACCTGCAAACGCCTCCAGAATGATCATTGTTCCGAACACATGCTGGACGCCAGCGGCAGCGATTGCACACAAATGGCGTATGAGCAATGAACACGCGCGCGAGCTCGCAAACCAATCGCGACTCACACCAACAAGAGGTGAAGCGCGAGTCACGGTGCAGGTTAACCAGACGCACATGGTCTCAGTCTTGAAACAAAGGTGCGCCGGTGCTCGCTTTGCAACGACAAGCGATCTCTGCAGCAAGGACGTCAAGGCATGCCTGCAGCAAACGAGACCAATATCCCAGGATAGGCAGGCTGCCATCAAATTTGTCTCATTGTGCGCAAAGATTCACAAAGCACATGGTGACGTGCGGCTGAAGGGGACACACGCGCCGTCTGTCTATGGTACTACCTAAAGCGCTCTCGCTCGCGCACGGGCGCGGGGGGGCGCGCCGTAATATCGCGCGCGCGTGCAACGCTCTGCATAACGACTCCAAGGGATCGCTGTCGCCGCGCACTGAATGGGGTGTGTGTAGTAGGGTACAGCTGCTGCGGCACACACATCCGACGGGCCTAAAGTGCCCTGCGGCATATCGAATCTCCGCTCTGCGGTGGCGCGCGGCGCCGCCGTCTCCATAACGCTGCTGCCGCGGGCAGCGCTGGCTCCCTCTCTCTGTCAGGTATCAAAATCCCTAATGTGTCCTCACTGTACGCACACGACACTCGTCTCTAGACCAATCTGCTACGCGGCGCCCTGGCCCAACTCCACGTCGACCGTGCCATCAGCGAGAACGACATCCCCCACCGCCGCAGCGGCGCCCTTGGAGGCGGCGCCGACGTGGCGGCTGCCGCTGCCGCCGCTGCCGCTGCTGCTGCCGCCGCCGCCGCCGCCGCTGCCGCCGCCGCCGCCCCCACCGCCGCCGCCGCCGCCGCTGCTGCTGCGCGGCCTGGGCGTCTTTGGTGTCTTCGCCCCGAAGCCGCCATTGGCGGTGGCAGCGCTCACGCCCTTGCCGCCGCCCTGCGCCTTGGGCGTCTTGTCCGCAAAGCTCCTGCTTGACAGCGTGCGCGGCTTGTCGCTGCTGAGCGCTGCTGCTGCCGCTGCGCGCGCGTCCGGCGTCGCCGCCTCCGCCGCCTCTGCAATGTCGGTGGCGTCGTCGCTGATGCTGTCGAGGTCGCCGCCAGCGGCGGCGGCGGCGGCGGCGGCGGCGCGGCGGCACTTGGCGGCGCACTTGGCGGCGAAGCTCGCTGCGCAGGAGATGGCCATGCAGAGGCCTAGGATGAGGAGGATGGGCACGCCGATGGCGATGACGAAGGGCAGGAGGAGGAGCGCCATGACGACGTAGCCCCAGCCCGACATGCATCCGGAGAACACCTGTGGAACAGAGGGGGGAGGGGGGCGGGGGGGTACATGGAGGGGGGGGGGGGGGGGGGGGCTGAGCACAGGCACGCAAGACCTCCGGAATCACAGCCGGGGTTCTTCTGTGGAATATGAGTTTCTTTCACAGCCGGAGTCTCTATGTACTGTAGATGCACTCTTTGTTTCATTTCATACAGTACTTCAGCTAGGGTTGCCAAAACGGTATTATTGAAAAAATACGGTCAACGGTATTTGTAGCGTACACCATGCTGATCTTGACCACAGCTTTGGGTGCCCGGGCTTACTGTGCCAGACGCAAAAATGGTATCGAAGTTATCCAAAACCTCAATAGGCAGGAGTTTACGGTCAAATTACGGTACGATTTACGGAGTATATTTGCAAAAAAGGTACGGTTTTGGCAACCCTAACTTCAGCACAACCACTCCAATTCTGATGGCTTCACTTCCAACGGCTGTCCAGTGCTAGTCGTATACCTGTGACCTTGTTCAACGATGACGGTGCCAATCACGACACTAATGGCAAAGGAAATGTGACGCCTATTACAAAACTGCGCGCAAACTCATACGTGTCAAGGCATATAGATGCATGAACTCCATATTGTACACGAAGGCGGCGGAATTCTATCCAGACTTCTGGCCAGCGGTGCTGGCGACGCCGGCGGCGACAACAGCCATTAGCCAAAGGCCGGTGCATCAACACGCAGCCGCTAAGCAGCCGAATGAGCCCCGTTCCCCAAGGCCGGCGCGGCGGCGCGCAGCAGCAGCGCGCCGCAGCCGCCTCTGCAGCCAAACGGCAAACCCTAACCCTACCACTGTTCCCGACACTGCCGTGCTCAAGCGCGGCAGCAGCGCGCCGCAGCAGCCACTGTTGTGAATGCATGAGTGTACGTAAGTAATGAAAGAGTAGGGGGCGAATGGTTCATTGTCACCAGCAATGCACACCAAAATGGTGCCGGATGCATGTCTGGCAAATGTGGCTCCAAGGACTGCGTAGCAGAGTGTCCCTTGCGTGATGGTCAAACGGCAACGCGCACGTGGGGCACAACGCGCAGACGGAAGCGCACGACAACCACCAGCAGAAGGCCGGTGCGATGTTACGCAGCCGCTAAGCAGCTGAAGGCGAGACACTGTTGTCGAGGTCGACGCGGCGGCGCACAGCAGCAGCGCGCCGCGGCCGCCGCTGCAGCCAAACGGCAAACCCTAACCCTAGAACCCTAACCCGACACTGTTCTAGATGCCCGTGTGCCCAAGCGCGGCAGCAGCGCGCCGCGGCAACCAAACGGCAACGCACACAATGCGCACTAGTCGAAAGCGCACCTCCACGGGGCCCTGGCCGAACAGCGGCAGGCAGCAGCAGCACGCGACGCTCGCCACGAGCGTCAGCAGCAGCGCCGGGGGGCCTATGATGACGACCTGGATCAGGCTCAGCACGCGCAGGCACACGCGCGAGCGCCGCCCCGGCTGCGCGTCCTCCTGCATCTGCTGGTTCGGGCAGCCGGTGACGTTCCACCTGGCACGAAGGGGGGGGGGGGGGGCTTCAACTAGTCAGGCAGGGGTCATGCAAAGTCAATCTGACATTGTGAGGTCGAGTGTGAGAGGGTGTAGTCGGTGTGAGCCCCTCCTGCGACTGCTAGTTCGGGCAGCCGGCGACGTTCCGCGTGGCGGGCGGGACGCGCGTGAGTAGAAACTTCAACATGTGACGTGCATACTTCAGGCACACTTCCTAACAAGAGAACGTGCGGGAGGCTGCCCTCGGCATGAGGCATGGCTGTGCCTCACGACTGTGCTCGTTCCTTCATCTGCTGGTTCGAGCACGCAGGGACGTGCCACCTGGCGCATAAACGACAACGCCGCGGCGTTGTCCGGACGCGCCGCGGCCAGCGCGCATACGGTATGCACCGCTGGATAATGAACTGCGCCTGCCATGACTGCCGAGCACTTCAACGTTATCAAGGATTGGTGATTGAACAGGTCAAGTACACAGAATCTGTCGCCACAGGCTCGTCAGTGTCACTTCAACGGCGCGCTCAGACCGCACATGCGCAAGTGTCTCACAACTTCAAGGGGGTGACTCACCACTCAAAGTGCCGCGGCAGCGCGCCCCCGTCCACCTTCCTCAAGCAGAGCCAGCAGAAGTGGGTGCCGCAGTTGTAGCACCTGCGGGAGGGACACATGACGCGCTGAGCACTGTGGCCTACTTCAATTTGGAATTATGCACATGCGTACTCGTTCATGTACCTTATACTTCTGTGTCAACACCTGGGATACGCAGCGGAATTCAACACATGCATATGAGCAGGTGCATACATGAGAGTCTATGGCATACAAAGAATGCCACCCGCCCCCACAGGCTTGCACCCGCCAGCCCCATCTCTGCGGGGCCCGCCCACCCCTAGAAGGCAGGTCAAGTCAGCGCGCCCCATGCCGTGCATGCTGCCTCTCACGCAACAGCATGCATGCACGCGCGCGCGCAACTCACTTCACCTGGCTGCACCCGCCAGCTTTGTTCCCTCCCATGCAACAGTTTATACGTGCTCACGCACGCATTGCTATCACTCACTTCATTTGGTTGCACCCGCCGGCCTGCTCTATCGCGCTCGCGTGCTGCCTTTCGTGCGAGATCGTACATGCAGGCGCGCGCGTTACTACTACTCACTTCATCTGGTTGCACCCGCCGGCCCTGTTGCCTCTCATGCAGCAGCATACGCACACACGCGCGCAATTCTGTCACTCACTTCATCTGGTTGCACCCGCCGCCCCTCTCTATCACGCTCGCGCGTTGCCTCTCATGCAACAACAGTATATAAGCGCACACGCGCGCATTGCTGTCAACTCACTTCATCTGGTTGCACCCGCCGGCCTTCTCTATCGCGCTCGCGCAGCCGGGGCACGGACGCGTGGTCTCGCTCAGCAGCGCGCGGTTCTTCTTGGACTCCTCCGCCATGGACAGCTCGTACGCGGCGCACGTCGTTGCGGGGCCGTGCGCGTCGCCGTGCTCTGAGCATCACCACGCAGGGGGTCTAGGTATATCAACATATGTACTTCAAAGTATGAATGTATATATATAGGGTATAGTATAGAATACTTCGAAGTAGGTATATTGACGGGCCGTGCGCGTCGCCGTGCTCTGAGCATCATCATCACGCAGAGGGTATGTATATCCATCACCATCGCGCATACGCAGCAGCAAGTAGGTACATTATAGGCGAGGGACCCTTTGGGGCGCGAGCCTTCTTAAGTCATGGCGCGCACAAGCCTCCGCACTACTGATGCATCTGGGCGTGCTGATTTTTGCGAGCCGGGTATGCGTACGTGCGTACCGCTACAACCGTTCACCAATCAGCGCGCTGGGGTGCTGTTGCCGCTCCCAGCGGCAACACCCTCCGGCAACATCCAGGAAGCTGCCAGCTGATTCCGGCGCTGGCTCTCCAGCTCGCAAGGTGTTGCTGCACAGGCGGCGCTAACCGCATGCAGCGTTTTGGCACTTGGCGTGTATCGCATTGCAGTCTCAAGCCTGCGGCCACGCTTCGCGGCCTGCAGACCTCTCGAGGGCTCACGAAACTCTACTTTTCAAATTCGCGCCTCCCTCTACTTCAAAGCCGTTACGCGCAACTTCACTTCTGAGGCACTTAACCCTAACTTAGGATGGGGGGCTACTTAGGGTTAGGGCCAGAAAACCTGGCGCTGGAGGTGGTGTTGATGTGCTAAACGTGGCAGGACGGCTTAATGGCAATGCAGATGTAATTCCGCACCATGCGCATAACATGATCTCAATGCAACAGAAACATGAGGTGATGCACATGTTTCACATTCAAGCAAATGTTGAGGTGATGACCTGCTTTTAGTGCAACTTACACAAGAGGCTGTCTGTTTCCGGGTCACTCGCCCCCCATTCCTTCAGGAGGGGGGTGCTTTCTTGTCCATATATAATCGGGTAGGGAGGGCGGACAACGCGGCGCACGTCGTCGCCGGGCCGTGCGCGTCGCGTACACCAATTGATTATATAGAATAAGCATGCTTCTATCACGTATGCGGCGCACCTTTGAGCATCACCATCGCGCACACGCAACACAGAGTGTAGGTAAACAATCAACATTCACGGGGTACTGCATAGGGTAGGTATGTTGACAGGCCGTGCGCGTCGCCGTGCTCTGAGCATCACCATCGCATGCACAGAGGGTTATCAACAACATGAGATAACCATATCAAAGGCTCGTACGCGACCCACATCACTGGGCAGTGCTCAGCAACAGTTCACCAATTGCAACTGCCCCGGGGAACCGTAGAATCACACCAACCAGAGCTCGTCCCTGCAATGCAGAGCGGCGGTTGAAGTTTGTGAGGCGTGTGGGATGCTGAAATGCTTGTGTCGTAACTCACCAAAGCAGTAGCGGTGCCCGCAGCGTGGACAGGTCATGGAGGGGTTCTGTGGATCGCCGAATGCTGCTTCCGAGCACTTGGAGCAGCTCCGAGCGTTGCTGCAGGAGACCAGCAGATATTGGTGATGTCAGTTACAGCCTCATCGCGCACGTGCGATTGTGCGTGATCCCGACGCAAACTGCTGTCTTTGAGTAGGGCAGGCAGGGGCGCAATTTCGTCTACGGCTGCTGCCTTTGAATAGGGGTGACCGTTGACGGTTTGACTTAGAGAGCTGCTGCCGGAGCGTGTTTGAGCACTAATGGTGGTCAGACATCTAGCAGTCATGACAGTTACTCGGAGCTCGCACAAAGCAACGAAATCACCGTGTGACCATGGCTCTAAGGGAGGACCAAAGTGTCCGTGCAGAGCAGCATAATCAGTCGCCCGCAATGGGCCGGCGCATTCTAACGAACCATGAATACACACAGGGCACTGGTCCTCTCGTGACTCACGACCAGATGGTGCAGTAGCGCATCGACTGCGCACGTACTCGCAGGTGTTAGCTCACGGCACACAAGACGTTGGGTGTACCCACACGACGGACTGGTGCTGCATTGGCCCACAGGCATGGCGTCTGGAGCTTCACGTCGAGTGACTTGTCGATTGCTCGCAATCTCCAGTTCACCAATTTTCAATTAGAGATTGTAGACCTCGCCTGCCGCGGTACGACAGAGACTACGTGCAAGTGCAATTGGCGCTGGCTTGTCTGGGTGCTGAGCATCGCCACCCTTAACACTGCGTGATGATGACACAGTCCACATTTGGTGGCATTGTGCTCAACAGCGGGCATCCGGGCAGTCAGCCCAATGCACCACCGACGGCGGCTTGCTGCTGAACGCCGTGCTGCCTGAGTTGCCTGTCAAGACAGCACTACCTGTGCTGCTGCAAAGCGGAAGGTCGTCACAGTGCGCACCTGTTCTCCTTGGAAAGTTTGAACCACTGGTACTTTGCCAGCGTCACCGGCTCCGTCGAGAGCAGCTCATAGATGTCCGCCTCCGCAATGCTCTGTCCGCAGGCGCTCTCGCCACTGGCAGCTCCAGCAGCGGCGCCGCCGCCACCGTCACCGCCCCCTGCGCCCGCGCCGCCTCGGCCGCCTTGCGCTGGGCCATCGCTAGAGGTGACGAGAAAGCAGATTGGGTAGGTTTGGCCATCGACGACCTTCTTGCTGATGTACTCCCTCACGCAGGCGTGGCAGAAGGTGTGGCCGCAGGCGGACAGGGTGAAGGCAGCGTCGCCGCGCCGCGCGTACTCGAAGCAGATCTGGCAGTAGTACAGGTCGCTGCCGCCTGGGGTGAGGGCGCCGCCATTGGAGAAGCTGGTGATGGTGCCGTTTGACAGGGTACAGATCGCGGTGCTGAGGCCATTGGAAATCTGCCTGCTCAAGCCTGCCCCAACGCTCACTCCCCCTCCCGTTGCCGCTGTGGCAGTGGACTGCTGAGCGGGAGTCTGTGGCGTCGCGGTCCTTTGCCTGCTGAACTGAATATCTGGATCGTTGACAGCGACAGCGCTCGCCATCCTGCTGGCAGGGGAGCCCGCCTTGCTGCAGGGCCTGTTGTGTCGCAAAACAGGCTCCAAGAATGGTGATCAAACTGCTTTCATCCCACTAGCGTGCTTCTAATGCCACGATCCTGGCTTGTAGCTAATGCGATGAAGACCCCACTGGCTGCAGACCCCTCCAGGACCGGATCTCACAGTGGAGATGGGCAGGCGCGGTGGTGTGCCCGTGTGCAAAGTCACAAAGTTCCAAGCAGGATCGCGCCACTCTTTGGTGCTCACCAGCAGCGACGGAGACGAGAATCCGCGCTATTGCCAGAGAAACCTTCCAGCTGGGGTCTCGAATTTTTTTGAAGTTCGTGCACACTTCAACTTTTCTTGCTAAAAAAGCTTAACAAGCTTATGCAAGTGTCGGTCCTGCCCCCATTGCGCACTTCGGTAATACGTGCTGCCGACGCACAACGTGTGCACGCAGATGCATAGCATGATATGGCTGCCATGTGTGCACCCAAATCACAACGTCGCACGAGGTCCATGGCCCCCCCACATGCCAGTGCAGAACAGGTGACATTTTGGCACGCCGTCCAGCAAAATCTCTCAAATCATATGTATACATCGCAAAACAGGAGCCGCATGATGCGCCCACATCACAAAATTGACATCAGTGATGCCCCAGCCATTCCACCGGGAGGCCCAAGCTCAACATCAAGTGCTGGTCCAATACTGTATCCACTGATGTACATGCAAGGGTAATGCAAGAGTTAGCCATGTAAATGATCTCGGATTGATCTCGAACAGATCTCCAACAAGTTTGTGCGAAATGCACAACTTCAAGTGCAGCCTCACTGCGAACAAGGCAGTGCTCATCCAATGTGTTCAGCAACGCATGACACCCCCCTACCTAAGCAAGGCACCATCCACATCCCAGACGCAACACCAACTGCAGGCCTCGCACAGACCACTCACACGCCATCTCACAACACCATCAACACATGACACTAGTGTCCTCCACAGAGAACACATCACCCAGGACGGCAAGCAAGTCGTCAAGGCTGTGGCGCGCTGGCCATGGTGGAGGCCAAGATCGTCCACATTGGGGACAACCTGAAGAACGCCCGGCGGCGCGAAGCTGATTTGCAGCACCATTACCACCACCTCTCCCCCTTCACCCAGCACCTCTGGCAGAACTTCTGCGGACGCAACTCCACCACCGCCGCAACAGCGACGGCTCTATCGCGCAAACATTCATCCTGGTCGGCATCGCCTCACTGATGGCGGACCACGGACTGAAGCCTAGGCTTCAGCCTACTGCCAACCCCAGGAGCGTGCGCGGCATGCAGTACTCCGTGCGGCGTCGGCAGGCAGCACAGCAGCCCCTACTGCGGACTAGGCTCTGCAGGCCTGCCGCCGCACGGACGCCGACGCCGCCACTGCCGCTGACGCTGACTTGGGAGCAGAAGTACGTCATGGACGCCGTCATGTCCCAACATGCGCAGGACGACGGCGAGGACAGCCGATTTGACAGTGATGCTCATTTATAAAAACACTGCATCGAGGTTAACGTCAACGACAACAGCCGTCGAGGTCAAGGTCAGGGATGCCGGCTGCGCCTGCATCTCTGATGGCTGCAACGTCATCCTTGACGTCCCTGAGCGCCTTTGCCAGATTGCGCAGCGACTTAACCACTCATGGACGACATCGCAGACGGTGTCGTAGCCGGTGACAGCTGCGACGTCTCTGAGCTCCTCCGCAGCCTTGACGTCCTTGAGCGCCTCTGCCAGGTCGCGCAGCAACTTCACCACCATGGACGCTGTCGCAACCGTCAAAGACGACCTCAGAAAAGTTCTGACAGCGCCGCCGTGCTTACGACCGAGATGCTTAACGGTCAGGCTGCACGGCAGGACTCCCTGGCGCGCATCTTCAAAGCCGGCGGCGAGCTTTGAGCAACTGCGTATCCTCGCAACCTCATCCGGCTCATGGTGCCTGGCAACGAACAGCGGCGACGCTTTCAGGAATCTTCTTGAGGTCGTCCTTGACGGCTGCAACGCCGTCCATGGTGGTGAAGTCGCTGCGCGACCTGTGAATAAGCTCAAGAGGACACCAAGGCTGCGCGACCTGTTGAAGGATCCCCAAGACGTCGCAGCCGTCACCGACGCAGACGCATCCTTTGACCTCGGCGGCTCCTCATTCATGCTGCCTATATTGAGAAGCGCGCTCGCTATAGCTGCCTGGTTCGCCCCATCAGGGGTAGTTGCGCAAGTTGTTCTACGCCCAGCGACTACGTCCTAGGCTTTTCAGATCTCCTTGTGAATAACTGTATGCGATACCACACAGCTTTGCCGACTTTGACCTGTGAGCCGAATAGTCTGATCTGGTTCGGATCCTTGTGCAGATGTGGCACGTACGCGCCCTCCAAAAGCTGACGCTACCTCTAACCACAATGCCCATCGCTCTACGGCTACTCCACACTGTATTGGATCATTTTTCATTTCAACTTCAGTGCGCCGTTGAAGTTCGTGTTGAAGTTTGGGTGTACTGTAAGATCACGCTGTGTCTGGTGCTGGTCTTGCTGTGGAATTGGTGTGATTTGCTGTGCAACTTGCTAAACATAGGCAAGGGGACGCTACGCAGGACTGGCGGCTCACACGGCAACTTTGCAGAATCACTGTAATCTACAGCTCCGCCATGATCCAGTCTCTCTTCATCATGAGCAACGCAGGGGAGGTGGTAAGTGCACTGCCCTATACCGTGAATGAGATGGATTCGTTTTTTGGTGCTATGCCGCCCTCCTGTGTAGCAGACGCCAACTTTCAGCACCTGTGCTACCTCTTCTACACATGCCGATTCAAAGAACCGATACGATATGAAACGTAGCTTTGCTGCTGGTGCCGCAACTTCCATAGAATGCATGGCCTGCAATGTTGCCATCGTCAGTCTGTGACACAGCTTGTTGAAGCAGGGAAGCAACCTTTTTGCCCATTGCTTACCATCAGGCAAGACGCAGCACAGCACGGCCCAGGCCGTGCACACCCTGCTCGCTTGAACGAAAAAAACCTTGCTCTGGTGCTCGCCACCTAGCTCACTCACCCAATTCTGCCGCCCTGCGCCATTCTCATGTCCCAGCTTATCGAGAAGCACTGGCGGGAGGTGACGCCCCGCAGCGTGTGCGACTACTTCTGGGATGAAGTGTGCAAGCTGGAGGACAGAGAGGAGATACCCCCCATCATGGCTGTCAACAAGGGCTTCATCATCAGCGTCTACCGCTACGACATGTTCCTGATAGCCAAGGTGCAGCAGGAGACGCCGCCGCTGCTGGTGAGTCACTCACTTACTCGCCTACTCACTTGCCTACTTGCCCGCTTGCAACGTGTGCGACTGAGTGCTTGCAGGCAACAGGCCGACCTAGGCCGCGCCGTGCTTGACCCTTGCGACATGCA
This sequence comes from Tribonema minus, assembly GCA_017506865.1. Lineage (NCBI taxonomy): Eukaryota > Xanthophyceae > Tribonematales > Tribonemataceae > Tribonema > Tribonema minus. The sequence goes on from JAFCMP010000346.1 coordinate 62,802, forward strand.
AGTCCCGCAGTTTGTCATCATCAGGCACTGTTGTGCACAGTTCATGACACGGTTATGAAGCCTCTCATCAGGCTTCACTCATGCATCCTTCACCCCCCCCCCCCGGACCTCCTCTCCCGGTGCATGGAGTTCTCGTACCGTATGCTGGACATACTCGCGGACTACCTCGGCGCGGTGTCGATGAGACCTCCATCAAGGAGCTCTGGTGTACACGACTCAGTTCTGATACTCTTTCAGTTGTCAACTTGTCAGACTCTACCCCCCTCCTCACCCGCCCATTCCCCCCCTCACACTCCCCCCCAGTGCATTGAATTCCTGCACCGCGTGCTGGACATCCTCGCGGACTACCTCGGCGCGGTCGACGAGACCTCCATCAAGGAGTCGTTCTCGCTGGTGTACCAGCTCCTGGAGGAGATGATGGACAACGGCCACCCCATGACGACAGAGCCCAACGCGCTCAAGGCGATGATCAAGCCGCCCACGGTCATGGGGCGCGTCGTCGCGGCGGCGACGGGGCGCAGCGACGCCATCAGCGAGGCGCTGCCAGACGGTGAGCGCGTCACAGACTCCCAGTTGAACTTGAGACTCCCAGTTAAAGTTGGCCCAATGCTGCATCGCGCGCAGTCACGCACAGCGCTCAGGCGGCGACGGGGCGCAGCGACGCCATCAGCGAGGCGCTGCCGGACGGTGAGAGCGTCACACTTTGCGGTTGAAGTTTATGCTCTGAAGTCATTATGCAGCATGGCTTCATGACAAGCTTCGTGACACGGTGGGGCAGCTGCTGCGCAGGCAACAACGGGGCGCAGCGACGCCATCAGCGAGGCGCTGTCGGACGGTGAGAGCGTCACAGACTCCCAGTTGAACTTAAGACTCCCAGTTGAAGTTGGCCCGATACTGCATTGTGCACAGTCACGCACAACGCTCAGGCGGCGACGGGTCGCAGCGACGCCATCAGCGAGGCGCTGCCGGACGGTGAGAGCGTCACACTTTGCAGTGGAAGCTGCTGTTTTTTTTGCGGCGTGGCGTCATGACAAGGGTGCACACTGCCCAGGGACGCAGTGGTACAGGTGCTCGGGGCAGTGGTACAGCTGCCTGAGCTCAGTGCCTTCCCAAAAACAGTGCTCAGGCGATGGCCATGCGCGTGCGCAAGATGTGCACTCAAACCGAGGGCAGCCGTTGGAGGTGACTCCCTGTCTTGAACGCAAAACACACTTTCCTTTGCGCTTTCGAAAGCGGCTTATAATTGTGGTGAACTTGTCCTCAAAGCTACACGGGCTGTATGCCACCATCTTACCACTGACCGGTTTGATGAAGCGGAGACGGTGGATCAACGGCATAACGCTCAAAGTGCTGATGGCTGCCTAGTATGCGTAGCATTTGGTGTCCACACTTGCATTAGACACACATGCGGAGTATATTCACAGAAGTGTACATTTGCAGCACTTGCTACTTCAGAAGTGTGTGCTTCGAAGGACGTCCTGGTGTGCCATTTATCCTGCGTACGCACAAGTGTGAGTGCTTGACGTCGTGGCGCCGTCCTTGATGCCACTGCAGGCACCATCTCCGCGATGCCGTGGCGCAAGGCGGGCGTGCGCTACGCGCAGAACGAGATCTACCTCGACATCATAGAGGAGGTCGACGCCATCGTCGCCGCCAACGGCCAGGTCGTCAGCAGCGAGGTGAGCGCGAGTGTGCTACCCCTAACCCTAGTAGTGCTAACCCTACCCCGACATCATAGAGGGGGTCGACGCCATCGTCGCAGCCAACGGCGAGGTGGTCAGCAGCGAGTGAGCGCAGGCACCAAGTTTAACCCCAATAGGTTGCAATTGGACAATAGGATGATATGCTACTTCTATACAGCCAAGGGCCAGGTGGTCAGCAGCGAGGTGAGCGCGCATGTGCTAACCCTGACACTAGTAGAGCGCGGTCGGATCATACATTTTACGGCCAACGGTCAGGGAGGTGAGCACAGGCGTTAACTGCAACCTTAAGTAGAATGCAGTTTGGTGATGTGGGCACTGCTTCCATACAGTCAACGGCCAGGTGGTCAGTAGCGAGGTGAGCGCGCGTGTGCTGACCCTAACCCTAGCGAAGCGAGCGCGCATGCTATGTAACCCTGGCCCTAGTACCGCGCAGTCGGATGATGTATCACTTCTAAACAGCCAACGTCCAGATGGTCACCAGCGAGGTGGTCCTGTGCGGTAAAACTGATACACTGTACGTCCGCCCTGCCCGATTGACATGAAGTGCGCGCCTCGCAGCCGCTGTCGCTGTGGTCATCGGCCCTGGCGCTGACTACCGTCACGGTGCATGTCACCTGCTGCAATCACGGCGACGGCGTTGTTGCGCAGCAGCAACCGTAGCTGCCTATCTCCGGGGCACTGATTCGGCGTAAATGCGCTGCCGCCGCCTCCGCTGCCGCTGCTAGGCATCCATACTGACAGCCGCGCATTGCGTAGTTGCCGCCGCCACTGCCACTGCCGCTGCCGCCGCCGCTGCTGCTGCTGCTGCCGGCAGCCAAACCGACAATGTGCGCATCGCCATTGCTGTCGCCGCTGCTGCTGCTGCTGCTGCTGCTGCCGCCGCTGCTGCTGCTACTGCTGGCATCATCTATACTAACAACGGGTGCATCGCACCGCCGCCGCCGCCGCCGCTGCTGCTGCTGCCGCGCTGCTGCTGCTGGTGCTGGTGCTGCTGACGTCCTCCATGCTAACGGCGCGCGCATCGCACCGCCGCCGCTGCTGCTGCCGCGTCCGCCGCCGGCAGGTCACCGGCAGCATCCAGGCCGTGAGCCACCTCAGCGGCATACCGGACCTGCTGCTCACGTTCCAGGACCCGAGCCTCATCGACGACTGCAGCTTCCACCCGTGCGTGCGCTACGGGCGCTTCGAGCGCGACCGCGTGGTGTCGTTTGTGCCGCCCGACGGCGCGTTTGAGCTCATGCGCTACCGCGTCGCGACCGGTGCGCACCATATACTTCCGCGTAGCAGCTAGTCTATCTGTGTAGCAGCATGCTTCAAGTGTGCGCATGATGACAGAGGTTAAAAGGACATGTGGTCCGAGCTCATGCATCGTTCGTGCCGCCCGACGGCGCGTTCGAGCTCATGCGGTACCGCGTCGCGACCGGTGAGGGATTGCGAGCACAGGTATACATTCTTCAAAAGAAGAAGTACACGTGTGTACCACCACGCGTCAGGTGCGCGCATGATAACCGAGGCCTAGGGCACACGCGAGCTACTGCATCGCTCGTGCTGCCCGATGGCGCGTTCGAGCTCATGCACTACCGCGTCGCGACCGGTGAGCACCATACACTTCTGTGTAAGCAGCAAGTGCATTTACTTCTGTGTAGCAGCAAGTATATCTGTGTAGCAGCGTGCTTCAGGTTTGCACATGACAACAGGGGTTTCGGGGGCACACATTCTAAGGTCATGCGTCGCTCGTGCCGCCTGACGGCGCGTTCGAGCTCATGCGCTACCGCGTTGCGACCGGTGAGGGGTTTGCGAGCATATATGCATGTGTGCATCAGCATGCTTGGAAATTTAGGGGACACGTAGTCTAAGCTCATGCATTGTTCGTGCCGTCCGACAGCGCGTTCGAGCTCATGCGCTACCGCGTCGCAACCGATGAGGGGGATTGCGAGCGCATGTGCCATGCCACACACAGGTAACAGCAAGCAGCTCAAGATCACTCAAGTCCTTGCGCACGGCCGTGCGCTCGCTTTAGGGTTAGGGTTAGCTCTGGGGGCCATGTGGCAGCGTGTTGTCGCCTCTGACAAGCAGCGCCGCACGTGTCCTGCAGCACTACGTAGCGTACGGTTGCGCAGCAGCGCGACCGCGCCGCATACAATACATACCGTATACTTCAAGCTGTCCCCCAAACATCAAGAGCTCCAAGCGCGCAACGCCGCCTGTGCGTCGTCACGTATTAGCAGCATACGCAAAATAGCCCCGCAGTGAGCAGCCCCCCCCCACCCCCCTGCTCACCTGGTCTTCTGTGGTCAGCAGGGTCAGCGGGCCGCTGACAGTGCCCCAAGCGCAGCATGCACCGCCAACGCTGTCGCTGCCTCTCCTCCCCCCCCTCCCCCGCGCAGCAGGCGGCAACATCATTCCGCCGCTCTACTGCAACGCGACCGTCAGCTTCAGCGACGGCGCGGGCGGCGGCGGCGGCGGCGGCAGCGGCGGCAGCGGCAGCGGCGGCGGCAGCGGCGGCGGCCGCGTGCACGTCGGCCTCGGCACGCGCGCGCCCAACAGCCTGCGCTTCCCCGGCCGCAAGACGGCGAGCATGCTGGAGGATGTTGAAGTTACGGTGCCGTTCCCGCGCGCCGTGCGCACGGCCAACCTCAGCGCGACCGCGGGCACCGTGCTGTTCGACGAGGCGGCGAAGGTGAGGTTTCCGCTGCTACTTCAAGTATTGGGGAGTTGAAGTTGGGGAGCGGCGCGCGCTGCGCTGCGGCGCGCAGCGGTGAGCGCGGACGCTTGTCGCCGGATACGAATCCACGCTGCTTGTGACGCACGGTTCTGAGGCGTGCAGATGGTAGTCTGTCAGCAACCGTTGGTAGCCCCGTAGCAACGCTTGGTAGCCTGGCACGCATGTGCGGCGAGCTGCTGCGGCAGCGACTTGGCGCCCGTTGGCAGCCTTGCAGCGCCGTGGCCGTCACCTGCAACATCGCGTACACGCCCTCCTCGGAGAGGCTGGGGTCCGTTATTCACGCCTTAGGTCGCGCCGCGCAGTGGTTCGCCTCGGTGGAGGGCGCAGCGCTCGCCGCAGATGGCGTCTTGAGCGCGTCGCCGCCGCCGCTGCCGCCGCCGCCGCCGCCCTTGCGCTTGCGCTTGCGCTTGCGGCTTCTCATCGGCCTCGTCGTCGATACCGCCGTCGTCGACTGCGTGCACGGCACGCACGGCAGAGCAGGGCAGCAGCCCCTTCAAAGTGAAGTTGAAAAACGTAAAGTTGAAGTCCAAAGCATACTTGCCCATGATAAAGGCGGCGAGTTTTGACACTGCGCAGGTGGCGCGGTGGTCGGTTGCAAGCAAGCTCGCCAGGGGCAGCGTCGGACAGCATACCCTTGAAGAAAAGTTGAAATTAGTATACCCAAAGTGCATACATACACACCTCGTAGCATACTTGCCCATAATCATCAAAGAGTGCTTTGATATTTCACAGGTGGCGCGGTGGTCGGTCGGCAAGCTCGCCATGGGCAGCGTCGGACAGCGCCCGCCGCAGATGGCGGGCGCGCTGGTGCTGCAGCCGGGCGCGCGCCTGGAGGAGAGCCCCTCCATACACGTCGCCTGGAAGGTGAAGTTACTCTTAACCCACCTGATGCTAACACCTGCTTCTGAAAAAGTAAAAAAATGCAGTGGCTGCTGCTGCGGTCGCGTGGATGGTGGCGTTACTCAGTCTGACCGGCCTGATGCCAACATCTACTGTGCATCAAAGTAAAACAATGAAATGGCTGGTGCTGCAGGCCTCGAAGCGAGCCCCTACACGTGGCGTGGAAGGTGACGCTACTGATTCTAATGCTAACTTCAACTTTGAAGTAGAACAATAAAGTGGCTGGTGCTGCAGCCGGGCGCACGCCTGGAGGAGAGCCCCTCCATACACGTGGCGTGGAAGGTGACGCTACTCATTTTAATTGCTAACTTCAATTTCAAAGTAAGAATTGAGTGGCTGGTGCTGTAGCCCATAGTGCGCGCCTCGAGGAGAGCCTCTGCATACACGTCGTGTCGCGCGGAAGGTGAGCCCGTACGCAGACACAGAAGTCATTCCTGAATACAGCACCAACAGGCGTGCGTGTGATACACGGTGATATCTCGCGTGGCAGGCGCCATTGCACTGTGGCCCGCCGCCGCCGCGCGTACATGCCCTGGGTGGTACAAGCTCGTACGCGCGCGCCCTGTTTGCTGCCATCCCTGACAGAGCAACGTCAGGCATGCAAACCCTGACGTACGTACCCCATGAACGCTGCAGGTCCCTGTGGCGAGCATTCAGCGGCTGGTCTATAGCGCATGCCAGTATGTTTGCGTAGGGTCACTCATAACTCCCGCGCGGCGCAAAACCACATGCGCATACCCTGACCATGCATACGTACCACTGGGTCGCTGCAGGTCCCCGTGGCAAGCATCGGCTTTCTGTGTTTTACCAGCTAGGGCTCTGCTGCAGCTGCGTGCCTCGCGTTGTTGGCCTGTGCCAGTCAACAAGTGATGGCTCTATGCTACTGCTTCCCCAAGCCCTAAGTCTGTCCGCAACAACTTCACAATCTACCTCATACGCCTGTGGCACTTTTGCAGGTCTCCGTGGCGAGCATCGGCGGCCTGTCGATAGCGCATGACATAATGTTCGCATAGGGTCATTCACAACACCCTCGCGTGGCGCACACCCACGTGCGCATACCCTGACTATACATACGCATACCCTGACCATACATACCAACCCCTGTTTTTTTTTCCGCAGGTCCCCGTGGCGAGCATCAGCGGCCTGTCGATAGCGTCGCTGCAGCTCACCAACGAGCGCTACAAACCCTACAAGGGCGTGCGCACGCTCACCAAGAGCGGCAAGTTCACAGTGCGGACGTCATGACCGCAGCTGCCGCTGCAGCGGCAGCAGCAGCAGCAACACTGGGCGCAGCAGCCCTCAACTACGGCACGCATCGCCGTCTGAAGCGACAGCATGCATGCATGCAGGTGGCCACGTGCGTGAAGGGCGGTACTAGAGGCGGCAACGGCGGCGCTGGTGCCAACAGCGGCAGCGGCGGCGCCGGCGGCAGCTGCGGCGGCACTGCGGTCGGCGCCTAGTGCAAGCCGTGCACGCTCGTGATGCCGGGCAGCAGCAGCTTTGGCTGCAAGCACTGCCGCGACAGCGACGACGATGAACAGCAGCGGCGAGCACGCCACACTGGGGTGTGCGCAGCAGGGCTCAATGCATGCAGCGCGGACCGCGGCAGCAACGGTGCGAGCAGCGCCACACTTCTTGACTGCCACTGCGGTTGCGTCATCGGAGGCTCGGACAGATGCTTTGCTGCCTCTTAGGTCGCAGCTCTGCAAGCGTGCGGCGCGCTTGGTCATTGCTTCTGAGCAAACCTGCCATCGGCTCTCTGCCTTAACAGGTCAAGCGGACTATCCTATGCACACAGGCTAGTGCCGCAGCGGCAATCGCGACAGCGTGCTCCTAGGAGTGCGGTTTGTTGCTTCAGCGACGTGGCGCACAACAAGTTGTGAATGGATCATAACCAATGGTACTTGGGTATTTGCGATTTGCTTTGCCTCCGTTCATCTCAGGTGTTGTCGATGCAATGCATCTTGTTGGACACAATCGACAACGCATCTCGATGTGATCTTGATGCATGCCGGTGCCTGTACGACAAGCATCGCCCAGGTCTTGCAACTCATTGTGTTGACAGAACCCGGGCGCACACTCTTATGTGCCACATTGTGTCCTGCCTCAGGAAGCGATTACAGGGGCAACAGGCGTGTTGGTCGAGCATTGCTGCAACGCCAGCTCTGCAAGCATGCTGTGCATGACGCCATGTGCAACAATCGGCGTTGCTGTCCAGCCGCTCGCAGTGCAGCAGTGATCGCTGGCCTGCAGCAGTGATCATTGCAACACACAAGCCAATGGCACATGTGGACGCAGGCATGGGGGCATTCAGGAAGACATGGCACAACAATCTGCAAAGGTCTCGCCGCGTCAATGCTTTCTTTACTGAAGCATGCAGCCTGTCACCACACCGGCATTGAAACCTGGCGCCTAATGCCATGGCGTGCGTAGCGCATGCCCCACAGAGATCAAGCCTCATGTACAACACAGGGGGAGGCACGTGCTGCATTCATTACTTGGGTACTGCACTGCACTCAGTACGTTGAGACCGCGCGCCAGTTGAACAAAACTGGCACTCTCCACGCGCGTCACCATTAGCAAATAGGCGTGATGTGTACTCTCCAGACGCGCCAGAGCCCCTGCTTGTCAACTGCGGTGTGCACCTGAACAATGAGCGCACAGCGACTCTGCCAGCCCCTGGGCAGCAGCAGGACTGCGGCAGCGCTCCACAGATTATTATTTGCTGCGCCACCTGCATGTGTGCGCAGCGTTCGCCGCTGGGGCGGGCGGTGCGCGCGAGGCCCTGCAGAAAGCTGACGTGCCGACGCGCGCAGTTTGCCAATGTCTTAATGCAGGTGCACAGGCTCGCGATTGGCGCGCACGCAGACGCATCAGGGCGCCACAGGGGGTCCCGCGTGGGGTCTGTGTGATGGTCTGCTGGCGCTGCTGCTGCTGCATGTCTCGACGACACCCCCCACCAAGCAAGGGCGTCGGAGGCAGCGCAGCGCGGCCGCCGTGCGCGCGCGCGCGCGCGCCGCCGCTATGACGGCAGCACGCTGCGGTGCACAAATACGCGCAGGACGCCGTCCATGTCGGACGTGAGCACGCCCATGCTGCGGTACGCGCTGCTGTCGGCGGCGGCAGCGGCAGCGGCGAGCGGCGACCGCGGCGCGGCGCGCAGCGCCGCCGCCAGCGCCGCCGCCGGTATGAACATGGCAGCCGTCACCTCCGCCGTCTCCGTCGTGGGATCGGCGGCGGCGGCGGCGGAAGAGGCGGTGAATCGCGCGTGCGAGTCGATGGTGCCGGCGCGACTGCTGCCGCCGCCGCCGGTGCTGCTGTCGCGCTCGTCGGCCACCGACGTCGCCCAGATGTGCACGCAGCCGTCCTCGCTGCCGCTGATGATGTGCCGGCCGTCTTCGCTGAACCTGCGACCGTGGACGCGGCGCACGCGTCAGGGGGGTGAGGGGTGCGACGTTGCACGCGCTGCCGGGAGAGGAGCGTTTGTGGCTGAGGGATGGCGGCTGACCGAGCAAGGTGCAGTGCGCGAGAGCAGCACGCGTCCGAGCTGGTGCAGCACTGCGGCAGGTGTGCGCCTGCAGGTTTCACGCCCCTGCGTCATGGATTTCCAAGTACTCTGCTTTGAGAACAGGAGTACTTCAAGTCGAGGCGCAGCTGCGGGGAGCAACAAAGCACATGCCTAGCGCTAGCCAACAAGCCACCCCGCTTTTACGCCTCTGCGAATCTGTTTGCCCACGGCCTTGCACATAAGGGGGGGGGGGGGGGGGCATAAGGGCGGCGTGGGGGGGGGGTCAGCGGGGCATACACAACATCATCGGCATCAATGATGCAGCATACACTGCACTCCAGATGTCAGCGCGTTGTGCACGCACCTTGCGCCGATGTGCAGGGCGTCGTGCTTGTGCCCCTTGTACTTGCCGACCATCTCGAACGTGTCGGTGCTGTACAGGCGCAGCCGGCTGTCAGCAGTCGTGACCAGCACCTGTGAGCGCACGGAAGCATGGCACATGCTCAGCAAACAGAAAAGGCCGGCCTCCATGCGGATTCAGTTGTTTGCAGGACAGCATCATGCGCGCACAATCTGTGACATCAACACGGAGCGTGTTTGGAGCGCGCGGAAGCATGGCGCATGCTCAGCGAAAAAAGCGGCCTCCGTGCGGATTTCAGATCACGTGCCCTCGATGGTGGCACCGACAGGAAACAGTTTCATTCGGTTACATGAACGTGAGTGGTTACAATCGGGTACAAAGTAAAACTACTTGCAACGGAGCGAGTAAAAGCGAGCGACGGCCGACGCACGCTCTCAGTTGCAGACCGCGGTGGCATCGCCGATGATGAGCAGCAGGGCGCAGTGGCAATACAGTGCGTGCATACTGAAGGGCACAAGGCCCATCTGCGACGTACGTACAACCTGCACGCACTGCGCTGCGGCAACCATGCTCCGCGGAGCGCAGTTTTGCGGCGCCGGCGCGAGCGCGGGCAGCGGCAACAATGCACACAGCTTTCCAGCAAGGCGCGCAGCTCTGGCTGCCAAACCCTAACCCTAAGCTCGAAGGCGACAGCTCCAAGGACAGAGCCCTACAGCCCCGCAGAGGGTTCTCGGACACTGGCAAATGAAAGCCTATTTGATGCGCTGTTGTGGACTCATACCTGCACGCGCTGAGCGGCGGCGGCGATGCTCCGCGGAGCGCTGTTGCGCGGCGACGGGACGGGCACAGGCGGCGGCAGCGCGTCTGCATTCGGCCGGAAGGCCATGCCGGTGACGGCGCGCCCCGCCTTGAGCGCGCCCTTGCGGTTTTTACATTCGAGCTGCAGGGGAAGGGGGGGGGGGGGGGGGGTCAGCAGCAGGCGTGGGTCGCAGTTGCAGCTGCAGGGGACAGGGGAAGAGGGGGGGGGGGGGGGGCGGGGGGGGGGGAGCAGCAGGTGTGTTGCACAGTCGCTGGCTCGTCCGAGGTTGTGGAGTTCGTGCTGTCGTGCGTACGCGCGTGCCTGTCTGTGGTCGGCCAGGGTCGAAACTGTCGACTTCCAGCACCTCACACCATGCACTTGAGAGACGGAAGCACACGCTTGCGTCCTCGAAGAGCAACCCAAAACAACAGGACATTGTAGCATCGCAAACAGGGATAGAGCGCCAAGCGCATACAAGTGCGCAGCGCCAACGGCCCACGATTGGCAGCATTACCGAGGCACACAGCAGTACAACGCACAGAACAGCGTACAGCAATGGACCGCTGGTGTGCCCGCGCGCGTGCAGCGCGCGCGAGGGCAGGCCGAGCGACGTTGAGCAGTGTCGTTGCTCAGACACCACGTGCACGCGACGCCGCCGCAGCACTCGCGACACGCGTGCCCTGTTCGCGCGCACGCACCCTACGGCGTCATTGGTTGCCACAGCCTGCGCAGCGCCTAAAAGGGGCGCTGCCGCTGCTGGCGTCTACTGCTGCGCATGCGGCGTCTGCGACGCGCTGCGGCGCGGCGCTGCAGGCCGCGGCGGCGGTGGCGGCGGCGGCAGCAGCAGCAGCAGCAGCAACAGCAGCGGCAGCAGCAGCAGCGCGCAACGGCCACTTGTGTGTGCGTGATGCCTGTATGGGTCAGAGCAATGCTACCGCTGCACTGACATGTCTGCCGCATGCCGCGCTAGGCAGCAGAGCTGGGCGTTGGAAGGCTGTGCATGTGCGTGCAGGCGTATGTATTCAAGATAGGTGTAACAGCGATGGCGTCTCACCTGCGTGTACAGGCGCAGCAGCAGCAGCGCTCAACGACGGCGCGGCGTCTCACCTGCGTGTAGAGGCGCAGGTCCTCGCTGAAGAAGATGACCTGCCCGTGGAGCAGGCCGGCGAGCACCAGCTTGCCTGCGCAGCGCATTGCGACGGCGCGTGGTAAAAAGAGGTCATGGCTATGTGAGAAAATGGTGATGAGTTCACTTCAGAAAGACGCAGAGAGTGAGAGTGAGAGATGGGGGTGGGGGCGGGGGGGGGAATGGTGAGAGTTGGAGAGCAGGGTCCAAGGTTGCACTGGCTGCAGCAACATCCACCACCAGCTTCCGCTGCCTTTGACTCAACTCACTTCTACGAGCAACCTGCGACAGGTCCTGAGCCCTCGCAAAGCAACCAGGGATGCCCCATATCCCTACACTGCCGCATGCCTTCACACACTGCGTATTGCGTGCCAGCACAGTTCATCCATTGCCATTGGCGGTGAAGCGCACAAACAGCGCAGTTCAGGTGCACTGCTGCACTCAGAGACAGGACCGCAACGGTGCCTACTCTTGGCAGTGGGGTGCACCAGCTCCCAAACTCCGCGCAACACACACTTGTATCACGATTGCCTACATACCGCGGCACTCAGGAACAAAATGGCAGCAGCGCTCAGCATTGGCGGCGGAGCGCGCCGCCATACGGCCTGCTGTGCAGCGCGCATGTGTGTCATCCTGACTTCATGCCGTTGCACTCAGAAGCATGGCAACAGCAGCGCGCAGCAGCAGCGCTCACAGTGTCATCGGCATCAGCTACACACGCCGCTGCGCCCACACAGCACGACGGCAGCGGAGGCTGACGCGCCGCCGCCGCGCACACACCGCACAACATGAGACGCGCGAGAGTCATCATCCTACTGCACTCGGAACACACACACCATCCAGACTCACATTATTATTTGTATAGGCATCAACAAAGTCTAGAAACTGGATATCGTCTTTGAAAATCCGCATGATGCACAGCGTTGCTCAGTGACAGCAGCGCTCACCGTCGGCCGTGCGCGCCGCCGCCACGGGCTCCTTGGTGTCCTTGAACTTGATGACGCGGCTCTCACATTTCCAAACCTACATTTTACGGATTGTAATCACAAAGGTCTAAAAACTGGAGATCATCTTGAGAATTTGCATGTGCAGCTCGCGCAGTGGCAGCGAGCCGCAGCGGCGGCGGCGCTCACCGTCGGCCGTGAAGCGCGCCGCCGTCATGGGCTCCTTGGTGTCCTTGAAGTTGAGCACGCGGCTCTCACATCCTCAACCTTACATGTTATGTATTGTAATCACAAAGGTCTAAAAACTGGAGATCATCCTGAGTAATCCAAATGCGCAGCAGCATCGCGCAGCGGCAGCGCTCCGCAATGACAGCAGCGCTCACCGTCGGCCGTGAAGCGCGCCGCCGTCACGGGCTCCTTGGTGTCCTTGAAGTTGAGGACGCGGCTCTTGACCGTGTCCCACACCCTCACGCGGCAGTCCAGGCAGCCGCTCACGAACACCTGCGGGAACGCCGGGTGGAACTGCACCGCGCTCACCGCCTGGGGGTGCTGCGGGGCGCGAGAGGCAACGGAAATGGGGCGGTGCTGGGTTTGAGGGGGGGGGGGGGGCTGCGCGGCTGAAACAGGAAATGGGGGGGCATTTGTGCCAGGTAGGTGGTGGTGACAAGGGTGTGGGGGGGGGGGAACTGCACCGCGCTCACCGCCTGGGGGTGCTGCGGGGCGCGCGAGACAGCGGAAACGGGGTGGAGTGCCAGGCTTAAGGGAAGGGGGGGCACCGCTGGGCACGTTCGACGGCTCGTGGCAAAGCAGGGAATGGGGGGGCGGTCGTGCCAGGTTGGTGATGGTGGTAAGGGGGGGGGGGGGGGGGGGGCACTGGCCACATTGAGGGTTCATCGCGAATAAGGAAACGTGGGGGCGGCGGTGCCAGGTTGGTGGTAATGCTAGGGAAGGGAGGGGCGGGAGGCAAATGCGGGCCGCGCGGTTCAGGTTTGACGGTGTGTGGTCAAAATTCACTCAGCGCGAGGCACGCCACGCCGAGATCTTGGCGCGCGTCACAGGACTGCGCTGCATGCAACCGCAAAGAGAGTCGCTGGGTATGACTGGTGCTGACGGAAGAGGACTAATCAGGAGTTGAGCGGACCGCGCAGCACATCACTTGTGCGCGCAACGCGCAGCAAGCATCAGATGCAGTCAATGCTTCAGAAGGTGCTTCTTGTGGTTCAATACGGCTGCAGGCAATGCTGAAAAAGGTGCTTCCTGTGATATAGGGCTCATGTTCGCACTGCTGTGTTGCAAGGTTGCTGGGCTGGCAAGGCGGTTACAGCAGCGGAAGTTACAAGACATGAGCGCTGCCACACTCCTGAAGTGATACACCCTGTTCCGTCGTTGCTGCCACTTGCACCTTTGGTCCTTCAGTTGTGTAGAATCAGGCATTTACAGCAAATACAAGCTGGCCTCAGGCATGTTGCAATACTGCATAACAAGTGAACACCCTAGGGACATGCCGCGCCCGCCACTCCCTCTACTGTCATCTGAAAGCGGCAATGCCGTGCAAAGCGTGTCAGCGTCCGGCAACGCTCTGCTAACCGCACGCTGGCTGCTGATCACGGTGCAACTGCGATGTAGTTTCCGCTCTGTTGGGAACGGCTCTTGATTGTGCAAGGAGCCTGTCAGGACGTTGAAGTTGCTGCAAACCATACCTGTCTCTATGCAAGTGCCCCCTTGATTCGGTGCAGGCCTCACTACACATACGTGTGGAGCACCCGAGTCTTGCTCCAACAGCGAACTGCTCCACTGCCTTCTTTGTGGTTCAGCTTCAACTGCCGTCAACGGCTGCGGCCGCCGCAACCGCGCACTGAGCACTGTGTGCCTCCCCTCTGCAGGAGGCAGTGCTCGCTTTCAGCAGCGCTCCGCCTGTTTCGCTCACATCTTTCGTCAAGAATGCTGCATCGCACCAAGCGTCTCCAGCTTGCTCGGTTTTAACCGGCGCCCCCCCCCCCCCCCCCTCACACGCTCAGCTTGAACAGCCCTATGCACCTTTCTGCCCTCTCTCCGAGCGCCTGCCACAGCCGCGCCGCGCAGTCACAACCTGTTATGGAGAGTGCTGCGGCGCGCCAGGCATCCCCAATGTGCTCAAGGTTCGCGCCCCTGCCCCAGCGTTCGCTGCAGGTGAACACCGAGAGGCTAGCGCGGAGCGTCATACCCGCCTATTCCTCCCCGTGTACGCGCGCGCTCACCTTGAACAGCCTGATGCACGCCCCCGCGCCCTCGCCGAGCGCCTGCCACAGCCGCACAGCGCAGACACAACCTGTTGTCGAGAGTGCATCAAGAGTCCCCAATGTGCTCAGGATTCATGCCCGTGCCCGCGCGCGCGCGCGAGCTCACCTTAAACAGCCCGATGCACGCCCCCGCGCCCTCCCCGAGCACCTGCCACAGCCGCACCGCGCAGTCCGTCCCCGCGCTGAGCAGCGCCGCGCCCGTGCGCGCCCAGCACAGGTCGATCACGTCCGACTCGTGGCGCGTCAGGACGCGCAGCGGCGCACCCCCCTCAAGCAGCAGCGCTCCGCCGCCCCCTCCTCCCCCCTCGTACGCCCCCGAGTCGTCCGAGCTGCGCTGCGCTCTGAGCGGCGGCGCCGCTGCTGACGCGCCCGCGCCGTTGCTGGCGGCGCGGCGGTGCTGCGATGAGGGCGCGTCGCCGCCGCTGCTGCGCGCAGACACGGTTCGGGCGCGGGAGGTGCGGATCAGCGGCGGCAGCGGCTTTGCGCTTGCATGGCAGAAGGGGATAGGGGGGGTGGGGTGGGGGGGTGGGGGGGCGCTTGCCGCTGCTCTGTGACAGTGTGGATGCCGTCAGAGGTACACATAGACCACATGGGGGATTGTTAACCTCACAACCGCGTGCAACTAGCATGCGAATGGGAGGTTTGTGGCGGCCCGCAATCACACGCGACTTGGCATCGCTGCACTGGCGGCATTGCGGGCCGTGCTGCATGGGCGCGCAGCTACACCACGGAGTGCATCGCACACGCATACACGACACGAGCGGCAGTTTCAGATCAGGAGTGGGGCAGCTAGACTCAAATATCATGCAGGCGGTCCCTACATACAATGCACACGTGTGCTGGCATAACTTCCATTTGATATT
This sequence comes from Tribonema minus, assembly GCA_017506865.1. Classification (NCBI taxonomy): domain Eukaryota; class Xanthophyceae; order Tribonematales; family Tribonemataceae; genus Tribonema; species Tribonema minus. The sequence continues at coordinate 78,010 of JAFCMP010000346.1, forward strand.
GAAGTTGGGGCCAGTTGCTTTGACACGGTCAGTCGGTGTCAGTGTGTCAGCGTGAATAGGGGGGCAAGACAGTGCCGCGAGAGAGCGCAACCAGCGGCTACAGTACAGGCAGCTGCATGTGTGTCTTGACAATCTAGTGGCCAGGCATCCGCACAGTGCTGCAAAAAGCAGAGGAGCACTTATGGAAGACAAAGTGGTTGAAGGCTGCCGTATGCCATCTGTTCAAGGCTGCTGTCCTGCAATGAGTCAAAAAGTGCTTCTTTGCGCGTAAATATGAGGAGAGAGATAGAGAGAGCAGGTTGAAGAAAGTAGGGCTAGGATTAATGTAGGGTCGCAGCGGAGTGTCACAGCCAGCACCTCCAGTGCAGGCGGTTCGAGGTTGTCTGATGCGAGTTGGACAGATGCCATTGACGGCATCGGTCAGAGGAACGCTGCGACTACTGCAACTGCATTGACGCTCCGCAGCGGCACTGCCGCTGCCATGTACGACTGCGTTGCCGCTCTCCGATGCTGTGTTGACTGACGCATATGATGTGGCGAAGTGGCCGCGCCAACATACATGGGGCATACGTCAAATTGGCCAAGCAATCAGTAGCAATGAGCTCACATGGCGCCAGCTGGCTGCTGCGCATCCGACTCCATGGCGCGAGCCAACCGGCCCACCCCCCCTCCCTGTGCATCGCTGCTGCCGCCGCCGCTGGCACCGCCGCCGCCGCCGCCGCCGGCATCGCCGCCTGTCACGCCCGCTGCCTCTGTGCCGCTTATGCGGTACACGTAGATGCAGCCGTCTTGACCTGCGCAGGCCATGAGATCGCACTCCGGGGAGAACTCTACTACCCAGATGCCGCAGCCGGTCGATACCTCCTGGTGCAGCATCAGGTCTGCAAACTCGCTGCAGCGAAGGAGGCGGGGGGGGCGCGGGAACGGGGCTTGGGGGTGGGGTGTGGGCGTTGGCAGTGCAGTCGGCACCGGGCGGCATTGTCGCTGAAGCTCTTCATAGAGAGCTGTTTGGGAGTGATGTGCATGTGTGTGTCGGCGCGCTGGTGCAACAAGCTGTTGTGAGATACTTCATATGCAATCGTAGTGCGCGCAACTCATACAATCCATTATTGCACATCAGAGTACGCCAGCGCGCTCTCACTGCAACAATCGCATGGATATGTTCAGAGGGGCCGAAGCGAGCGGCGGTGGCGATTTATATACCGCTGCTGCACTCACAGGATGCCACACAGGACCGATTGAACAACATGCATGAGGCGCCACACAGCATTGGCAGTGAGTAGTAAGGACGCATATGGCGAGGCTGTGAATGACATGCAGCGATGCAGCCTCCGACATGTGCTACAGAATCTGACCATACCTGCACTCCTTGCCATTGAGGTCTACCTTCACCGCCCTGGGGTCCTGCTGCTTGTGCCCTCTGCTTTTCTTCCCCCTCAGAGGCCACTTCATGGCATGGCCCTTCTTCGCTTGCGGTGGCCTCCCATCTACGGACTCGCGCCTCGGCAGCAGGTTGTAGTTGGTGTAGACCGAGTTGTTGGTGAGATCTTCGACTGAGAATTGTTCGCCAGTGTCTATGTTTCGGATTTGCTGCCGCAGCATCTCTATCTCCTCATCCGTTGGCTCCGTGCGTGTAGGTGGCGCACTCGCCTCGCCTCCCAACGATGCCCTTGGCGGCAGTGGTGGGGGTGGCATTGTGAATGGAGCAACTGTCGTCCTTGTCCTTCCGAGTTGCTACCAAGTCTCCGGCACACGTCCTGCTGTGCACATCCTGCTTGATCGTGACGCAGCGCCTCCGCTGCAGCGATTTCCTTGTCTGCTCTCCGGGCGCATTAGTGTCCACCCGGCTTCTCCTTTGCACGACTTCCAATGCGGGGTTTGGAAGTTTGGCTAAACCTCGGAGTGAAGTTCGTGTGTCAGACGCCAAAACGACGTGTGTGTTCACAGCGAAACAACACCCGAGCAGAAGCAGCTTACCAGCGAGACCTGTGCAGGAGCCACCTCTGCTACGTGCCAGTTGGAGGTCCACCGCCGCATCTCTCTGCAGCGAGTTCAGTGTTTTGTGGTTCCAGGGCAGCATCCGTCAGGTGTTTCAACACAAGACAGAAGCGAGACTGCCTTCACTCTCCGGAGGCCTGGCGCATTGTGAGGGGACGGCAAGGTATCTTGAACTCAGTAGGCCAGTGTCCTGCCTCGGGTGCAGATTCTGCTGCCTGGCGCGCGTCAACGCTGCCGAAGGTCGACCGCTGACACACTCTCTCAGTGCGGCAGTGGCCAGTTAGCAAGGCGCTTGCAACAGGAACTTGGCAAGGCGCCGCGAACAGACATGAGGGTGTTGAGATCATCAGCAATACTGGCGCTGATCCTCCTTGTGTTTACCGACAGCGTCGTTTCGTTTGCGCCGCCTACGAGCCCCGCCGCTCGTGCCTTCTTCAACCCTTCGGTTCAGTTTCCGGTACGATGTGGAACAGCACGCGCTGCCGGAGCGGCCAGCGGGGTGGTGGCAGAGGAGGAAATCAGGGCAGGAGTGCTGCTATGTAACCTTGGAGGGCCGGAGGTGAACGAGGATGTGGAGGGCTTCCTTTTCAACCTGTTTTCTGACAAAGATATCATTCGACTACCGAAGCTGCTGTCCTTCCTTCAGAGGCCAATCGCGAAGGTGCTGTCGCAACGGCGAGCACCGCAGTCCAGGGCCGCCTATCAATCCATCGGAGGAGGCTCGCCCATTGTGAGATGGACCAATGCACAGGCTAGCGCTCTTGAGGTGAGAAATAACCGTCAACACACTATCTCATCTCGGTTTTCACGGTTTGAACTGCCAAAGTCTTCCAAGGACTTCTATTTATTCATATCCTCGACACCAGATGGTGTGAAGTCGCATTCGAGTCGATGTTGGTGCCTGTTACAGAATGTTCCTCCTGGGATCGCCGAAGCGACTGCCACAGCTCTGTCCACTGACATACACCCATGGTGAAACAGCTTTCTTCTGGTCAATGTTGCATGAGCCAGCTAATTTTAATGGCCCGCTGCAATACGCAGCGTGCTGCCTCCATTGCTGGCCGCATCCTCAGTTTACACCAGCCGTGAGCAACGAATTTATTTCATAGCACCTGAGAAGACTTACAACCTGCAGCCATCAATGATTGTAGCAGCAATGGGCAAACATGAGTTGAGGTTGCAGGTGTCGGTAATACCACTCAACGCAACTTTGTATAGCGTATAATGCTCAGCGTTTGTGAGCACCACGTCATGCCGGCAACTCACGGTGTTCGGCTTTGCCGCCTGGGCCCAACCGCACCCCCGAGGTTACTGCAGTTGCGGTGTCGTGTACATTGCTGGAGGCCAGATCGCATGCAACCCGCCATCGAAAGTTCACCGTATGTGCTGCAGAGTATGTACATTCATCTCAGATGCCCATTCTAGCACCACAGGCCGGGCAGGCCGTGCTGCGCCAGGCTCACTTGCACCGGTGTGTGTCTTAGAAAGGAGGGGGGGGGGGGGGGGGACAAGTGTGCGAACACCACGCTTTCGGTTGGGCTATGCGCAAACAATGGATGGCAGCGTTGAAGTCAACGTGGAGATTATTTCTTTGTAGTACCATGTTGAAGTCAACGTGAAGATTATTGAAGTCCATTTGAAGATTGTTGTACAAGCAGTACCCCGAGCAGGTGCGTATTGATGCTCCGCAGTGCACATGCCAGCCACCGCCTCACCGCCGCAAGTGACGAATGCTGTGGATTGAGCAATGCCGTCGCGTACCCTATGTATCCAGACCCGCTGGTAGCCGTAAGCAAGTGACTGGCGAGCAGCGTTCCACCACATGGAGAGAGCACACTTTGTACTTGCACCGGCATACCTCCTTATCGGGGCCACAACGCCTCTCTTTCTCATATATCGCCATTCTCATCCACCCATCACCCCCCGCCCCCCATTCTGTACCCGCCGACCTCTGTTGGGGGTGACGCGCCCCTTCCGATCACTGAATCACCATTCTCAAACACTAAGCCCCCCCCCCGGCCCCCATTTTGTACCTGCCGGCCTCCTTCCAACCTCCTTGTTAGGGGTGACGCACCCCTTCCGGTCACATAATCACCACTCTCAAACACCAACCCCCCCCCCGTCCCCTCACCCCAGGTAAGCCTCGCGTAGCGCGGCCTGCCGGGCACGCGGTGCTATCAAACACCAATCGCGCCCCGCGTCCCTTCCCCCCTCTTCAGCCTGCCAATATCCTTGTTGGCGGTGACGCGCCCCTTCCCGACCACTGAACCACCTTTCTGCCCCCCCCCCCCCCCCCCCCCCCCTCCCCCGCGCCCCCCTTACCCCAGGTGAGCCTCGCGCAGCGCGGCCTGCCGGGCACGCGCTGCTACGTGGCCATGCGCTACTGGCACCCGTACACGGCGCAGGCACTGGAGGAGATTGCCGCCGACGGCATCAACACGCTCGTCGTGCTGCCGCTGTACCCGCAGTTCTCCATCAGCACGTCGGGCTCGTCTCTGCGCGTGCTGCGCGAGGAGCTCGAGCGCGCGCCGCACGTCGCGGCGGGCATGGTCCACACCGTGATCAAGAGGTGAGGAGCGCTGCCGACATTGTTTGTGTCGCAGAAGCGTTTTGGTTGCCAATCGAATAGCATGTATGTGCTGCACGAGGAGCTCGAGCGCGCGCCGCACGTCGCGGCAGGCATGGTCCACACCGTGATTAAAAGGTCAGCCGCCCTGAAAAAGTCAGATGTGCTGTGCCGGGGCCTGAGTAAAAAGGGTTCAAAACAGTTGGTAGCACGTGGGGAGCGCAGTGCAGAAAGAGCTTTGGATCCACGGTTGTGTTTTGCAAAGTCAATTGCGCATGTACATATGTGCTGCGCGATGAGCTCGAGCACGCGCCGCACGTCGCCGCGAGCATGGTTCACACTGTGATTCCCAGGTGAGGAGCGCTGCCGACGTCGTTTGTGTCGCAGAAGAAGCTACGAGTCCAGTGTTTTATGTGTCAATCGAGTATGCATGTGTGTGCTGCGCGGGCTGTGCGAGGAGCCCGAGCGCGCGCCGCACGTCGCGGCGAGCATGGTGCACACCGTTATACCCTCGTGAGTAAGGTCCGCGCCCCGTCACCAGTGTTTGCGTCACGGAAGAATGTGCATGTCTGGTGTCGTGCTTGTGCAGCAGATCATGTTGTGTAGATGATGCGCGGGCTGCGCGAGGAGCTCCAGTGCGCGTCGCACCACCTCTGCCAAGCCTGGCGCACCGAGTCATTCCCAGGTGTCGCATGCTTGTGGCACGAGCTCTCCGACTGCAGAACTCTGAATTGCAATCGAAATGCCTGCGCTGTTGCGGTTGCCGATGTAGGCATTCTTCGAACTAGTTTTCAGAATCAGCAGTTGTCTGCGCAATGCACCGCTGAACCTGTCCTTTATCATAAATGTATTATTGAGGTAGTGCTTTGCAACTGCAAGTGCTGCACTTGCCAGTCCCCTCGCATAGAAAACGTCGCAGTCATTGCTGGCCTGCGGCACGAGTGACCTAGCTGCATATCTCGCCCATCATCCACACATGGCACCCTTTTTTGCAACGTGCACCTTCTTTAACCGCCACCGTGTCAGATCAGCCACTCAACAGCTCTCCCAGCTTTGTGCTCAACGCATGCATCCCCCCCCTCGCCCACCTTCACCCCCTCCCCCCAGTTGGCACGACCGCCCCGGCTACATTGCCGCCGTGGCGCGGCAGTGCGTGGACGAGGTGTTGAAGTTGCCAGCAGATGCGCTCGCACGCGGCGCGACGACAGTGCTCTTCTCCGCGCACGGCGTGCCGCAGTCGTACATCGCGGAGGGCGATCCGTACCAGACGCAGGTGAATCTTGAAGTTGAAGTTGACATGCACACGCGAACCGGAGGTCGTACATGTCCTGTGCGAACTGCCACGCGACGCACCCGATGCCTTGACACACCCGGTGCACGTCGAAGAAGGCGTTGCCTAGCAATTCGAGCTGGCACGCGTCCGCGCAAGCATCGAGGCAGACGGCTGCTGTGTGAACGATGACCTGTTTTACAATGCACACGTGCACTGGCATTCACTCACCATGCTCACTGCTCAACCGCCGCCGCAGATCTGCGAGTGCACGGCGCTCATCGAGGCGCAGGCGCGCGCGCTGCTCGCTGACACCCCCGCCGCTGCCGGCGCAGACGTCGCCTTTGAGCTCTCGTACCAGTCGCGCGTCGGGCCCGTCGAATGGCTGCGCCCGTACACGGACGACAAGTGAGTACATGCATACATGCGCCGGCTGCGCATTTTCACAGCAAAACGTATTTCTGCCCCTGTTCTCCCTGGAATGATTTGCCCAGCGTAGCTGTTGCTGTTTTCTGCAGTATGGCTTGTATGTACACGGCACTGTCAGATCTGCCACCTGCGCTAGTACCACGTGCAGAATGGCTTCCTTGAGTACTGCTAGCTTGCTTGCTCAGCTGCTGCTATTTCGCAACATGGCATGGGTTGTGTGCATATGGCCTAGAACGTGCTTGCATAGCTCTTGTTATCGTTGACAAGCTTAGCTGCTGTTATTGACAACCTTAGCTGCTGTTGCCGACGAGCTCAGCTGCTGTTGTTGCCAAGCTTAACTGTTGTCGCTGACGAACTTCCCTGTTGTTGTCGTTGTTGCGCCAACAGGATCCGCGACGTCGCGCGCGGCGGCGCCGAGTCCCTCGTGGTCGTCCCAATCTCCTTCGTCTCGGAGCACATCGAGACGCTCGAGGAGATAGACGTCGAGTACCGCAAGGTCGCAGAGGCCGCAGGCATTCGCAACTGGCGCCGCGTGCCCGCGCTCGGCACCGACGCGCGCTTCATCGCGGACCTCTCGGCGATGGTCGTTGAGGCGCTCGTCTCGCCGCCGCTGAGCGTTGAGGAGGCTGTCATGGACGGCGAGCGCGCGCTCGCCGCCGCCGCCGCCGCGGGCCGCGGCGAGTCCGTGCTGCAGCGCGCGCTCGGCCTGCCGCGCCGCGGTGGCGCCGACGCGCCGCCGCTGCCGCCGCTCGCGCCGCTGCCGCCGCAGCAGCGCGAGGAGCAGCAGCGCCAGCGCCGCCGCCAGCTGCAGCAGCAGGGCCCGCAGCGGCGGCAGCTGCGGCCGGCGCTCTGCAGCAGTGGTGCCAGCGGCGGCGGCGACGCGTGCGGCGGCGGGGTCCTGGGCCTGTCGGCGATGCAGGTGGCGCGCGCCGCCGAGCGCGTGGCAGCGCTCAGCTGCTTTGCGCTGCTGGTGGACGGCTGCGCGCGCGAGATCGTCCTCAACGCGCAGCTCCCGCTGCTGAGTACGTTCACGTACTAGACCCGTGCGCGCTGCTGCGGCGGCGGCGGCGGCAGCGGCGGTATTGGCGATAGCGGCGCCGCATCCGCTCCTGCCCAGTGCATGCGCGGCAACTGCTGCGAGGGTGGCTGCCTGCCGGCAATCCACCCCCCCTACACGTGCTACTGGCACACAGACAGCAGGGACGCTACCGTCCAAGCGGCGCCAGCGCTAGCAGCCTGTGCCGTCGCTGCTGCTTCTGCCGCTGCACTGGGCGGCGCCTCTGATGGCAGAACAACACTCCGCCTTGGCGGTGTACATAACGCCGAGGCCTCAGTGACTCGTCGTCGCCACTGGCCTGCTGCGCGAACTCGCCCCCCCTCCCCCACCCCCGCTCCTCCCAACCCCTGCCCCCCCCCACTTCTCCCTCAACTATGCATGGTGTACCATGTCGCACAGGCGCTCGAACTCTGTGAGGAAATCGAGTCGACAGGGGATGGAAGAGGAGCTGAGCGGATGGGTGGGGCTTCACGTTTTCATGTGTTTCATGTGGCGTCATTTGCATCACAGCACACACGGAAAAGACAGATGGAACCTGAAAGTAGTCGGGGACCTGGGTGCACTCCTTTCTGTATACTTGACACAGTATACCCCCCCAGCCCCCCCCCCCCCCCAAGACGAGGCACACGCGCCTCGTCCGACACGCGCGGGTTGTTTTCCCTCAGTTCGCAGCAGCGCTCGGCACCATGCAGCAGTGCTCAGCGCGGCGCGGCTGAGCGCGCACGGACGTTGATGGTCCGTGCGCGGTTCGCAGGGCCCCTCTCGGTGACGCCTGCCGGCCGCCGCTGCGCCGCAGCAGCGCTGCTGACACGCAGCTGGCGGCCGCGCAGCCGGCGTTTCGCGGTGCGCTTTGCGCGCACTCTTCGATATGGTGAGGAAAGCGGGAGAGGGGGGATTCTAAGTGGGTGCTCTCTGCATCACCACTGCCCCCCTCTCTCCGTCTGCCCCTCGTCAATAATGTATGTTGTACATTTCCTGTACTACGCTGGCGTGGTCTTCCGCTTCTTCGTGTCTGGTGTGGTTTGCTGACTCCCACGTCCAACATCAGATGTGCCACGCTGCAAGCCTGACATGTGGCAGAGTGGCTGCTGCGCAGCTGCAGTACTCCCCACCGCTTGTGCTCTGTCGTAGCGGCGCGCGCAGGAAAAACATTGATGCACTTTTTCCCTGGAAGCTGAAGGCTGATTAGGTACACAAAAGCAGTTTCACTCTGAGCAGCATTCATTTCAGCTTGCTTGAATTTACAGGTGCTTGCTAGTTGTGTTCTTGTGAAGCAGTGGCGCATGAGACTTAATTCTCTGGAATCAGTGGTGTTGATAAGTAGGGGGGGGAAGGTAGGGCTTTCCCACCAATTCCAATTTTTGTGCCTCTCGTTTCCTCGTGTTTCATAAGGTGCGACACAAAACCAAGAATTGGTAGGAGGGCCACAACTAGGGTTCCCCTTCCAGTGTGCTGGCGCATAGAAAAATTGAGCCGCAGGGCAGCATACCAGCTGAGTGACACTTAGTGAGGCCGCGTAAGGCACAGGAGCAACGTATTGTAAGTAGCCCAGCCTGCCAACGCTCACCGGCAGCTTCATGGCGCGAGCAAGCAGCAAAAGCAGCCAGGCGTTTGAAGTTCTGCGCTTTTTTCTGAGGCCGAATCCTGTTATTGCTTGCGCCACGGTGCTTGCCAGCGCGCCGTAGACAGCAGCCGACAGTCCACGATACATAGCATCAGTTCGTCTCACTACGAGTGCAACGCGCGCTGTGTCGACATCGTTTCATCGTGCTTTCTTGAGGTTGTTGCAACAGGCGCCCTTGCCAACAAGCGTACAGCAGCTGCAACACACAGCGAGAGCATGCACGTCGCAGCTGGTGATGTTGACTGGCTATAATAGGATACATTCGACATGGTGTGCGCCAATCATATGTGCGTGTGTGGCAACGCGCGAGCAATTGCATCTTGCAGAAAGCATTCAGCCACACCAAAAGTACATTTTCAGCCGCCGTACACCGCGCGAGCCGGTGGCATGAAGCAGACGATATCGTGGGACACTATACGACAGTAGCAACCTGTACTGAGGCCACGGGCATGCGTGTGTGGTGTGTGCGCGCCGGTGGGGGGTCGGGGGGGGGAGGACCCCCACCGATTCCTGATACGAGTAAAATATGAATAGAAGTGCATCATAATGAGTCAAGCAACTACATCAGACAGGAGGAGCAGGAGCAGGAGCAGGAGGAGGAGGAGAAAAGAATGCAACCAAACTCAGCCGCTTCTGCCAATTGCACTGATTTGTTTGACACTTTTTTGTTGACTTGTTTGTTTGTTTGTGAACAACCTGACAAACAATCACGCTTGTTTGTTGGTTTTTGATGTGGTTTGGGGCTCTGGTGTTCAGGTATGTTCTGGTGTGGTCTGGTATGGTAAATGGTTATGCGGGCGCCGCCGCAACGCGCGACGCCGCGACGCAATGCGATTATTATTATGTAATGCCTCAAGTTGAGGTCAAATGTTCAAACATGAAGTTCCATCAAAAGTCGATTACGACCACGCCACAACGACAGGGTGACGCAGCCTTGCCGCTTCGGCTCAAGTCCTGGCTGCTGCTTGCGTCCAGGCATCCTGCTCTAGGACCATGTCGTGACCAAGAAGGAGCGTTTGATGAGGCGTGGCAGCACAGATAGCATGTCTAAAGCGGGAGGGGAAGGCCAGGTGCGGTCTCAGCTGGAGGCTGTCGTGAAAGAAAGGTGAATATTCCACTGTGAAGATTTTCATGGGAGAGCATGAGGGGTTCTTGACCCGGCTTGCCAGAAGCATCACAAGGGTTAGTTTACTTGCTCGCATGCAGCATGCAAGGCTTTTTGTGACAGGCAGCGCAACGGCACATGAACACTGTGAGATGCCAGCTTTTGATGTGCTGGCATGGTGGATCCAGTAGGCCCTCGTGTTGAGCATCCAGCGGTGTGCAGTGAAGTCCAATTCAATTTTTTGTGCAGAGGGTTGGTTGAACGTTGATCATCTAAGCATCACAGCGACGCGCATGAGACAACACGCATCTCAGCACGCACCTGTGGCGGAGATAGCGGCTGATGTAACTGTTTGGCACTTACACCAGGGCAAGCATCAATGTGGTGGTGGCAAGAAATGCGCCCAACTGCGGCAATGGACCTCAATGGCGCGGTGTGATTGTAGCAAGCGCATCGGTGATCAGACATCGTCGTCTAGGCGAAACCTGAGACACATCATGTGTGCCACACTGTGAATCATGAGTGCCTGGTTGAGACGCGCTTGGGCTGCAGCTGTGCCAGCAGCGCCAGATGCTGCGCTATCAGGCGGCGATGAGGCTGCACGGATGCGCGAAGATGTACATGTGATTACTCAAAGCGAGTGTGAATAGTAACTTCATCCTCTGATGGGTACACAGCAGGGCCGTGAGAGCAGCACACCGCTCCTCTTGCGCAAACGTAACGTGCTTCAACTGTATCAGAACTTGCTCATTGACACAGGTACATTGACTAGGTACATTGACTAGTAGCAATTGAATACTGCGCTCTGTTGTGGCGCGCTCATCGGCGCGCTTCCTTAGGGTTAGGGTTAGGGTTAAGACGGATGGCAGTGCCAGCGGCCTGAGCGCACCGCGCGCAGTTCCCGTAGCCCCCCAGGGACGCGTTGCAGCAGAGCCTGGAGGCACCGGAGCGGGAGAACGAGGAGCTCAATAGTGTCCCCATAGTAGTAGTAGTACTTGTTTTTTTAGCATTAGCAAGTGAGCACAGTGCTCAGCAGGGGTCTTGCTTTGACGCGCATCTGCGGCCCGAGCGCGCCGTGCAGCGGTCCGCTCTGTCAGGGGACGGTCTGCAGCGAAGCCTGGAGGTGCCAGAGCGCCAACACCGTCTTTGACCGTATTCAAAACTATAGTTATGGCAGCATTGCCGAGACTGTTTTGCCGAGTGAACACAGCGCTGGGTCGCGAGCGCATGCAGCCTCGCGCGCAGGCTCGCACCGCTTGCCACTGCCGAGCGCGCCGCGCGTCGTGATCCACATTCGTGTCCTAGGGACGGCCTGCCATGGAGCCCGTAGTCGCTGAAGCCGGCAAGCAAGGAGCTCAAAAACTCACTTTAGAACGGTATCACTATCACTCTTATCATTATCACTCTTATTAGTGAATGAACAAGAGCGCCCCGCTCCGTGCTCCGTGGGCTCCCAGGGATGGTCTGCAGCAGAGTCTGGAGGCGCTGGAGCGAGAGAACAGCTCAAGAATGTTGTTTTGAATGATGAAGTTACCACTCTTATTAGCGAATGAGCACGAGCGCCCCGCTCCTTTATCTCTCAGGGATGGCTTGCAGCGGAGTCTGGAGGCGCTGGAGCGGGAGAACGATGAGCTCAAGAACGTTCTTTAGGCCAGTATCGTTATCACTCTTACTAGCGGGAATGAACACGAGTGCCCCGCTTCGTGACCTCTCAGGGACGGCCTTCAGCGCAGCCTGGAGGCGCTGGAGCGGGAGAACGAGGAGCTCAAGAAGTCTGTGTACGAGCTGTCGTACGTGCTCAGCACGCAGACGAGCACGGGCGCGGCGGCGAAGGTGTTCTCGCTGGACGGCGCGGACCGCGCGCCGCCGCCCCCCTCGCGCCCCGGCCACCCCCCCTCCCCCTTCAAGGTGAGCGCGCACGCGCACGGAGCGTGTGTATACATTGCAATGCGCGCGTGCCGCGAGTGTGACCGCGGACTCCCCCATTTGGCCGCCGCCCCGCTCGCGCCCCCGGCCACCCCCCCTCCCCCCTTCGAGGTGAGCGCGCACGCGCGTACAGAGCGCGTGCGTATTGAACTGTGCAAAGGTCAACCCTCCGCTTTTCGCGGTGTTGGCGGCACTTCACAGCGCCTGTTGGGGACGGCTTTGGTGGCCTGATGGGCGGCGCAGACAACGTGGCGTACCATTGAGTACCCCTGCCTGGGTGTGTGTGACGCGAGTCCGAGGCAGAGTCTCGCAGCCGCCCTCCGCTTTTCACGAAGACATTGCATGCCACCACCTGCTGCTGGCACCGTTCTCATTGCCATCGGTCGCGCACGGCAGGCACCCGTCGAGGACGGTTTCGGCGGCCTCATGGGCGGCGCGGACAGCGCAGCGGCTTTGCCCTCAGTCCAGACAGGTCTCAGAGTCTGAGTCTCTGAGTCAGCGTCACATGTTCTGTGCAGCCGCTGCCTTGCACCTGCGCTGGTGCTGTCCCTCACCTCCTTGCGGTGTTGCTGCTCGCAACACACGCAGGCACCCGTAGAAGACGGTTTCGGCGGCCTCATGGGCAGCGCCGACAGCGCAGCAGCGGCGCCGGACCGGCGCCTCAACCCCGCGGGCAAGCTGGTCGGCCACACCGCCGCCGTCTACGCGGTGGCGTTCTCGCCGTGCGGCAACCTCGTCGCGAGCGGCGGGTTCGACCGCACGGTGCGCCTGTGGGAGGGGGGGTACCCTCACAGTCAGGTGCGCGCACGCGTCTGGGGTTTGAGGGGGGGGGGGGGGGGGTTGCTGAGCATTGCCAGCTGGTGAGCGACCTCGCGTGGGCACCCACGGTTTGCGCTCACGACTCCTTACGAATCAGATTGAGTCTGAAGCTTCCTTCAAGTATGTCCTGCCCGATGTGCCTGTTTCCGTGACACGATGACACCGGAAACCATCGTCGCATCTCTGCCCTGGCGCACGTGGCCTGCTTAGCTGAGCATCGCCAGCTGGTGAGCGACCTCGCGTGGGCGCCCGATCGTGCTCCCAACTCCTTACCAATCTCATCAAGTCCAAGCCTTCCTTCAAGTATGACCTGCCTGATGTGCCGGTTTCCGTGACACGGCAGCACCAGTAACCATTGTTACACATTCGTGCAACGGCAGCGCAGGTGGCGTGTTTAGCTGAGCATCGCCAGCTCATGAGCGATCTTGCGTGGGCGCCCAATGTTTTACGCCCACAACTCCAACAGATCCCATCAATTCCAAAATTTCCTTCAAGTATGACCTGCCTGATGTGCCTGTGCCGTTACATCTCTACCCTGGCGCAGGTGGCATGTTTAGCTGAGCATCGCCAGCTGGTGAGCGACCTCGCGTGGGCGCCCGACGCTTTGCGCTCACAGCTCCTTACAAATCTAATTAAGTCCAAGCCTTCCTTCAAGTACGACTTGCCTCATGCACCTGTTCCATGACACGGTAGCCGCCGTCAACTCGCTGCGAGCGTGGTGCAGGTGGCATGTTTAGCGGAGCATCGCCAGCTGGTGAGCGACCTTGCGTGGGCACCCAACACTTAGCGCTCACAACTCCTCAAGTCTCATCAAATCACAAATCTCATCAGACTTTCATCAGACTTCCTTCGATTACGCCTGCTAACCGTCACATACCGCTGCAACCGTGGCGCAGGTGGCGTGCTTAGCTGAGCATCGCCAGCTCGTGAGCGACCTCGCATGGGCGCCCGACGCGCGCTCGCTGGTGAGCTGCTCCTTCGACGCGACCGTCGCGCTGTGGGACACGGAGACGGGGCAGCGCGTCAACAACGTGCTGCGCCTCGAGGGCATGCTGCAGGTAATGCCCCCCTTCTGCAACTGCGTGACTTGTTGCGTCTGTTTGACGTGGTGTAGCTCCGGTGCCTCGGAGAGAGGGGGGGTCAACAACGTGCTGCGCCTCGAGGGCATGCTGCAGGTGACTCTCCCCTTCTGCAACTGCACGACTTGTTGCGTCTCTTTGATGTGGAGTACGGCAGTTGTTGTGCCTCTGACGTGCGAGAGAAGGGGGGCGCGAGAGCGCGTCAGCAACGTGCTTCGGCTCGAGGGCATGCTGCAGGTGGCTCTCCCCTTCTGTGTCCGCGGGAATGGCTGCACTTCTCATGCGCAGGAACTGCTGTGCCTGCACCTGCATGACTTGTTGCGCCTCGCTGATGTGGAGTAGCTGCGAAGCACACATGCCTCGCGCTTGATGCAGCTGTAGCCTTTTGCTGCCCCGATGTGTGACTCATGCCAACCCTAACCCTGAGGGCTGACACTGCTGCGGGCGACGCGCGCGCTTGGTCGTCGTCGGCTCTGATCGCTGCCGTCTCGCTACAATGATGTGCTGAGCAATGCACTTGTTATCGCATGCAGGTGCATGATGTAGGCAGCACGTGAGCGCTAACCAGCGCGTGGCTTAGGGTTTAGGCTTAACCTCACAAGTGCTGACCCTCACTCTAGAGCAGGGTTAGGGTTAGGGTGAGGGTTAGGGCCAGCCCATCCGCAGTCAGCGCACTGACAGCTCCACGCGCGTGCGCCCCTCGCACCGTGCCCCTCTCTCTCACGCGCGCGCAGTGCGTGAGCTACGCGGACGGCGGCGACGGCGACGGCGGCGGCGGCGGCGGCAGCGGCAGCGGCGCGCTGGCGTACGCGGGCTCCACGGCGCGGCGCCTGTACGGCATCGACCTGCGCGACCCGCTGCAGGTGGTGCAGTCGTGGCCGACGCGCGCGCACGTCAACGCCATGCACGTCTTTGGCGACGGCTCGCGGGTGAGTGGGCAGCGGCGGCGGCGGCGCGCAGCGCTCCGCAGCAGTTTTCAGCAACGCTCGGCAGCAGCGTGCAGCGGTGCGCGCAGAAGCGCGCACGAGTGGCGCACAGCAGCGCACCGCAGCGCGCTTAACAGCAGAGCACACCGCTCAATAATGCTGAGCGGCATGCTCATCAGTAGCAGCAGCGGCGCCCAGCGGCGGCGCAGTGGACGACGGCAGCGGCGGCAGCGGCGGCGGCGGCGCTGTTCACGCGCTGCCGCAGCGCGCTTCGCCGCGCAGCGCTCCGCAGCAATGATCAGCAACGCGCAGCAGCGGCGTACAGCGCTGAGCAGAGTTGAGCGCAGAGGCGCACGCGCCCGGCACGCAGCAGTGCTCAGCAGCAGTGTCCAGCACGCAGCTACGTGCGGCTCTATGGGCTCCATGTGGTGCGTCGCTGCCACCCCTAGCTCCCCAATCTCCGGCAACGGGTCGCCGCGTGTCCGGCGCTACCACCTGGGTCTCGCTGATCATGTCGGTGACGCTGTGGGGGCCAAAACTGGGTCAGGGTTCGGGTTAGGCGGGATACGCACACATGCTAGGCCTGGCAACATCTGCTCTGACACTGAACACCGATAGCCAATACCCCTCGGCCCATCTAGGTGTTGCTCTCTCACGTTGCTGGTGCGCCGCTAAGCACGTCTGAGTCGCGCTGCCGTGTTGCTCGCACGTTGCAGGTCCAATGCTGAGTAGTCCGAGTAGTGCCCCTGAATGAATTCATGACAGAGTTCATGTGGTCTTTCCCAAGACGTAAATGCGGGACTGCTGGGCTTCAATGTACTCTTTGTGCCTGTATGAATTTCTATGTAGCAGGTCCGATGCTGAGTAATCTCAGTAGCCACCCCCCCCCCCACCCCCCCCACCCCGCAGTAGCCTGAGTAGGCCCCCCCCCCCCCCCCCCTTCACTCATGAATCCCCCGCCGCAGATCATCACGGGCGACGCGGCGGGCGTCCTCACGACGTGGGACGTGCGCGCCGGCGGGCGCGCGCTCGAGACAACGCGCCTCGAGACGCCCATTGCGCACATCGCCGCGGCGCCGCCGGACGCCGGCCGCCCCGACGAGGAGGGCCACCTGCTCGCCGCCAACTGCTACGACAACACGCTGCGCGTCTTCTACCGCGAGCGCGGCGGCGGCAGCAGCGGCGGCAGCGGCGGCGGCGGCAGCGGCGGCGGCAGCGGCGGCGGCAGCGGCGGCGGGGGCGCGGGGTTCGATCCCGGCGGCGGCAGCGCGTCGCTGTCCCCGATGGCCGGCAGCGGTGCGTGCGCAGCGCGCAGTGCGCCTTATGTACTTGTGTTTGGTGCGCGGGCGGGAGCTCGTTGGCATATGACCGAAGACCGCGCTGCACGGGTGGCGCGCCCGCGGCAGCGCGCCTCCCTGCGTTGCGCAGCGGTGGTTTGCGGCGCCCGGGTTACAATGAAGGTCACGCTGCAGGCGACCCAATCGTTCTTAAGTACAGGATCGGGCGAGTGAAGTTGCTCTTGAAGTCGCTCGCCGTTTGCCGACCGCTGTGCAGCCACCCTGGCGCAGGAGCCGTACGTCAACTCCAACAACAAGGCTCGCACATACACCAAGTCTGAGCGAGGAGCAGCTGCTGCAGAGCTGCGGGCAAAAGCAAAGGACTGCCGCGACGGTTTTGAGAGCTTGGACTCAGACATGGGCTCCCCCCTCGTCAAGAAGCTGGCTGGCGAGTGTGCGACACGGTCAATGTTAAGAAGGGCCGCGCGCCCAAGTACTCCAAAACATCTCAAGGGTGGCAGCTCTTAGGGTTAGGGTTAGGCATGCTACATCAACAGCCCGAGGGCTGCGCCTACCTGACCGTGTCGCAAACTCGCCAGCCAGCTTCTTGACGAGGGGGGAGCCCATGTCTGAGCCCAGGCTCTCATAGCCGTCGGGGCTGTCCTTGGCTTTCGCTCTCAGCTCTGCAGCAGCTGCTCCTCGCTCAGTCTTGGTGTATGTGTGAGCCTTGTTGGTGAAGTTGACATATGGCTTGTGCGCCAGGGTTCCTGCACAGCGGTCGGCGCGGCCAGCGTCGACGTCGCTACACGGGCTGCATCAGCTGGTACAGTTGTGCGGAATGCTCAGAGACGTGTGCACGCCGCGGTTCTTTGGCGGAACCAGCGGCGCCGCGAGCGCCTGTTGCGGTGCGCACTGCCGTGCGGCACAGGGCTCTGTGGATACCTGCGCTGTGCGAGATGCAGCACTGACGGAGTCGAGACGCAGCAAGCGCACGATGTACGAGTGCTGAGAACACCAATGCCTCGAACGCCAAGAAGCTTGCACACGGAAGTCTCTTTTACTACCGTGGATATGGTGGCACTGTTTGACTCGTGGCCAATTGCCGAAGCAGCGGCGACTGCGGCTATTGGCGGAAGGCACGCAATTTGACGGCTGACCACACCTTGTCGCCTAGAGCTCTACGATTCTTCGATTCGTTTCCATGCTGAGAGAGAAGTCGTATGTGGTGTTGGCACACGGTCGCTGCTGGTCGCGTGCTAGAGCGCTACGCGTCACCGGCGCAGCAGACGGCGGTGATCTGCAACGGGCGCGCCAAGAGCTGCGAGGGTTCGCATGTTTTGAGAACTTCTACTTCTGTGGCTTATATATCACTGATTACAATGATTAAATTGCGAAGGACACTTTCGCTCCATCGCGACATTAGAAGGGGCTCAGTCATCTCCCAATGCACTGCTTCTTTCATCAATGACACGCATGCGCTTCCGTGACGCCGTGAAGTCGGGACGACCGACGCCCGTCCAGCCCGTAAACATGCCGCTGCTCTCGCGTGCTGCGTCAGGTTGCCGTGCTTCAGGCAGCTTCGACCACTGTGAGAGCTGCCAACAACCTGTACGCCATAGTCAACGCCACATCTGCGCCATTCCGAGAACTAGCTTATATCACGATGACCTCCCGTTCGCGACGCGCGTCCGTCAACTGCGCAGCAGCGGCGGCAGCCGCGGGCGACAACGGCAACAACGGCGGCGGCGGCGGCGCGAGCGGCGCGGGCAGGTCTTCAACCAGCTCGCGCGCAACATCGCGCTGCGCCGGCTCCGCCGCCTCCACCACAACTTCAACTTCAATGTCGCCGTCGCGGACGCGCGGCGGCGGCGGCGGTGGTGCAGCGGGCAGCGGCGGCAGCGGCGGCGGTGGCAGCGCCGCGCCCGTGGCGTCGCTGACGCCGCTGCTGGCGCTGCGCGGGCACACGGTCAAGAACTGGCCGATACGCATGGCGTTCTTCAAGGGACTGCAGCACCGGACGCCGCGGATGCGGCGCGCGGCGGCGGGTGAGCGCGCACCTTCAAGTTGAAGCGTTGTGTTGCCATTTTACCTGTTGAGCACTGTTGATGATGGTCTCGGCGAGCGGTTGCAGCACCACTTGTCGCGGACGCGGCGAGCAGCGCTGGGTGAGCGCGTGCACTCAAGTTCAATGTTTTCATCATTTTCTGGAGCGCCTACATATACATATGTGGGCGGGTGTGTATATGATATCGCGGCGCAGCGCCGCCGCCTGCCGTGCACCGCAGCGCCGGCTGCTTCGTTTGGTTTTGCAAGTTGCACCCCGTACGAGCGGTCGACAGCCCGGCCGTATTGAACGCCTGTCCGGACAGTGCGCAAGCTTGTATGTCATTTGCTGTGGCCTGGCGTTGCGCTTGAGCGATGCGGACGGTAGCATCGGCGGCAGTTGCATGCGGGTGGCACACTGCTTTGCTCTGCACGCACTGTGCTCTGCGCCAAGTCATGGGCCGTTGAGAACTGTCAAAGTCATCCTTTACGCCGCACGATGCGGGATTGGGTCTGCCACGCACGCGCATTCAGCACCTCGCCCTGCTGACAATGATCGCTGCTGAAGGGCCTGATGGCCCTATGACTTAAGCAGCTGCAAATGATGACAGCAGCACCTACTTACCCCTTGCTGCACAGGCAACAGCGCTGGTGGCAGCGCTCACGGGCGGCGCGCCGCCGCGGAAAGCGTCGGCGGCGGCATCGGCTACGAGGACTCTGGCAAGGACTGGGCGCACTCCCTGGTGCTCGCCACGGGCAGCGCAGACGGCAATATTTACACTTTTGACATGTCAAAAGGCGAGGTGAGACGATGGTCTTACAGCTTGATGCATGCCTTTTCGGTTGGCTCTACTTTCAGGGTTGCATGAAGTGCAGCACGTGCGCAATCACATATGTATGCACATTTCTCTCAAGACCGCAATGGTGACAGGCCACTCTTACCTCTGAAAACATTCAGAAACCTGATGTTGCTGCACCGCAAGGTATTGGGAAGATGGAACATTGTAGGACTCGCAGGACTCGCTTGACTTGGTGGCGGTCCATGACATCTCACAGCAGGAGATGTTGTGATGGCATCAGTGCTCTGCAGAGGCGCGGCCTTACAGCGCGCTACACAAACGTAACAGTCGTGCCTACGCCCGTCGCCGCAATCAACGCCTGCTAGCTGCGTGAGCATCACGCGGTGCCCGGCTGACAGGGCTGCAAGCGGATTCATGTTTTCCGCATGCATTTTTGCATCGCTGTGTGTGTGTGGGGGGGGGGGGGCGGGGGGAGGCTGCGTCCATTGAGATTTCCTATGCCTGGAGCGCACATGTGGCCCGCTTCACTGAGAATTGCCATCGACCAAAACGCTCAACAATCTTCCACTGCGTGTGTCCGAGGCTCCCACGACACACTCTCAGGCACTGGAAGCACACAGCATGTGTGAAGTTGTTGTGCTCGTTGCGCCGCCGCCGCCGCTGCTGTGCCGTGAGAAGCCAGCAAGCACTTCCCACAGTCGGTGTGCTCATCACATTGCCACCGCCGCCGCCGCCGCCGCCGCTGCCGCCGCAGGGAGGCGACCTGCAGACGCTGCGCGGCCACAACGACCGCGTGTACGCCGTGCACTTCCACCCCACGGAGCCGCGCCTCGTCAGCGGCAGCGCGGACCAGACGGTGCGCATCTGGGGGCCCTCCAAGGGCGGGCGCCGCAACGGGCGCAAGTGACACTGCGCCGCCCGCCGGGCAACACTTACGTTCAGCGGTTACATGGATGAAACCGCCGAAACAGCGCGGGGCCTCCTCCACTTGGCGCGCTCACCTCTGCTGGCGTCCCACGGCTAGTTGTGGTTTGTGAGGGTGTGCAGCAGGCGATGCGCAATAAACTACTTCGTATTTCATACTTCTTGGCGCGTACACGTTGTCTAAAGTTGTCTGAAACTGGTGTGTCCTGCTTGTGGGTACTGCCGCTGTGTGGCGGTGTGCGCTCAGCTCCTCGGTGCGGCGGCGCATCGGCGACTGCGCATGAAGCGTGCTCGGCATGGCTCGTGGGCGCCTGCCATCCACTGACCGCCCTTTGGCGCTCTGCACTGAGACGCCGTCTTGTACAGTGGTGTTTCTTATTTCTCAGGTTTTCATTGCACGCAAAGACGCTCATTGCACGCAAAGAGGCACGATGCATGTTGGACAGCTCGTGACATGCAGAAGAAAAAAAATTTGTGCAGCGCTGCTGCTCGCTGTGCAACAGCTGAAATGGGGATGCCCATTGCATGTTTGCACATATTTTTTCACGATCAATGAGGTGTGCATGACACATGTTATGACGCTTGTTTTTCATCAGCTAAACCATTGATGAGAAATATGAGCGGGCACAAAAAGAGCCAAATAAGCAGCTTCTATCAATCAGAACACCCACTAATACGGTACGACTTTTGCTTTTGAAAAAACTTGCCATTTGGGAGAGCTGCGGGCGGCGGCGGGGCAAGCAAAGAGGGGGAGAAGGTGGTTGCTGGAGCAGCTTCCTGAAACATGCCGTGAGTCCCTTCGCCTGCTCTCGTATGCAGCTTTGCGGGTTCGCGCGTTCGAATAGTGTTATAATCTTTCGGACGGTGGTGTGCTGTGAGGCTTGCAAGGCGTGGTCTGTGAACGCCGGCAGTCATTCGATGCGTTTCTCTCCGCTGCAGTTATTGCAAATGCTGGCGCCAGCAAGAGGGCGTGTGTTGGCGTAGTGCAAAGCTGTGAAGATCGTTTTCTGTACCATTGCGGGCGAACGTAGCTAGTTCAAAGGGGCTGATAGCAGCTGCCAACCCCATCGCAGGTCGGACCTCGGCACTGCTATGGCTGAATTGATGACGCTGCCTCCAAGAGACAGGTTGCTTATAGTATGACCTGCTTTTCGTACTACAAACACGCTGGTCGTGGCACAAGACAAGACATGCCCTGCCATTAGTCTCAGCCAAAATCATGCTGTACAAGGGTGATTGGCACAGTATGCGTTAGAGCACCAAAGCACCATGTGCTTCCATGTTGACCGCGGACCATGTTTCAAGAGCAATTCGCAGCAGCAACAGATTTCCGCTCTAGTGATCACTTCAAGAAAGTTTGTGCATGGCCCGGCAGATGTCGTCGCAGCAGCTCTCAAACCACCCCTCCTAACGCTTGCGGGTGCGTTTGTCGGCGGCTTGGGCGGGCCATACAGAGCGGCATGTGTACTTCAGCATATGCCAGTTGAAATGAAGCAGGACGCATTCAAGGTCTATGTGGTGCAATACTTCAGGCAGCTGCACCGCAAGTGCTGGGTGTACACGCTCCGGTATGTGTGCTGCAGGCGGCGGGACGAAGCGGCCATCCTTTGGGTGTAAGCTTTGTGGTGCTTCAACTTGAAGTTGTTGCAGGTGGCCTCAAGCACGCTCTGGCACATGCATTATTGGGAATACATACCCAAGGAATGTCCGCTTCGTCCCGCGGCCTGCAGCACACATATTGGAGCGTGTACACCCAGCACTTGCGGTGCAGCTGCCTGCAGTATTGCACCGCATAGACCTTGAATGCGCACTGCTTCATTTCCACTGGCATATGCTGAAGTATATGCTGAAGTACACATGCAGCTCTGGATGGCCCGCCCAAGCCGCCGACAAACGCACCCGCAAGCGTCAGCAGGGATGGTTTGAGAGCTGCCGCGACGGCATGTGCTGGGCCATGCACAAACTTGCAAGGCTTAAAAACTTACCTGATTGATTACGCTCTGCTGACTAGCACGTAATGTCAATGCTGTCTCAACCACCCTGAGTTCACCTAGGCGAGCAAGTACGCATGACACAACGTGTTGCGCTCTCAACACATGCCTTGCCGTTGCAGCGTTGCCACATGTAGTACCTAGCAACACGGCGATGTCAGCATGGCAGCGCCACGGGGGGAGTTGAAACAGTCAGCTTGATCTTCAGAAGCACCAAATTTTATAATTGTTGGTCCGGCACCGCACTTCTGCATGCCCTGAGCTGCTTGAACGCGGCTGCAGCTGTCCATGACCGTGTAGTAGCCCCCGCGCCGCCTACGCTCGATACAGAGGCGCAGCTGCTGGTGGCAGTCTCCAAGACGCTGCCACCGCAGTCTTCCCGCCGTCGCAGTTGCGTCCGCAGCCTGCGCACACCATCGCAGTCACCCTCGCAGTACTCCGTTCTCATACTTCCACGTACGGCATCGCAGTTGCATGGGGGCATTGTATTGCATGCAACGCCGCTCGCGCTGCTGCCTACTGTAACTCTACCACCTTTACTGACACATCCACACCCGCCACAAGCATGCTCATGCCGAATGGCTGCACCCCCCTCACTTATCCCCTGGTCGTCCCCCGCCCCCTCCCCCCCCCCGCCCCTTGCGCGCAGGCGCTACTACTGCGACTACTGCGGCACGTACCTCACGCACGACTCGGCGCCGGGGCGCAAGCAGCACATGCGCGGCTGGAAGCACCGCGAGAACGTCATGCAGTTCTACCGCCAGTACAAGGCGGAGTGGGCGTCCACGTACCAGCCGCTGCAGTACATTGCGCCGCCCAAGCCCGCCAAGGTGCCGTGGAGCCAGATGCCCCCCCCCGCCATGCCCCCCGTGTCGCAGGGGGGCGGCGGCGCCCCCCCCCCGCAGCAGTTCGGCGGCGGCGGCGGCAACCCGCCGCCGTTCAAGGGGCCTCCCCCCCCCATGGGCCAGGTGCGCTTCGGTGGCGGAGCATACGTGTCTGCGCGCCTTTGCAGCGCGGCTGCTATGGTCCTTTGCGATGCGGCTGCTATGGACGCGGCAGTTGGACTCTCCAGGATGCCCCTGCTCTGTGCCCGCCTCGTCAGGGGGTGCGAACGTATTGAGATCGTGATCGTGTGTGCGGTCCGTGTGCTGAGCGTCGTAGAGCACCGGGGCGCAACTTACGATTGGTCCAGCTCGTCGGGCAACGAGCGAAGTGCATAACATCCCATCAACGCAAAGCGCCAAGCAGCTGCTCAAAACCCTCGCAACGCTCCATGCGCGCTCCCATCGCCCACCGCCGCCCCGACGCATGCTCACTCCCACACCATTCCTTGCAATCCGCCGTGCCGCAGGGCGGACCCCCTCCCATGGGCGGCGGCGGACCCCCCGGCCGCGGAGCGCTGCCCCCCGGCATCGCCACCTACTTCTCAGGCGGGGGGGGCGGACCCCCCCGGGGCGGTCCAGGGGGACCCCCCGGTGGCCCGGGAGGCCCCCCTCCCAGGGGCATGTACAACCAGGGCCCCCCTGGCATGGGGGGGCCGCCGATGAACCGCCCGCCGATGGGAATGGGGGGACCGCCGGGCATGGGGGGCGGCCCGCGGGGGCCTCCGAACGGGCCGCAGTTCGGGGGGCCCCCGCGCGGCATGCCGCCGCACATGCAGGGGGGCCCCCCGCGGGGGTTTGGGGGGCCGGGCGGGCCGCAGGGGGGCATGCCGCCGCAGCACATGCGGCAGTACTGAGGCGGCGGCCGCGGCGGCGACGCGTGCGGCGGCGCTCATTTTGCAGCCTGCCAGTGGGGATGGGGGGTGCATTTGGGGGGGCGCGCGCGGCAGGGGCTTTGCGCTGAGCGCTGTCGCAGCCGAGCGCGCATGACATGCTGGCGGCTCGTCTGCGGGCGGCGAGCCGCGGCGGCAACAGCGGCAGCAACAAAAGGAGGGACATGCAGCAGCAGCAGCTGCGGAGACCGCGTGCGTAGCAGCGGGCCAGCGCGCTGCGCGCAGCAGCAGCTCAACGGAGGGAGCAGCGCAGCGGGGTGGCGCAGGCGCACGGCGGTGGCAGCGCCGGGGCGCCGGCGGAGGAAAAGGAAGGGGCTCAAAGAGGAGCATGAGCGAGAAGCAGAGAGGGGGCAGGGTGGGGGGGGAGGAGGGTGTGTGCGGGCGGGGCAGAACTGAGCCGGGTGGCAGTCTGGGGGGTCATCAGAGGCGACCGTGCCTGCAAAGCAGCAGGGCACAGTTTGCTGTTTTTGGCGGTGCGTACCTGTGCACAAGGTGCGCATGGCACATAGAATTGGCACGAGCGTAAATGCAAATTGACACAAGAACATTGCATCGGAACGGCGTTGATGGCAGTGCTCTATGTCTGTGCTCGCTTTCTCTTGAGGAGGCAGGCAGCTCGCGGGCCTTGTCTGGGTGCTCCGGCAGCCGCAATGTACTGCTGTTGCCCAGCACCCGCACCTGGCATCAGCGATTGCTTGCGAAACACACTGACACACACGGTCGCTATTTGCAGCACCACTTGAATCGTGCGCCGTTTGTAACTGACTGCACCGACTGCGCGTGTGAAGCGTCCACACATTGCCATGCCACTGAGCACGGGACAGCGTTTGCACCGAATGCTTGACAACCGCTCGTAGACCGGCGGCATCTCCCGCACCCGTCTGGAGTCATCTGACGCGACGCCTCTGCTCGAGCGCTTGCGCTGGTCACTGCCAGTGTGGGACGTCATCTGCTGTGCACGTCCGAGGCGTAAACGGTCACATGCCAGTGGAGCGTCACTATGGAGGGTGACGGGAATCGGCAGTTGACGCTCCACGGAGGTGAGTCCGGCGTGCACAGACGGCCGGGGGCGCCGGCAGCGACAGCGCACCGCACCGCTGCAGCAGCAGCGTCTACATTGCGCGGGCTCGTGGGGCAGCTTGTCTGTCCAATAGGCGCAGGCTAGCGCGGAAGGGCAGCACACACTTTTTCAACAATTCTCGCTCAGGGCGCGAAAACACCCAGATGAATGTCATCTCAGCTTGCTGTACGTAATCTACATGTCGTGTGACAGTCTGAAAGCGTCACGAGGACAACCACACTCAAACGACGCCGCCGCCAAATGGCAGCACGTACATGCCACGCAGCCGCATGCTCCACTTGTCCTTGGGACCCCCCTCTACATACCCCCCCTATAGGTCCATAGGGGGAAGGGGTCAATAGGGGGAAGGGGAGGGGCCAAGGGAAAGCTCCACCGGCTGTGTGTCCCCCATGGGGTGTTGGAGGTTTGCGCATTCGACTCAGCTCAGCAGCCACTGCGGGCGTGCACTCAAAGCGCTGCCGTTGTCAGCAGCGTCTGCACTTGCAGCATGTCGTTCATTGCTTGGCGCGATCGGATGGTGACTACTTTGACAGACATCTATTCACATGAACCTGAGCGCTGCTGGTCGTGCAGACGTTGCGCCCCGGCGCGCAACGCTTGTGGGCATTTCCATTTGACCACACTTGTGTGTTGAGACCAGCCACGTCCTGTAGCACGCCGCTACCGTAATATGATCATTCAGGCTTCCTTGCCCCCCCCCGTGAGCAAGAGTAGAGTCAACAAGAGTACACCACAGTGCCACAACCGCACAGGGAGACACCTGGGCCATTGATTCAGACTATCAATGGCAGAAAGGGTAGACTATTTATATACCCCCTCTTCAACGCAGCTCGTCGTGAGCCAACACTGATTGCAACAGTGACTGGCGAATGACTAGAACTGCATGCGGTCTGGACCGTTCAAGCAGTCGCCTGATGTGCACATGCCCGGTCCCTTGGCGCATGCGTGTTCAAGCATGCTGTGTAGTATCACAACACCACGCTTTATGAGAATTGCATGCGAGGTTAAAACATCACACTTCGAGGTATGCCATAATAATCACAATGTGCAGTGTCACGACAACCGAGAAATGCTCATGACCACATTGTCACTTGTTGGCGTTTGTCGCCGTCTAAGCCAGCATCAACAAACACACCGTGTGGAGGTACTACAGTAGCAATGTAGTAGTATTCTCTTTCAGCTAGGTGGCAGAAGCATAATCACAAGCACCACGTCTCACCATGCGTACAAGTGCCGTAGAGCTGTGAAACCCCAGGGGTTGTTGTGAAAATCCACAGCAACACAAGTTGCCAGCATTTGTCAGCATGAACGTGCAGCTGGAAAAGTGATCTCTCTGACAAAGCTGAGCATCAGCACGCTCACATGTTGTTGGCAAACAGCAGTGTTCAGCATATATGTACTGATGAGGCGGTACGCGAGCAAGGCGCAGGCATTGCAAACATTGAATATGAACACTGTGCATAATTGTGGCCACAAAATGTGGCTCAGCATGCAAACAACGGGCTGCACGCACACAAGCAGGCCAACCAGCACATACACATACGTTTGAAGTCAAAGATAAAAGACAGCACGCTTGGTGCATGCACCTTGCATGGTCCTCAGATGGCAGCAGAGAGCAGCACATTCTGCTCGCATGGCTCCAACGTGTAGGTGCCACGCAATCTGAGTGGCCCATGCTCCCCTTGAATAGTGGCATTTCTGCTTCTCAGTGCGTGTGCGGCACTACAAGTTGCAATCCGCATCTGTACACCACCCTCCCCCCAGCCTTTCGTAAAGTGCTCCCCATGTCACCACGAATGGGCAACGACTGCGCACACGGCAACAAACTTCAACATCAAACTTCAACAATCACCAACAATGAGTACGAACTTGTGCGCTCGTGCTCTTGCGCACACATCAGCGACCCTGCCCGCTCCAGCGAATGCGCTAGATGGGCCGCGCCGCGACGCCCGTGCGCCTGAGCAATGCCAACTTCAACTTGACGCCCCCCGCGTCCAACCCCCCCCCGGCGGCAGGCCACACGCGCGCAGGCCCCCCTTGGCCCGCAGCGGCGCTGCCATCAGCGCCGACCTGCGCTTCGATGGCCGCGAGTCGTGCCTCAAAATTGGATGCAGCTGCTGCTGCCGCCGCTGGCGTCGCCTGTTGTTCACCGTCTTCCGGTGCGTGGCCATCGGAAAAAGGTGGGGCCGGGCGGCGCCGCCGCGCCGCGCGCGCGCGCTGCGCGGCGATGGCCTGCGCGCGCATTGCGGCTTGCCGCTTCGCCTGCGGCGTTTCGGATGCGCATGCAGCGGAGGGGACCAGCGAGGGCGCGGTCAGCGGCTGTCAGCGGTAGTTGATGCTCAGAGCAGATGCTGCAGAGGAGTAGTGTGCTCCGCCTCGCGCCGTGTTGAGAAGCCGTGCGCAACGGGCTTGATGTAAAGCAGGGACAAATGAGAAGTTCAAGTTCAAGTTATTGAAGAGACATGCGACGCGGTGCTCATGGCGCCAGGAGCCTGCCAGGGTCATTGAGGGACTGAGGCGTGCTTGCAATGGATCACGAATGTGCGTGCACTCGTGCGCGCGCTTAAGGCGGCTGCAAACTGCACGCGCGCAGTGCCCCCATCGCGTACGCTCTGCAAGTAGAGCGCCATGAAGCGCCACGCCATGCTGGATCACATGCAGTTCAGGGCAGCGTTGCTCAACCTCAGAGTGCTTACGCCATGCCACTGCCCACAACCGTCGCGTGTGGCCGACTTCAGCCTTCGCCCTCACGTGCTGTAACCCCGACCGACTGTGCAGATGCTGAGCCATGGCGAGCTGCGACCCATGCACGGGCAGGTACCGTAGGTATGCTTTGACGCATAGGGCAGCAGCGCTCGCACCCCACGTGCAGCAACCCTGTGTGTCCTGTCAAACGCATCAATCGATCATGTACTCCACATCGACCACAGCGGCACACATCATCATGTGCGACAAGCGCGAGCGTCAACAAGCTCACCAGGTTATCGCCGTCCAGTCTCGGGCGGACCGGGCGGTGCCCGAATCCGACCCCCCCCGCAGCGCCCCCTCCCCCGTCATCCCCCCTAGGCGGCGCGTGCAGCGGCGCCAGCTGCGCAGGCCAGGCACTGGAATGCCCGCCACTGAGAGCCGCCGCCGACAATCCGCTGCGCGCCGCTGCGAGCCCGCCGGCCCAGCCGCCGTCTGCAGCGCCGCCGCCGCGGTCCTCACTCCAGCGCGCGCTGCCGCTGCCGCCGCCGCTGCGTGCGCGCGCTGCGGCCGCTTTCTCGGCGGCGTGGCGCGCCTGCTCGCGCACGCGGTCCGCGTAGCGCGCCGCGCGCGCGTGCTGCGCCTCCGCCGCCTCGCGCGCCGCCGCTGCCGCCGCGCGCTGCGCCCGCCGCTCCGCCAGCACCTATCGCGGCAGCAGCGCCGGTTGCGGGATTCTCAGTGAGGCTGCGGTGCGCTCGATCGCGCAGCGGTGGTTGATGCGCTACTGCTGAGCGTAGTTGCAGATTAAATGACAGCACCGTGGTGAGGGATTGCTGCCAGACCCGCAGCCTCGAAGGAAAAATTCCAAATGACTGTATGAGCGCTAGACTACTCAATCTTGCGGTGCAGCAATATGGCACTGGCGAAAAAAAGCAAGGCCACAGTGATGCATAGATCACCATGAATATGTTGATTCGTGCAGAAGGATGCTGTGCGTGACCTCCACGCCCTTGCTTCTGCGCTGCGCCTCACCCGACATCAGTCCGAATGTCGTTGGCGAGCTGCGGCAAGAGGTGCCCATCAGAAAATGTTTTGCGCAGCGTAGGCATTTATAGAATCAAGCCTCAAGAGCTCATTACAGGCCACTCAGCGTCATCTCACCTTGGAGCGGTAGCTGCTGACGTAGCCGCCGCTGCCGCCGCCACCGCCACCACTTGCGTCATCCACCAACGCATACGCCGCCGCCGCCGCCGCTGCACCCCCCTGCGGCTGCCGCAGCAGCGGCGGCAGCGGCGCAGACTGCGAGCCCCCCCCCTCGCCCTGCGCGCAGTGCCGCTGCAGCGCGTCCAGCCGGTGCGCGCGCGCCGCGGCGGCGGCGGCGGCGCGCAGCTCGTCTCCCGCCGCGCGCGCCGCCGCAGCGCGCGCGAGCTCCGCCTCGACAGCCTCCAGGTCGCGGCTGGCGGCGGCGGCGGCGCGCTGCGCGCGCGCGCGGCGCTCGCGGTTGAGCGCACGCGTCTGCAGCAGACTCGGGAGGAGGGTTAGGGTTAAGGTCAGGGTTTGGGGTACATGTGTGTATCACGTATGCTCACGTATGCGCGCATGCAGCCTGATGAAATATAGTTTGTAGTGTGAGCGTGCCCCGCGAGTCGAACGCGCTTGACGCTGTGTGCAGTGCACTTGACGTGCAGGGTGCGTGTGCGCAGGTAGTGCAGGGAACCGGCTGTACGTACCCACGGGGTGATGGGAGCCTTGCAGATGCGATTTCGTGCGCACAGCACGCTTGGCCGGCACATGTCAACACTCCCGACAAGCACGGCAACATCAGCATACATACCCCTACAACTTGAAAGAGGCTGAGCATCGCCATCTGCGCTACTGACCTGAGCGCGCGCGCGCCGCGTCAGCAGCGCCTCCCGCCGCCGCCTATCCACCGACGCCTCGCTGACGCTCCCGCACGAACCCCCATCCCCTTCCCCCCCCGTCCCTTCCACCCCGTCATCCCCCACCGCACCCCCAATGCCCCCTGCACACATGCCCCCCGCCATCCCCCAAAGCGGCGCCGCCGCCGCCGCCGCTGCCTCCGCTGCTGCTGCCACGCCAGCGCGCTCTGCAGCTGCTGCGCTGCTCAGCGCATGCGGCGACGGCAGCGATCGTGACAGACCGTGGTGCCGCGCGTTGGAGCCTCTCTCACGCCCCTGGCTCCCAGCGCTGCCCTCTGCCGCTGCCGTCGCCGCAGGCAGCGCCGCCGCCGACGAAGGCGGAGCAAGCGCACGTGCCGCGGCATGCGACAGCACAGGAGTGGGGCGCTCGAGGCGCGTGGGAAAGCGGGCGCTGGCGGCGCGCAACGCCTCGTGCAGCCGCTGCGCGCTCGCCTTGCGCTGCAGCGAACGCGCCGCCGCCGCCGCCGCCGCTGCCGCCGCTGCGAGAGGTTCCCCGCTGCCGCCGCCGCTGCTGCCGTGCGCACGTCCAGCTCCTGCTGTGGCTGCCGCGGCGCTGCGGGTGCCCTGAGAGACTGCGGCTCCATCCTGCTGAGCATCATGCAGAGCGCTGTCGCCGGCGTCATCGTCGGTGGCGAGCGTTGACAGCGACACGTCCGAGCTGGTGTCGGACGGCAGGCTGCTCGAAGCCTGATCAGATGATGCATCGGCGCTTGTGTGGCCCGCATTCGTGGTACTCTGCTGCAGCGAGCGCTGTCGTGAACTGCCACTGTCCGCAGCGCCAGGCTCAGGGTGAGCGCGATGTTTGACGCCAACCAACCCCACCCCCGCTGCCGACGCCGCTGCTGCCGCAGCAGCCTGCGCCGCCGCTGATGCGCATTTTTCCACCGAGGCCCTGGAGTTACTGCCTGCATGTTGTCGCTCGCTGTGGTCGCTGCCGCGCAGCTCAGGGTTGTGATGCGCTGCGCCGGTCGAGCCGCGTGCGCGCGGCGGTGCTGCTGCAGCTGCTGCTGCTGCGTGCTCAAGGTTGTGGTTCGCGGCGCCGGCAGAGGCGCGTGCGCGCGGCAGTGCTGCTGCACCCGCCGCTGTGCGCGCGGAAGGCGCGGCAGCGGCGGCAGCTTCCGCCCGCTGCGCTGCCTCCTGCCGCCGGCGAAAGCGCCGCTGCATGAAGGACGCCGCCTGCTGCTGCTCCCTCTCCTCCGTCTCGTCCGCTGCCGGCTCCGTCTGCTCGTGCTGCTGCGGCTGCTGCTGCTGCGCGGCGCTGGCGACATGAGCGCCGCCATTCTCAGCGCTGCCACGAGCCGTGAGCACTTCTGGGCGCGAGTGCGCAGCGTCGCCGTTGTGTGAGTGCGGCTCAGATGCCGATGGACGCGGCTGGTGCGCAGCGCTACGCTTGCCGCCGTGTCCTGCCGCAGCAGGCTGCTGTTCTACATCGTGCGCCACTGCTGCTGCTGCTGCAGCAGCGGCGGCAGTGCTCGCTTCAGCATGCGCCTCCCGTGCCGCACTTGCGTTCCGCGATGTGCGCGCCTCCAAACCTGCGCCAACATGCTGCCGGCTCGTCTCCTGCGCCGCTGCTGCTGCGTGACGCTGCTGCAGTGGGGCTGCGCCTTCATGATGCGCGTCGGCCGCGGCGGCGCTGTGCTGCGCAGCAGACGCAACGCCGGCATCCGCGCCTTGCGCCACGCGCTTGCTGCGGAAGCGCCGCTGCATGAAGGACGCCGCCTGCTGCTGCTCCTTCTCCTCCGCCGCGTCTGCTGCTGCGACCAGCGGCTCCTGCTGCTGCTGCTGGCGCTGCTGTGAGTGCCGCTGCACGCCTGCCACGCTGTCATGCATAGCTGGCAAGTCAACATCAGGGTGCATGGCATTGGCGCTGCCATCCGCACTTTGCGCTGGTGTATGCCGCTGCTCGCTGGCACGTTGCGCCTCAACAGTCCCTTGCGCAGTGGTGGGTGCGGCCGTTGCCCGGTGCGGTGGCTGCTGCCGCCCCCCCCTGCTGTGCTCCACAGGGCGCTGTTCAACGCTGCGGCCTCCATCGCCAGCTTCTAAATGCGGGGGCGCCTCCGCCGTGTGCTCTGTCGCGGCTGCGGCAGTGTGTCTGGCCGCTGCAGCGGCGTGCTTGCGCACTTTGCGCTGGATGACGGCCACCGCCAGCTCCTGCTCCTGCTGCCGCTCGCTGCCAGCTCCTGCACCGCCATGTTCTACGCCTGTAATGCCACTCGCATTCAGCTGAGGGTGCTGCTGCAGCAGCGGCGGCTGCGATGGCAACGGCGCTGCCGCCACCTCACTGCTTCTTGCCGCCGCCGCCGCTGCGTGCTTGCGCGCGCTGCGCTGAATCACCGCCGCGGCTGCATCCTCCTGCGGCGGGCGCGGCGGCGGCGGCGCGGGCACCGGCGCAGCACTTGCCCTGACCCTGCCCTGGGTGAGCGTGGCTCTGGTGCTGCGCTGCGGCAACGCCCTGGCGCTGCTGCGCGCCGCCGCCGCCGCTGCTGCCGCGCCGGCGACCAGCGCGCGCACCGCGGCATGCTTGCGGACGAGTCGCTGTATTACGGTGGCAGCGCGGTGCTGATCGCTCTCAAAGCGGTGCACGGCGCCTGCGCATGCGTGCGTAATGGGCTGCTGCGGGGGCCGCTGCGCCGGCGGCGGCGGCACCGGCGCGGTGCCTTTACCGGCAACATGCCTGCGCTGGTTTCGTTGGATGATCGACGCCGCTGCCGTCTGCTGCCGCTGGTGACTGCTGACATCTCCGTCTGCGCCAACATGGGTTCCATGGGAAATGTGAAGTGCGGTCCCTGTTGACGCCAGAGGTGGGGGCTGCAGCGGTGGCGGCGGTGCTGCTGACGCGAGGCGCTTCGCAGTGGCTTGTTTGCGAGCGCTTCGCTGAATGACAACTGCAGCAGCTGCTTCCTGTTGCTGCGTGTCTGCCTCCTGCTGCAACAAAGACCTATTTCGAGTCTCTCGTGTCTTCGAAGTGCCTGAGGGCGGTGATGTCGGTGGTGGCGGCGCGCTCGGCGGTGCGGATGAGACAGGCGCAGTTACTCGGTGTTTTCTGGCGTTCTTTTGGATTAGCGTTGCAGCCAGGTGCTGCTCAGCAGAGGCTTCAGTCGCTGCGAATGATCGCCCCTCGAAAGAGCCCTCTATTACAAGCTCATGGGAGCTCTCGAGATCCGCGCTATCCACCATCTCTCGTTGGCAATGGTCAACTGAATGCACCGCTGTTGAGTAGCATCTCAAAGTCTTGGCGCCGACCTGCCCTCCTGACCATGCTGGTGTACCCTATTGTTCGAATGCGCCACGCCACACTGCACACCACTGGCGATTTGCACTGCGCGAACGCGGGCACAGGTTCAACGCGCGGCACAGGTTCCCAAACCTCAAGATTGACCGAAAACTGCCGATCGCAGAGGAGCGCACATCAAGTGGTTGTGTTCAAGTCTTCTCCTCTAAAACCTGCAGTACATAGAGCGTGCAGACGCAAACAAAGACGCTGCTTCGCGCGACAGAGGTCTTTCGCACGTCTCCGTGTCTTGAGTTGAAGAAGTTGCATCTGTATAGAAGCTTCCTGCCGGAGGTGCAAAGCGCACAGCATCAGCCTACGGAAAGTCATCGTCGGTTACCCAGGACCATGCTGCGATAGCACGCCGTTGAGCACGTGTGCGCCGGTCGCAGGCTGGGATTCGCACAGAAAAAGCGCTGCACTTCGGTTCACCCAGCACGATGGGCTGCACTCACAGCTCTGGTGGCGTCGCCACCAGCAGTGTACATGGCAAAGACCAGACGGGCGATGACGCCGCCGCGGCCGCCGAGGAAGCCGAGAGAAGACGCTTGCAGCAGTGGGCAGAGGACAACCTGCTGCGGGGGACCTCGACCTCGTTTAGGCGCAGCGGCGGCGGCGGCGGCAGCGGCAGGAGTGCGCCTACCAGCAACAGGAGGCGGTCGTCGGCGGGATCGGAGCCAGCTGTTGCGACCGCGGCAGCGGCGGCGGCGGCAGCAGCGCCGGAGGCAGCCAGGCCCATGTCGGTGCCTTATGCCAGCAGCAAGAGGATACTGCGGAAGCAGCACTCCAACTATGACGAGGTGCATGAGCTGGTGCTGTCCAGATTATCAGGGCCACAGTACCACAGGGGTCTGCTGGGACTGACCAACATGGGCAATACCTGCTTCATGAACACTGCGCTCCAGTGCCTCAGCAACTGCGTGCCGCTGACCGACTACTTCCTGGCATACGACTTCAGGAAGGTGAGTTGCTGCCGCGTGTGCCGTCGCGATGAGCGCTGCTGAAAATTTGCAATGTGATGATGCGCTGTGCGAGAGGAGGTCTGTGTCAGCATGGCTTCATCAGGAAGTGGTTGGTACGTTCGATGCGATGCTTTCAGGTGTCGGCAGCGGTGCAGTAAGCATTGATGAAAAGCATCGTCAGCGATGGAAGCAGGTAGTAGTCCATGCAGCGCTGTTGAGGCGCAGGAGTTCAACTGCTGCCAGCATGCTCTTGCAGGGGGCATTCTCGCTTCCCGCTCATCGTTGCTTACATGCTGATAAACACCACGACCACAACCTGCAACGAAGCAGAGGCGACGCTGCAGGATAGCTGTGAACGCCCGCTGGTTAGGCGTCTTAAGTCCTTGTCGTTGAGAGGCGCTACTCATACTTAGCGCGACTTCTTCTGTTGCTCACAAATAGCGCAGTACATCAACATGTGACAGATTCCTGCGCAACACTGGTGACGCCGCTATGCCGGCCATTTATCACGTCACCATCGCGCTATGCCCTTGTGAGCAGGAGATCAACGCATCAAACCGCCGCGGCCACGGCGGTGCGGTGGCGGAGGCCTACGGCCAGCTGGTCAACACGCTGTGGGGGTTGGGGGGCGAGGACGGGGGGAGTGCAGGGGGCGAGGGGGGCGCCCCCGCCGTGGCGGCGGTTACGACGCTCACGCCGTCGGACTTCAAGGCGGCGATAGACAGAGTCATCCCGCACTTTCAGGGGTTCCAGCAGCACGACGTGCACGAGTACCTGGCGTTTCTGCTAGACGCGATACATGAGGACCTGAACCGGGTCGTCGTGACGAGCGCTGCCGTTGATGGCGCTGGTGCGCTGCCGCAGCAGCCGCAGCAGCAGCAGCGCGAAGCGGAGCTGCAGCAGCAGCGATCGCCGCAGAAGGAGCAGCAGCAGCAGCAGCAGCAGCAGCAGCAGCAGCGCGCAGAGGAGCCGCAGCAGCAGCGCTCGCCGCAGAAGGAGCAGCAACGCTCAGCGCACGACGAGCAGCAGCGCTCGTCGCTGAAGGACCAGCAGCAGCAGCAGCAGCAGCGCGAAGAGGAGGCGCAGCAGCAGCGCTCGCCACAGAAGGAGCAGCAGCGCTCAGCACAGGAGGAGCAGCAGCGCTCAGAGGAAGCGCCGCGCGCAGCGTCGCCGCGGCGGCAGCACAAGCCGCTCGCGATTCCGCAGCTGGCGGGGGTGGTGCTGGGGGGTGGGGAAGCGCGGCCTGGTAGCTTCAGCAATGTAAGGGCAACCACAGTGCTTTCTGCGTGCCTTGTTGTAGCTGCTGCGAACGAGGGACTGTGCGCCTGCAAGCAGTGGACGAGCGTCATTTCTCGATGTTATGCGGTGCTGAGCTGATACATGCCAGGGGTCCCCCAGAGCACAACATTCACATGCGCTGGTGCGTTGACATTCTAAAAAAAGCAGTGGCGATCGTTAGGTGGCGTGATAGAATGCCGTGCACTCTATGCGTCACTCATCAAGACTATGGCCTAATAGCGCGACCAGGTAGCTTTCTGTAGCTGTAGCTTTCGCTCTCGTGCTTGCAGCTCGAGCGCCGCGCTAGCTGCATTATTTCATAATTTGCAGGCGCTCTGGCGTGGTGTGCATGATGCTGAGCATTGTGACCGAGTCGGTGGTGCTCGGCGGTTGCAATTCTGCACCGTGGTGTCAAGTGCCAATTGCAGTTGATCATCTTAGCGTTAGCATTAGTGTTTCTGATTGTAACCCTAACCCTACCCCCTGTGTACTGATCATCACCACTGGAATCCCATCCTTGCACCCGCTTGGCCTCTCTACGGACGCTGCCGCAGCGGCCGTCTTTGGCACGGCGGCGGCGCGCTGGCAGCTGGCGGTACGCGCGCCGCCGCTCCAACCCTCTGATTCTGCCTGAACGCATGAATGCCATGGAAGGCATTCAGATTCTTCACCGTACTTCTTCAAAAGCATGAATGCTGCATCACCACACGTGTGTGTGAGGTGACCCTCTCCCCTCCTGCCCGCACCCCCCTTCCTTCGTCCGCGCAGGCGGCGCTGCGGCGCTCGTCCTCCGGCGGCGGCGGCAGCAGCAGCGCAGCGGCGGCGGCGGCGGCGCGCACGCGCGAGGAGGCGGCGGCGCGCGAGGCGTGGCGCGGCTACCTGCTGCGCAACAAGTCCAT
The DNA here is from genome assembly GCA_017506865.1 of Tribonema minus. Taxonomy (NCBI): domain Eukaryota; class Xanthophyceae; order Tribonematales; family Tribonemataceae; genus Tribonema; species Tribonema minus. The sequence goes on from JAFCMP010000346.1 coordinate 113,734, forward strand.
TGTCGTGGACCTGTTCCAGGGGCAGCTACGCTCGGCGCTCACGTGCGACGAGTGCGGGCACGTCAGCGTCACGTTCGACCCCTTCATGTACCTGAGCGTGCCGGTGCCGCGCGACGAGGGGGGCGGGGGGGGGCGCCCGGGGGGCAAGGGGGGGGGGCGCCGGGGGGGGAGGGGGCTGGGGGGGCTAGCGCGCCCCTCCCGCCGCCCTCTCTGGAGCGCTGCATCGAGCTGTTCTGCGAGGAGGAGGCACTGACCGGGGAGAACGCGTGGTGGTGCCCCAAGTGCCAGCGGCGCACGGTGACGACGGTGAGGGGCGCCGCGGCGTCAGCGCTCAGCGAGGGCACGCGCGCCATCACTCGCTGGTTGGAGGCTGTGTGTAATGCGGTCTTTGTGCGCACGCGGTGCTTCAAAGATGTGCAGGGCGCATCGCACTGAGGCGCACCGCTTCAGCACGCAGCGAGTGGAGCGGCTGGCTGCGGAGCGCGCGGTGGAATCCCAGGCGTCGACAGTGCGCGGAGACTGCATATGGGCGGTCGAAGCATGCCTCTGAGCATCGTGTGCGACTGGCGCCACGATCGCCTGCGCCCGCCCTGTTGCGCAGTCGTTGCGCGCTGGCATGTGTCTGGGAGGAATTCACGAGCCACAATTTGCAGTTGCTGGCATCAGTGCTTGCCAGTTATGCATCTCTGTTTGCTGTGACTTGTTTGCACATCTGTGAGACCCGCTTCGTCACACACGTCCGCGGGCACGAGCACTGGACCGCAGCATCTTCCAGATAGCTTCTCGTTGTATGAGCCAGCACTCACGCAGTTCGATGCAGGCCGGAGAACACCGGCGCTGTGCACTGCCGCTGGCGCGATCTCCACCGCAGCGGCAGCCGCTGCCATCTCACACCGTCGCGTCTGCTGCCACCGCCGCCGTCCGTAACACGCGCAGAAAAAACTGGATTTGTGGAAGGTCCCCCCAGTGCTCATCATACACCTCAAGCGCTTCGAGTCGGGCGTCGCCGGCGGCGTGCGCGGCGCGCGCAGCAAGCTCAACTTCCTGGTGAAGTTCCCGCTGGAGCGCCTGGACCTGACGCGCTACGTCGGCAGCCCCCAGCGCGACCCCCCCGACTACGACCTCTTTGCGGTGAGCGCTCAGCTTCGGGTCACAAGCGTGTGTCTGTGTCACCTGGTCGTCAGCTCAGGCAGGGACAATGGCGCCATGATTCGTGAGGCGTAGTCCGGTCAGCTGCGCAGCAGCCTTTGCGCATCCAGCTGCCGCTGGTAGCCTGGCCCCGCACTGTGTACCCACACGCACGAAGCGATGTGGTGCTGGCTTTGTGCGCTGCTTGCTGCGCAACATGGGTGCGACAAGTCCTCATCTTCACCTTTACATGTCAGACCACTCACGCTCGCCTCTTCCCCTCCTGCCCCTCCCCCTCCTCTTTCCCCCCTCCCTCCTCCCCCCCCCCCCCCCCCCCCCTCCGAGCAGGTCGCAAATCACCACGGGTCGCTGTGGGGCGGCCACTACACGGCGTTCGCGCGCAGCCGCGTCACCGGCGGGTAGGTCACACAGTGCTTTCTATAGGGTTTCTCAGCGCGCGCACGATAGGGCCTGGGGTAGACAGGGCTGTATCAGCCTTCAACAAGACGAATGGGGAAGGTTGTGGTGATAGTACCAGCGCTGATACGATAAGCAGGGCCTGGGTTAGTAGGGGTGTCTCAGGCAACAACTATGAGACGGAGGGGAAGGTTGTCGTGACGGTACCTTGTCAGCAGTGCTCAGCGCAGTCCCCGGACCGTCACGCTGTGCAGCGTCGCTGCCAGGCGCCACGGGGGTCACTGCGGAGGCGGGCACTACACTACACGGCGTTTGCGCGCGGCCGCGTCTCCGGCGCGCGCGTCTTAGACTGGTTGCAGCGCACGTTGGAGCGTCTTAGTGCACACGGTGGGCCATCGGGTGGAGTCGACTGGGGTTACGGTATGGGTCAGTGTGAGGGTTAGCTGTAGGGTCAGGTTCCGGAGTTGATGGCATATCAGCAGTGCTCAGTGCGCTCTTGACCATCTGACGTCAGGGTTAGGGCCAGGTGTGTGGACCTGAAATTGAACTGGAGTCTCGTGATTCAGTGCAGATAGTCCCTGCTCACGCAGCTGGTGTGCTGCAGCAGCTGCTGCTGCAGCAGTGGCAGCAGCAGCAGTGGCAGCAGAGCAGCACAATGGGCGTCATGACGTTACGTCCGAAATGACTGACGCCATCGGCGACCACCATGTCAGCGCAGCGCTGCCATCTTCTCCGCCAGCCGCTTGCAGCTGCGGTGCATGCGCCAGTCGCAAAACAGCACTCACCGCACGCTTGCCGAGCCTCGCTGCGCCTCTTTGTCTCCTGTCCGATCAGGTGGAACCAGTTCGATGATGCAGACGTCAAGCCCGTGGCGACGGAGCGCGTGCAGAGCGCCGCCGCGTACGTCCTCATGTACGCCAAGATGCAGACGGTAGCGGTGAGTCACCTCCGGCAGATTGAAGTTGTGAGTGCACAGTACCTTCGCGGAGTTGCGGCAATGGGTATGCCGCGGTGGACGGTCATGTGTCGCTTGCGTTCCAGGAGCGCTGCGCGTCGTGGTTCTATGCACTCCCTGACGCAGACGAGCACAGCAGACGATGCTCTCGAATGACAAGTGCTGCGCCAATGAAGCGGATGTGTACGTGACCCTCAGATATCTGCACGACCGGACCAACAGAGCAATAGCATCCACCAGCTCCAGGCAGCGGCAGTCCGTGCGGAGCCATAAAAACAAGTGTGCCGTGCGCGTCATCATCTTCCACTCATGTCGCATGACCGCCGCATCTAACAACACGGACGTGTGCCGCACACCGCCCACACTCGCATTGCGCCACGATCAAAGGCACGCTGACGCAGCCTCCGCCGCATGCCGCCGCTGCACCGCAGTCGCCGGCATCAGCGCCGCCGCCGCCGGGCCGCTCGCCTGCGACGGCGACGCCCAGCGAGGACAGCCGGGGCGCCGGCGGCAACGCCAGCGACGGCTCCCGCGCCAGCCCCGCGCGCCGTCCGCCGCTCGTCAAGCGCGGCAGCAGCGGCGGCAGCAGCGGCAGCCGCAAGGGCGGCGGCGGCGGCGCTGGCGGCGGCGGCGGCGCGCTCATCGGCGGCGGCGCGCTGCAGCGGCTGCGGCGCGGTCGCACCGCGGGCCTGATCCGGCGGCAGTCGTTCAGCAAGCCGCACCTGTGGCCGCACGTGGTCATGTCGCCGCTGTCGCCGCCGGCGTCGAGCGCCGCGGGGTCGCCGCAGTCTAGCGCTGCCTCGCCGCACGCGGCCGTGCCCGGATCGCCGTCGCCGCCGCCGCCGCTGCTGCCGCCCGCGTCGTCCCCCGCTGCTGCGGCCGGGGGGGCTGCGGGCTCCCGGCCGTGGAGCGAACACGATCGCGCTGCGTGAGCTGCTCGTTTGCCACTAGCAGAGCGCAGCGGTACCTGTAGAGACTATGATTGTCGAGGGGCGATGGTGAAGTGGTGATCGCAGCAGTAGTGGCGGTCTGGGAGGCGCCGGCCTGTCTCGGTCGGCAGAGCTTCTGCTGCCTTGTTTGTTGTTGTCCATGTACATACGTAGGGTATGTGCGCTGGCATCAGCGCAGTTTGCGCTTAAAAGAGAGGAAAATATTTGGCGTTCCGGCACTCCATGACGTAGTTGGGCTTGAACGGGAACTGCAGTAGTGCTGAGTGCTGCCATGCACTCACTGAATGTCCGAATCTGGGGCGTGTCTGCAATGCCTCCCCCAGTATGAGGACACACACGCCAAGCACCAACTCTTGGTTGTACCAATAATATCCTCATCACAGCTACGTCTCAGGCAATAAGGCTACAAGGTGCACTACGGCACATGCCTGAGAGCAGGTGGCACTGTCATTGTTTGCCGAATGACATGATATCAGAAGCAATGCAACGCTTTTGTTGAGTCCGGTTCATAACCTGCCTGCTTTCTCTGCCTTATTGCTGTGCTTCTGGGTGTGTTGTGCATTGTAAAATTGACAACGGTTTCATAGTAGAGCTAGAGAGCACACACAACGCCATTACCTGGTACATGAAAAGCACCCTTCCCCAACGAAATGCGTGTGGCTTTGAGGGGGATCAAAGTTTAATTTGACGGGCGTTAGGCAATTCCCTCGATGTTGGTTGCTTGCCTGCCAGTAGTGCGCTCTGCCAGGCAGTTTGCAGTATCATTCATGCAAGTCAAGCACGGATCCAGTGTGTCTTTGAACGCAACACCAATACACTCGTTTTTGTGCCTGACTTGCTCACTCGTAGCGCGAAAAAAATTGGGGGGCAACGGTCACTTTTTGCTTGCAGCATTGCGCATGGCGTTTGAACGAGACTCTCGCGCCTCGAGCGAGCTTCAAAAAGGACCGCCCACCACAGCACCACACCCACTACGATTCAGCGAGCAAAGCGGTGAACCTGGCCGTCCTTGACAGCTGCGCAGGCTTGGCGGCAGAGGCGCATTCTACAACCGGCGGCTCGGCTGTGCTTGGAGACTTGCACAACGGCTTGGGCTGCGATTCTGTGCTACGACAAGGTGCAAGCTTTCAAGGAGCGATCAAACGGCAAGGGCAGGGACGAGCGTACCGTCTACAGTGGGCCAGAGCAGCCATTGAGCTCTCGTCTAGGTGGCCAGCGCAGCGCTGCAGGCTGACATACAATGAGGGCGAAATGGACCAAAGCCGAGGTCGGTGCTCCTGAGTGGTTGTATTCGTGCTGCGCGCACCACAGCGGCTGTTGTACCTGATGTGCACGTGCCATGCTGTGGATAGCTGTGTAATATGTGGCCTGCCTTGCTTTGAACAGGACGCCGAGCTCAAAAAGCTCGTGGAGGAGTGCCAGGCGGAGGGCTGGAAAAAGAGCAGCTGGAAAACGATATCCGACGGCATGGGCGAGCGCACTGAGACGCAGTGCCAGCACAGGTACGCCTTTGGTATGCCCCCTATGATATCCACGCAGTTGAAAGAAGATGTTCTGTGCAAATAGAGAGCCGTGACTTCAGGCACCAGCTTCGATCACCGCAGCGGCACTTGCGCGTGGCCGCCTCTGCGACGCTGGCTTCACTGTTGCAAAAATTTATGATGTCCAGCGACAACTTGACGTTTTCACTTGCGGGCCCGAATTGACAGAACTGTGGCGGGCCAAGGTGAAAGACACGTACACCAGGACAACGCATTTTAAGGTTATTTTCACATGTACACCTGGTGACACAAATGTGATCAGTGTGGTATACGTACCCCCAAGCCCGAACAGTTGGCGAGTGCTCAACTTCCGCTGACGCAGACCGCTACACGCCACAAACCTCTTACTTAAATAAAGGCCCACTGTGACGACTCGCCGCATGGATAGCCATGCCGTCGTCAACAGCAGCATCTGTCGTCATCCGCAGCAGTCGTGCCTCTGCCGTCGTGCGCCGCGGGCCGACAGCAGCGCTCGTTAGCAGCGCAGGCACACTCGACACAGAGGCAGCGCTCACAGCAGAAGGCGAACCGCGGCGGCACCATGCACGCGCCTGCGGAGTGCGGGAACGCCGCTAGCGTCGATCGACGCATGTCGCCGGTCCGTCCAGTCACGTTAGCGTGGCGCACACATGAGCGCGTGTGCAGCATCATACCATCTATATTCAGTGCTGAAAGAAACGACTCCGCGCAAACACAGCAGATGCCGCACAGACTCTATGTCGCGGACGCACGGCACGTAGTAGGCCTCGGGCCACCGCGACCGAAACGTCTTGCGTGCGACTTGCGTCGTCGGGCACGCACCCCCGCAGGGCATGAACGCGCCTCTGGCAATGGCGACAAGTGCACTCAGACACATTTGCGGAAACCTGTTGGAATATGTAGAAGGGTCATTGTATTCCGCAGAAGCTTCCTAGGTTTCCCTTGCACGTTCTGGCACGTTCTTGCGTGTTCTGGCAAGTTCTAGTGCCCCGTGCTGTAGGGAAGCAATTCCTCCACCTTGTGACTTGTGCATCCTGCGAATACCTCACTTCCTTTGCATCCACACAAGTTGGAACTCTCTTCTGCCTCTGGTGCTCTGCAATCATGCCTGGTCAAGATGATGTGCAACCCAAAGGTGAGGAGGACATATTGCTTCCCTGTCTGGCACTCTGCGCGGTGTCAAGAAGTCAACGGTTATAAACCAAACATGCACCCACACACACATCCAGAATCCGCTGCGGACAGTTAGTTTTCCTGGTGTCGGAAGCACAGGAGACGCTTTGTGTTGACGTGAAGCAACCTTGTGCCGCGCAGCTGCTCAGAAGAGAGGCCACATGAGGGTGCTGATGCTCCAGTTAATGGAGACTATTCAAGAGCTTATAGAATTCTAGGTGACAAGGTGTTCATGTTGCAGAAAGAAAGGCATAGCACCAGTATGCTTCCGACAGAGGAGTGGCCAGGTGGACAAGGCTGTAGCGGAGAGGGGTGTCAAACATGGCAGCACGTGCATTGAACAACTCTACCATTTCATCATGATGGCCCTCTCTGATGAACTTCAGCAGGACCCTAACCCTGACCCTGACTCTAACCCGAAGGACCATTTCGCGCCATCAGCTTAAACGAATACATAGTACGTAATCCCATCATGGTGCTGGGCTCAACAGCACAGCAGGCAATGACGGTCTGCAGGATCACTTGTTGATACATGTATACTGCGGTCACCAGCAAATTGTTGTCGCGAATGGCACCAACTTCATCTTTGAGGTTGGACCCAACTGAGCTGGTGACGTGCCCCTGAGCATTTGTAGACAGTGCTCAGCACACTGCGTCAACTGTCAACACTCGCTGGCGGCACACAACCTGACACACATACGTGCTCAACAATCCTTGAAAACTTCAACTCATGAACTTCAATGGTTCCGCCGCCGCCGCAGGTGGCAGAAGGCGCTCAACCCCACCGTCGCCAAGGGCCCGTGGACGGCGGAGGAGGACGCCAAGGTCATCGAGGTCGTGATACAGCACGGCGCGCAGAAGTGGACCAAGATCGCGTCGTTCCTCCCCGGGCGCGTCGGCAAGCAGTGCCGCGAACGCTGGCACAACCACCTCAACCCGGACGTGAAGAAGGAGCCGTGGCGCGCGGACGAGGACAGAGTCATCATCGAGAAGCAGAGCGAGTACGGCAACAAGTGGGCCGAGATGAGCCAGTTTTTGCCTGGGAGGTGAGTGGCGCGCGCGTCGTTTTATAATGTTTAGGGTTTGATTGGAGTTAGGGGCGGGGTTGGGCTAGGGCTAGTGAAGGGGGAGCCGTGGCGCGCAGACGAGGACAAAGTCATCGTCGAGAAGCAGAGCGAGTACGGCAACAAGTGGGCCGAGATGAGCCAGTTCCTGCCCGGCAGGTGAGCAGCGCGCATGTGTCTAGGGCTAGGGTTAGGGTTAAGGTCAGGGTTGGGGTTGTCAGGGTCACAGGCGTGGTGCGGTGCGGTGCGAGCTGCCATAGCCATGCACCTGCACCGCGCGTGTGTTTTACTCTTAGAGAATTGCTTTCTTAAGGGTCAGGGTTACGGTGAGGGGGGCTAGGGTTGTCAGGGTCACGAGTGCCGGTGCGGTTCGAGACACCATAGCCATGCACCTGCACCAACAGGTGAGCGGCACGCGTGTGTTTTTCCTAGGGTTAAGGTTAGGGTTAGGGCTACCTACTCGCCACCAGTGCGCATTTGTGAGGACATGGGGGAGCGGGGGTCATGTACTGTGCTCGGCATGCAGCGCAGTCCATGCGGGACCAATTAATGGTAGCGTTCCGATGGGGGATACGCGGACACATGGACCATAGCATGCCTGCCACCACACATTCCGTACCCCACACCACTGCGCACCACTTCACATTCCGTACCCCGCACGCGATTGCGCCTCTTCAGCCCCCCCCTCCCCCCCCCCCCCTCCCCCCCGCAGAACCGACAACGCCATCAAGAACCGCTGGAACTCCTCCCTCAAGCGCCACATCGCCGCGTACCTCAAGGCCAAGTACGGCTCCGAGTTCACCAGCGCGCGCAGCCCCCCCGCCAGCGGCCGCTTCGACCTGCGCGGCGACCTCGACGGCGTCATGGCGCACGTCGAGCGCGAGCGCGCGCCGCGCGAGAAGGATGCGCAGGATGGCGGCGGCGGCGACGGCGACGGCAAGAGCGCCGCCAAGCTCAAGGCCGCGAAGTCCAGCCCTGCCGGCAAGGTGAGAAGCGCTGCATCGGATGACCGCGTGGCTGTTGTCATGTGTGTTTGTGTGTGTGCGTGTATGGCACGGCAGTGGCAGCGCTGTTGGGCGCGTCCACGGCGCGCGGTGGCAGCGCTGCTGCTGCAGAGCGAGGAAGCGCGTCGCCGAGGTGTGACAAGTCGCGCATCGTGCCGCGCATTGCGTGCGTGGTGGCGGTTGTCGGGGGCGCCTGTGTCGCGCAGCGGCGGCGCTGCTGCTGCCAAGGCGAACTGCGCCAGCCAAGTGGCACATTAAACATCATGCGTGTGCTTGTACGCCGCCCTGCGCGCCTGTGCGCCGCGCGCTTGTCGAAGGGCCGAGCGCGCATACGCGTGCTCCGCGCGAGCTTGACACACATTCACAGCCCCGGCAGTGCAACAGAAGCAATCAGATGCCGTTGTTCTCAATAATGACGAGGTAGCTGGCGATGCCGCGTCCGCACAGCTGACAGCAATTCGTCATTGCGATCAAACAAAGAACTGCTGCGTGTCCGCCGACGGTCAGGACCATGCTCAGCAGCTGACGGACGTCCCGCGCCGATCTTCACCATTTTGCTTCTGGAATTCCACATGTTCGCACCTCGGTCTGTGTCTGTGCTTCCCGCACCGGTCTGCAACATCAAGCGTTGAGTTACTCATCATTGCACTGTGGTCTGCGTCTATGCTCCCTGCGCCGCAGCCTCCCGCGCAGCAGCCCGCTCCCGAGCGCAAGCCGCGCCCGCCCCGCGCCGCCAAGCGCGCCGTCAAGACCGTCAACACCTCCGCCTCCATCGCAAACGGCGCCTCCAGTGGTGATGACAACGACAGCGGTGACGTCTCAATAACAGAGCGCAGCCCCGCTGCCGCCGCCGTCAAGCGCCGCCCGCGCGCCGCCGCCGCCGCCGCTGCCGCCACCAGCAGCGAGAGCGAGTACGAGTCCGACGGCGGTCGGCGCGCGCCGCCGCCGCCGCCGCGCCACCTGCCGCCGCGCGCCGCGTGCAAGACGGTGCCGCCGTGCGCCTCCGCCGCCGCCGCCGCCGCCGCCGCCGCCGCTGCCGCCACGAGCAGCGGCGGCACCTCTGACAGCAGCGGCGCGGAGGAGAGCGACGACAGCGCCGGCAACGATTGGGCTCCAAGGCGCAGGCAGGCGTCGCGGCGGCGCGCGCCGCCGCCGCCGCTGCCGCGGCCGCAGCTGGGCGCGTCGCCGGCCGCCGCGCCGCCGGTGAGCCGCGCGCGTGCGATGCTGTACAGTTCGCATGCGATGCATGTACTTCGAAGTGTGTGCACGCAGGCCAGGGAAGGCTCGCGCGCATGGGCGTCGGGTTTTGGGTGCACCCGTCCCCCACCGGGAGGCGCGGTGGCGCACGCTAGCGCTGACGTGCTCAGAGCCACCGCCGCCGCTGCTGTTGCTGCTGCTGCCGCACGCACTGGAGCTGATGGGGCGCGGGCCATTGTGAGGCTGCTGCTGTTGCTGAGCTGCGGCCGAGTCCAGGTTTTGGGCCGGCAGTTTAATGATAGAGGGCATGAATGGCGTATGCTAGTGGCACCGCTCATCGCTGCTGTGCGGCCGAGAAGTGGCCGCCACTGAGGCAGGTTGGCGCTAGGTGTCGGGACATTTGATTGTACGCCATGCAAGGCCTGTGCACACGAGGTTGACCAAGCAGCGCGTGCCGTCGTGTACGCACAGCGCGATGGCGGAGGTCACAACATGCATCAGCGCTCGACACATGTTTCATTGTGGCGTCGCGCGCAGTCGCAGCAGCGCTGCATTGCTGTCTGAGTGTTCCCAGACAGCAATGCGCTGCAGTGTCACGAGTAAGCGAAGGGCGCGCTCTCGCAGCGCAGCCGACCTTCTTAGCAGACGTGCCGCCGCTGCGCGCCATGTGAGATCAAGCGCTGCGTATCGAAGGTTCTGCAAGCCGACAGCCAGTTTTTGTCATGCCCTAGCCACGCAAAGCCGTGTGACCCGGTCGGTGTCATCCGCTGGTGCTGATGCAGATTTTGTGTGCTCATGCATCCGCTCTGCGGCAGGCCCAGCGCAGGACGCCCGTGATGACGGCACGCGAGGAGAAGCGCGCAGCGGCAGCAGCGGCAGCGCTGGCGGAGGCGGCAGCAGCGGCGGTGGCGGCGGCGGCGCGGCAGGCCAAGACCGGCGCTGCTCAGAGCAGCAGTCAAGGCAGCTGTGACATGGACATGGTCGCTGCAACAGTGCTCCACGGCATGAACGGGCGCGCCGGCTCACGCATGTCGTCGCCGGTGGTGACGACGGCGGCGGCGGCGGCGGCGGTGATGCGCAGCCCGGGGCCCACGCTGCTGCTGGCGGCGGCAGCGTCCGAGGAGGCGCCCTTCTCGCCGCTGTTCCCGACGGAGCCCGACGACATGATGCTGATCCACAGCGGCGAGAGCCGCGACGGGCTGTCGAGCAGCGACTTCCCCATGTGGTCGAACGGCAGCGGCGGCGGCGGCGGCGCCATCGCCATCGCCATCGGCAGGCTCATGGCGACGCCGCAGTCGCAGCGCGGCCGCGGCAGCGTCATGCACAGCCCCGAGTGCTGCTTCCTGAACTCCGCCGCCAACACGCCGGTGCCGGCGGCAGCGGCGGCGGCAGCGGCGGCGCCGCCGTCGCCGTCGCCGCTGGCCACGCCGCGGGACGTGCCGCGCCGGGCGGCGGCGCTGCGGGAGGCGACGTGCGGCCGCAGCAGCGACGCCGCCACCGCCGCAGATGCCAGCGGCAGCAGCAGCAGCGATGGCGGCGGAAGCGACGACGACCAGATGTGTGAGCACCGTCAAACCAATGAGTTGGCGGCGAGCAATGATGCAGATGCCAGCGGCGCCGGTGCTGCCGCGCCCGCTGCGCGCCCCTCGTTTTTGACGCCCAACGGCAATGGAGTAACCGGCGCAGGCTTCGCTGCCGCTGCCGCCAGCGCCGCCGCTGCGCACGCGCCGTGCGAACCCACCTTCGCCACGCCCGCGACGGACGCCGCCGCCGCCGCTGCCGCGGCTGCCGCCGCCACGGGCACGGCGCACACGCTGTCCAAGAAGCCCGCCGTGCCGCACACCGGCGCCGGCGCCGGCGCCGCCGCCGCCGCTGCCGCGCCGGACGGCAAGGTCAGCCGCGCGGTGCTCTCCCCTGCCGGCGCCGCCGACAGGAGGTTCGCGAGCTTGCTCAAGACGCCGCCGTTCTCTGTCGCAGGCCGCGCGGGGCGCGCGTGGGACCACGGCGGCACCCCTCCGAAGGGGGTCGGGCGGCGCCCCGCGGCGCTCGCGGGCGACTTGGAGTCGCCGCTGTCGGAGCCGTGCTGCAAGCGCAAGCGCGCCGCCGCCGCCGCCGATGATGATGACATGTGCAACGCGGGCGGCGCGTCCCCCGCGCGCAACAACATGTGGAGGGAGGAGTGGGGCGGCAGCGGCGCGGCGGCGGCGTCGCCGGCGCGGCCGCTGCCGCACAAGCGCGTCGCGCTCGAGCGCATCGACCGCAGCCCCGCTACCGCCGCCGCCACCGGCGTGCCGCCGCTGCACGTATAGCGGCCGCGTGCTCTGGCGAGTGCTGCGGCCGCGGCGGCGGCGGTGGTAGCGGTGTTGACTGCGGCAACAGGGGCAGCCGCATTCAGTATGTACTCACAGTTTCGCCTGCCGCGGAGAGCGCTGCATCTTGGGAACGCTGCCGGGCACTTTCGTCAGAGGCACGCGCGGCCCGCTGCGCCGTGGGCTGTGGCAGTTCCATTTGCTCAGGCCGTGCCACACAGCGTCGGGTGCAGCGCCCGCTGCTGCCTGACTGCTGCGAGGACCCGCTGCCGAGAGCATGAGGCACCGGAGGATTGCGGTCAGCGGCATCATGCTTGGCGGCGCGGGCGATTGTCCATGCCGTGCTGGCTCTTGCGGTCGCTCCTGTAGCGTCAAACAGCTGCAGTAGGCGAACGCGCTGCCGCGGCGGACCGCAGTCGCCTGCTGCGTGCGGCAGAGTCTGCTCGTACTGCATGCGGCAGCAGACGCCGTGCGCTTTGCGCCTCACCGTCGCCGCTGCCGCCGCCGCTGCTGCTGCAGCAGCTTCGAGCGGCCGTGCAGTGGCTGCTGGGTCCCGCATAAGCGTGAGCACGCACGCAATCGTTTTTCTGGCTTCACGTCTGGACTGGGTGCGACGCTGTAAGGCGCACGCGCGCGCTGCTGCCGCCGTGCGGCCTGTGTGTTCATGCCTGGTACAGGGCGTAGGGCGCATACATATCGTGCGGACTGAGCTGAGTCGCTGAGATCACGAAGGGCAGGGTGCAGATGCGGCCCGCAGCTTGTTGTCTGTTTGCCATATTCATTTGGTCGTCCGTTCCGGTGATGGCATAGAGTGCTCGCAGAGGAGGATGCATCGGTGGTCTGGGGGAGGACACCTAGGTGCTGCGTCCGGCGAGTTTGTACAAATCACACGAGGTATGCATACTCTCTTGTTGCTGCTCAGGCACCTGTGTCATGCTACGTCTTCTCAATGGCCTGCTTTTGCTGCAACCTTGGTGTTGTATCATCACTGCATTTGATGAACGGACGGCGGCGGGGGGAGCATATAGTAATCTGTTATCGCTGCTGCCATTCATACTGGAGGGGATAACTCATTGATATATATGTGATTTACGTTGCGATATGATTTGGCTGCTTCTTCCTGAGGCCCACTTTACTGCATGTATCTTGCCGCTCGCCAGTCGAGGAAACGGTTGAACTTGAAGGAAAAACGGTTGAACTTCGAGCTGGCTCGACATTTGCAGTTGGATGAGTTCACACACAGTGACCGCTCTTGTTTAGCAGAACTCTTCGTAGACAGAGAAGGGCTGGGTGCAATGTCCGAGTCGAAGAGCGCAACAAAGACCGCACAATATCTTTCTGGACATCGGGCAAAACACAGTGCGGTAAGACACCACTGAACAAAGAGAGTGCAGCACGCAAGCCCCGCTTGGTGAAATACATATAGAAATAATAGCGTGCAAATGGAGGACGAGGGGTGCTCCATTGTCTTGGACGTGGGGAGCGGCAGCACCAAGATCGGCTATTCAGGGGACGATCTGCCATTATCAGTTCTGCCCAGCGTCATCGTCTCAGCAGCACCGGTGTCAGACAGCAGGGACACCCCCTCCCGAGCTCAAAGGCCGGAGTGCCGGGAGTGCTACAGGGGATATGATTCCCTGCACCCTGAGGACCACGCCACCAGGGACATCTGGCCGGTGCAGAAGGGGCAGTGCCAGAGCACCGCGGACCTGGAAACCCTGCTGCACAACGTCTTCAGGACGGAGCTGGGGAGCGGCGCGGAGGCGCAGCGGCCGGTGCTGCTGACGGAGTCTCCCTCCACGACGCGCGCGCGCCGCGCGGAGGCCGCGGAGCTGCTCTTCGAGGGCCTCAAGGCGCCAGCGCTCAGCATGTGCAACACGGCGTCGCTCAGCCTCTTTGCGGCGGGGCGCACGCGCGGCCTCGTCGTCGAGTGCGGCGCCGGCGCCGCGCACGCCGTGCCCGTGTTCGAGGGCTACGCGCTCGCGCACGCGGCGCTGCGCGTGGACGCCGCCGGGCGCGATGTCACGCTGCGCCTCGCGCAGCTGCTGCAGCAGCAGCACGGCAGCAGCGGCGGCAGCGGCAGCGGCAGTGGGGGCAGCGCTCCGCTGAGCCTGGACGTCGTGCGCGCCATCAAGGAGCGCATGTGCCATGTGCTGCCGCGCGGCGGCGGCGGTGCTGCTGCGGAGGAGGACATCGGCGCCGCTGCTGCTGCCGCTGCGGCGGACATGAAGTACGAGCTGCCGGACGGCAGTATCGTGCGCATCAGCGGCGAGTGCGCGGCGGAGCCAGCGGAGGTGCTGTTTGAGAACAAGCACGGGCGGGGCGGGCTCGCCTCCGCCGCCGCCGCGGCGATCGCCATGTGCGACGAGCAGGTGTGCGTGATGCGTCTGCATGCTGCTATGTGCAGCCTTTGGTGTAGATGAGATCCATATGCTGTGCTGCCTGACGCAGAAAAAGTACGACTTTGCATGTGCAGCTTCCTTGGTTGTCATTGCTGAGGCGCAGCTTGGCGTGTGGAGAGGACAGTGCACACGTGCGCTTGGTGCAGCATGTAGACGTGCACAAATACTGTGTCACGCCCGGCAGCAGCAAGCTGGCATTGATGACCACCATCACAGCTGGGTTGAACGGGAATACTGTGCCCACTATCCTGTGCGGCAGCGCTGTGTGCGTGTGTTGGCACCTCTGCAGCTGCGTACAGAGCTGCGAACTGTCGCCGTGGTCTTCAGCGGCAAAAGTGTGCTGCATGCTCATCGCGCAGCCCAAAAACGATGCAAAGCGCCATCACGGCACGGCGGACAGCTTGCCCGTTGCGTTGAGGTAAGCAGCTCGCAAGTGCCATGCTCCTTGCCACAGGCGCGCACGTACACCTGCGCGCACCTTTGCCGCTGCAGCTGCTGCCAGACACGCACGCGCAGTGCAGGCTTACACTCTGCCATCCGGCACGGCACACTGGAAGAGCTGGCACCATCTCTTAGTTGCATCGAAGTGCACATGGCCCCACTGTCCAGTCGCACTCACGCCGCAGATGCCGTGGGCCCATGAAACAAGTCATCCTCCTGTGCGCTCGTTCGCACGGAGCTCCGCTTTCCACGCCGCGCTCGTGCGCGTCGGTCCGCGCGACCACCGTGCCTATTAAACCTAACCACAACCCTAACCCCAAACCCTAAACTTACCCCCCCCCCCCCCCCACCCCCCAGGTGCGCACGGACCTGCGCGGCGCCGTCGTCCTCTCCGGCGGCACCACCATGCTCCCCGGCTTCTGCGAGCGCTTCGCGCAGGAGCTGGAGGCCGCGATCGACGGCGGCAGCGGCGGCGCGGCGCCGGCGGCGGACGGCCTGGTGCGGCGGCCGCTCACGGTCGTGCCGCACGCGCGCGCGCGTGAGCCCGGCTACACGGCGCAGCGCAAGTACGCGGCGTGGATCGGCGGCAGCATCGTCGCGTCGCTGTCGACGTTCCGCCTGCTGCAGGTGTCGCGGCAGGAGTACGAGGACGCGGGCGCGGGCGCGCTGCACCGGCGCTGCCTGTAGGCGGCGCGCTGCTGCTGCTGCTGCTGCGCGTGCTCTCCGCGGCAAAGACCATGTAGGTCTGCTCTCGTCCACTGGTGTCATTGTTGCAATGAGGCGAGCAGGCGGCGGCTACAATGCTGCGGCGCCGGTGCCAAGTGCTATATTCCGTCTGCAACAGACGTCGTTGCAGGGGTACCGTTTGCGACCGCAGGCGCGCTGCCCAGCAATGTCTGTCAGCGCACGTTGCTGCTGTGGTGGCAGGCCATGCTTGCGGCGTTGCGGGGCCCCTCAGGCATGTGCTTCTCATGGAGCAGGACCTCTAGAAGCATGGCAGGTGTAGGTGGGCTGCAGCATGTGCCATGAAGGTGGCACGAGCATGCAGGGTGGCACCGGCAGTGCCTGCCAGCGACAGAGCGGCGGGGCGCGCACGTGATCCCCTGGCTGCGTAGCGCTACGCACGTACATGCCGCTTGCAAATACAAACGCGCAGATGCAGCGGTAGTGTGTGTCAGTTGCGGCAGGCACCCAGACCAACGAGTCCTCGATTTGACGGCGAACCGCCATGTTCGCACGTGCCGCCGCCTGGCCATGGTGCGCTGCACTGGCTGTTTTGAAGAACCCTGGTGGCTGTGACCAGTTTCATGCATGCCAGGCCACTATGCCGCGCTGCCAGTGTGCGAGATCAGTCAACTGTTGCTGCATAATACATCAAGATAGGTATGTACATACACGGGTGAACCGATTTCAACACACCTTGCTGACACGTGACACACGAGCTGACACGTGACTGCGTTCAGCGGAGTTGTTGCTGCGTTTGTGATTTGTCCCTGCAAAAGGCTGCCACCTTCTAGTGTGCGATGATGTGGATCTCCCATCCAGATCTTTTCCTTAGCGAAAAAGAGAGGGACAACGCGATGGCACGCGGCCTAGCAGCAGCCAAGATGCAACAGTTTCTCGCATGTACAGCGTACGACGGTCTATACTATGACCTCACAAGAGGAAGCACTTTGAGCAATGGAACCCTTTTGTTGTGGTGTGTTCATAGTGTGCAGTCTCGTTTGATGTGCAAATATGCAGAAGACGAGCATCATCAGGTCTCTGCGTGCATGAAGCGCTACGATCCGGAACTTCAGTAAAAGCTCAACTTTCTTAAATTCAACTACTAATTGAAGTTCAAATCTCCTCCGACAATTCTGCAGGTCTGGCTCTGCACGACAGCTCTTGAGGATGCTTCGCTCCGCGGCTAGGATCACCGGAAGGCACAGTGGGCGGCATGCCCTCATCAGCGTGAGTGCGAACACTGCTGGCAAAAGCGCGAAGAGATCCTGTGCCTGCGGCACCCACAAAACACACAAGGATACTTTATGGCGTAAATTGAGCCTCATCCATCTCCTTTCCGCACCGATGCCTCCCTCCCTTTGATGATGACCTCATGCTCTTCCTCCGCAGCGGCATGCCGCCGCCGCTATCACCTCCCGCGCGGCTTCTGGCACCCCTCTCTCTGTCTTGGATCCTCCCGGGAGCCCTACCATCGAGGAAACCTATGACCGCATGGCGAGCAACATCCACACCGTCCGCAAGACGCTGGGCCGGCCTCTTACCCTGAGCGAGAAGATCATCTATGGCCACCTGGTCGACTCCAAGACGGTGCCCGTGAGGGGGGAGACGTACCTGAAGCTGAGGCCGGATAGGGTGGCGATGCAGGACGCCACGGCGCAGATGGCGGTGCTGCAGTTCATCTCCAGCGGCCTGCCCCAGACGGCGGTGCCTACCACCATCCACTGCGACCACCTGATTGCCGCTGAGAAGGGCGCGGACGCGGACTTGAAGGCGGCAACCACCACCAACAAGGAGGTACGCTCTCTCGACCGCCCGTTTGACACATGGATGTGCTGTTCGGATTTCTCCTGCGAGATGCCTCTGGATTTGCTGATTGAAAGGTATAGATGATCGTGTGGAGTCGGCTGTTGCTCCCAGAAGCTGATGGAAACTCAGCTGCATCTGTAATATAGAACTCTCGCTGTGGCCGCGTCGACGATCGCAAGACACTGAATGAAAACACCTGGTGTAATTTTGAGCAACAACAGGAGCTTTAACCAACCCCAACTACTCAATCATGTAAGCATTGAAATCACCATGGCCGTGCGCATGAAGGTCTCTGCGCTGGCTGTGAACCTGCATCACAGTTTATTGTCGTGCCACAATTTTAACATTTTTGTTTCCACATTGAGCCATGTGTTGCTCATCAGTATTTTCAGTATTTGGTATTTACGCGTATATATTGAAGAGTAATTATTTGCGTTGTAATCTTTAGAATGTTACGCTTAATTTTGCAAGTTCATATACTTTGAAGTAGTATTTTCTTTCCGGACGCTTGATTGATCGTCTGTGCTGTCGAAGTTCATGCCATGTACATGCATGTTGCAAATCGAGCACGCCACCACTGTGTCATTGTCTTCCAAGGAATAAACCCGACGGCTCTTTGTATGCTCTCTGTGCTGCTGCACCATGATCTCAGCCGTATGATGACATGCAAGCGACCTGCCTGCATCTTCCAAGCATTGTTGATGAGTGGCGTTTCAAGAGTGTGATGACACTCTTGACTACACACTTCCCCTCATTGTATCAGATAGTGCGTTTTCAATGATGGTGTTGAGATGGGTACTACTGCTGCAGTTATCCTGCAGAAGATCTGCATGCTGGATCTGCTGCAGTCATCCTGCAATAATATGCAGGATGGTAAGCAGTGACTGGTTGATGTATGCTCCAATAGCGTGGCGTTTAGAGCTACTTCATGTTCAGCGCATTCGTTGCAGCACAAACATGAAAGAGTTTTGTTGTGGAAAGCCACTCAATTAATATCCAGTTTTTATTGTTCCGCTGAGCAAAATCACATGAAGAATGCCTGTTGAGCACTATCGACTGTGCACAGCCGTAGGATGACATGCAAGCGACCTACCTGCATCTTTCAAGCATTGTTAATAAGTGGCGTTTCAAGAGTGTGATGACACTCTCGACTAGAAACTTCCCCTCATTGTATCAGATAGTGCGTTTCTGAACGCTTTGCATTGCAGCCAAGCAACTGTTTTCATACACGTGCAAGCACGTAGTGCATGCTCTGCACTCCTTGCACTATTCAACCAGTATGACTCACTTTAAGGTCGCTGGTCGCATGCTGCTAATCATGCCATCAATATACCTCACTCTGAAGTCGCAAATGGCACACTGTGAATGTTCGACACGAAATGCCATGCGCTGCGCAGCACCTGCATGCCCCTCCACAAGACGCCAGCTTTGCACCCCTCTGTCCAACACTGCTCACGACACTCACACCTTTCACATTCACACATGAATTCATTCATGAACGCTCCAGGTGTACGACTTCCTGTCGTCCGCGGGCGCCAAGTACGGCATGGGGTTCTGGAAGCCGGGGTCGGGGATCATTCACCAGATCGTGCTGGAGAACTATGCGTTCCCCGGCGGACTGATGATAGGGACGGACTCGCACACGCCCAACGCGGGGGGCCTCGGCATGTGCGCCATCGGCGTCGGCGGCGCGGACGCGGTGGACGTGATGGCGGGGATGCCGTGGGAGCTCAAGTGCCCCAAGGTGGGTGGTGACACACCACAGTTGAAGTTGGTTATGTTTTTTTGTTGAAGTATGGCCTTGCGTGCTGTCGATATGCTCGAGATATGGCGGGGATGCCGTGGGAGCTCAAGTGCCCCAAGGTGGGTGGTGACAAACCACAGTTGAAGTTGGTTATGTTTTTTTGTTGAAGTATGGCCTTGCGTGCTGTCGATATGCTCGAGATATGGCGGGGATGCCGTGGGAGCTCAAGTGCCCCAAGGTGGGTGGGTGGTGACGCACCTTAGTTGAAGTTGGTTATGTTTTTTTGTTGAAGTATGGCCTTGCGTGCTGTCGATATGCTCGAGATATGGCGGGATGCCGTGGGAGCTCAAGTGCCCCAAGGTGGGTGGTGACGCACCTTAGTTGAAGTTGGCTATCACTGATAAATCATAAATGGGTTTATTTGTTGAAGTGCGGCCTCACGCGCTGTCGATGTGCTCGAGATATGGCGGGGCTGCCGTGGGAGCTCAAGTGCCCCAAGATGGGTGGCGACGCGCCGCAGTTGAAGTTGGTGATGATTTTGTTGTGTTTTGGGTGGGGTTGTCTGTTGAAGTGCGGCCTTGCGTGCTGTAGATGTGCTTGAACTATGGCGGGGATGCCGTGGCAGCTCAAGTGCCGCGTGTGGTGGGTAGTGACGCACCTCAGTTGAAATTGGCTATGGTTTTGTCGTTTTTTTTTGGGGGGGGGGGGGACTTCTGTCGAAGTATGGCCTCACATGCTGTCGATGTGCCTGCAATACGGCGGAGACACTGTGGAAGCTCTTGGTGGGCGGCGACGCACCTCAGTTGAAGTTGTTCATAGTTTTGTCGTTGTTGTTGGCGCTTCTGTTGAAGTGTGGCCTCACATGCTGTCGATGTGCTTGAAAACATTGGTGGCGTCAGTAACGCTGCTCCACCGGCGTCAGCATCGCGGATGCAGCGGGCATGATGGTCAAGTGGCGCTCTTGAAGTTTTAAAGCCATGATGTGGTTGCAACGTGGCTTGAAGTTAGTGGTCCTGTACCTATGTACAGGGGCTTCAATAATTTGTGTCAGCTTGAAAACCAGCGAGACGCGCGCCGTTGGCATTACCAGTGACGTGGGCTTGGCGAAACACGCCGCCCTGAGATGACAGTACAACTGAAGCTTGATGGGAAAAGCATAGCAAATGTTGCAAATCAGAATCGCCTGTAAGGAAGGCCTTACTGATGCCACACGCCAGCACGCCATGGCAGATTTGAAAAGGCAAATCATCTAGCAATGCTGATGTTGAACATGAACGCCATCACCCTCAACTGAACCTTCCAGCAGATGACTGAAGTCTACTGCCTCCTTTGGATTTGTAACGTCATCACAACTCAACATGTACTTCAACATGTTTACCGCTGTTGGTTTGAATGCATCAATCGGGGACCGAATTTCCCATATGAGGAGCACAGACGCTCCACGCATGTCTGCTTGATTGTGATAGAAGACGGGACGTGTACCTTTGTATGAGTTGAGCAGGCTATAAAACTATACTTCAGGAGGTAGTTAGAGTTAAATGGCAAGGAGTTTTGGAGAAAGTGTACATCCACATTTTATCTATTGCGAGCAGCGTCCCATATCTAACCACGGTCTACGAGCCCCATGAGTTTGGTCAACGTTGTTTTCACATAAATGATCTTGGCCCTTGTATCCTCACACCCTGTGAGCACTGACATGAACCACACGCGCATCAATTCTGCTATCAGTGCCTACTGCACTGCAAGTACACAGCTTTGGGACAGACTGGCACGCACTGTGAGAGCACGTATTCAACAGCTTCACACATTCAAGGCATGCCCCGCCTAGCCACGAGCACTGCGCCTGCGCCATTGATGGCTCGCGTGCCACATTTGTGCTGAATTACTAAACAAAACATAAATGCACTACATCGCATTACAGAAGAATCTACTTCGAAGTGTGAAAATGTATGCAGCCAGCGAAAGAGCACTCCACTCATAGTGGAGCTCGTGCATCTGCAGAAAAATGTGCGCTGCAAAAGTTTGCATAAACATTGGTGTCAAGTTCGCGGGCGGCTCTTTTCATCAAAACCACGTAGAGGATACAGGTGATACGTACGTACCCGCACCTCTTTGAAAATTACTGTGGCAGTGACATGAGCGCTGTCGCGGTGATGCGTCATGCGCACTTCAACTACTCTGCGTGACCTCCGCAGTTTCTCATTATGTCACAGTTGCCGTCTCCTGATCTACGTAGTGTGCGCGCCGTCACCGCGCCAACAACAGCGCGCGGAGCACCCCCTTTCAAACTTCAACTCTGCGTAAAATGCGCGCTGCGAAAGTCTCGCATACACATTGGTGTAAATTTTATGGGCGGCTCTAGTTACCAGTACAAGGCACAGGATACAAAGGATGTACTTCTATATATGCACCTCTTGGAATTACTGTGACAGTGACATGAGCGCTGTCGCGGTGACACTTCATGCGCACTCAGCCACTCTGCGTGACCCCCCATAGTGTCTCATCATCAACCTCATTGTGCCTCAATTGCTGTCTTTGATCTTCGTGCCGTGCGCGCCATCACTACGCCATTGACGGCACCATTCGTAGTATTGTAATCAATGGCACCCAGTTCAAACTTCAACTCTGTGTTGACGTTCCCCTCCTCGGCGATGCTCCCCCCCGCAGGTCATCGGCGTCAAGCTCACGGGCGAGCTCAGCGGCTGGACGTCGCCCAAGGACGTCATCCTCAAGGTGGCGGGCATACTGACGGTCAAGGGCGGCACGGGCGCGATCGTGGAGTACTTCGGGCCCGGCCTCGACTCCATCTCGTGCACGGGGATGGCGACCATCGCCAACATGGGCGCGGAGATCGGCGCGACGTGCACGACGTTCCCGTTCAACGCGCGCATGGCGACGTACCTCGCGGCGACGACGCGCGGCGGCCTCGCGGCCGCCGCGGAGGGCTTCGCCGCGAACCTCAGGGCGGACGAGGGCGCGCCGTACGACGAGGTGCGTGGTCGTAACATGTGTGGTCGTAACGGCTCGTTTTCTTGTTGTTGAGCTTGATGTGGTTGTTGAAGTTTGATGTACCTCGCGGCGACGAGGCGCGGCGGCCTCGCGAGCGCTGCCGAGGGCTTCGCGGCGAACCTCAGGGCGGACGAGGGCGCGCCGTACGACGAGGTATGCGGGTAGCGTTTTCTCTGTTGATGTTGAAGTTTGTGTGTACCTCGCGGGGACGGCGCGCGGTCTGCTGTTGATGTTGAAGTTTGTGCGTACTTCGCGGCGACGACGCGCGGCGGCCTCGCGAGCGCCGCCGAGGGCTTTGCGGCGAACCTCAGGGCGGATGAGGGCGCGCTGTATGACGAGGTATGTGGACGTAACGGCTCGTTTCTTTGATTGTTGAAGTTGAAGTTTGACGCGCCTCGCGGCGACATCGGCAGCCTCGCGAGCGCTGCGGTGGGCTTCGCGGGGAGCTCAAGGCGGATGATGGCGCGCCCTTACGATGAGGTGTGCTTCTTCAAGTTAAAGTTGAAGTTGAGTTTCCCAATAGACGACGTGCGGCGGCCTTGCCAGCGCTGCGGAGTTCTTCGCGGTGAACCTCAGGGCGGACGAGGGCGCGCCGTACGACACTTGCTTCATGGTGATGTCTAAGTTGAAGTCATGTGTGCCTGGTGGGGACATCGCGCAGTAGCCTCGCGGCTTGCGGTGGGCTCTGCGGCAAACTTGAAAGCCGACATGGGCTTGCCTTCTGGCGAGGTAACTGCTTCAAGTGTTGCGCTGATCATCCGCTGGGTGAGTGCGCTATGGAGTAACTGTTCAAGCTTGTAGTCAAATTGCGACCCCCCCCCCCCCTCCCCCCCCCAAGGGCCCCTCAGGCCCGACCTCGCACCCACACGCACCAATATTCATGCGGGTGCTGACAGCCCCCCCCCCCCCCCCCCTCCTCCCTCTCTCCAGCTCGTCGAAATCAACCTCAGCGAGCTCAAGCCCCACCTCAATGGCCCCTTCACGCCGGACCTCGCGCACACGGCGGGGGCGGAGATGGCGGCCGCGGTCGAGAAGAACGGCTGGCCGCGCGAGGTCAGCGCGGGGCTCATCGGCTCTTGCACCAACTCGTCGTACGAGGACATGGCGCGCTGCGCGGACCTTGTGCAGCAGGCCGAGATGGCGGGCCTGCGCTTCAAGTCCGAGATGCTCGTGA
This sequence comes from Tribonema minus, assembly GCA_017506865.1. Taxonomy (NCBI): domain Eukaryota; class Xanthophyceae; order Tribonematales; family Tribonemataceae; genus Tribonema; species Tribonema minus. Next base: position 136,753 of record JAFCMP010000346.1, read on the forward strand.
CGCCGGGGTCGGAGCAGGTGCGTCCCCCCCACCCCCCCACTTGAGCCCCCCCCCCCCCCCCCCCCCCAACTGTGCATTGAAAATAGTCCCCCCCCCGCCCCCCCCAATGCGCCACCTGGTAATATCATGATCGCTGCGAGTGTCAGGTCGGAGATAGCAGTGACGCTGCGACCGGAGGCAGGCGCTTCGTGCCCCTCTCCCCCCCCCCCCTGCTATTGCGCGCTGTTTTTCGTGATCATCGTGAGGTCTAAGCCTGAGAGGCTCACGACGCTGAGGCCAGAGCAGCTGCGTCTCCCCCCTTCCCCCCATCTTCGCGACACAATTGAGCCCGGCGGCTTCTCACCGCGGCAGGCGCGACTTGCTCGCCAACTTTTGGTTTTTGGGGGTTAACTCCGCTCAGTAGGTGTCTCTGTCCCCAGACCTTGCATTGCCAGACGACAGATGATGAGCCACCATCGAGCGCGACCGCTTGACGGAGATCTTCACCACAGCATGCAGACCTCGCTCGCCAACATGTGATTTTTGATTTGTTTTCATGTGAATCGATGATATGATATGTGGGTGTCGCTCTTCTCAAAGGTGTCACTTTCCCCAAACCTTGCATGGCCATCAAACAGAGAGTAATCATTCTGTCCATGGTACTCATCGCTGCGCCCCAGGTGCGCGCCACGATCGAGCGCGATGGCTTCACGGAGATCTTCACCAAGGCGGGCTCGACGGTTCTTGCCAACTTCTTATTCATTGGTTCTAATTCCGCTCACAAGGTGTCACTTTCCCTAAACCTTGCATTGCCAGCAAACAGAGAACAGCTCGTTACATCAAACAGAATGTTGACTACACTGCAGGTCCGCGCCACCATCGAGCGCGACGGCTTCACGGAGATCTTCACCAAGGCGGGCGCGACGGTGCTCGCCAACGCGTGCGGGCCGTGCATCGGCCAGTGGAACCGCGCCGAGAAGCAGGGCGAGGCCAACACGATCGTCACCTCGTACAACCGCAACTTTGCCAAGCGCAACGACGGCAACCCGCAGGTGCGTAGCGCGCGTGAGGAGAGCGAGCGCGTCGCGTTCCGCGGACCGCGCTGCGGAACGCGCTGCAATCGCACGCGCTTCAAACGCGGCAGGGCGCCCCTTGTTGCAAAGCAGATCGCATATGAAACCGAATCAAAAGATCGTAGAGCTCTAGGTGATAAGGGACGGTTAGCTGCAAGTGCCTTCCGCCAATGACTGTGGTCGCCGCTGCTGCAGCATATATTTGTACATACAGAAGTGTACATAGAAGTACAATAGTCTATGTGTATATATGCTTACAGCTGCCGAGTGCAAGATTCGACTATTGCAGCAGTAGCGCGGTCCCACGTGGTGCAGGGCCGCTCATGGTAGCGGCGCGGCGTACTGCTATGCACCGTGCAGCAGCATGTGCGGCGTGGAGAGCGCGCGCGGCGCTGCATCTGCAGGCGCAGCGCGAGACCGCACGACGCATCAACGCTTCTCGTCATCGCTTCTCGTCATCGCAGGTTTGACATTGAGCCTGCAGCCATCCCGCCATAACGTCACATGATTAGCACAGTCGCAAGCCCTGGTGTTGTGTCCATGCACACGTCAGGGCGCAGCGCCAGCTGCACCAATACCTCGCAACGCGCTCAGCGTCCCATTTCGCTGCCGCTGCCGCCGTCGCAGACGCATGCCTTTGTGGCGTCGCCGGAGCTCACGGTCGCGACGACGCTTGCGGGCGACATTGCCTTCAACCCCGAGACCGACACCATCCCCCTGCCCGATGGCAAGCAGTTCAAGTTCACCTCCCCCTACGGCAAGGAGCTGCCGCCCAAGGGGTTTGACCCCGGGGAGGACACCTTCCAGGTGCGGTGTTATTATTGTTGATATTGTTATGTGTTGTCAATGTTATCAATATGATTACCTGTGCAGTTCACGTCCCCCTACGGAAAGGAGCTGCCGCCTAAGGGCTTTGACCCCGGGGAGGACACCTTCCAGGTACGCTGTGCTTATTGTTGTTGATGTTATCATTCATTATTGTTGATGTTATCGTACTTCAAATACTGTTATAACTTATTATTGATTGTGTGCGCAGCCCGGCTGCTGCAGTTGGACCACCTGCGCCATGATCGCGGCCGCTGAATTTGTAACTGTTGGTGCTGTTGTCTCACTTCTCGCTGCTTGTCCCCGTGTGGCTGCAACGTAGAGCAAGTCATCATCAATGAATGACTCATACTCATACCCAAATGTCTTGACGACTCAGGCTCCCCCCGTCAGCGGCAAGGGGCTGGAGGTACACGTGTCCCCCTCGTCCTCCCGCCTGGCGCTGCTGGAGCCCTTTGACGCATGGAACGGCAAGGACCTCGAGGACCTGCCCGTCCTGATCAAGGCCAAGGTGTGTATGTTGAAGTTGAAGTATGATAATCAAGCAGCAACTCAATGTGAATCATACAAGTAATTGGAACTCCCTCATGTATATGTCCCGTCCTGATCAAGGCGGAGGTATGTATGTTAATCGATCAGCAACCTCGTTGTTGAATTGTTCACAAGTATGCCTCGAAGAAATTGAGCCCTTTGAGGCAAGGACCTTGAGGACCTGCCCGTCCTGATTAAGGCCAAGGTATGTACTTCAACTTGAAGTATGTTAATCTATCAGCAACCTTGTGTTTAGTCATGCAAGTGTATGGAGTTCACTCTCATGCACACGTTTCTATACTTTTGATTGATTCCCTCAAGTGGGACGGCAAGGACCTGGAGGACCTGCCCGTCCTGATCAAGGCCAAGGTATGTATGTTGATTGATCAGCAACGTCATTGTCTAAGCATACAAGTATATGCTTACTCTCATGTTCACGCTGCGCTCTCCAAGTATGTGAGACATGGAATGCAACTCCCACTCATAAGTCTACATCTATATGCACTGATGCATATCGTGATCTCCTCTGCTCGCACGCGCGAGCTGGGCAAGTGCACCACGGACCACATCTCCGTGGCGGGCTCGTGGCTCAAGTTTTGTTACACTTTGAAGTATCTGTATAAGATTCTGAATTTTGTCACAACAGATAAAAAAACATGCAATTTGAAGCACACGTATATTCTACACGAATATTCTACACGAATATACACTCACAACCATCACGCCCCCTCTCTCCGCGCGAGCAGGGCAAGTGCACCACGGACCACACTAGAAAAAACACAATTTGAACCACATGCGTGCACCACGGACCACACTGAAAAAAAACAATCTGATGTACATACATGTGTCCACATCTCTATACACTTATACATGTCTTCCTCTGCGCGCGCGAGCAGGGCAAGTGCACCACGGACCACATCTCCATGGCGGGCCCGTGGCTCAAGTTCCGCGGCCACCTGGACAACATCTCCAACAACATGCTCATCGGCGCCGTCAATGCAGAGAACGGCGAGACCAACAAGGTCCAGAACCTGCTCACCGGGGAGTACGGCAAGGTGCGTGGGTATCTGTGCTTGCAGGCGTTGCAGCACCGTTCGCGCTTTGCGATTAGCCCCCACAGCCTCCAGACTGTGCCGATCCGCACACAGCGTGGGCCATGTATACCCATTGTCAGGTGCTGACTATACATATTACGCCGAGAACGGCGAGGCCAACAAGGTCCTGCTAACCGGGGAGTACGGCAAGGTGCGTAGGTATCCGGTCTGTGCGCGCAGCGGTGCTTTGCAACAGAACCACGCCTAGAGGCCGGGGCGCAAGTAGCCCCCGCCATAGCATCCGGACCTTGCGCAGTTGCATGCGGTGCAGGGTATGTATACCCAATGTCACGTGCTGACTATACATACCATGCCGAGAATGGCGAGACCAACAAGGTCCAGAACCTGCTAACCGGGGAGTACGGCAAGGTGCGTGGGTATCTGTGTTTGCGGGCGGTGCAGCACCGTTTGCGACATCGCTTTGCGATCAGCCTCCAGACTGTGCCAATCTGCATAGTCTACAGCGTAGGGTATGAATACTTGTTGTCAGGTGCTGAGACTATACGTACCACGTCGAGAACAGTGCGACCAACAAGGTCCACAACCTGCTCACCGGGGAGTACGGCAAGGTACCTACGTATGTATCGGGGCTATGCTTGCAGGCGTTGCAGCACCGTTTGCGGCGGTGCTTTGCAACAGAGCTACGCTTCGCTTCGAGGCTGGGGCTCAAAGGCCACCGGCGTTCAGACTCATGCCAAGCTGCATGCGGCGCAGGGTTTGATGGAAGTATCTGGTCTGTGCTCGCAGGCAGTGCAGCACCGTTCGCAGCGGTGCTTTGCAACAGAAACGTGCTTGAGGCTGGGGCGCGATTAGCCCCCACAGCCTCCAGACTGTGCCAGTCCGCATACAGCGTAGGGTATGTATACCTATTGTCAGGTGCTGACGATGCATACCACGCCGAGAAAGGCGAGACCAACAAGGTCCAGAACCTGCTCACTGGGGAGTACGGCAAGGCATGTAGGTATCTGTGTTTGCGCGGCAGTGCTCTGCGACAGCACCGCACCTCGACTGGGGCGCGATAAGCCCCCACAGCCTCCAGACTGGGCAAGCGGTGCGCCACTATCGGCTTCGCCCTGATCACGTTGCAGCATCACATCCCGCTTTCATCATCACACCCCGCGAGCAGCACCAGCAACGCAATGAGTTGCACCTTTTCACATTGCTGCGCCGCGCTGCGCGCCGCCACGATGCAGGTGCCCGACGTTGCGCGCCAGTACAAGGCGGCGGGCAAGCAGTGGGTCATGGTCGGCTATACCTTGATAACGATACATCATCACACCTCGCAAGCGGTAACAGCAGTGTAATCGCCGCGATACACTTTTCACACCGCTGCGCTGTGCTGTGTGTCACGCCTCAGGTCCCCGACGTCGCGCGCCAGTACAAGGCGGCGGGCAAGCAGTGGGTCGTGGTCGGCGACGAGAACTACGGCGAGGGGTCCTCGCGCGAGCACGCCGCGCTCGAGCCGCGCCACCTGGGCGGCGTGGCCATCATCACCAAGTCCTTCGCGCGCATCCACGAGACCAACCTCAAGAAGCAGGGCATGCTGCCGCTCGTGTTTGCGGACCCCAAGGTGAGAGGGCGCGCGCAGCTCGTTTTGAAGTCTAGGCTACGGCGCAGCGGCCTTGAGCGCAGGGGTGAAGTGAAGTGTTGGCTCTTGTGTTGATGGCCGTGGTCGCTGCTTGTGCGAACGTCTATGAGACCAGTCTCGAGAAGCAGGGCACATTGCCGCTGGTGTTCGCGGACCCCAAGGTGAGAGGGTGCGCGCAGCGTGCTTTGAAATCTAGGCTATGGCGTAGCGGCTTCAAGCGTGGTGACTCAGTGAATGCGGCGCTGTGTTGGCTCTCGTGTTGGCGGCCGCCGTCGCTGTGTGTGTGCACATCCACGAGACCAGTCTCGAGAAGCAGGGCATGCTGCCGCTGGTGTTTGTATACCCCAAGGTCGGTGAGGGGCTCATGCGCCGCCGCCGCCGCTGAATGCTGCTGCTCCGCGACGCTGTGGCTTGAAGCAGTTCTGAAGCACGTGTCGTTGTGGCGGCGGTCCCTGTGGTGCTGTGCCTGTGATCGCCATCTATGCGCGCCCCTGATACCAATGGCTACAAAAACTTGGCGTGTGCTGCTGCATTTGTGCTTCAGCGGGGTTCCATGCGCTGGTGGAGTCACTGAGTGCTGCTGCTGCAGATGCCTTGTGGCAGTGCCCACGGTATCATCACAGCTCATGGCATATGGACTGCCTTGCTATGCTCAGCCTCAACGAGGTTGTCATCGCGTGGAATACGCAGGTGCTGAAGGGCGTTGTTCACTTCTGATCTTATCCAATGCTGCTGCCGCCGCCTCGTGGCACCGCTCACGACTGCAACTGCATCACCTGCACGGACCGCCTCGCCATATCTGAACCTAACCCCTTATACTTCAAGTACTAAATCAATCTCAACCCCTGTTGTGGCACTGCTCAGGACTACGACCGCATCACCGGCACGGACCGTCTCGCGATCCTCAGCCTCGGCAGTTTTGCATTTTTCCTCCCTAGCCCACCCACACCCTAGTTGATTTAACCCCACAACCCTAATTCTAATTAATTTGAACGTAACCCCCTTCGTGACACTGCTCAGGACTACGACCGCATCACCGGCACGGACCGCCTCGCGATCCTCGGCCTCGCCGACTTTGCGCCTGGGAAGGACCTCACGGTCAAGGTCACGCCTAAGGAGGGCGCGCCCTTCACCATAAAGGTGAAGCACACGTTCAACCAGGAGCAGATCGAGTGGTTCAAGCACGGCTCTGCGCTCAACCTCATGAAGAAGGTGAACGCGGCGGCATGAAGCGGGCACGCTTTCTCCCCCCTCCGCGCCCCCCCTCTCCCCCCTGTGAGGATCCCCCAGGGGGTCTCAGGCGACCCTCGTCTTTTCACGACTGATGCAGCCGGTGCTGGTGCCCCGCTCTTGATTACCACGAGGGGGATAAGCCAGTGGGGGGGAGGAGATGGGGGGGGGGGGGGGCAGTCCTGCTATCCCTCAGTTTTGAGTGTAGATTTCAGTTGGGAGGGTTGGGGGCGGCGGACGGGGGCAGGGGAGGGGGCAGAGGGTGTGTGTCGGCGGTGCTGGCGGCTACGCTCATGTAGCCAAGCAGCGGTTTTTGCAGCGGTCGGGGCAAATATTACGTTGAGCACTGAGGCGGCGATGGTGGTTGGTCAGTGCGACCTTCGTGGGGTTTTGATTGGAGGGGGGGGGGGGGGGGCAGTTCCCGTTGATGTACATTAGTTCCCGCCTGCGCGCATGCTCGTGCTTGCAACATGGCCACAGGGCTTGTACCCAATGCAACAAGGAAAACACAAAGACGTGTGATGCTGCGCTGCTGCTGCCTGAGTGCTCACTGCTTGGACTGCTTCTGTATTTCGCTTGAAGGCGGTGTGCGGGCCGCAGCAGTGCGCGAATGTGCGATGCATCGCATGTGTTTGAAGTGAATCATGACCACCATTGCACTGTGTAGGTGCGTTAGCATGCTATTTGTCACCACATGTACTTTTTATTAATTCTCGCTCAGGGCGCGAAAAAGCCCAGATGATTGGCATCTAGCTGTAAGGAATCTACATGTCGTATGACAGTCTGAAAGTGTCGCAACGACAACCACTCAAACGCCGCCGCCGCCAAATGGCATCTCGGGGTCCTCCCCTACGTCCTCCTCCATGTGCCCCCCCCCCCTGGATTCTGCCATGTGTGTCATGACACGGCCAGAGTACGCCATGTGGAGCGCTGCCGACAGTGCCGAGCGTAAGCGCGCCAGGGCGATGCCCTTGAGAGCTTTAGGGCGCGCTCCTCCGGGCACTGACATCCTGCTGGCATACTCCGTCGCCACAGCCTCCAGCAGCTTCCGCCCCTGCTCCCCGATGCTGCCAAATGACCCTATTGCCAATGTGGCAAGTTTGTAGCAATTCTGATCATAATGACCAGAATAGTGGGTAGTTTTGGCGGCCTCTTGGTCGCGGCAGCATCGCTCGGGGTCTGCTGCAGTCTTCGCCGCCCGCGACGCCACCTGTGCCTCGAAGCAGGTAACGTCCACCATGAGCGGTAGGTGGCGTGTCGGGTCGTCGTAGCCGGTCACCGGGAAGGCGTCGGCAGGCAGCACGATGTCCATCCTGCGACTCCCCGGCGGCCCGGCGGACCCCAGAAACGGCGTGTAGTCCTCGTCCACCAGTCCCGTTTTGAGGTATTGCCGCAGGAGGCGCTGCGTGGCCCTCTTGACGCTATTGTGGACAATGGTGTCGTGCGCCTTGACGCGTGGCGCTTGACACAGCCGTGCATGCAGGGTGCCGCCCGGCGACTTCCCGCACAGCTTGCAGCCTGCCGTCTGCTCCTCTACTCCGATGGCGCGTTTGACGGCCAGCTGCCAGGATAGGCCATCGAACGAAGCCGTTGTGGAGTACATGGGCTCGTTGAGGAATGCCATGCCGATCGAGTGCATGTGGCGCTGCGACCGGAATCGAGCAAGTGCTTGCGTGCGTTGCGTGCCCTGCGGCAGCTGTTGCAGGTCCGCCTCCACCTTATCTGCAAGCTCGGTAGCGACGGCATCTGCAAGCGCACTCTGATTGGGGCGCTTCAGGCTACACTGCAACTGCAGAGCACTGGCGTCAAGTACGCAAGCAGCATCCGCACCAGTGCCACCACCTGCTGTCGGCCGCAGCGGCGGCTGCTGCGTAGGTGGTTGCTGCTGCAGTGGCGTTAGCGCTGGTGGCAGTATATGTTCCAGCTTGTCACCTGTTGCTGCACGTAGAGATGTGGCAGCTGTGGCGATCGTCTGCATGAGGGGCAGGCGCGCCACCTCTGCTGCTGCTGCGCCTTGTAGCATTGCTGGTGTGGAACGCGCAGCGCCTGAATTGACGGCTGCCGCTGCTGCGTGCGCTGGTGCTGCAGCTGTGCCGCCTGCCGTTGCTGCTGCTGCCAGTGGTGTTGCTGCTGCCGCAGGTGTTGGTGCAGCACCTGCCGCATTGGCCGCTGCCACCGCCATTGCCGCTGTCGCAGCCGGCACGGTTGCGGCGCCGCCTGCCGACGCTGCTCCTGTTGCAGGTGCTGCAGCAGCCCTTAGGCTAGTAGGGCCTGTAGCAGCTGTATTGCCTATGCCCGCAGCCGCTGCTGTTGATGCTGCAGTTAGTGATGCCGCCGAGGCCACTTGAGGTGCAACATGTGCTGCCGCTGCTGCAGCAGCCTCTGATGCTGGAGCAGCTGCTGCTGCCGCCGCTGCTGCTGCCGCCGGAGTAGTTGCGCCGTGCGCCGCCGCTGCTGCTGCTGCCGCTGGTGCCGCCTGTGCTGCCGCCGCGGCCCCTGATCCAGCGGCAGCTGCGTCGTGTGTTGCCGGAATGGCTGCGCCATAAGCGCGGCCAGCCGCTGATGCAGTTGCCGCTGCCGGGGCGGTCGCGCCTCCACTGGCAACCGCCGCTGCCGCTGTAACAGTTGCCGCTGCTGATGCTGCTGGTGCTGGTGCTGCTGCCGCTGCTGCCGGTGCCGCTTGTGTTGCCGCATCCTCAGCAGCGTTGTCTGCAGCCGCTTGAGGAGCCGCCTGCTGCAGCACCCCCGCCCATCCAGAGAGTGCTGGTTGCAGCGCTTGCAACGTGCCCGCCACATACGCAGCATCAGCGATGTCGCAGGCGCTGGTAATGCCAAGGCCGCCATGCCGTGTTGGGAGTCGCGCTTGCTGTAAGGCTGGGCCGTGCGCTGCCAGATGGAAGTGGGCCCCACTTTGCTCAAACTGGCGCCAGGTCTGGCCTGGTGGCTGCAGGCCCATTGAGTGCTCAAGCACCCACTGCGTGACCCGATCCCACTCCTTGGCGGCTGGCGCTGTCTGCGTAGTGGGAATGGTGCGCAGGCAGTACGTCATGCGAGGCACCACGCAGTAGCGCAGTAACCTGAACATAGCCCTCGGAGATGTCAGGCGCGCGCATCGCTCTGCAAATCGAGCCCCTGCCCCGCCTGCACCCGCTTCCCTGCGCAGCCATGCGTCCACAAAGCTGCTGTGGCCCACCGGCACCCCCAGCAACACAGCTCCACGGTTCTGATTTTCATCCGTATCCCCCACTAGCTGAACGCCCAGCTGCTGCAGCAGTTGCCGCTCGTGGTCTGTCACCACATGCCCCCTGCCAGGCAGCGCGCGTGACTTGGTGAGGTTTAGCTCCAGCCCCACCTCCGCAAAGTGTTGTTTGAGCTGCGCCACCGCCTGTATGTCATCCTGAGTCAGCGTGCAAGCGCCTGTTCGGACGTTGGCATCGTCCATGTAGGCGCCCATCCGCCTCCGCGCGCGCTGCGCAGCCGCCGCCTCATTGAACCGTTTCAAGCACTGAGCAATGGCGCCGCAGAAGAGCATCGGTGCCGCGGGGTCCCCCTGCTTAAACCCGCGCTGAGACATGATGATGCGCGTGGAGCCGTCAACGTGCTGGAACAGCAGGCGTGGCCGAGTGCGAACGTATGTGCCGATGAAGTAGTCGAGGAAGTCCGGCAGCTGTGCTGCTACCCATTCCGCTGCCGCCAGGACGAACACCATGTTGAAGGCATTCTTGAGGTCCAGCATGAACTGCCAGTGACCGAGCTCATACGCGAGTTTGCCGGCCATGGCCGCTTTCTCCGCTCCTGCTGAGACGGCTACCCCATACTGCCCGTCTGGCTCAAGGAGCTCCGCCAGGAAGTCTTTGCGGTCTGCCACGTACACCGAAGTGCATAGTCGCTGCAGCACCTCGCCGCAAACGATGGGCCGCTGCTTAGCTGTACCATCTTCCTGTTGTTCTGCAAGTGGCGTCAGGCGCCCCGCGCCATGCAACTGCCAGAAGGCATCCGGCAGCCGCGCAGCCTCCCGCATAACGGTCTGAAGCCACCGTGTGAGGACAGCAGCAAACTCATGCCGTCCCCAGCTTGTGCGTAGCGCATCCTGCAGGTGGCTGTAGCGCAGCCCCGATGGGCCTGCTCCACTGTAAGGGCTTGCTCGCTGGATGAGCTTGGCAACCGTCTCTGGCTCAATTCCCTCCCCCTGTAACAGGCTGAGTTCTGCTGGCATGTCGGCTGCTTTCGCCACAAGCTGATCAACCATGCCGGATAGCTCATGGAGTTGTTCCCCTGGCGCAGCGGGGGGGTGTTTGGACTGCATGGCGGCAAAGCAGTCATCATCAGGTATCGCCACCGTTTTGGGCTGAAGGAAACGCGCTGCCTGCTGTAGCCCCCCCCGTGTGCCCATGCACTGTAGGACGTAGGCGTTGATCGCTGCCTCCGTTTGCTGGCGCGCGCGCCAGCGCCGGTGCGCACGCGCGTGTGCGAGGAGCGCTGGCACCAACCGGTCAAGCTCACCGCGTGCCAACATTCTGATTCTGTCGGAGCGAGTGATGCCAGGTGCGCCATCGGTGGAGGTGATGAGTGATGGCATGAGGTGGTGTAGAATCGTGGATCTTTGCAGTCGCTGCACCCGCCCTGCGGAATCTGGCTCCCGCGCCGCATTGACGAACATCGTCATTGTGTGTGCCAACAGATGTGTTGCTGCGTTCTCCAGTGCAGCTCCCACATAGCGACGATTGCGTGGTCTAGCAAGGCTTCTAGTTGTCGCGAACTGCAGCTTGCACAGCTCATCGAGGCTGATGCTGTCAAGCACTGCTGCGACTGCGGGGGTTGAGATGGTCCACGTGAAAAGCCCACCTGCCCCACCTGCTGCGCCTGCAGGGCCTGGCGCTGCCGCTGCTGTCGCCGCACCTGCCGCTCTGGGGCCCCCTCCGCCGCCGCCGCGGCCGCCACGACCACAGCCTCGTCCGCCGCTGTCGCTGCTGCGACCGCTGCCACGGCCACCGCGGCCGTTTTGAGTTCGCGCGCCACTGCCGCTGTTGCTAGCACCGCCGCTGCGGCTGCTGGCATCACTGCTGCGGCCGTTGCCAGCGCCGCTGTCCTTAGTACCGGCTGCACTGCCGCCGCCGGCACCGCTGCTGCTGCCGCCTCCGGTTCTGCTGCCGCTAGTCGCTCTGCTACTGCTGATGTCTGCATCATTGCTGCCGCTGCGAACGCGTCCTCCATTGCCACGTCCGCGCCCTCCACTGCGACCCCGACCCCCTCGTGTAGCACTGCTGCCCCCACGTTCCGGCCTCTTCGAGCTGCCGGAGGAGCTGCTGCCACCAGCCTGAGCAGCAGGTGCCTGCTGCGCGTGCGCTGGTCCCTTTGCGTAGGGGTTGCCGATGGGTGTGCACGCCGGTTGCTGCTGTGGCAGCGACGTGGTAGCTGTTGCCGTCGATGCATCAGGTGCTAGCGGTGCTGCTGATGCTGTTGTTGACAATGTTGCCGCCACTGCAGCGGGTGAAGTGATAGGCCTGCATTTGCGGCAGTGCTTGCCCGCGCTGGCATCGCTGCTGTCCACTCTGAATGTCTTGTTGGCATGAAACAGGTTTTTGCACAAGGCACACTCGGTGTAGATGGTTTGCAAGTGCGACGTGCTGAGGTCGGAGCGCTCCAGGAACGTTGTTGCTGTCCCACTGTGGTGTTTGCGCTGGTGCTTCGCCGCGATGTGGGCGTTTAACCTCTGCTGTAACGAGAGCAGCGACATGCCCTTCTTCACCACGAGGTCGCATAAGTTGCACTTGTACTCCGGGTCCGCACTGCCTCCACCTCCAGCTTCGTCGTCTAGCATCAGAGGTTGCTGTTCCAGACTGTTATGACCTGTTCTAGAGCGCTTGACTGCACTTTGCCCGCCCGTGTGCTCCCCTTCGCCTGTTTGATCGGAAATTGACCAACCGTCATTCTGTACCCTCTTGCGTTTGTGCGCTGCGCGTCCGTCTCCAGTTGCTCTGCTGCTGCGACTCGTGCCATCGTCCTGTTGACAAGCGCCATTGCCATCTGCAGCACTGGTGCTAATATCCTGCGCTTGTGCGCACGCTAGATCGGATTCCTTGCATTTCTGCGCTGATTCAGAGTTGGCAATACGGGCCTCCCGCCGCCGCCATGATATTCTTTTCATGATCTCTGCTACGCCATGGTGCTACATGCTACAGCTACATACCTATCCGCAAGTACTTGTCAATGATTTCTTATTTCCGGTGGAGGGGCAGAACTTCCCCTCACAGTACACGACCAGTCCACATACTGCTCGTTAGCACCGAGAGGTGCGGCAGCACTCGCGGTGGCGCTGATGGTGGCGAGGGTGCATCAGGCAGCAAGGGGATGGGAGATGCTGGCTGTGAGCAGGAGCTGCGGAGTCGCGTGTGGTGAGGATACGGCTTTGGGCAGCAGCAGGGGATATTGGAACATGGGGATACGGATAGCATCAGGGCACACTGTAGATCGTTTGCTTGAACACGCAAGAAAGAGAACCTCGGCCAGGCACGTCAGCGGCGTGCTTAGGCAAGGAATCGAGGACCGGGCGCCTCTGGCCCAAATGTATACTAGAGGCATAACCGCGGTCCTCCGGCGTTTTCGCTCAAGAGATGGAGACATCGGCTACGATAGGTGTGGCTCAGACTGGGTGCCGCTGTGTCTGCCCCCCATGAGTCTAGTACAAGCCTGCAACGCAGGGCTCTAAGGGCCCGTCCGATTTTAGTTTTTTGCATTCTTATCCAACGCATCAAGCCCACCTTGGGGCTGCTATAAATACAAGATCATAAGTCCACATTCAGCCAGGATGGGGGCCGCTGCTGTATTTTGTGGGACCTCTGCTGCTATGTCAGATGTTTTGCCCGCAGTCGCTGCACCATGTGCGGACACAGTTTTGGCATGACGCAGCGCAATTGGCTGTATTGGAGCATGGGGGCGAAAGGTTGACACAATATTCAGAAGTCAGTGCGTTCAAGCAAACTAAAGTCACCCAATGCTCTGCATACTGCTATATAGTCAGCCCGCATATACTTTTCAGCACCAAGAGAGACTGTCCATGATGCGACCCCCTTAAGTCAGGTTAGAGTCAGGCCAAGGTGACGGCTGCATTGGTGAACATGTCTTTGCCCCCATCAAGAGAGAGACGGGATCAGTTGCGGCGCCAACAAATGTTGACGAGAGGCGCTGGTCAACAGCCGGCCGCGGGCGCGCTGCTGCTGCCTTGAGGTTTTGACCCTTCGCTTCCACAGCGTTTGCACCTGCCGCTCTGTCCACGCACGAGTTTCCCCAATGGCCACTGCCAGCCCACGCCAGCGCTTCTGCCCACATACTCTATGTATGCTGCCATCCATGCTGTTGTACAAAGCAACTCCGGCACATGTTTTCAGCCCGCGCTTCTGCTTTGTCAAGAATCAAGTAGGTCAGACATCTCCATGCTCCTATGCTGCTACCGCTATCAGCATCATCATGAGCAGGCGTGGGCATTCAACACAGCATCACAGGGCAATGACGTCAATGACTGCTTGATGCACGACAGTCCAGCTGTAACAGCGGCAGCTCAGCGCACTCTCGCACTATCTGATCTGTATTAGCAACGGCAGCAGCCATCATCGTTTGCCTCGCCGCCGCCCCTTGCTTTGCCCGTCGCTGACTGTGCCCGCTCCTGCCCCTGACACCCTGACCCTCTCCATCGCAACCACCATCTCGGCCATGGCCGCAACCTCGGATGCCGACACGCTGCTCGCGGCTAGAGCAGCCTTCAGCATAGGCGGCGGCGCTGCCGCTGCCGCTGCCGCCGCCGCCACGCGTGCACCGCCGCCGCCGCTGCTGCTGCTGCTGCCGCGCGCACTGCGGCCGCGCACCGCCAACACGATCGTGTTGACGTCCTCTTCGCTGGGTCGCAGCTGGTGCACCTCGCCATCTAGCACTCCTGCCGCGCTGTTGCTGCTGCCGGCGCCGTCGCTGCCGCCAGCGTCAGCGCCGCTGCCGCAGAAGACGGCGGCAGCGGCGTCAAGCACCGCCGTGCGCAGCGTCGCAGAGCGCGCGGCGACGTTGATTGCGAGCACCCCACCCTCGGCAAGGAGGCCGCGTAATACAGCGAGGAACGCCGGATCGACAAACGCTGCCGGCGGGCAGCTCATGCCCACAGAGGGGTCCTTGCTGTCCACATCAATAAAAATCGCAGCGAACGGCCGCGCGTCGCTGCCATCGCTGCCGCCGTCAGACTGCGGTTGTGGCGCTGCTCCAGTGTGCTCACCGTGGCCATTCAGAGGCGCATCAGCTGCAGCGGTGCCATTCAAAGCAGTGACGGCGGCGCCAGGATCTGTAACAGCAGCGACGGCGGCGGCCTCTGCAGGTGGCGCCGAAATATGCGCTTGTCCGTTCGTCGCAGCGGTAGCGCCGGCGGCAGCGTCGCCTCCAGCACCGCTCGTGGCAGCGCTCTGCATGCGTGCCAGGCATGTGCGCGCATAGTCGAGCCCATCCGCAATCACCACGCGCAGCTGCGGACCCGCTTCGAAACCGAACCAGCGCCGTGCGAGGTCCGCCACCTCCGGGTCTAGCTCGCAGACGGTCACGTCCAGCTGCGGATAGAAGCGCCGCAGCGCCAGCGGCAGCGCGCCGCCGCCGAGCCCTATTACCAGAGCTCGTGGCGGCGGCGGCGGCGCCGTTGGAGCCACCGCCGCCGCTGCTGCTGCTGCAGCAGCGCCCAGGAGCGGGCTGAGCGCGGCCCCTGCGACCATGCACCGGTGGTAGTCAAAGCAGAAGTACGTAGGGTCGATCCGCAGCGCATCGTCGCCTCCACTAGCGCCGTTTTCTTCGCCAACCTCAACTTCGGACGCCTGCGGCGGCGGCGCCTTGCCCCCCCCCTTGCGCCTCCCCTTCTTCCCGCCCTTGCGCTTCTTCCCCTTGGCGCCGCTGCCAGCGCCGCCGTCCGCTGCCGCCGCCGCCGCGGGTGCCGCCCCCCTCGTCAGCCGAATCTCCGTCTGAATGACCCCCTGGCTGGCCATGAAGATGAGGCGCCGGAACACGGCGGGCACGTCACTATCTTCATCTTCAACTTCTTCGACGGCGTACGCGCCGCTGCACGCGAGCGTCCCCTCCTCCGCGACGCGCGGCGGCCGCCCGAGCCCTGCGTTGGGGTCCACCGCCATGATGGGGACCGCCGCCGCGCCGGGACCCCGGCAGTCAGCGGTTACGAACGCGGCGAGCGCGGGCGTCAGCTCTGCGCGCACGGCGTCCACATCCGTGAACGCGTGGCCGCGGTTGCAGCGCACGGCGATCAGGCGCCGCGCGCCTGCCTGGGGGTGAGCATTGTTGGGGGAGGGGGCGGGGGGGGGGGGATGGGGGAGTGACAGTGCTCAGCATTGAGGTTTAGCGGGGCCTTCTATATGGTGGCGGAAAGTGCGAGCGCTGAGACGCGGGCTGGTGAACGGCGCCCACGCTTGCGGTTATGCGCATACGCATACCGCATGCACATCATTACGACAAAGCGAAGACTTGCACCTCGTGGAACCACCAACCTGCCAGCAGCGCGCGTGGGCGGCGCTGCCGGGTGATGACGGTGGCATGAGACGACATGGCGACGGCTACAGCAGCGGCAAAGGGGTGCACGCAGCGCCTGCTGGGTTGCCGCGACAGCCTCTCCACCGCTTCGCTGCCGATGACCTGATGCGCGACGCTCTTCACTGATGGCATCTGTCCGTCTACACGCAACGCCTGTTATTCCCTTACGAGCAGTGTTGGCAAGGCGCAGCGCGCGCAGCACTCGCTCGGTAAGCACCCTCGGCATGCGGAGCGCTGTGGTGATGTTGCCTGCCAACGCACTGAGACCAGACCGTATTTACAGCGCTCCTCCACACTGAGACTGCATATTCAGACCAACTTGGAAACCGACTTCAACGGCAACGCCAGGAAGCGACGATAGCGGTTGCTTACGGTGGCGTGCGACACCGCCGCGAGCGCGCGCCGCAGCGCAGCCCTCCCGTCGCCGCCTCGCAGCGGATGCGAAGCAATGTTGTAACAGCCGGCGCACGTGCTTGGCGCGCGCGACTACGCCCCCCTGCACAGACCTGACGCGCGACAGCCACGGATAAATGCAACGGTATATCGAATCGCGCGTGTAATGTGCCACCACACCTGCCCCTCCAGATACCTGAACCGCGGCAGTTACGCATAAACGTAACGGTAAAGCAATTGTGCGTGCGCGTGTGGCGCCGCACCTCCGCGGCGACTGCAGCCCCTCACGTGCGGCAGCTACGGATAACTGTAACGGTGAATCGAATCGCGCGCGTGTACGTGTGGCACCACCGCACCTGCGCGGCGAGCGCCTGCAGCCCCTCACCACCTGCGCGGCGAGCGACCTGAACCGCGGCAGTTACGCATACATGTAACGGTAAACCACGCACCTGCTCAGCGAGCGCCTGCAGACCCTCCAGGGCGCTGAACGCAAACTCGTGCTCGCGCCCGCGCGGCACCAGCACCACCGCGCACGGCAGCGGCGGCGCGCCGCCTCCGCCGCCGCCGCGCGCCGCCGCCGCCGCCGCCGCGTCGACGATCAGCAGCGTGTAGCGCGGCGTCACGGGCGCGGCGGCAGCGGCGCTGCTGCTGCCGCCAGGCCGAGACCACAGGTGCTCTTCTTCAAAGCGCCCGGGTTTGAGCGCTGAGAGATCGTAGCCGCGCCGGTGCGCCGCCTGTCGCGCGCGGCGTCCAGGGAGGGATGCGCGCAGGGGGTGGGGGCGTTGAGCCTTTACATGATGCCGTGCTCGCGCGCTGGTCCCTGACCTTGACCCTGACGCCAATACCAACGGGTTGAGTGCGCTGCGCAGCGGAACACCAGTGAGCGCCCTGATGCTCAGCAGAGTGGCCAGCCTTTGCGGTGCACAGAGGCCAGGGCCTTGAATCAGCACAAACGAGTTGATGAATGAATGCCTGCCTGCGCAGACTCAGACTTCGCCAGCATCCCCTGTCACCAACGAAGCACTGCCCCCTCCCCCAGGAGAGCTGGGGTGTTTGGTTTGGGACCATCACGCTGACAGTGCCCGTGCATGATACCCGCCTACGTACACGCGTGCTCGTGTGCGTGTACACATACACGCCTGGTGTTGCTGCGGCCACAAACTAGGGTTAAAGTTCAAGCGCGCGCGCGCGCCTGCGCCTCCTCGCCATCGGCCCTCGAGCTGTGGCCAACCCCCGGCGGCCGCACACTAGGGCTAGGGTTTGGCCACGCGCACCTGCGCCGACTCCATGTGCGCGAGCAAGGGCCGGAAGTCGGCGGGAGCGCACACTAGGGCTAGGGTTTTGGCCGCGCGCGCACCTGCGCCGACTCCATATGCGCGAGCACCTCGTCCGCGCCCACCAGCAGCTGCCCCTCGCCCTCCTCCGCAGCCGCGCCGGCCTCATCGAAGCGCGCCGTCGCCACCGCCGCCGCCAGCGCCGCCGCCTCCGACACCTCCGCCTGTGGCAGCGCTCCACCCTCCGGTTGTTGAGCGATGACGCAGAAGGGGAGGTAAGGGGACGGCCGCAGCAGCGCGGGCGCGGCATGCAGGTCGAGGGCCCAGCCGCGCAGGCCGCGCAGCAGCGCGCGCGCGATGAAGGGCTGCGCGAGAGTGACCACGACGTGGCGGCCGCGCGGCCGCAGCAGGCGCCGCGCCTCCGCGAGCATGCGCGCCGCGGCGGCGGCGGCGGCGGGCGTGTCTTCCGACATGAGCGCGTCTGGGGGGGTGGGGTGGGGCAACGGGGGGGGGGGGGGGGCGGCAGGGGTAATATGGGGGGTCAGAGGGCTTTGACGCTACTTTCGGGAACAGGCCGACAACAGAGGTATTGTGTGTCAACGCATTCATGGATCGCTGCCTGCTGACGTGGGGAGGGGGGGGGGATCTAAGGCGCGTAGGACATGTTGGCATTCTTTGGGGTAGGGCACGCAGCGCACGAAGGCCACTCGCACATGCCGTTTGTCTCAATTCGAGCATGTAGTACTTCATGACGCGTCCGGCAGCACTCACCGATCGCGCCCTTGTTGGCAATGGCGCCGAACGACGCGTCCTGCAGTGCGCGCATGTCGTAATTTCACCAAACATGACTTCGACCTCAACTCAATCGATCGCAGCAGCGCTCACCGATGGCGCCCTTGTCGATGATGGCGTCGAACGACGCATCCGGCAGCGCGCGCATATCGGTCATGTCCATGACGCGCCACCGCATGAGCGGCCGGCGCCGTATGTGCTGCCGCGACATGTCCGCGATGACGCGCTCCTCAAAGTCGACATTGGTCACGTGCGGGAAGCCATCGTCGTAGAGGTCCGCGCTGCGCGGCGGCGCCGCGGCGGCAGCGCAGCGACGCTCAGTCTTGAAGTTGTGAGGGGCGGTTGGTTGCTTTCACATGCCTCCCGGCAGCATACGTACTAGCAGTTACGCATTTGATTGTGGGCGCTGCACCATCTGGTGCAAAGCAGCTCTGCTTGTGACCCTACAAAGTCAGCTGTTGCTGCGTGCAACGTTCGTCGCAGTCAGGTTGCCAGCTAGCACGAACCGTTGTTTCCACATCTGAGCATCATCAGCCACAGCCGCAAGATCACGGTGGTGCAAACTGATACCCTGCGCCACTGTGCTTCCATGTAGCATGAAGATAAAAGGGGCGTGATGGCTTCAGGGCAAATTCAAACAGAAAAAAATGGACGTATATACGATTCAGCCAAGAGGCTCATCTTGCGCCAGCGACGGCCACGGTGTAAGCGAGCTCAGAGAGCCCAACTGACACGGCAAGTGCGGTCGTCAACTTGAAGTTTGAGGCCCTCATCGAGTAGCTCTGGTCCTGCTGAACTTGTGCACTTCGTCATGACAGGCATGCAGGAACGTGGAAAGCTCTAGGTGACTCCCCAACACAAGCCCTCAAATGAACCATACTTCAGCCAGCCTCAAGTCACCGTGCGCAGCCAACAGAAGGCACGGTCACTGGCCACACATTGCACAGATCCATTGCAGAAACCATGCAACACACTCGGCGGTTACATCTGATCAGCACACTGCGAGCAGTGCGCCTGCGCACCCGTGGCCTGACAATAGTTGCGCACAGCTGCAGAGTGCGAGGCAGGCGATGGCTTGCGTCACCATTTTGCGCTGCCTACTACTCAAGTTCTCAACGTGAAACGTGGCGCGTTGCAGGCAGTCGCGGCAGCGCTCCGCGCACCTGAAACTGCTGTTGCCGCAGCCCACCACCAGGACCTGAGCATTGCTGCTGCCGAGCGCCCTCCTCACCAGCGCCTGCAGATCTCTGTAGTTGCCATACCACTGCAGCGTACAGAGCACGGTGATGGTGGCTGTGAGCGGAGGCTGGTGCTTCCGCGTCTGCGCCTGTGTGCCGTTTCGTGTGTACCTTCAGAAACGCTTCTGTGTGCCATGTGTTTGTATAATATTGGCCACACCTTTGCCGGTACCTGCAGATCCCTGCTGAGGCTGTGCCAGTGCGCTACGCACGCGATGTGATGAAGCGTCAGTACAGTTGTGCGACAACGCGGCAGGCACCAATGATGGCTCTGCACAATGCATGCGCATGGCGCTTGTCCAAGCCAGCAGTCGTAGAGTGCTGCCCCACACCAGTGTGTAGTTGAACTGTGGTGAATGTTGGCGTTGCTTCAAAGTATTCAATGCCTCATGTGCTGCTGCACGTTGCTGGCACCTGTGGTCTCACTCGTCGACTTCGAAGCTGCAGCTCTCGTACAGTCCCAATGATGTTGTGTGAGGGTCTACTGCAGTCTATGAGGACGCACTTTAACTGCAGGCTCCGAGACAGCTCTGACTCTCGACCGTTCTGCCCGTGTGACACAAGGACCTTACCTCTGAAACGTGCAGCGCAAGTAAAACATGCGTCCCTTCCTCACAAGCGAATTGCTAGCAATACCTTAGACTATGGCACTTGCACGGATGCAATACGTTTGATGACCGATTCAGCAGTTCCTGCAATCCAGACCCGACCACATTCACCTCGAAGCTAGAGCACCTTGCTGTTGTCTTTACCAGAATAACAGAATCCACATGAAGATGTCATGTGCTATATTGTGGGTTCTGCCAATCTGAAGTAATCGCATGAACGTATTCGCCATTGTTAAATTTTGTACAACGCGCCTTTGACAATCAAAGGAACTTGCACATATGCTGCAAACGCCGACGAGGTTGCTCAGAGCCAGCAAAATCCTGCTCCACTTGCCTCGAAGGCCTCCGATCGCTGCTCAAAGAAAGTTTTCCAGTACTCTTTGCTGCTGAAGTCTTTTTGCTTTCCAGGCAGCAGCTCCATCGTCCCGCTTTCCTCGCGCTAGTGCACGCCGGGTGTGGGCAACCAGCCACTTCTTCCCATCAAAAAACTTCAAATAGAAGTTTAAACTTCAACGGCAAGAACTTCGTTGGGAGAAATCTTTGGACACGGTGAGAAAAGAAGAGGATTGAACGCTGCAGCTGCCGAGACGGACGGAAGGATCTGAAGCATTGAACATCGCATTAGCTAAGCAGTGTCTGCTGTGCCATGACGACCAGCATTGAGGACTTCTTCGCCAGGCTGGGTACGGATTCTCCTACAAAGCCAGACGACGATGGAGGTGGCGCCAGCACGGGCAGCGGCGGCCCCGAAGCCCGCTTTGGGCTGAGCATGAGCAGCGACACTAATGTCACATTCATGCCTGGCGACACTGCCTTATACATAACGCCTCAGTGCGAGTCAGTGGCTTCGCTGCCGGAGGCTCCACAGCGGTGTGGGCAGGGTCAGGTGAGCCCCAAATGTACAGTATTCAGCAGTACACTTTGATGGATTCTTTCATGTGGTCACTTCGAGGGCTAGGACTGCGCTGCAGTGACAGCTATCCGCAGCAGCCTATGGGGGACACAGTAGGCCCATCATCGTGCAGCGCGATCCATTCTGTCGCCAGTAATCGACAAGACCTCTTTGTGCAGCGCGATCCAATCTGTCGCCTGTAATTTAAAGGAAAGGGGCTGTTGCGGCAGCGTTAAACACTGTCTCTGCGACACTAACTGCGGCCATGCATCGCGATGAGGCAGTGCAATCATGCGACGCTTTTCAGCCGCATGCGGCCTCGCATGCGTCAAGCTCATTGGAAAAGCGCCCTGAGAGCATCATACCGCTAGATTTATGCATGCATGCTGGACTCAGCTCAACAAGGTATTCAGCAGACGTACTCCTGTCTGACCGCAAAGCCGTGAGGTTTGATACTGGTAGCAATACAGGACGTGCTGCATAGCCACCACAAGTGACTCTCCTCCCTTCTGAGATCCCCAATTTTCTTCATTACCAAAATCACTGCATCAGCCGTAGATTATCTGTGTCCCGCTCAGAATGCAGTGTGGTAAGGCGCCTATTCACTCCAGTTTGTCGCCGCACAACACGGACTGGCACATGATTTTGATTCCCCGCTTGACCTGCCTGCTACTACCACATGCATTGCGCGGCGCCAGTATCAGTTCTCGGCAAGCGGCAGATGCCCCAAGCCACTGCGTGCCTCATGATACTCACACGCATCACATCACATTTGAGTACCCTGGCATGCGCTTCCTTCACATTTCGAGTGGCACCACGCAGCGCATCTTGTTCCGTGGCCCTGACCCCCCCCCCACCCCCCACCCCCCTCGACTCCCCCCCCCCACCCAAGATGGTGGCCATCAGCGCGCGCTACATGTGCTACGCAATAAAGAGCATGATCAGGGTGATCGACCGCGTCGGCGGCGGGCGCGCGCTCATCAAGCTGGAGCCCGCGGGCGCGCGGCTCAAGGACATGAGTGTGAGCTGCCACAGCACTCAGAGCGACAGCACGCTGCTGCTGTGCGCCACGCACGCGGGCGACCTGCTGGTGTACGTACTGCGCAGCGAGCACGGGTGAGAGCTCAGCCCCCCTGTGTCAGCTGCATGTTCTGAGTTCTTTTGCGGAGGCCAAACAAGTATGTGTGCGAGCGCGGGTGAGAACGCAGCCGCTCTGCGTTGGCTGCATGTTGTTTGGTCCTTTCACAGAGGCCATGCAAGTTTTTGTCTAGCGTGCATACGCTACTGCTGTGCGTCACGCACGCGGGCGACCTGCTGGTGTACGTGCTGCGCAGCGAGCACGGGTGAGAACGCAGCCTCTCCGCGTTGGCTGCATGTGTCCTGGTTTGTTCACAGAGGCCATGCAAGTATTTGTCCAGCGTACATACGTTACTGCTGTGCGTCACGCACGCGGGGGCGACCTGCTGGTGTATGTGCTGCGCAGCGAGCACGGGTGAGAACGCAGCCTCTCCGCATTGGCTGCATGTGTCTTGGTTCGTTCACAGAGGCCATGCAAGTATTTGTCCAGCGTACATACGTTACTGCTGTGCGTCACGCACGCGGCGACCTGCTGGTGTATGTGCTGCGCAGCTAGCACGGGTGACAGCGCAGCCGCTCCGTGTGGGCTGCATGTTGTTTGTTCGGTCCCCTTCGCCGAGGCAAAACCAGTATTTGTCCAGCGTGCATGCTTTGGCAGCCATTGCATCGGTGCGCAAGCTGCTGAAGTGCTGTGCAGCGGCACAAAACTGGTGGAGCGTGAGCAATGGCGGGGCTTGCTTCCATGCAGTAATGCTGTACATCGTGAGCGATGCAAACTGCCCACAGCTTGCTGCTGGGGGCGCCCGTCGCGCTCGCGGGCCGAGCTGCTGGTGTTGATGCTGCGCAGCCAGCAAAGCGGGGCTTCGCTGCGAGCGCTCCACAGCGTGCGCTCAGCAAGCCTTCAACGCATGTCACCGGGATACACGGGAGCTATGCCGCTGCTGGCGCAGCGCGGCATCGAAAGTTCAACTTCCTGACCCCCCCCCCCCCCCCCCCCCCCGCCTCCCCCCCCCACCCACCGACACGTCACTCCAGCACTGACGTCGTGCAGGTCAGCGAGTACCTGCGCGCGGCGCTCGGCCAGCTGGACCGTGTCGCGTGGCACGACGACGGCTACATGCTGCTCGCCGCCGCGTCGTGCGCGGCGGTGGCGTCCGTGGCAAGGCTGCAGGAGGCGGCGGCGGCGGCGGGCACGGGGGGGCAGTGGGGGCCGCCTGTGGAGTCGCGGTTCGCGTACATCGCGCGCGGGGCGCTGTCGGACGTGGCTACGGTGGCGCCGCTGCACGGCGCGCAGGTGAGGAGCACTGGGGACGCGGGCAGCAGGTTGAAATTGAAGTTGAACTTGAAGTTTAAAGTCTAGATCCACGCATGGCTGCCGCCGCACGGCGCGCGCAGGTGAGCGCTGGGGAACGGGTGGGCAAAATATTGTTGAAGTCAAAGGTGAGCTTTTGCATGCAGCGGCGTTTGCGCAGGCACGGAGGCTCTGCTGCTGCACAGCGCGAAGGCGCGCCCGGTGAACGCCATGGCACGGGCGCTGGACCAAAGCGCGAGCTCGAGCTTGCTCTCAGATCTCGCTGTGCGCATCACAGCTGCTGCAGCGCCGCCCCGTTGAGCTCAGTTGTGGCGCCTCAGAGCGCTGCTGCAGCCTCGCGCGACGAGCTGTGCGTCCCACAGCCCACCCCCTCCTCCCCCTCCGCCGCTGCCTCCGCCGCCACTGCTGCCGCCACGCCGATTCTCACTGCTGCTGCGCGCGCGCCGCTGCCGCAGGTCAACGACGTCGCGTGGACGGCGGACGCGCGGCACTTTGTCACGGCGGGCGCGGACGGGCTCGTGCAGGTCTGCAGCGCGGCGTTCGCGGCGCGCGCCGCCGACGCCGCCGCCGCGTGGCCGAACGAGTGCGGCGCGGAGTTCGCCTTCCGGCCGTACGACGGCGACGCCGTGGCGCGTGCGCTGCCGGTGGGAACAGGCCGAGCCGGAGGGTTCCTGCTGGTGACGGCGCGCGGCGGCGGCGGCGGCGGCGGCGGCGCGGAGCTCAGCCTGTGGTCGCTGGCGGCGGCGCTGCGCGGCACCGGCGCTGCGCAGCTGCTGCAGACGGTGACGATCGGCGGCGGCAGCGGCGGCGGCGGCGCGGGACAGGACGACGGGGCGGCGGAGGTGCCCTTCACAATGACGACCAGCGCCGCGCGCGAGTTCCTGATCGTGGCGGACGCGCACGCGGGGCTGCTGCACCTGCTGCACCTGCGCGATGCGGCGGCGGCGGCGGCGGCGCGCTTCGACTACCTGCGCCCGTACGCGCTCGCGTACCCGGCGCTGAGCGTTGCTGCAGTGGACGCGGCAGCGGCGCCCGGCGGCGGCGGCGGCGCGGTGGAGGTCCTCGCCATGCAGTCGCGGCCCGTGCAGGTGAGGCGTGCGCACGCGGAGGCAGCTGCAGCTGCGCGCCGCCGCCGGTGCCGCTGACGTCGGCGCTGACGAGCATCAATGTTTGCGTCGTCATCATTGACTTTGGTGGCAGGCACGCGCACCTCGCAGCGGCGTGGTTGCGCGCCAGCAGCGCGCGCGCGTCGCGCCCCGCTGGTGTCATCAGCGCAGATTGGCAGTCTGCGTTCTAGCGCCGTCAGTTGTGTGCCTCCGACTGCAGGGTGAGAGTGTGACTGGACCTCGACCTACGCAGTGCCCTGCAGGTGTCTGTGAGCTCAGAATCGTGGCCTCCATGCTGCAGAACGGCTGCTCGATCAGGGGCTGCAGCGTTTGAGTAACATCATGTGCAGCACATAGCACCGCCGGCAGCAGTGCGCCGAGGCGCCTGCAGTGCCCACGCAGGGTGCAGCAGGTCTCGGGGTGGGAATATGGGTCAGGGGATAGGCTCAGCGTCCTGTCGTTCGGTGGTCTTCATACGCCAATTTTTTTTGTGACGTGCGCAACCATGCCAGCTGTGACGCGAGCGTTGTTGCTTCGCCGCCGCCGCTCAGGTGTACCGCTTGCCGCTCGATGAGGCGTATCCGCCGGAGGCAGCGGCGGCGGCGGCAGCAGCAGCAGCAGCAGCGCCGCCTGCAGAGCACGCCGCCGAAGCAGCCCCTCCGCCGGCGCCAGATGCGCCGCCCCCCGCGCTGCTCACCCCCAGCAGCCTGTTTGGCAACGGCAGCAGCGGCAGCACCGGCGCAGAGTACACCGCCGCTGAGGCGCTGCTCAAGCCGCCGACGCCGCACGCTGCGACGACGACGGCGACAGTCGTTACGGTCACGTCTGGTGGCGGAAATGCCGCCACGGACACCGGCGCCGTGCAGTCTGCCGCTGAGGCGTCCGCGAGCTTGCTGGCGACGATGCTCGGCGTGAGCCGCCAGACGGACCGGCGCGAGAGCGGCAGCAGCGATGGCGGAGTCGCTGCTGCTGCGGCAGCAGCGAGGGCGCAGGAGCAGCGCGCGCAGCACGAGCAGGAGCGTCTGGCGCAGGCGCAGTCGGAGGAAGGGCTGGCGCCGCAGCAGCGGCAGCCACAAGTGGATGAGCAGCAGGCCGCGCTGGAGCAGCAGCAGCAGCAGCAGGTCGTCTTGCAGCAGCAGCACGAGCAGCAGCGAGAGGAGGCGCAGCGGATGGCGGCACTCAAGGCGCAGGAGCAGATGCTGCTGGAGCGGCAGCAGCGGCAACAGCTGGAAGCGCTGAGGCAGCAGGCGATGCAGCAGCAGCAGCAGCAGCAGCGGCAGCAGCAGGTGCTGCAGCAGCAGCAGTGGCAACAGCAGCAGGCAATGCCGCGACAGTTGCAGGACGAGTCCTCCGCGCAGCCGCAGCTGCTGCTGCCGCCTGGCGTAAGCGTCAACCACGCCGCCACGCTGTCTTTGCAGAGCATCCTGATGGGCGGCGCACCCGCCGGCGGCGGCAGCAGCGCCGGCGGCGACACCAGCAGCGGCGTGGCGACGGCGGGCTCCACGTCGCCGTCGCAGTCGTGGGATGGCGGCGGCGGCAGCGTCTCGCAGGCAGAAAGCACCGCCAGCGGCAACGGAGCGGCGCAGGTGACACACCCGGCAGCGATGACCGCTGGCACGGGCAGCAGCGGCAGCGGCGCGGCGCTGCTGCAGGCGCTGCACCGCGCCGCGGCGGCGGAGGGCAACGGCGCTGCGCGTGCAGCGCCGGCGGCGTCAGAGCCACGAGAGCTCGGCGAGCACGGCGGCGTGTCGTCGCCGTCGTCGTTGACGCCGAGCGCGCTGCCGCGGCGGCTGCGCGCGCCCGTCGCGGTGGCCGGCGCGCGCGCGACGCCGCCCGTGCCGGAGGCCGGCACGCCGCCGCGCTCGCGCGGCAGCAACCGCAGCCCGCTGCCGGCGCCGACGCCCACGCCCACGCCCGCAGTGCTCAGCAGAGCCAGCAGCGTGGCGGCAGCGCCGGGCGAGGAGTTCAGGACTGGCGGCGGCGGCGGCGGCGGCGCGTCCGAGCGCCATCACGTCGCCCCCGGGGAGATCACGCAGCTCGCCATGTCGCTGGAGCGCGCGCTGCGGCTGGCGGTGGCGAGCGGCGCGGCGCTGCCCGGCGGCGGCGGCAGCGGCGGCGACAGCGCCGTCACGGCGGCGCCGTCGCCGCTGCTGGCGCCGCCGCCGCCGCCGCCGCCGGTAGACGAGGAGGCGCTGCGCGCGGCCGTCGCCGCGGAGGTGTCGGAGGCCATCAAGAAGGAGGTGCACGCGACCATGATGCCCATGATGGCCAAGGTGGTGGCGCACGCGCTG
This sequence comes from Tribonema minus, assembly GCA_017506865.1. NCBI lineage: Eukaryota > Xanthophyceae > Tribonematales > Tribonemataceae > Tribonema > Tribonema minus. The sequence goes on from JAFCMP010000346.1 coordinate 163,620, forward strand.
TCGCAGGGCGTGCGGCCACGGCTGGACGCGCTGGCGCCGGCGCTCGCGGCGCAGGTCGCCGACGCGCAGGCGCGGGCGTCTGTGGAGACTGCGGTGAGCGCTGCCGCCGCTGCTACTGCCTCACTACCATGCACCGCTGCTTCCACTCCGTCGTACTCAGTGTTGCTTTATCATGCCAGTGCAAGTCCTGTGTACGCATTTGAACGTCGCTGTTGCCTTGCTGCTGCCGCTGCTGCCGGCGCATGCGTGTTCATCGTGTTGGAGGTCGTTGGCGGGATGATGGTCAACATGGGGGCTGCGCACCTGGGTTGGATGCGCTGGCGCAGGCAGCTCCGGCGCAGCGCTGAGCACCCACAGCGTCGCTGCTCAAAGCTGCCATGCCAAATTGGCACGCCGCGTGCTTACCTGGGCCTCGCACACGTGCTACATACTGCAACTGTCTCGTCAAGCATGTTATCGCGCACCGCCGGCGTATCGTCCTTTCACGTCAAACCTATTGCGCTGATCTGCCTCTTTTGCCCCCTTCAGGACGCGGTGCGCAAGGCGATAGCGGACGGCAGCGCGGATGCCGCCGCCGCCGCTGCCGCCGCGCTCTCTGCGCCGCTGGCGGCGGAGCTGCGCGAGTGCGTGCGCACGCAGCTGCTGCCGCCGCTCGAGGCGGCGACGCAGCGCGCGTTCGCGCAGATGGGCGCGGCGCTCGCGCGCGGGCTCGCGGCGGCCCCGCTGCTGAGCGCTGAGGCCGGTGAGACAATGTTCAACTTGAACTTGATGGTGGATGATCGCGTCGCCTGTGCTGCTTGGCGTGCATCGCAACTGCACTGCACAGTTGTAGTGCATTATGCATCAACGGGTTACTTCGCGCGCAGACCAGACCTTGGTCACTTAACGCAGAGGCGAACGACGTGATCACTGTCACGCGGCGGCACCTCGCGGCAAGCAACTACTGTCAATCAAGCACTTATCCGAGCACGCTGCGCGCGACTCGCTACACGTTGTCGCGCAGGCGCGGAGGCCGCAGCGGCGCGCGCCGACACCGCTGCGCTGCGCGCCGCCGTCGCCAAGCTCTCCGACCAGGTGACAGAGCTCAGGGGCACGGTGGACGCGGCGGCGGCGGCGGCGGCGGAGGCAGCGGCAGCAGCGGTGGCGCGGCCACCGCCGCCGGATGCCGGCGCCATCGTCGCGCAGCCGCCACCGCCGCCGCCTTCACAGCTGCAGGTCAAGAACGAGATACACCAGCTGCTGCTGGAGAGCAGGTGCGTGGTGCTGCAAGCAAGGGGGGGGGGGGGGGGGGTACGCTTGAAACTGATTGCACCACCTTGATGTTTGAAGCAGAATAGCGTTTAGATGGTACTTGAAACAGACGTCTCATCACCTCACATATACAGTACGCATGCGCCCATGAGATGGAATGCATACCCGCGGGGTTGCCAGGAGCGCTGCCAACCCTAACCCTAACCCCAAGCGCGATGGCCGTTTGCACTGCTCAGCGCTTGAAGGCGCCGATCGCATGTCGTTCGCCGTATGCTGCCTTTGTGCGCAGCATCCGAGGGCGCGCTCGCCGAGCTTTGACTCGTGCCTACCTACGTACCTTGCGCTGCTAGGGTTAGGTTAGGGTTAGGTTAGGGTTAGGATTAGGGTTAGGGTTAGGTTAGGGTTAGGATTAGGGTTAGGGTTCGGTAGGTCCAATCTTTCTTTGTGTAGCGCCAATGTGCACGCCCCACGCACTGGCACGGTAGACCCTCAACGCTCGCATTCGAAGCGCTGGGGTGCTGCCTAAGCATGTCCTTAGGGTTAGGGTTAGGTGCAGGTGTGAGGAGGCGCTGACGCGCGCGCTGTTGCGCTATTCCCTACCAAGCTCGCGTTCGCATGCTCCAGGAGGATGCTCGCACGCGCAGCTCATCCCCTACAGTGACGCACGCGGGATCGCTGCACGACGCATGTGCGTCAAGAGGGGGAAGTCGAGCCTGCGCTGCGCCACGCTGTGCGCCTGACCTCTGCATGCGTTCTTTGTGCGAGAGCGCACGCACGCGCTGTGAAGGCCGCTCCAGAGCAGACGTGCGCGCGAACGCTGCACAGGAGGCGCTGACGCCGCTCACTCGACTCATGCCTACATGCCTTGCGCTGCTCATGCGCCATCAGGACCTCGCTGACGATGTGCGCGCGCGCACGCTGCTGTCTCGCGCGCGCGTGCGCTCAGGTTTGAGGAGGCGCTCACTTCCGTGGTCGACCCATACCTGCATGCCTTGCGCTACTCAGTTCTCCTTGATCCTCTAATTACTAATGACAATCCTATCCAATTCCGTGCTCGAACGCACACCGCCTGACCCCTGCGCGCAGGCTCGAGGAGGCGCTCACGCGCGTGGTCGCCCCATACCTACATGCGTTGCGCTACTCAGTTCCCCTTGATCTCTAATTACCAGTTACAATTCTATCTAATTATGCGCTTGCGCTGCCGAACCCGCACGCGCGCGCGCAGGTTTGAGGAGGCGCTCACGCGCGCGCTGTATCGACTCATACCTACATGCCTTGCGCTACTCACTTCCTTTCAATCCTACTGTATCTAATTATGCGCTCTTGTGTTATGCGCTCTTGTGTGCGCTGCCTGACCCGTGTGCACGTAGGTTCGAGGAGGCGCTCACGCGCGCGCTGTCTGCGGGCGACCTGCCGCTGGTGGTGTCGGTGTGCAAGCGCCTTGACTTCAACGCCATCCCCGCAGTGCTCAGCCAGCCGGTGCTGTTGTGCCTGCTGCAGCAGGTCAGACGCGCGCGCGCTCCTCGGCATACGCCCCGCACACATCGTCGGCACAACGTCACAGAAGCGCAACATTCAAAAATGGAATTTGAAGTATGCGCCTTGCAGAGTGCGTGGCACAAGCCGAAAAGCGCTCTCTCTGCTCAGCCAGCCGGCGCTGCTGTGCCTGCTGCAGCAGGCCAGGCACGTGCGCTTGTTGGTGTTTGAGCGTAGTATGGCGTGCCGTCATGCCTACAAGTGGCCAACAGCAGGGCTTGAACATTCTACATACCTGCAGAACTCTTGTATGTCATGCAAAACGAGTGTCACATTCGCAACACTACCATCTGCAACGGGCATGGCCATATCATGGTGACAGCACCAGCTCTCGTCCGATCGCTGAAGTTAAGCACCCTTGAGCGGAGCGAGTACTACGGTGGGGGACCACGTGGGAAGCCTCCGTGCTGTACTCTTTTCTATTTTCATCTTTTTTTAGAAAAAGAAAGAAAATGCCTTCCTAAGGAAAACAGAACAATTTTTTGGCCGTATGGTGGCCTCTGAACTCGATTCCCCGGTAGCGATGATTTCATTCTTCGGATGCGAAAGCGGCGTCTGTCAACGATAGCATCATATGCCACGTGCTACAGCAAAACTTGCGGCCAAACACCATTTTGCCATCAACACCACGCCTGCACTCGCACGTCACTATCGCTGGCGTCACGCTCACCGCTATCAAGTACCTACCAGTAGCGCTGACACGTCGCGCACTTGTCGAAACAGGCTGTCCAGGGGGGGCGCACGTGCACTCGCAAACACTGACGCCGCGATCGCCGCTCGCCGCTTTCCACCTTGTACCTGTCTGTAGCACTCACAGCTTGTGCACTTGTACACCTGCCACTAGTGCTCACGAGTTGTGCACCTGTCTGCCCGTCAGTAGCGCTGACATCGTCAACTTTCTACCCGTCAGAAGCGCTGACACCTTGCGCGCTTGCCTACCTGCCTGGCAATAGCGCTGACATCAACATCTTGTGCACTTGTCTAAATGTGACGTTCTCGGAACGCGCCGCAGCTGAGCACGGACATGTCGACGGACCTGCCGTTCAAGCTGGCGTGGCTGCAGTTGTGCGCCGTGGTCTGCCTATCAGCAACACTGACAAGTTGTGCGCTTGTCTGTCTATCAGTACCATTGACGTCTAGTGCACTGTCCCGAATGCGCCATCCCGCAATTCGCCGCAGTTGAGCACGGACATGTCGACGGACCTGCCGTTCAAGCTGGCGTGGCTGCAGGCGTGCGCCGTGGCGCTGAGCCCGCGCGACCCGCTCATCAAGGCGCACGCCGCCGGCATTCTTGCTCAGCTGAAAGCGGCCGTCGAGCAGGTGACGTTTTGTATACCACCGTGTGTTTCTGATGCTATTCAAAACGAATCAAAAGATTTCGTAGAGCTAATGTTGGTGTGATTCCTTGATCTGATTCCACTGATCGAAGCGGTGTTGAGGTTTGGAGTTGACGATGCAGGGTGTCTTAGTGATATTGGCGGCGCGTGTGATTGAGCAGTGTTGAAGTTTGGAGTTGGAATTGCAGGGTGTCTCTTTTAATGGCGCCACACAGTGGCGCGTGACCGGAGGCTGTCGTGAGCAGGTGATTTGGAGCAGTGTTGAGGTTTGGAGTTGACGTTGCAGGGCGTATCTGTTGCGCGTGCCCTCGGAACTTGGTGTGGTCAATGTGTGTTGGTGATCGTCCTGACCAAATTCGTGTTGTGTTCGCATTTTGCCAGTGACCCATGACATGTCCTTATTTGACAACTTCTATTTGGTTTGTGTGTGCTGGTGCAAGGCTCCAGTACGTTGGTTGGCTGTCTGGCATGTACTTGCAGTAGATCACACGCAAGAGGTACATAACTCCTGCGCTGTACTCTGCGTGTACCGGCCGTGAACGCGCAGGTCGTGCCCGCGCTGACCGCCATGGGCGGCCCGAGCTCCACCGCCGTACGCACGCTGCTGCTCATCATCAACAGCCACATGGCGAGCGTGGCGGGGCACTGATGCTGCCCAGCGAGCGGACTGACGGAGCGGCAGCAGCAGCAGGTGCCGCCGCAGCGGAACGAGCCGCCGCCGCAGCGAGAGCGCGCAGAGAAGTGCGCATCCGGGGTGCCTGCATGGGGAATGCGGGGGGGTTGGGGGGGGGGCGGGCACGCGGCATGCGCGAGCTACGGCCCTGCATTTCAGCCATTACTTCAAGTTGAAGTTCCAGAGTGGTGCCCGTGCCCGTGCCCTCGACTAAGTGCCTGCCAATCAAATGCACGAGCAACTGTCTGCCATTTCGTGATCCCGCTTGTTTCAATGACCCTGCAAGGTGTTTGAGATCAGCGATTTCCATCCTCATGGACTAACAAGTCACCACACTCCCATGATTGGCATGCTCGGGTGTACGGTGAGATGAAGCGCGTAAACACCTGAACTGGACTGGGCAACTGGCAACCCTGCTGCGCACGCCAGCATCACATGACGAGCACATGGCGAGAGATCGCATTGCCGTAGTACAGCTTAACAGCGCACTGCAAAGCTGGAATGGAAATCTGCAGCCGCGCCAGCACACCAGATCCGGCATCGCATTCTGGTCATGGCATGCGGCGCCGTTACAGAAACTTCAAACCTTTTGACTGAGACAAGATTCAAGTACCCGAGAGAACGAAAGGACCAGAGAGCGGGAAGAGGATGTGAAAACGTAATCGCTGACCGGGGGGGACGTATTGAAAGGGAGAGGAGCGCAAGGCTGTACAACCGCCGCGTGCAGCAGAAAACTTCAAGGCTTTACCGGTACACCTGATGACTACAATGCGCTCTGTGCGCGCGCGCTGCGGCTGTCAAGCATGCGCGAGCGCACAGCGCGCGCGATGCGCACGTTCTGAGCAAAGCTGTCATCGTACGCATGCGCCGTCGCATGCACCCTTGCGCAGCGCGCTGTGCAGTCGGTCGCCAGCGCAGCTCGACGCGCAGCAGCGGCAGCAGCGCAGCGCCTCGCGAGCGACAGCGGCGCGCACTGCTGCGCAGCCTCCGCCCGAAAAACCACACCTGTGTGGCTCTTTCTGGCTGCGGTGTGGTGATTGCGTCCGCAGCACGCACTCTTGCGCGTTCTGCGACGTGCAGAATGTTCTGGTCCTCGAAGACCGGTCCGCTGAGGGGCGCGCGTGCGGCGCGCGCTCTCTCCTCGGCAGCCGGCCGCCGCAGCAAACTGTGTAGTGCCACAACAACACTTGTGATACAATGACCCCCACCGCAATGGCGTGCGACAGCGCCCAGCACCAGCACCAGCCAGCAGGCGCACCGCATCTTCTGGCCGTGTTCGGCCATCTGTGCGGCGGCCGTGCCGCACTTGCGGTCACGCCCGCACGTCAGCTCTCTGACGTTGTGATGCTGCGGCGGCCGCTGCTCTGACGCGCTTCCGCGGCGCGGCCCCTCTGGTGCAGATGGCAGCAGCTGCCGCTGCCAGCGCCGCTGCTGCAGCAGCACTTCGCCGCCGCCGGCGCCGCCGAGCGTGCTCTGGCGCCGCTGCTGCGCCCATTGTGGCGCATTGAGCGGGACGCCACCGCTAAGAAGCAGGGCTTGTGGACTAGGGCTAGCAGCCGCCTTCCACCTCCCACACCTCGTTTAAAACGTCGATCACATCCGGCAGCGCTATGGGACCCGGCAGCTCAAACGTGCGCTGCATGCCCGCGAGCCCCTCCACCAGCTGCTCGAACGGCGGCGGCGACGGTGCGCGCGGCCGCGGCACGCGCCGCACGCGCCATCGCGCCCGCGCCGCCTCCCACCGCTGCAGCCCAACGCTCCGAAACTGCATCCCTTCGCATCCGCCCTCCGCCCCGCTGCTGCCGCCGCCGCTGCCGCCGCCATCACCGCCGCCACCGCCGCCTCCGCCGCCGCCGCCGTCGCCATTGCTGCCGCCGCCGCTGCTGCTGTAGCTGTCTCCGTTGCCATTGCTGCTGCCAACGCCGGCGCCGCCGCTGGCGGCGGGCACCCACCAGTCCGCCTGCTGCGGCGCTGCGGCGGCGATGCGCGCGACCTCCCACGCGCCGCCGTTTGGGTGAAGGTGCACGTGCAACCACGCCAGCACCTCTTCGAGGGCGCGCGCGTCGCTCAGCAGCTGCTTAGGAGTGGCCACTGGCACAGCGATCGTGCGCGTTGTGGCGGCGGCGAGGCTCGACGACGGCGCTGCTGCCGCTGCTGCGCCGCCGCCGCCGCCGCCGCTGCAGCTCGGCGATTGCCGTTCGTCAAGCGCGTCGGAGGCAGGCGCCAGGTACAGCGTAGGCGTGCACGTGAATCCTAAGGGAGGTTCTAATGAGCGCGCAGGAGAGATGGCGACGACAGCGTCCAAAGCCGCGTCCTCGCCTGCGCCCGCCGCCGCTGCCGCCGCCGCGCCGCCGCCGAACCCCAGAACCCCCACCCGCGCCAGCAACAGCGTGTTCCTCATGTAGTTGGCGGTGGTGAGGACGGCCGTCACGGCGGATGACAGGTGCTTGCTGTTCAGGGGTTCGTGTGAGGCTGCGGTGGGCGCGCCTGGCGGCAGCACGTCGCACACGAGCACGATGAACCCTGCCTGCACCAAGGCATCTGCCAGGTGCCGCGTGTGACCGCCGCTGCCGCCGCCTACTCCGCTGCTGCTGCAGTGTGTGTCAGCGCTATCGCTCAGCAGGATGACGCTGGACATGCGCTGTGCAGCGTGCGCGGCGGGGCGTGCTGGGTCGATCAGCAGCGCGGCGCTGCGGCCGTCCACGGTGATGCACTCCTCGGCGGCCGCAGGCGCCTGTGAATCAGACAAGAAATGAGCGAGGAAAGGCAGCGCCATGACTTAGCGCACAGCAATAGCGGGCACAGCATTGCTTGCCCCTGCACGTCGCAGACGACGCAGACGACGCAGACGAGGCGGTTATTGGTCATTACAGTGGCATGTTCTGGAGTGCTTATAGCTCCGACACGACCTACTACAACCCACAACATGTCTTACGCGCTAACTTCTACACCATGCAGACAAGTTGGCAGCGTCACCTTGCTCTCCATGGACCCAATTGTCGCTGAGTGCGGGAGCCAGACTAGGCCTGGCTTGAGAGTGGGAGCCTAGTGCAGCAGAGTAATCCGCAGAGCCTCCTTCGCTGACAGCATGACACTGTGTGAGCTGCAGATATGGATGCATGTCTCCGCCAACGCCATCACGTCTGTGTGTGTGTCCCGGGGTCGTTCGTTGGTTTCCCGATTTGCACTGAAACCTCTTCCGGTTAAAATCGATAGACGCACGTCAAGCATTGCATCACACGCAGGCAGCGAGGCGACCTCTACATGGACACGGGGCAGCAGCTGAAGGTCATACAGGAACGCAAAAGGAGCACTCATTCGAAGCAGCCCGGGGCAGCAGCATGGGCTTGGCTGTGTCATCTATGAACTCAACAGGAGAGCAGGACCTTGATGATAGCTGGCACGTTGAAAGACCCTTAACGTGCTGCCAGCACGACTTCGGGCTTGCAAGCATGGTGAGCACCATAATCGCACCGTCAAATCGCGTTGGCTACCTTGTTGACTTGTGCCCAGTGGGGGATAGGAATGGCAGCGCATGTCTCACACACGCCAAGAGGCTCTCTGACAGGCGTTGACTGACTTGACAGCCTAGCCATGGAGCCTCTGCGACTTTTGTACAGAGAGTCAGTGGAATGATTCGCCCCGCATTGCTCATGCTGCAGCATCAGCCTGATGTGCTGTTGGTACGGCTGCGCCATCTCTGATTGAAGCCCTTCAGACCTCAGTTGTAGGTGGGATTTGCCTACCCAAGTGTGCATCCTCTCAGTGTGAGCCGCCTGTGGAGTCTTGCCTACAGCATGGTTACGCACCCGAGCAGCAGCGGCGCACGCCACCCTGGTCGCAGCATGCCCCCCACGGCCAGCAAGTCGCTCCATTGCTCCCCCTAAGTTCCCCCTGACTGCTGAATGACAGGGACTGACACATTCTTGTATCCAGCATCTCAAATAAATTAGATATCAGAGTGTGATTGACTGACCCAGATATGCAACAGCGCAGCATCCAAGCTCCATGGCTCTGCATGCCTGACCAGCCCCCCCCCCCCCCGCCCCCCCCTCCCCACTCGCCCCATCGGCAGCACTGCAACAAGCGCCGCGCGCTAAGCCTCATCAAGTCGGACAGCAGCCGGCACGCCGCGGCGGCCATGCGCCGGCACGCGAGCGAAGGGCAGGTGGAGATGAGCAAGAGGGCGTGCCGAAAGCAGCACCTCGGCGCTACCGGCGGCGGCGGCGGCGACGATGACTGGGGGTTTTGGGTGGACGAGGACCACCCCGATGACGAGACCACAGACTTCTCACTGCCGCTGGTCCGCCGCCTCAGGTGCGGCACGCTCTCCTAGTGTGTTTTCTAGGTGTGGCACGGTCTTCGACCGTGGTGTCTGCTTACACAGAGCGGCGATCACGGTTATTGGTGGAAGGCACTTGCGGCTGACCATCCCTTGTCACCTAGAGCTCTACGATCTTTTGATTCGTTTTCATGTGTACGGTGGGCGTGCACGGTCTCCGACTTTGGCTCATGTCTTGTGCATATGGTCAGGATGGGTGTGTGCGCATCCGCGCGCGCCGGCAGCAGTGGCGCGGCCGGCAGCGCCCCTCGCGCTGGAGTGGTAGTGGCTGCGGCAGACCACGTGCCGCAAGCTGGCTGCCCGCAGGTCAAACAGTGCACCAATGCCGCTTGGACGTTTGAGATCTGCAGAGCGTCAGGCACAGCAACGCATGGCGGCAGTACGCCAGCAGGCAAGCAACCACACGGGCCCCCGGCGCTGTGAGATGAACCACGAGGTTTCCACAAAGCCATCTGCGCCAGCACACAAACCGCACAACCTATCTCTTCCCCAGCCCCTGCCAACATTACATCTGCAGCTCTCACTGCTTCGTTCCCTCGTCCCACTCACCTCCTCCCCCCTTCCCCCCCCCGCCCCCCCCCCGACCCCCCCCGCGCAGCTGCCCGTCCCTCTCCGACCTCCCCCCGTACGTCCTCGAGGAGGCGCTGCCGAACCAGGCGCTGTGGCACCTCACGGCGGGGCGCCGCCCGCGCCAGCCGCCGTCCGAGCGCGCGCACTTCGAGCGCCTCTGGGAGTCCAACTTTGCGCAGAGCGAGGTCCGCTACCGCGAGCCAGCCGCAGCAGCAGCGCCGCGCTGCGCGGCGCGCCGCGTGCTCCTCAAGGGCCCGAGCCCTTGCCTCGGTGCGTCGGTCAGCAAGTCGTTCCTGTGCCCCGGCTGCGGCGGCACCGCGCAGCTGCGCCTGCACGTCGACGGCTTCCGCGTCGTGCAGGGCGGCGGCGGCGGCGGCGACGGCGGCGCGCGCTGCCGCCGCCCGCACGCCGAGTACCTCATCCTCGTCGAGGTCGGCGAGTTCACTTTCGGCGCGTGGAAGCGCTTCACGGACTTTGCGCGGCTCGCCGCGGCGATCGCGCGCCCGGAGCTGCGCGGCCACTTCCGGCGCTCGCTCGTGTCGTGGGGCGCGGTGCTCGCGCGCCAGCGCTGGGCGCGCTGCCTCGAGCACGAGTACCTCAGCGTCAAGTGCCTGCTGCTGCAGAGATTCTTGCATGACCTGGTTTTCGACTCTACCGCGCCTTCGCCGCTGCGCTAGTTCATCGGCTTCCAGTGAGCGCCGCTGCTGCTGCAGGGGGGAGGGGGAGCAATGGCAGCAGCGCTCCACAGGACTTGGGGGGGGGGGGGATGCACCGGAGGGGGAGGAGGAGCAGTGGCACAGCAGGTGGTGTGCGCCTTTGGATGAGCGCCGCTGCCACAGCGCTGAGCTGCTGCAGCAATGCCCTCGCAGTCGCAGCGCGCACGGGCGGGAGGGTGGTGTGGAGGGGGGGGGGGGGGCTGGGGGGGGGGAGGGGGCCACGCAGGCGCGGAGAACGACAGCAGGAGATCTGCTCCAGCAGCGCTGTCGCCTGCAGCTCACGAGCAGGTGCGTGGCCACCGCGGCGGACATTGGCGCCCGCTGCTGACGCAGACAGCCGCCGCATGCGGGGCACGCAAAGGGGAGGGAGAGGGGGGGGGGGCTTGGCTGCTTGCTCCAGGCCAGTGGTGGCAGGCTTTTCTTTTTTTTCTTGCCTCTTTTTCCCAACGGCACGCTGCCAGATTGGTGCGACGCAAGACAGAAGGGGGCATGGGGGGGGGGGGGGGGGCTTGCACCGCGCGTGTATTTTGTGTGTGTTTAGGCCGGTACCTACGGTAGCGGCGCCGCGTGTGATGTGTGTATATATCTGTGGACGCGCGCGCGTGTGTGTGTGCATTTGACTTTCTCTGGGGGGGGGGGGGTCTGCGGTCGACATTCCCGCGCCCCCGCACGAGATAGTAGATGTGAGATTCGTTGACAGTGTGAGAGGGAGAGACACAAGAATCAAAACGCAAGATCGCCGGTACTACAATGTAGAGGGGGAGCGCGCGGCCTCCGGCCACGGCCTCCCTTCAGGGCTACGCGATAATGCGCCACGCGGGCAAAGCACGACCGCCCCACAACGCAGCGGCGGCCAGCAGCAGCGGCGGCGGCGGCAGCGGCGGCGGCGGCAGCGGCGGCGGCGCACCATGTACAAAGGGGCCGGTGCACAATGTAATGCGCACCCCCCTCCCCTGCGTCGCCGCCGCCGCCGCCAGCACCGTGTGCGTTTCCCCTCGGGAACCGCGCGCCGGCGCCGTTTCTGACGTGCTGCAGCTAGGGTTATGGTTCAGGGCCTTGCCCTGCCTGTGTACCTTAGCGCGCGTTGGTTTGAGGGTGGGGGAAGGCGCGGCGCTCGTTCATTTCACACTGCCGTTAGAGAGTGCGCCGCTTGCGAATACAGTTCACATCAAGATGCGCTGTGCACGCCGCGGGGGCTGGCCGCGTTTCTGGCTCGCCCCCCCGGCCCACGCTTTTCCACTAGAGCTCTTACAATACAATCAAGAGTGATACACGCACGGCGGCGCGCGTGCGATGCTGTTCTTGTGCCGGCTGTGCTGCTCTTCATGGCCTGCAGGCATATCACAAGTGTTGTTCAATGACATGGCATGTCCTCGAGAGCTGATTGCCTGCACTTTTTCATGCGTATGAACCTGTGTCATATCATCACTCAATGTTCGATGCAAGGGCCTTTCAGTGGCAATGAAATGTAGTTCTGTGGCTATGTATTGCGGGAACACCAGGCATAGGCTACAGTAACAAGCGGTAAACCAAGGTTTTAACCTTGGTACACATGACTGAACACAGTCACATGGGCGGGGGGATGGGGGGGGGAAGGGGGGCAGCCATGTACGATGGGAGATTAATCGGCTGTTCGAGTGGTCTTGTCGGGCATATGGTCATGATTGATTGGCTGTCACCAGAGGGCGTGGCACCACGATAAGATGGCCTGGAGATACTTGTGATCTTGTCATCATGAAGGCCCCAACTCGAAGGGAGGCCGGGTGTCCTACGCATTCTAGGGTTTACTCCTATGCAGCAGCCTGCTGGAGGTACAAAAAGTTTGCATGGCGGTGCATGTTGGACTGCCTTCCAATCCACTCGACCATTGCCATTGAAGTTGAGATCAGAAACGTGAGCAACCTCAAGCTGAGGTCACAGTGGTGAGTGCACTCACGATGATGGGCAAGGGCACAAACTGACACACAACAATTTGAAGTTGGTCCTTGAAACAAATGCGAAGATTTGCCATGACTGTGATCGAGTGGATGCCGCGATTGCTGACCGCAGGTCATCCGAACGCTTCTGTGTTCACGGCATCGCTGTGCAAAGCACATCGTGGTATAGTTGGCTTTGTTGTAAAATCGATTTTACAACAAAGCCAACTATACCACATCGGTGCATCAACTTCAAAACCCGCGCAGACAAACTGCAACTGCAACTACTGGTCCTGTTGGCTCTCACAACCGGCGCCGGAATGTGCTTCATAATGGCGCCTTCGAACATGACACACCACCACACATAGGGCCACCATGACCCAACTGGTCTTTGCATAACGCACAACTGCAAGCGGTGACTTGCCATGCTTGCTCTTGCCAAAACGCAGCAGACCCCCGCATCACATGGGAAAACACAGAACATGCCTTGCCGTGACTGCGCCGTAATGGCGCGTAATCGAGCGCGTCAGCAGCGCTCAGCACGGCTCAACGCGCTTGTAGATGTACACCCGCGCCTGCAGGGGTGCAGCAGGGGCAACGGGCGCAGGTACGGCTTGAGGAGAGGGACAAGAATAGTACACATATGGACCTGGAGCAGCGTCGGCAGCACTAGCGGTTGTGCCCCCGCCCACCCCCTTCCTGCCAGCTGTCAAACAGCAAGCTGGAATGTAAACGCAGGACCACAGGCACGAAAAAAGGGCGGCAGGCAAGCGCAACGGATGACCCGAAGGTACGAGCGATGTCAGGTGGCACGTCAAGTCATATGAAGCAGTGTGGTCATCTGAAGCAGTGTTGGCAGGTTGCACGGCGTGTGCGCCTATGTAGCTGCGCACATGCGGCATGGATGTGAGCGCAAGAGGGGCAACAAGGGGGGAAACGGCGGCATCAGGGGGCCGAGGCTGCGCACAAGAAGATCAGACGATGCACTTGCTGTCAAAGTTGGTCTACGAGAAGAGATATGACGTCAAGCGCATGGAAACCGCAGAGAGGTTATCGTGCACGACGGCGAGGAGAGAGAAGGGGGCCAGCAAGACGTATGTCCCCTTGCAAATGTGAAGTGGTGAGTGTGCTGATGCAATGCGGGAAGTTCACCACGTGCCAGCTGGTCTTGAATCTGCCATCATGCATGTGCCCTACGGGCCCCTGCCGTCTGGTTGTGAACTGTTTTGTCAAACATAACAGCATCTAATGGACCCCAAAAACGTAAAAGATAACATGCGGAGACACGCATGCACCATTCGCGGCAGCATGAACCCTGTTGTCGTCGGAGGGCTCACCATCTGCCAGCTCATGCGGAAGAAGCCGTCGTGCACGAGGCGCAGCGCCGGCGCCGCCAGCGCGCGCAGGCTCACCACGCGCGCGCCCACGCGCAGCCGCGCCGCCGCCTCCGCGAGCGCCTCCACCATGGGCGCCGAGAACAGCAGCGACGCGCAGTACACGATGTCGGCGTCGCGCCACGCAGCGCTGCTCAGCGCAAAGATGTCGCCGCAGTCAAGCGCGACGCGCGCGCCGGAGAGCGCGCCACGCAGGCACGCGGCCGGCGGCGGCGGCGCGCGCGCGGCGCGCTGCTGCTGCTGCTGCTGCTGAGGCAGGGGCGCGGCGGGCTCGTCGCCATCGCCGGCGCTGGTGGGCACCGCGCTGCCGTCATTGGCGCTGCCGCTGTCGCCGCCGCTGGCGCAGCGTCCGTCAGCGCCTGCGCCGCCGCTTTTGCTACTGCATTCACCACCGCCACCGCCGTCGCCGCCGCCGTCGCCGCCGTTGCTGCTGCTACTGCTGCTACTGGTCAAGGTGCTGTCACCATCACCGCTGCTGTGCGTTTCGTCTGAACAGTCGGCAGCGCGATCACTGCTGCCGCCGCACGCATTGCCATCAGACGCTGGTGCAGCATCTGCAGCAGCTGCGGCCGCCGCATGTGTGCGCAGCGCAGCGTGGCCGTCAGCCGTCAAGCGTAGCCGCGCATCAGCAGCAGCGCAGCGCTGCAGCAGGAAGCGCGCGAGCGTGCCGTGTCCCCGCAGGCTCGCCTTGTACGCCCTGTGCCCGAGGCGCACCACCAGGCACGCTGCCAGGGCTTCCGTGCTGACGCCGCCGCCAGCGCCGCTCTCGCCGCTACTGCCGCCATTGCTGCCGTCACTGTTGCCGCCACCACCACCATCACTGCTGCCGTCGCCGCCGCCGCCGCCGCCGCTGTCGCCGCCGCCGCCGCCGCCGCCGCTGCCGCCGCCATCACTGCCGCCGCCGACGCGACCTTGCGTCTCCTGCACGAGTATGTCGCAGATGGCATCCTCGAGAGCCTGCGCAGTCACGCCCTCCGCCGCAGCCGTTCTCTTGCCACCACTGCGCCTGGGCACTGCTGCCTTGCGCGCACCGGCGGCAGCAGCGGCTGCCGGCGGCAGCGGCGCCTCCAGAGCGCCCTGCGCCAGCGCCAGAAACGAGTCCGCCGCCGCCGCGAGGCCGTCCACCAGCTCTATGCCGTGGCAGCGGGAGAGCAGCGGGTACACCAGCGCCGCAGTTAGCACGGCCTGCGAGGCAGCGATGACAGCGATAGAGCTCTGTGATGGTCATTATTGCAGCACGTGACAACTCTGACGGAGAAGTGCAAGCGCCTGGAGGAGACCATAGCTGAGCAATGCTGCTGCTGAGTGCAGTGCGCATCGCCGGGGTGCAGCCGAGGTGGTCGTGTGGGGACGATTTGGTAGCGTGGAAGCGAAAATGCCATCTGACACTTAAGCAGCTGTTGTCAATGAGAGCATGCTGCCGTTTGGCTGAGCCTTTGAACGTGCAAACCATCTGTGCATTAATGGAAGAGGCACTGCACGGCGTCGTTGACAGTTCAATGTCGCTTGTTCTGCACATCTGAAACTTGCAATACACGCACAAATTCGTCACTGTGTCATGTCGTCAGTGTGCACGACTGAGATTGAAACTGCACACGTTGCACACACCTTGCCCCTGCCACTGCCGAGGTCCACAAACACCTCCCCTGGCTGCGGCGCCACCAGCTCCAAGATCTTCACAAAACTCTTGATATCCACCTCGCCGTAGGTCAATGATGCGCTGTCAGTGCTGCTGTTGCCACGCCTGTATGAGGCAGAGATGGCCATGCCATCGTGCGCGGCAGCTCTGCTTGAGAAAGCCCAGTTTAGCAGCTCGATGGTTGAATGACACCTCTGCGCGTGGACTTTCCTGTCCGATGACATTCACCAGCAGCCAGTCGCGGGCACATCAACTAGCAGACGTTGACGACCTGCTGTGAGCCCGCATGGTGGCTGCACGCAACAGGCTGAGTCCAGGGAAGGAGTTGAAGTTGCAGTTGGCCAACGAAAAGCTGAAGTTCCCAGATGCTGTGTCATCACTCAGGCGTGTGACCGACTGACAGCACGCATAAAGCATCGTTGCCGCGCTGTTTAACATCCTTGGCATGTTGCGAGCCTGGAGTGCTTGAAAAAAGTACAGAGCATATTTAAGAACCAAAGCAACAGCACACATCATCATCATCATCCATCAGCCACCAACGAAAAGCAGCACACCGAGGCATAATCTGTTCTGCTGAAATTCGCATTTACAATGCGCCGGTACCCATTTTTCTGACTTGTGCAGGGTCCATTGACTCAATCTTGCCAAGCGCCGCGAGAAAATTCCCCGCCGCTTGTGCTGCAAGCAGCTCCTCCGCCACCGCTGCCCCTGCACCTCCTAGCCCTAGGGCTTCTGCACCCTCAGCATCGGACGAGTCACTGTCCTCATCAGAATCGCTACTGCTGCTGCTGCTGCCGCCGCTGCTGCTGCTGCTGCCGCCGCTAATGCTGCTGCTGCTACCTTCGGCGCCTGATGCGCTGGCGATTTCGCCCTCCTCCAGCAGCGGCCGCGGCGGCGCAACTTCCTGTACCAGCGTAGGATAGTCCGTCGCCTCCTCAGGAAGTGCAACGAAGACCGTAGGGTACTCAATGATGGTGTGACCGTGGAGCGCTGCTGATAGAGGCACGTCGGGGTTGAGCCTGCAGTAAGACATCTGCGCACAGCGACTGCCGACGCGCTGCAGAAAGAATTGAACGCCGCCGCTGCCGCTCTCTCCGCCGCCGCTGCCGCTGCCACCGCTGCCAGCGCCGTCGCCTGCACCGCCGCCGCCGCCGCCGCCGCCAGTGCTGCCTCCTGCATCGCCGCTGCCGCCCCTGCTGCCGTCTGCGCTCATTGCGGCACGGTAGCGCCTGATTCGGTACCGCGTGGGCCCCGTCCCAGGCCGTTTCTCAAACACTTTGAGCACCTGGCTGTGCAACGTAGCACCCTCGTCCACCCTGGCCTGCACCACACTGCACTCCTCTGCGCCCGGACCCCACGCAGCGCTGCCGCCGCCGCTGCCGCCGCCGCCGCCGCTGCCGCAGCGGAAGACCCACTCCACGCGCCAGAACGTGCGGCCCGTCTTCGCGTTGAAGCGCGAAGTGTTGACCTGGTGCCGCGACATGCCGCGCGGCATGAGCAGCAGCGTGATCCCCTGAGCGCTGGCGTGCCGCACGAGCGCCTGGTGCACGGCGCTGTGCTGCGCGAGCCAGCCGCCGCAGCGCTGCGGCAGCCCGGCATCCTCCGCCTCCTCCGCCGCAAGTGCCGCGGGCAGCGGCGCGGCGCCGCGGCGCCGCTTGCGCTCCAGCTGCTGCGCGCCTGACGCCGAGGGCGGCAGCGCGCGCTTGGAGCTGTCGACCTTGCACAGCACGTCCTCGAGGAACATGTAGTCGCTGCGCAGCTGCGACGTGGTGAAGTCCGCGAGGCCCACAAACTTGGTGACGTCCCGGCGCCCGCTGCAGCGGTCCTGGGCCTTGTGCGCCAGGCAGCAGGCCAGCGAGCAGGACTGCTTAAGGCAGCGGGGGCAGCGGTACTTGCGGGCGTGCGCGTTGCACACCTGGCACAGAGGCTCCTCCGTTCCCTCAGCAGCTGCTGGTGCTGGAAGTGGCGCTGGTGCTGCCGAGCCAGCCTCCGGTATCGCCTTGATGTTGCTTCCAGCTTCGCCGACAGCGCTGTCAGGGGCTGCTTCTTGTCCGCTTGTGCCGCCTGCAGTCGGTGCACCACCAGCAGGGCGTTGTTCTGCACCTGGTTTGCCTGTCGCACCACTGGTGCCACCTGCTGCTGATCCTGCGCATTTTGCCGCAGCAGGGCTTGGTGTCATGACTGAGTCTTGGAGCTCACCCTCAGGAAGCCCCAGCCTCATCGTTCTGGCTTCGGGCGCCGCCATCACTTGCGCCATAGGACACAAGCAGCTGTGCTGCTCCGACTCACAGCTCCGTTCGACTCAAAGCTTCGGCGCCCACGCAGGTTGTTGCTGCGCTTGCTACTGCACTGAGAGCTTTCGTACAGTCGGCAGCGATAGGCAGCATTACCAGGAAATTGACCCTGGCAGGAGCGTTCACCACATGATGGAATTTATGAATTGCAGTTCACGATCATGACTATGACCCCAGGCCAGGGGAACCGCCGGCTCAGCGTTGGTCGTTGGGGCGAGTATTTTGTGACAGGGCAGCTCCCGACAAGGATGAGCGACGTGATTGGGTGATTTGAGCCCTTCCTTAGTGTGCCCTACGACAAGGCCATCATCAGATCGCTTGCTCTGGGTCTTCCAAGTTCTGGCAAAGCTGCTCGCAGCAGCACCACCACCAGGCGATGCACAAGCGCTTGGCACGTGTTGCGCGGTTGGCATCGATGTTAGTGAGTATTGCATCACTGCTGTAGGTCTTGGGTGCTCTTGGCATGGAGTGAACCACACAAAAAAGCTGCTGCGCCGCCTTTGAGGATTACACTGGACTTTGGCGGCTTGCTGGCGCAGCTGTGCGTGTACAGTGATCGCAGGACATGTTCGCTGCTGGTGCGGGTGCTGGGGGTTTGCGAACAGTCGTGGGGGGAGCGCTGCTGCTGGTTAGGAGAGTGCGAAAAGCGAAATTAGAGGCGGGCTGCGAGGTGGGCGAGTTGCTCGTGGCAAATCTGGTCAGACCGCACCAATACTCAAGGTAATCAGCAGGATCATGTAAGAGCTGGTGTCGAGAAAGAGTGCAAAAACTGCAGCAAAAGCACTTTGCTGATGCCGAGCGAGCATAACCAACATGGCACCGATCGGGCGTAGACTACGACGCTTTGTAGTAAATGAGGCTTATGCCATTGCAGCCTGTCATGCAGGCCGCTCCGTTGTTGCACGTGCAGCACGACGTTAAATCATAGTTTTATAATGTGCTCGCAGTATGCACTGAAAGTAGCGTTAAGATGCCACTTGCTGAGCTCAGAAGTCGTGTTGCACTGCCCCTTGCAAAGCATGTCAGCATGCATGTGGACATGATCTCTCAACGATGTGATACTCTTGCTGAGGAAGCTGCAAGAACCGACAGTTTTTTTCATATCTGCATCATCTGCTGTCGATAAGAGGTGCTTGCGGCCCTGGGGCTACAGCCAAAACTACAGTGTCTTAACCGACCGCGTGTGACGTGCGAGAAGCAAGTGCAGACCACTACGTGCACAGCGCAGTCACATTTATGTGCTTGTTGAAGGATGAACTGTATTGAATTCATGAATTTATGACAGAATGCCTGGGCACTTATCAAATGCCTTTGCCAGGGCACAATCATCAATTTGCAGCAAACAAGTGCAGCCTGGTATGCCACCTTGTCATGCAATGTACTGCAAAATATCGCGTGCAGGTGCAAACACTTGTTGTTCCACTCAGTGTGCTTCATCGACTGCATCAGCCTGCCATTGTACAGCGTGCTACCAGCGTGATCACGATGTGTGGCGATCAGTCACCATGGCCAGGCTTTAGCGTAAATTGAAGATGAGCAATTCGCAGATTGCCCTCAGGTAGATGAGCAATTCGCAGATTGCCCTCAGGTAGACACAAGCTTCAATACCTCCAAGTAACATGGAAGAGGTGTATATTCACAAGTACATGCGCGCATTAATGCTCACTCTGAACACAGGACGACTTAAGCAGCGGTGTAGTCTTGTTGATGCTGATGCGCCGCATGTGCTGTGCAAGCTGCTGCTGCTGCTGCTGCTGCCCGCCGCCGCCGCCGCCGCCACCACCGTTGCTGGTGGTGCTGGCGGTCGTCCCTCATCGCAGGTTGTGCATGAACTACGATCAGCATTGCTGTTCAGGGCGTTGCTGATATGAGCGCGCGCCGCATCAGCGGAGCACACTGAATCTCCACCGCGGTGCGTTGATGGTCAGCTGATCAGCGCAAAAACCGGAAGCGTGGCTTGTGCGCTCAGCAGCGGATGTTTTGGCACGCCTGCTGTCACAGTGCGGCTGGGCCTCGCAGCCAATTAGCAGGCTTGCCGCGACGGAGCATGCGCAGTGCACTCGCAGGAGGTTACCAGCACTTGAATCAGCCAGCATCAGCTATCATAAGCCCCTCTGTTCAAGTTGCTTGTGTGCGCGTATCAAGTGCTGAAGGTCTTGTGCCAGCTAGAACTTGCTGGATGGCTCCTTGCTTGGCACGGACAGTCTCTGTACATGAGAGTGAAGCCGCTTTTTGGTTGGCACACACACCACATTACTGATAATGAACAATCCTATGGCATAATTGCAGGGTTTTTGTGTGATGCTTGGTTGTCTGACATGCCATTTCTGCTTTGCTCCATGCTGCAACTGCCAAAAAAGTTCAACATTGCGGTGCTGTAGCAACTGATAAGCCAAGTGTTCACGCCTGCTCTGAGAGCCGCTGCAAGCTGCTTGTGTACCACTGCAAGAAAATGCATGCCCTTTGCGCCTGCTGCTCATTTGTTCCCCTCCTTAGGCCTCCTTCTTTCCATGTCCTTTCTCCCTTCCTTTTCCCCCTTCTTAATTAAATTCCAAATATTCTGCCCTGCTACATGAAAAATTCGCCCTCGTTTGACTGGCACACAAAAATAAGGTACCTACACCTGTTCCGCCGCAAAGTGTACATGTAGCGCAATGCAGCAATGCTGAATGTCATTCCACAATGTCGCTTGCAATACAAAGATGCACCAGAAACAGACGCAGCAGTACGTGTGGACTTGTACTTTTTATTAATTCTCGCTCAGGGCGCGAAAAAGCCCAGATGATTGGCATCTAGCTGTCAGGAATCTACATGTCGTATGACAGTCTAAAAGTGTCGCAACGACAACCACTCAAACGCCGCCGCCGCCAAATGGCATCTCGGGGTCCTCCCCTACGTCCTCCTCCATGTGCCCCCCCCCCCCTGGATTCTGCCATGTGTGTCATGACACGGCCAGAGTACGCCATGTGGAGCGCTGCCGACAGTGCCGAGCGTAAGCGCGCCAGGGCGATGCCCTTGAGAGCTTTAGGGCGCGCTCCTCCGGGCACTGACATCCTGCTGGCATACTCCGTCGCCACAGCCTCCAGCAGCTTCCGCCCCTGCTCCCCGATGCTGCCAAATTACCCTATTGCCAAAGTGGCAAGTTTGTAGCAATTCTGATCATAATGACCAGAATAGTGGGTAGTCTTGGACTTGTACTTATAAAGGCCCAAGGGAGGCCGGGTTGCCTATGCAATCGAAAAGCTTGCGACAACGCAGCAGCCTAGTCGGCGATACAAGCCAAGGCGTGGGCTATCACGAACTAACATGTGAGGTGCAAGCGAGGAGAGGTGTGCAGGGTGCAAGTCGAGCATGAGTTGGTCAAATCAAATGTGGTGACCAGTGGTTTCACCAGTACGAGCAGCAAAAGGTGCAAGGCAAATGTTGCTTCGACAGTGACAATGGCGATGAGACAGACAACTAATATTGCAGACCTATGATGTGGCCTTGTATTGTGTATCGCTGCAAGTATATCAAGTTCATGTATGCTCATGCAATGAGCAATAATCCAGGGCAGCCAGGCATGCAGGTGGTCATGGCTGCATTACAACGGTGGTCCTTTATTCATCTTGATCTTCACGCCTGCTGGCCCCAGACAAGGGCTTGACAGCAGTGCATCATCAGCAGTAGCTCGAGACGGCGTGACCTGCCGGACTGCTGCCAGATAGAACATCAAATCGCACAGTATCCTGGCTGTGACGGGCACGACGAGGTTGCCGGTGCGCGACCAGAGCACTGACAGGTAGACATGCGTCAACAGTGCTTCCACAATGAACGCATCTTGTGTCAGCAGCGCCCAGCTTGCGCTGACAAGCACGGCCACTATCTCTGCCATAGTACCTGAACCTAGAGCCGCTAGCACGGCACCCTGCAACACTCCTCTCAAACAGAGCTCATCAACTACCCGTAGCATCGCGGCACTTGCACCTTCGTTCAGCAACGTGCTGGCTGTGGCTGGCAACGGATGCCGTGCTGAAGTCTCTTGCCTATACGCAGCATGCCGAAGCGCTTCAGATGGTGACTGCAGCAGCCGTAACGCAAGAGGACGGGCCAGCAGAAGCAAGGCACCGTACAAGATGCCGGCGCCAATCGCTTGCGGGGTGAGGGACACGTCAATCGTGGCGCACGGCCGTATGCCGAAGTGCACGGCAAGCGCAATCACGATGCAGCAAACCGCAGCATACACTGGCGAGCGGATCTTGCTCACTTGGTCGTTCGCGCTGCGCCTGGCTACCTCTCGGTCCATATCGCTCGGCACTTCAACTTCCGTCCCCCTGCTTTCGTGGTCCTCGATGGAGTCGTCGCTGATGGGCTTGCAGAAGCCAGAATGCGGAAAACTCCCGTGTGCCTCTGAGCGCGCACGACAGAATCATGCACTTGCCGCGGGACGAAAGCTGTAGCTGCGTGCTTGGAAAGCGCTCCTATGAGCGCTCCTATGATAGCCAAGAGGAGAAGGGACGGCTGGCACGCACGCCCACGTGGGTCGTGAAGGCCGGTCGGAAGCTAAACCAAGGAAGCTGCTACAGAGGCGCCCGTTGGCTGCTGATGTTATAAGCGCTCCGTCGATGGACGTGATGAGACGAGATATGGCTTCACTGCCACGTGTGCGGTGCTTTGCTTTGCGCGTTTTGGTGGGAAATTTGATGTAATAACTTCGGACCATTTTTCTCAGTTCAACTGCAACTTGATGACCTAACTTCTCGGGTCTCGTGCAACGACCTTTTGGAGGAGGTTCCAATTTCACTTGCGATTGGGAATGTATTGGCAGCTCTGATCATGGCCCAATGGCAGAACATACTTGCAAGTAAAAATGCAAATTGCAAGATTTAAAAAAATCACAGCAGCTACTGATGCCACAGGTGCGCCAGTGCAACTGAGGACAATGATACACTTGAAGCCTGAGGTCGATGTGCCTTGCGTCAGCTGGACTCTTGCCATTGTTGCGAACACGCTTGCCATTGATGCGAACAAGTTCAGGGACTCCCCAATGTGATGTCAAAGTGACACGACACAGTTGCAACATGCACCACGCGACTTCAAACATCCCCGACGTACAGCATGGCTCCTTGCGGTCATTGCCCTTTGGCTCAGCCATGTGAGTCAATGGGAGTCAAAAACCAGCAAAGGTTAGGTCAAAGGAGCACCATCAGCATTGCAGGGAGTGTGCGCAATCTGAAGCTGCTCCCATCAACGGTAAGTTGCCAACCACCTGCTCGCCTATTCACCCTGGGGTTCGCCTATTCACCAGCGCTTCAGCTAGCACTTTCGCAGAACAGCTTGCCCATGACGGAAGTCACCATCAGATTGTTCAAGCAGCATGATCACGGCAAGCAGCATGATCACCGCTCCATTTCGCACAGAGATGAACACACACAACTGGCTTCGTCGACAAACATCATTCACACACAAGGGTACAAAGCCACAGAACTGTTACTGCGCGGCACACATCAACAGCGACAGCTTCGGCACAACAAGAAAAAAACAGATCACGCAAACCGCTTTCAGGTGATGTATTGTACACCATACACCAACACAAGCGAGCCCGCACTACAGCAGAGGAGACCATGCACGCGGGGCACATGTGGAGCCGACAGAAGGCGCGCGCCGCTGCGGCGCCGCAAAGGGGGGCCGACGTGCCCGTGGGCAGTCCGACTGCACCCGCGCCCCCCGGCAACGTGCAGCAACGCTCAACCGTGCAGGCGCACACAACGGCCAAGCTGAATCTACCTTCACGCGAGCGCGCGTGCGCGCGTCGCGTATGTGTTTTTGTGTCAAGTGCGCGTGTCAAAAGAGAGAAAAACAACTCGGGAGACGCATGCATATGCACATGCCACGGGGCCGCCGCAGTGTGCGCGGCAGTGGCTGCGCACGCCGCGGCGACCCTAGGCGAGGGGCCGCCTATCTATGGCCCCGAAAATTGGCGCATGTTACTGCTGCTATAACGTCCGAGCCGCCCCTAGGCAGGGCGGGCCGGTGAACGGTGGCCACTACAGGTCATGTGTATGAGTGGTGTGCAGGGGGGGGCGTGGGGGGGGTGGGGGTGGAAGACCTCTGAACAACATGCCCAGCACCACAACGTGGGCAGGTGGAGCCAGACGTTGAACAAAGAGGATCCAGCAAGGGGGTCAGAGGGGGCGCGAGGATGCGCGAAGACTCGACAGGATCAGTGTGGCATCTGCTGAGGGCTCCAAGGAGCAGGTACTGAGACAGAGGCGGCGGCGTGCGCGTGGCGACGTATGCGCGGTTGGCCGAGAACCTATGTGGAGGACAGGCGGAAACGGCGCAAGGCTGTGACGCCCATGCACGCATGCTGGATATGGGTGGGGGGGTGTCGCACGGCGGTGACTCTGAAAGCGGATGGCACTTTGTGAAGCCACGCCCGCAT
Source organism: Tribonema minus (assembly GCA_017506865.1). Taxonomy (NCBI): domain Eukaryota; class Xanthophyceae; order Tribonematales; family Tribonemataceae; genus Tribonema; species Tribonema minus. The sequence goes on from JAFCMP010000346.1 coordinate 187,712, forward strand.
GCGCACACACTGGCAGGGAGGCCCGGCCATCACCGCTGGCGAGACGGGCGACGCAGGAGCGGTGGGTGGGGGGGGGGGGGGGGGGGGCGGGGGAAGAAGGGGAGGGCAACTTGCCTACTGGTCGCCATGGGACCAGCAGTTACTGCCCTGTGCCGACCATCACCACTAACGCACTGCCGCTAACTGACAGTGAGAAACGGCGGCCTCAGTCAGCGTGCCGACTGCAGAAGGCAGATGCTGCTGCAGCACCGCCCATGCGTGCGGCGGTGCAGCGGCGGAGCGCCGCGCGAGCGACTTGCGCTGCGCTGCTGCTGCTGCCGTCGCCGCCACACAGCAAGCGAGGCCCCTGCGCGCCACCTCCACCACCGCTGCTGCCGCCGCCGCTGGCGCCAGCGGCACGGACTGAGGCAGCAGCGGCGGCGGCGGCAGCGGCGGCGGCGGCGCGCCGTCATCGCATGGGCGCGCCGCCGCGGCGCACGACGAGCTCGAGGGGCACGCCCTCCGTGGCGCCGCGCAGGCGCGCGACGGCGGTCCCGAACGCGCCGCAGAGGTAGCCGTCGCACTCGAGCAGGACGTCGCCCGGCAGCAGCCCCGCCTCCTGCGCGGGGTTCAGCAGGCCGCGCCCGAGCTGGCGGAAGCCGCGCACGACGGCCCCGCCGCCGCGCGCGCCGCGCTCCAGGTTGAGCCCGAGCCCCTCTGGCCCCGGGACGGCGACGACACGCACGCGGTGAGGACCGGGGCCGAGGTGGCTCGGCCGCAGCGGCCCGCGCGGCCCCATCTCCCACGCGTCTGCGGGCCCGCCGGAGTCGGGGATTGCCGCAAGCGCCGCGAGCGCGAGGCGCGGCGATAGCGGCGCGCGCCCGCCGCCGCACACGTACGGCCCGCCTGCGCTGTCGCTGCCGCCGCCGCCGCCGCCGCCCGGCGACGCCGTCGGCGTCTCCGACAGCGGCGCCGACAGCACGTGGCCGCCGTCGCCGCAGCACGAGCCCTCCACGGACGAGGGCGCGGACGCGTCCGCGCCACCGCCGCTGCTGCGCACGCCGCCGCTGCCGCCGCCGTCGGCGCCGGCGCACGGCGGCGGCGACCACGCGCCGCGCGGCGTCGAGCAGTTGCTGACGGCGCCGCCGCCGCCGCCGCTGGCGCCGTCGTCTTCGGCCGCCTCCGCGAGCGGTGAAGGCGGCGGCGAGTGCGCGGGCGTCCCCTCGGGGGTGGAGCAGACGGAGTCGGGGGGGGGGACAGGGTCGAGGTCGTCGAAGGCGAGGACGGCGGGCGGGCCCGCGTGCGGCTGCGCGAACGAGACGAGCTCCGGGAAGAAGCCGCTCGTCTTGAACTTGAGGAAGGAGTCCGTCTCGAGGATGCCGCGCGCCTCGAGCAGCGCCGTGTCGAAGAGGCTCGGGCTGCAGCGCGCGGCGGCGACGGCGGCGCACACCTGCGGCGGCGGCGGTGGTTACAGGAGTGCGGCGTCTGTCAGCGGAGGGCGCGTGGGTGGCGGCGGTGGTTGTGCTAGCGAGCGCGTGTGTTTGAGCGGAGGGAGGGTGCGCGGGACGCAGCGGCGGCGACAACGGTCACGCACAGTGCGTCAACGGCAGCAGCAGGGAAGGATTATTAAGCGGCGCGCTTTTATTTACTTGAATTTTTTGAGGCATGTTATGAAGAGGGAAAGGCGGGGGGGGGGGGGGGGGCAGGCGGGTACACATTGCTGGCGCGCAGAGTGCCACACTGTTAATTAGGCGTAGGCGGGTCGGAGGCATCATCGCCAATGTGGCGGGCTTGCTTGATAAAAACCTGACAAGAAAATATATACCACCCCTTGTCACCTCAAGCTCTACGATCTTTTGATTCGTTTCCAAATACACTCTCAAGTTGACATTCTCAAGTTGACGCTTTAAATGACACTTGTTGTTTGACTTCGAGTTTCCACATCAACACTCATGATGCGTGCTCTCGCTCATGGTCAGCTGCTGCAGAGCGTCGCCAGCGAACGCGTTTTCACATCGCTTGTAAGCTACACATACCCTCAAACTCAACACTTTAGTTGGCATTGCAAACGGTCACTTCGAGTTGTCACATCGAAAAATGCCTCCTCAAGTGGTCACTTCAGGTTGTCACGTCAGGTTGTCACTCTTCAAGTTGTTACTTAAACTAGAACTCTTCAAGTTATCACTTCAAGTTGTAACGCACCTCGTCGCGCGTGCGCTCGCTCATGTTGAGCTGCTGCGGCGCGTCGTCCGCGATGAAGCGGTTGATGATGGCGTTGGCGAGCGCCATGGCCATGACGCGCTGGCGCATGTCGCCCGCCGCCGCCTCGTTGTAGCGCGTCACCGCCTCCACAAAGTCCAGGTTCTCCTCGCAGTGGCACTCTTCGAGGTGCTGCAGAGGGGAAGGGGGCGAGGGGGGGGGAAGGGGGGGGCACATGAAGGTGAGCGCTTATGCTGTGCAGACGCTACAGTTGTGTTCGGCACTTGCAGGTGGGTTGTTGTTGGACCGCCTGTTGCGGACAGGATCACTGTCAAATGGGCAATTCACGCAAGCCTAGCAGATGACGGCTTCAATTCAGTATCCAACATGTTTCAGTGGCACTCCTCAAAATGCTGCGGAGAGAACGGGGGGGGGGGGGGGGAACAGCACACATAGATGAGCGCTGATGCTGTGCAGATGCTACAGTGATGTTCAGCACTTGCAGGTGGGCTTTTGTATTCGACCAGCAGTTGCCGACAGGAACACTTGTGAAATTGACAGTTCTAGCAAGTGACTGCTTCAACTCTGTATCTCACATCTTCCTGGCAGTGACACTCCTCCAGTTGTTGTGGGAAGGGTTGCATACGGTTGGAGATAAGAGTGGACACACTTTCGCGCTTGAGTCACAATCACAGCAGGTGCAGAGACCTCTCCTTGGAAGTTATGTACCTGTGATGACGGCGACCTCAAAGGCGCATCAGGCGCGCGGCAGCGCGAATCGCTTCTTCAAGTACTTGAAATTCGACGTGCACAGCATGCGGTGGCGCACCTGCCGGAACAGCGCGCGCTGGCGCGGGCTGCCCATGACGCTCTGGCACGTCACGCGCACCGACGCGGACTTGGGCAGTCGGTACGCCACCCTCTTGGTCACGCTGTCGATGCCTTGAGACCACAGGCTGCACACGCGCTGCACGCGACCAAAACAGGGGGGGGGGGGGGGGGGGGGCAGTTGGTGAGCGCAGCTGGATTGCATCAAGGCCACAGCGCGACGGTCATGGTCCGCTGAAGCATGCTGCACGCCAACTCCTGGCCGGCGACTCATGCAATGACGCGCGACGGCGCAGGCTCCAACTTCCATTGTGCTTCAACTTCAGTTTGTGACTCAACTTCATGTGTGCAGCACACACCTTCGCGGCGAACTGCTTGTGCCACTCAGCGGCCTGCGTGCTAGTATACCTATTTTTCCGTCCGGAAGCTTGTGCCCCTGCAGACGATTCACTCCGCTTCTGCACACTAGAACCTACCAACCTGCTGCTGCACACCAGAACCTACCATACCTGCGCAAATCAGTATTAACCTGCTCACCTTCGCGGCGGACTGCTTGTGCCTCTCGGCGGCCTGCGCGGCCGCCGCCGCCGCCTCCGCGCGTCGCTTCTTGGTGCCCTTGGCCATGATGTGCGCGCGGAAGAGGGCGCTGGCGCGGTGCGCGTGCGCGCCCAGGTTGCCCGAGTAGCTCGGCTCAGGCATCTTGTTGGCGCGGAGCGCTGCCATGGCTGCGCACAGTGAGGATGGTATGTATAAGGACCATGGGTAGGTAGGTATACACAGTGTGGGTGTGCAGCAGATTGCCTTGCAGTGAGGGGTGCCATAGCTGCGCGCGCGCGCATAAGCGGGCGGCAGTGAAAAGGATAGGTGCGCGTGCGCGCCCACGCTGCCAGAGTAGCTCGGCTCAGGCATCTTGTTGGTGCGGAGCGCTGCCATGGCTGCGCGCGGTGCGACGGGTATGTATGAGGTACGATAGATATGTTTAAACCTGTTGTAGTGCGTCTTGTTGGCACGGAGCGCTGCCATGGCTGCGCAGGCATGAGCGGCGGCGGCGAGGAGGAGGGTATGTATGGGGTACAAGGGGTAGGTATGCATACTTCAAAGTATGTTGCAGTGATAGAGGGTCGGCGCGGAGTGCCGCTAATGGGTGCACGTGCGCCGCGAGCGGCGGCGGTGAGGAGGGTATGTGTGAGGTACAAGGGGTAGGTATACATGTATCGCAGTGCGTCTATTGTTTGCACGGAGGCTGCATCCACATGCGCGCGCGAGCGGCGGCGGCGAGGAGATAATGTTTGTATGAGGACCATGGGGTAGGTATCAAGGAGTCACGATTTGAGGTGCGCAATAGCGAGAAAGTAACAAGGTGTGGACGCGCGCACAGTAACAAGATGTGGTCAAGCGAAACAGCAATCTCTACAAGTCATGTGCGCCTCCACGGTAATAACACATCAGAGAGTAACAAGATGTAGCCAAGTGAAGCAGTGATATCTAATTTTGTACCTCCGCGCACGGCGGCGACCCACTCTGCTGGTATGCAGACAGCATACTGTTCAGCCTTCCGTCATACAGACGGCATCGTTGCAGTCCAGACGCGTGCGCGTGAGGAAGTCACAGAATAAAGCCGCGCGAAACAGTCATGTCTGAATGTTGCGCACCTCCGCGCACGGCCGCGACACACTCAGCCTTCTCGACGGCATCTCCCGCCTTCTAGTTTGTAGACAGCACAATTAGTCTCGCAATCCATTCCATGCGCGTGCGCAAAAACAGGCACGCATGGCATAGCCCACCGAAGCAGTGATCTGTGAGTGAAGAACAAGCTACATGGCGGAACCCGATGGCATGGCCAAGCGCAACAGTAGTGTCTGAGTGCAGCGCACCTCCGCGCACGGCGGCGACCCACTCGGCCTTCTCAACGGCGTCTTCCGCCACCACCACGAGGGAGCGGTCCGTGGAGAGGAGCATGAAGGCGGCCTCCTCCTGGCCAAGCGGGACAATCTGGCGCTTGGGCAACGTGTCGACCAAGTACGCAGTGGAGAGGTCCACGCAGCGCGTCATCTGCGAATGTGCAAGTTGAAGTAAAACTTGAAGTTTCAGATGCACAGCTTCAAGTTCAACTGTTGGGGACAGTGTAAAATGCAGGAAATGTTGGGGCTTGGCCGAAGCACCCCTGAGGCATGTAAGCAGCGGAGAGGTCCACGCAGCGCGTCATCTGCGAGGGGGGTGTAATGGGCAGGTTGAAGTGGGGTCGTTCAGTTGAAGAAATGTTGGGGACGTGGCAGCGAGAAAAACTGGAGGCTTTGCCGAAGCGCCTCAAAGGAATGTATGCAGTGGAGAGGTCCACGCAGCGCGTCATCTGCCAAGTGCTGGTTGAAGTGGAGTCTTGAAGTCGTCGAAACATTCAAGAGATGTTGGGGACGTGACATGCGGGCATTGTTGAGGCTGTGTGCCAACCGCTCCATGAGGTATGTGTGCAGCAATGAGGTCCATGCAGCGCGTCATCTGCGGGCGTCGAGTTCAAGCGCAACCTGAAGTTTCAGACGCACACCTTGAAGTTCAAATAGTGTCGCGGACTGGCGCAAAGGAAGACCTGACGATGTTGCGCTTTAGTGGAGCGTTCACGAGGTGTGTGGGCAGTTTGGCATCTGTGCTCGCAGCGTGCAAGTGTGACGTGAAGGGCGGGGTAACAGCACCTGTAAACAAAAAAGCTCAAGGCATTTCGTGAGTAATCATGCCTAGCAAGCGTAACAAACTGGCCTTGCGAATTTGGCACGAGGTCCACTTGCACGACGGTGGGCCGCAATTTTCAGCGTACTAAAGGCTGACACACGCAAGCATGGTATCGGGCAGACAAAAAGGGGTGCATGGCCGTACTCAGCACAGCCTTGTACACCACTAAGCACCATCACCATCAGACGCCGCTGGCAGTTGAAGTGGTGCCTTCAAAGTGTAGAGTTCGCAGGGTGAATGCACCACAGCACTTCAACTCCCACTGCAAATGACTGGCATTTCGGAAACGCAGGGGGTACCAGGGGGGCCGCACCTTGTGCTGCGTCCTACTGTTGAGCCCTGTGCACGTGCCGGACCCATAGGCCAGCAGATCGTGGAACAGCGCGAACTGGAACTGCTGCGGCCCTGAGGCGCAGATCTTGGTGAGCGTGCCCTCCTTGACCAGCGCGCGCTGCCCCATGCCCCAACCGCCCGGGAACCTGAGTGGCAAATGTGGGCGGTTACATGGCGGTGACAAGATGTCAGTTACTATCGATGATGACAAGATGAAAGTTGGGGACGCTGTCCGTCAGCTCACGGCCGTTCAACAGAACCACCCCGCTGCACCAACGCGCTCAAAGAAAGAGTGGTAGCTTCGGTTTTGAGCGGCAGACACCACTGGCGACAATCTGTGAATCAGCTACATCCATCAGCCAACAGGTGTTGACACCAGTCACACAGGCTGTCGCTAGAGATGTTGGCAGGGGAACGGCCAAGGCAGCAACAACCTCAGCGTTAACTGCAGTGCAAATGGCTGTCAACCCACGCATCTGACCCTACGCAGCAGTCGCTGAACCTGTCGTGACGCGCGCTGCAGCGCGCATCTCGGAGAAAGACCTGCGGCGTGCGGCAAATGGCACATGCATGCGTGATTGCATGCATGTGCCGCCGCAGGGGGCGTCGACTTGACGGCGTGGGAGAGCGGTGATGGTGCAAGAGCGTGCCGTTTGGCCTCCGGCATGCAATCGTTCCGGAAGCATTGCGTCGCCAATTGTCCTGCAACCGTTGCGTCGCCAATTGTTCTGCAACCGTTGCGTCGCCACAACAATCAAGACAAGCGCGGGAGGTATGATTGTCTTTCATGGCGCCGGCGTCATTAGTCGGTCACCCTGAGAAGCTGCCATTCTGGACCAACGTACTATCATCGTGGTGACAAGAGCCACAACACCCTGCGAGTAACACTGAATACAAAGACAGTACATACATCCCACATCCCTGGTCGACATGCTGTTCGATGAAGCGCGTCATCGGTACACTGCGTGTATCACAAGTAAGCTGCACAATATGTTGTAAGAGGGTGCTGTCGAACAACTTGACAGATATATCTGTCATGTTCGACACTAGGAGCCTTGAGGCAGCTTGCCAGCAGAAAATGCTCAGGACTTGTGATAAAACTGATATGACTGGCAAAACCACTCAACACCTGCGTTAAGTGCAGGTTCACGTACCTGTAGCGCAGGGCAAGTTCTCGATCTCTGCGTGCCGCTCGGTGCGCCTCCGCATGCACCTCATCGACGACTGCCTCCAGCTCTCGCAGCTCGCGCACGAGACCACTGATACTCGCCGCTGCCGGCCCGACTGTGCCGCCTTCTCGGTCGACGATGGTGCGCACCCGTCGCTTTGTGGCTTCCAACAGCCTGCGATACCGTGGCAGGCGACGCACCGGCAGCAGAAGATACTCGCGCAGCCGCTGACCTCGCGCTGCGCGTTGCAGCTCGCAGGCCTTGATGAAAGTTGCAAACGCTGGGCGGGCCTCCAGAGCCGCGAGGGTGTCGCGTGCTCTTGCCGCGTTGCGTACATAGGTCCCGTAGATGGTGAGGAAGGGGGATGCTCGCAGGATGGGCTCCAGCACGGCGTTGACGCCTCCCAGCACGTACGCGCCTTCCAAGTCCTTGAGGAACTGCTTGTGAAAGGCCGCTATCTGCTCCACATTGCAGAAGACAGCCGCTAGCTCCCTCCTGGTGACCGCCTGGTGCTCCCTGAGGGGGAAGTCCAGATCGCTGTGGCCCTGGTCATCGGTCCAGGGTATGCTACCTCCACGGCTACTGCGCTCATCGATGAAGTGCAGGTCGTCGTCCTGGACCCACAGCGCCTCAACCTCATCCACCCAGGCCAGCAGCGGGAGGTAAAAGGTGTGGATTAGAACAGCCAAGTCCTGAACATAGACCCGCTCTGCTCGCAGGAGATCCACGGCCAGGCGCTTCCTGCTCTCCAACGACCCGTCGTGGTGAAAGTGGGGCTCCCTGGCACCCCCAGAGGCTAGCTCCTGCAGCCTCTGCTGCTGTTCCTTGGTCACATGCCCGCCAGCCGCTTCCAAGACTCCCGCAAGGCCACCCGCCGCGGCGTCGCCAACGCAATCACTGAATAGAACTTCGTCCACGCTGGTCAGATTACCCATTCGCCAGCAGCGCACTCTGCCGCTGCCATGCAGGCGGGCGGGTGGTGTCGATGCTCTGCTGCAGCAGCACGCGGTGAATTGCCACTGATATTCCTACAAGAGCGCTGCGGAGCGATGGCTGTCACGTCTGGTTGATAGTCAACTGGACGAACAGGCCGGACCTGTTCAAAGTCGGAACATGACAAGATTTGCGGCCGGCATGTCTTGAGACAAGAAAGGAACACATCGTGGCATGACTGGAGTCGCGTGAAGGCCTGTGTGGCAGACAGGGGCCAGTCCAGTCAGCTCAGGAGTCAGCGCGCCGATACCTGAGTACCCAGCTCACCTCATGGGCGTGGCAGATGTTGATGTGGCGGCAGTGTGCAAGTTTGCACTGTGTGTCTACAGTGTTGCTGACAGAACAACGTCATCTGAAGTCGTGCAATTCATTCCTTGCAGACAAGCAATGCTGGTGCTGGTGGTGCATCCTGCAAAGGATGGCATCTAGATCGCTCACAGTTGCGTCACATCACAGGTGGCACGATGAAGAAGCTTGGATATCCTCATGGCTTGCTTAAAAGGGTCCAGTATGCATCAGCAAACAAAGACACCCCCAGGTGGATAATGCGCAGACCTACAAGAGCGATGTACAGGCCAGTGCATGTCCCTCCATGTTGGATTCTGGGCAGTATGACCAGAACTGCTATAAAGCCGCCATTGTGGCAACGGCACCTTTCGACAGTGCGGTTGCAACCCATCGCGCCCAGGCCCTGACTCCCTTGGAGTGTCACGGGAAGCTGCTGAATATGTAGTGGCACCGTTATTCGCAGTTGCTTCAGCAGGGCAGCATCAGTCAGCGACTGCTGTGTCAGTTCAGCCAGACCTTTAAGGACGCACAATGTACATGTACTGGCTCTGTCTGCAGCACTTCAAGATATGCAAATGATGTAGTGCTTACAAATGATGACGCAACGCTGCGGCAATGGAGGTGAATGTTGCAGGTGCGTACGATGATGGCAGTCAGGCGGAAATGAAGGATGAGGTGCAATGTAGCATGATTGGGCTTTTGACGGCAATGACACAACTTTGCCAAAGTTCCCGTGGAACACTGCGGTTCATATCAGACATAATGGCCTCCTGCACATCATGTGTGGGTTTGTGTCTTGTGTGCTGGCAAGTGTTGGGATATGATATGAGTCTCTTTTGTAGCCTTGTGCATTGTGGTGGCTGCACTTGTCAGTTGTATGGTACCATAGTGCGTGATGCTGTCCTTGAACATATGTATTAGGACTGGCTGTCAGATTCTCTTCAGTTTGGTCTTGGTTCTCCAACTCTTTGAAAGACATATATATTGAAGTAGTGGTGGCTCAGACTGGATGCCACTGTGTCTGCCTCCAGCACCCTCTGTTCACACATTATGAATACTACAGTAGTGCTTCCAAACCATTGTCAGCAGTTGACAGCGTCGAGATCTGCACGGCTGCCGCATGAGATTGCAGCAACGACTAAGTAGCCGCTGCCCCATGATGGATTGCATGTAGAGGGAGCGTATCTGTGCCTGCCGCAATACCAGATGTACTGTACAAGTTGGCACCGTGCAGCATTGAGGTAGCATCAGCATCTTGCAACTACTTTGCTGCTGCTTCCTCGGGCATCAAGAAGAAAGCTTGGTCGAGGGCTTTGTGCTCAAAAACGTGCTGCACAAGCTCAATATTGGCACACAGACCAGCTCCGTCTGTATATGCGTCTGGCGCGTTTCGCTGCTGCGACCACTTGGTGGTGGAACCTGCTTGTCTACGTGGGCAGGTAGACGTCACAAGACTGCAGTGCTGTGAACACCAACACCAGGCGCAAAGCAGCATCTGCAAACTGGCTGGCTGGCTCGCTGGAGCCATGAGCCAGCGGCAATGCGACGCCTGAGGTGACCGCCGTTCAATGGCAGCAACTCCTTGTGCGCCATGAGTTCTCTGTCGCTGTCGACCGTGCACGAGTGCCCCATACCTTGCGCAGGGACTTGAAGTTTAAGTTTTGAATGAAACTGTCCTCGGGAATGATCATGATCATGAGCGCCATCATGAGCAAGTGACTGTAGACCTTAAAGCAGGTAGGCCATCGTTTTTGCCGGCAGCTCATCGCCATGCTGCCTTTGCTCAGCACCAGCGAGACTACCGTAAAGCTAGGGCATGTGTACTCACAGCCGGCGAGCTTCCCCATCAAACGGAGGCCTTGCAAACGAAGCAGAAAACACATGGAACGAGGGACGAAGTGGCGGGATGAACAGCACAGGAACCTGGACATCAGTGGCCCTCTCAACCTGCGAGCTTGCCTGGCGAGCACGTCCCACCGGTTCGGCAGCCTGTTCGCATCTGCGCAGCAGCACCATCCACTACTTCTTCCAGCCATGCCATCGGCCCAGCTTGTAGATGGCACTTCTCATCAGCAGCGATTGCTGCAAGCGCCGGGCTTGCTCCCTGAAGTCACTGCGGTTGCATCAGTGGACCACATGGCGGGTCCCAGCAACACAGTCGGAGGAGCCCTGTCACCGAAGCCCGCCAACAGTACCCTTGACGTAGGCAGAGGCGATCGTTGCGGAAACAGTGGCAGCAAATCGCCGCACTCACTGTTGCCGTCACCGACGCAGCAAGTGCCACTGCCGGCGAGTCCGCGCCCCAAACTCCATGTACTGCACCTCGCCGACTGCACGGTGCGAGACCCTCAGTCTGATCAGGCTGTGAGGGAGGTGCAGAGGCGGTGCGACGCGGCCGTCTGCGCTGCCCACGCGGCAGTCCGCCAGCTCCACGAGGCGCAGCGGAGGCTGCACGCGAAGCAAGCGCACCACACGCGGTCACCGCAGCACAAAGCAGGCGGCAGCGGCGGCGGCGCTGGCGGCAAGTCGGGTTCGCCGGCTCATAGAGCGGCAAGAGCGGCGGCGGCTGCGGCGGACGAGCGCGCGCAGGCAGCCTTCAACCGCGCCTATATGGCGCTGGAGGACGCCATGGCGAGGCAGCTGCGCAGGTGCGACGCCGCCGTCCGCGCGGCCGCAGACTACGCCGCGTACAGCCGCCTCGCGCGAGCCTATGGGCCGCTGAGCGCGCGCTCGTACGCGTGCACGCGCGGGCCCGGCGCCGCCTATGCCGCGCGCGCCGCCGCCGCGGCGTGCCGCGTGCAGACGTGGTGGTGGCGCCTGTGGGGGCCGCGGCGGCGGCGGCGGCGGCGCGCGAGCGTCGTCATCCAGAGCGCGTGGCGCAGCTACGCGACGCGCCGCAAGTGGCGCCACATCGTGCAGTACAGCTTCGCACGCAGCGCGCGCGGGCAGCTGCCGGCGGCGGTGGAGCACTGGAACATCTATGCGCACAAGCGCCGCGCCGCGCGCGCCGCCGCCGCCGCCGCCGCCGACCGCTGCCTGCGCACCGCCTTCCGCGGGTGGCGCGACATTGCGCGTGAGGCGTGGCTCGCCGCCACGGCCGCGGCGGTGACACGCCAGCGCGTGCTGGTGCTGCTGCGGTGCCCGGCGGCGGTGGCGGGCTGGCACGCGCACGCGGCGCGCCGCGCCGCGGCGCTGCGCCACTGCCGGCGGCGGCGCCTGCTGCGCGGCGCGCTGCTGTGGGCGGCGCGCGCGCTGCGGCGGCGGCGCGAGCGGCACGGACTCTGGGCGGTGGCGCGCGTGCAGGCGCGGTGGCGCGGCCGCGCGGCGCGCGCGCAGGCGGCGGTGCTCAGAGCGGCGGCGTGGCGCGTCGCGGCGCTGGCGCTGGGCTGGCGCGCGCGGTGCCGCGCGCGCGCGCGCGCGCGCTCTCGCTGTCGCAGCGCGCCGCGGTGCTGGTGGCGGAGCGCGAGGCGGCGCGCCTGCGGAGCGCTGCCGCGGCGGAGGAGCGGCGGCGGCGGCGGTGGCGCGACGCGCTGACGGTGGCGGAGGCGGCGGCGCACGGCGAGTCGGCCGTGGCGAAGGCGCTGCACGCTCTCAGGTGCGCATAATTCTGACTGTCACTGGTTGGTATGCATGTGAGCTGCGAGCGGGCGCCTTGCACCCTGCCTCTCGCGTGCATCACCTGTTTCGGTGCGGTCACTGGCTCCTCGTTTCAGTCAGAACAGCATTTCACTGCCTCCAAACAGCCTTACAGCTAGCAGCCTGTGCATCAGCTGCACGGTCAAGCCCCCCCCATCTCCCCTCCCCCTCACCTCAACCCCCCGCCCCATCGCCCGAACCGCATCCCCGTCTCCGCCGCGACCGCAGCGGAGACACCGCCGCCGCGCGCACCTGCCGCGCCGCTGCCGCGCTTCGCCACAACTTCAACGCCGCGGAGCCGCCGGCGTTCCACTGCGCGTGCCCCGCGTGCGGCGACGCCGCCTTTGCGACGCCACAGGAGTACGAGAGTCATGCAATAGACGAGGCACACGCCGCAGCGCACGGCGGCGACACGAGCGGCGCCTTCGCGCGGCTGCACGCGCTGCTGCTGAGCGCTGACACGTACGCGGTGCTGAGCGCCTTTGCCGTGCGCGCCGTGGGCAGCGGCGGCGTCGGCGCCGTCACGTGCGCGCTGCTGCGGCTGTGGCGCGACCTCCAGGTGCGGCGCCCGTGGCATAGTCGTCGTGCCATGTACCTAGATCTGTACCTACGCAAGGCCGCACATGTGTGTGCTGTGGCGTGACCCCCCGGTGCAGCGCGCCTGGACGCTAACCGTAACACTATATGCAGGACGCTAGCCGTAATGCGAAGCGTGCTTTGCAGCAGGAGCGCACACACGCGTGTGCTTCCAAGGTAGCGGATGTGGCACAGCAGCGCTCAACGGACGCGTCAAGGTCTACGTGTAAGTATGATGTTGGTCCGGACGAAACCGCACATACCCGCAGTAGATGTGCTGATGCGGCGGGGCCAGCGCTGCAGCTGCGGCAAATCGCGCTCTCGGCAGCGGTGCTCAGTAGCAGTGCCGTCATCAAGGGGGTTTGTGGAATAGCTGCATAAGTGCGAGCTCATTCATTGTGCTTTGTGAATGCTCAGCTACGCCTGCCCTGACTTTATTCATATCCGTAAGTGACGCGTAACCCTACCGAGTAGCCCTAACCCTCGCTGACCTTCGCAACTTTCCTACCCCCTGACCGCAGCAACACACACAGTGATGGCTGCTGGAGGATCCCTGCTGCATGGCTTTACTGCAGTCGCTTGCGCACCCTGTGCAAATTACTTTAAGAATAGGCTTGCACTTCATCATGGCTCGTCCCGCGAATTTCACAGTCATTGAATGCATTCAGAGTGTGGTGACAGCTGCTGTAGCCCTAAAACAATGCCTCAATGTCCGGGCGTGGTGTCGCGTGCAGGCCTGTCGCCGCTTGCGCTGCGACTCCGCCGCGTACGTGAGCGCGTGTCGCGAGATCCGCGCCGCCTACTTCGCGGACGGCGCCCCCCACAAAGTTCAACTTCCCAAAGAACTTCAAGATCGGGTGCTGCGCCAGCTGCCGCCGCCGCCGCCGAAGCGCCACGCCGCGTCGCCGCCGCCGCCGCCGCCGCCGCCGCCGCTGCTGTACGACCTGCAGTGGCACGCGCTGCGGCAGCTGGTGGTGCAGCTGGGCCCCGCGGCGCTGGCGCGCGGCGGTGCGGCGGCGGCGGACTGCGCTTTCGTCGCCGCCGCGGCGCGCGCCGACGCGCTCGTCGCCGCCGAAGGAGCGCTCGCGGCGTGGGATGCGCGCATGCACGCGCTGGAGGCGCGGCGCCTGCGCGCGGCGGCGCTGGCGGCGGCGCGCCGCGCGCGCGCGCGCCGCCGCCGCAGATGCTGCCGCCGACGCCGTGCTGGACGCCGTTGTCGAGCGCGCCGTGTGCGACGCGGCGGCGGCGGCGGGGTATGAGGCGGCGGCGGTGGCGCGTGCGGAGGCGCGCACGCTGGAGGCGCTGCTGCGCGACGCCGTGGGCGCCGTCGCGAGCGAGGTCGCGGAGGCGGAGGCGCGCGCGGAGGCGGCGGCGGCGGCGGCGGAGCGCGCCAACGCGGCCGAGCGTGCCAGGGTCGCCGCCGAGACGGACCGACTCGCGTCCGCTGCATGCGACGCCGCGCTTGCTGCGGTGCTGGAGCCGGCGCTGGCGGAAGCGCTGCGCTCTCTGGTTGAGGATGACGGCGATGGAGCGGTGCTCTCGTGGTGCGGGCGGCGGGAAGACGCGTTGGCGGAGGCGGCGGCGCGCGCCGCTGTGGACGCGGCCGTCGCTGCCGCCGTTGATGAGTGGTGCGCATCGGAGGCGGCGGCGGCGGCTGACGCGGCGGAACTGGCGGCGGCGGCAGCTGCGGCGGCGGCAGCGGCAGCGGCTGCAGCGGCGGCGGCGCCGGAGGCGCCAACCCATGAAAACTCGCTGGCGCTGGTGCCCGTTGGGACTGGAGCGGCGGAGGGCGCGCAGCCGCTGCTGCCGTTTGCGGCGGCGGTGGCGATACAGTCCATGATCAGGGGGATGCACGCGCGCCGCCAGATGCGCGCGCTCATCGCCGCGAGCTACGTCAAGCTGTACGACGCCGAGAGCGGGTTCTGGTACTGGTACAACAGTGCCACCGGCGCCTCCTCGTGGGAGAAGCCGGTCATTGTGCAGCGCTTCTACAGGGCGCCCGCGCTGCGCGCCATAGAGAATGGGTGACTAAAAGTTCAACTTCTCCCCCATGGCTGCTGTTGGAACACGCTTCTTGGGCGCTCGTGCGTGTTTTGCATCTTGTGCTCCAGGTCCTCCTGTGCGGCCGAGAGGTGAGTTGCTGGCTGATGCATCAACCTTCGGCGGGCTCTATGTAACCAATGGCTTGGTGTGTGAAATTCCTGAGCATTGTTCACACATGCTTTCAAGTTGGCGTTCGCATATAAGCTGCTGTGTTTTGAATACAGTATATAGCTGGTACAAAGCCCAGGGTTACAATAGCATCTGAAGACCTCAACAGTCAAGAGATGGGACGATCATTCAGGGGGAGATGTGGCGCAAAACTCCCCGATAACATCCGCGCCGTGTCAATGACTGTACATGTTCTTTGATTTGTGCGCAAAATATACACAATGCTCAAGGCCTATGAGATGTATAAGTGGCAGCAGATGATGGCAATCTCAATGATTTTGTAGTCACCAGTGACACTCCTGACATGCTGAAGGCTGGCGCTACATTTTGACGGCAGTGCAAACGATTTGCGTGTACAACATGGCACCATTATCCCTCAACAGCAGCGCAGCAACATGAATGCAAAGCACGACA
The DNA here is from genome assembly GCA_017506865.1 of Tribonema minus. NCBI lineage: Eukaryota > Xanthophyceae > Tribonematales > Tribonemataceae > Tribonema > Tribonema minus. Next base: position 203,062 of record JAFCMP010000346.1, read on the forward strand.
AGAGCAGCGCAGGTCTGGCAGCCCAAATACCATTTACACTCCAAGTGGTGAACTTCAACTTCTGTACACGTTAGCATGCTTCGCACGCACCGCGGCGCAGCGCGAGCAGAGCAGCGCTGCTGCTGCGCAAACGGCAGCAGGCGCAAGCACTTTCCCCACCGCCAGCGCGGTGTACGCATATGCGCCACCAGCTGAGCCGCGCCACCCGCGCCGCTCCTGCGGCCGCCGCTGCAGTCGCTGCAGCCGCTGCGGCCGCTGCTGCCGCTCGGCTACGCCGCCGCCGTTGACGCACGCAACCGCTCGCCCCAGGCTGAAGCACCCCGCGCCAGCTTGACCGACGTTATCAGTCGAGCTCCGGCCTTGACCTCCAAATGCAGCAGCAGCTCAGCGACGACCCCTTGCCAACTTCAATGACGTTAGCGAACTTGAACATGGGAGTTTGAGCCGCAGTCGCACCCCCAACTGCGCGATGCAGCACTTCCCCGACGCGCCAGCTTCGCCGGTATGCTACCGGTCTTCGAGATCCAGTTCCAGCTGCGTCGTCTCCCTGATCTCGCGCTGCAGCAGCTCGGCGAGGTCGCCGCCGTCGCGCGTGTTGACCCAGTGCTCAGCAGCGGCGTCCCACTCGTAGCGCCGCGGGCCGCTGACGGGGCTGCTCCACCAGATCTGCCGGTTCGGTGTCTGCTTGTTGATGACCCACGTGCCGTGCGGCGGGATGGACGCATTGAGGACGCCTTGCTGCGCCGGCGCGGAAGGGGGGCGCGCGGCGGCGGCAGCGCGAGGGGGGGGTGTTGAAGTAGGCGGCTTGTGTGCAGCTGGAAAGAGCGCTGACTGGCGGTTGGATGCTGGCTCAGGCAATAGGAGGACTTCAGATGCAGGCACTGGTTCTTGCAGCATCATACACAATCTGGCTGCTTGGCGTCGAGTATGATGAGCGGACACACACTGTGAAGCCTATTGCCTCAGCCTTGCAGTGCCATGCTCAGCAAAAGATACAACAAGAGATTGATTCACTCACCGATAGATTCACATCAAAGTCCCCGTCATAGCCTCCCTCCAGCAGCTGCTCCAGAGCGTCGTGGATCCTCTCTAAAGTATCGTCAGCCAGATCTTGAAATTGGGCTTCCGACATTGTGGTCATATTACGCTGCAATCGCTTTCGTTGCTGCTGCTTGTGTGCTCCTGCACCGTGCTGGTGCAGCGCCTCATGGGAGCTGCGATGCCCAGGCCACGCATGCAGGCGGCGCCGGGCGATGATCGCCTGCCGCTCGCCACTGCTATGGTGTTCGGTAATCAGCCCTGGCGCGGTTGACAGCGGTCCAGCAAGTGAAGGCGCAAGGTGATGGAGCCGAAGTTGGCGGCAGGCTCTGGTGGTGCGAGGCAGCGTGCGCAGCATCATCACGCCCTGGTGAAAAAAAAAAAATCACAGTCGCTAGGGTTGGTTAGGGTTAGCGATGCCAAAGTTTCCACACACACACAGGGAGCTGAGAGGTCAGACTTAACGGAGCGCCATGACGTGCCTGAGGTCTGCCGAGGCAGTGTCCGCGGCTGCGATGATACCTCAGTAGCGCAGGGCAGGCGAAGGCAGGCCCCCGGGAGCTCTCGCACGCACTTCGTGCAGCTACGGCATTTAGCTAGCATTAGCATCTGGGAGGCGTGAAGGAAGCAGAGCACGCTGGCGAGGGGTGGCATGTCCTACCTCACGCACAAGCAACGATTCAGAAGGCTCAGGAGCCCTCACCACCACTGCTCCATCGCCGACCTGGTGGGCGATCATGCTGCAGCCGCACTGCCGAAAACATGCTCCTGGGATGCCTCACAGTTTTGGAAGTCGCAGCAGGAAGCAGCAGCCATACCGAGGTCCCACTCCGCTGGTCATCTGAGGAAGGCAGTGCCTGCAGCCCAGCGGCCCATCCGAAGCATCCTGAAGGCGGTCAACGCGTCGTCCGATGTGTCCAGCTCGGAGGGTGGTAACTCAAGGCAGGGGCAGCAGATGTGTAACAACCATAGTCAGGGTCCAGATCCATCAGCACAGGGCCCCCCACAGCCGCCCCGAGGCCTTTCTACTGCTACAACTCGCAAGCGAGTGCGGTTCACCAACACGGTGCACGTGGTGCTGGTGCCTCATCGGCATGACATGTCCCTGGCCCTGAAGGAAGCCATATGGTGGACCAGCGAGGACATTCTTGCGGCTCGACGTCGTGCATGGATTTACTGGCAATTAAACGGCCGGGATACCATTCAGGTACCCAACATACAGCGTACACATGTCTGTTACACTTCACTCCATCTCGCCTTTGTCTTGACACCCTCTCCGACCCTACCCTCTTAGCACTTGCAGTCAATCACCGTCGCCATGCGTCGTCGCCCTTGCAATTGTCATTACTCCCCCCCGCAGCAATCCGCGCCCCTGGACACGGCAACGGCCTCGCCATCTCCCAGGCCACTCACCACGACAGCAGCAGCAGCAGGCACAGCCGTCAGACCATCCCTAATTCTGCCCCAGGAGGCTGTGGAGCAGCTGCCCTGCCCCCCGCACAGCCCCCCTGAAGCCGCAGCCCTGCGCATCAGCGCCGTCATCACCGGCAGCAGCACGGCGGAGGGCGCCGCCGTCGCAGCGAAACGACATCAACAGCTTGCGTGCGATGGCAGCGCCAGCGAGGGCGGCAGCAGCGCAGTCGTCGATGCCGCCTTGGGCTTTGACGTCGTGTCGGCAGCAGCAATACCCAGAACTCAAATACTGCCAACGACGACGGCCGCGGCAGCCGCAGATGACGGCGGCAGCAGCAGCGACGGCGGCGGCCCCGCCAGCGGCAGCAGCAGCAGCAGCGGCGGCGAGGACGCAGAAGAAGAAGACTGGACCGGCAGCAGCCCCGGCGGCGGCGCCGCCAGCGCCGGCGGCGGCGGCGGCGGCCCCCTGCCCACGCGCCGCGCCGCCGCCGCCGCCGAAGCGGACATGCGGCGACGCGCGCTTCACGTCGCCTCAAAGAACGCCACGGTGCCGGCGGCGGTGCTGGCGGCGGCAGCGCCAGTGTCGTCGTCGCTGAAGGCCGCCGCCGCGGCAGCGGCGGCGGCGGCGGCGCGCTTCGACGGCGGCGGCGAGCTCGTCGCGGCGTGCGCCAAGGACACGCAGCACGCGCCCGTGGACGGCGGCGACTGCCACATCATGCTGGAGGCTGGCGAGGCGGCGGCGGCGGCGGCGGCGGCGGCGGCGACAGTGATTGCTGTCTGACGCGCCGCGGCAGCGCCTCCTTGGCCGGTTGGACAGTGAGCGAGGCGGCGGCGGCGGCAGCAGCAGCGCCGGCAGCAGCAGCAGCAGCGGCAGCGGGGCACGAGAATGCCCCCCTTGCCCCCCCCCCCTGCGTGCACTTCGTACTTTGATAGGCCCCCTAGCTGTGGCACAGCCATACTGCGGGGCGATAGGGCAGCAGTGCCAGCATTGGCGGCGGCGGCGCGGCACGGCGGGGCAGCAGCGCAAGCGCGCAAGGACTCCGCCAGCCGTGTACAGTAGCAGCAGGAGGAGAGAGAGAGGTTAGGCGCTCATGAGCGCGCTCTGGGACGGCGCGCAGCGCGCCCGCGCAGCCGCGCCTCAGCAGCAGCGCTCGGCAGCAGCGCTCAGCAGCAGCGCGCGCAGCAGCGGCGGCGGCAGCAGCAGCAGTATTCAGAATTTTGTTCCATAGCCCAGTGTCCGTCAGTAAGCGAGCGCGCAAGCACGCGCGGCAGTACCGCCCAAAAGCAGTCATCTGTTCACCCGAGAGCGAGAAACAGGCATTTTGCTAGCCAGCAGGGCACAGGCTGAGAGCGCCGGGAAGGAAGGGGGGAGGGGGGAGGAGCGCAGTCTCGAGCACGCTTATGCACTGCTTGCGGGCCCCTCCCCCCCGCCTCTGTCCATTGCAGGATACCCCCCCCTTCTTTGCCCAGCCTCGATGCAGCCCCGCCCCCACCCCACCCACCCCCCCATCATCATTCCGATGGACACTAGTATGGCAGGAAAAGCTGTTGTGTTTTGGTGTTGTGTTAGCTCTCAGAGAAAGAAAGCAGCAGGTGTGTGTCTACTCCAACTGGCGCAGCCGCGCCCCCCCCCCTCCTCCCCCCTCTGCGCGCTTGCCCATCCACTTTGAGCCAGAGAACGGCCTTGCGCACAGCTGCCTCTTCCTAGCACCGTGCTAGGGTACCATTTTTCGGACCAGTGCCTTGACCAGCACATGAGGAAGATGCCATTTCATTCGCATGCCAGCAGACCGCATGTTCTGGGGGTGTGTGTTTGCATGATGGTATGCAGCACATTGCCGCAGGTGCATTGTCACACAACAGCGTGCCACCCGCGCGCTCCTAGCAGATCCAAGCCGATGCAGTGCCACGCGAAAAGATGCAAGACACGCACCATCGACACATGTTCAGACAACAGGCAGCGCGCGCCATGACAACAGCCGCCGAGCCATGCTTCGAGCAGGGTGAGCGCGGAAACCTCGAGGTTTCGTAACCTCAGGTTCCGACCTTTAGTTCCGGCAGTTCCGGCGCCGAAGGCGTCGGCAGGGGGTGCCGGAACTTCCGGAACTCGAAAACACGTAAAACACTCATTTCTCTGGGGCTTTTAGCACTACTTGCAGCCCTGTAGCGTGTCGGATGTCTTCTCTGAGCATGTTGGCATATGTTTTACTGCTTCTTGAGGCTCTGGTGTCTCATATTTGTGATGACCGGCTGGTGCCCTTAAGTTAGGGTAGGGTGACGGCCAGGGGACGGGGGGGGGGGGGGGGGGGGGGGGGGGATTGAAATGAGGTGCGATGACTACTGACAGCAATGACCAGACTGCCAGCAGAGCAGTTTGAAGGGTAATGTGTGTAAATACACTTCTGCCATGCACAGAATGACGTCAAACACCCTAGTGGGGCTCATTCGCCGCTAAATGAGTTCCGCCGGTTCCGGCGAGTTCCGGCAGTTCCGGCCCAGACCTTTTGCCAAAACTGGTTTCAGTAAAGGCGAAATAGGTTTCGCCGCGCACCCTGGCTTCGAGGCAGCTCCAACATGTGTATGCAAGCTCAACACCTGCCACGCTGATGGATTGCATGACGTGCAACAGCACGCACGGCGGACGCTACGCACACAGCGGTGAGCAAGCGGCAGACGCCAGGGTCATCATTACAACGTGTCGACGAATATATTGCAGGGCGCGCGCCTCACTAGGCGCCTGCGCCATCATGACTGTGTGTTGAGGAATACATGGCGCAGCGCGCGCGCGCGCGCGCGCCTCACGACGCCGCCGGCCGCTGCGCCGTGCTGGCGGCGCCCACGACCTTGGGCATCTTCTTCGTGCGCGCGTCCTCCACCTCCTTGGTGGAGTAGTAGTGCGGCGCAATCTCCGCCAGCCACTCGCCTTTGATCGGTATGACCATGCGCATGTACTCCTTCGTCGTGAAGGCGAGCTCAAAGTACGAGAGCCAGCGCGGGGGGTCCTCCGCGGCCGTCTTGGCGAGCACGCTGCTCGGGTGTATGTACACGGTGTGCTGGTGCTTGACGGTGCGGTAGTCGCCGCTGCGCGAGAGCTGCAGGGAAGGGGGGGCGGGGGGGCAGAGGTGAGTGGTGGTGTTGAGGGGCGATCCTAGGTTGTGAGGCGACCCTAGGCTTAGAAGGGGCTACGTAGTGCCAATGCCATCCACCCATGACCGTGGTCGCCGCTGCTGCGGCAACCGGACACCATATCCACAGGAGCGAGCAAGACTTCTGTGTGCAAGCGGCATTCGTCGAGTAATTTGTCTTCAGAAAACACCCGCGACTCTGCGACGCGCAGCAGCGGTCGAGCGGGGAGCATCACCTTGGCGGTGTGGTACAAGTAGCCGCTGGTGATGGCCTTGGCGATGGCGTCGATGTCGCCAGGGTTGGAGGTCATCTCGATCTCCACGCGCAAAGTGACACACACTTAAGTACATTTTACATACATGCGTACACACACATAAGTATACACAAACGTATACATCCCAACTCTCAGACGCGCAGCGAGTTGTGCGGAGCGTCGTCACCTTGGCGGTGTGGTAGAAGTAGCCGCTGGTGATGGCTTTCGCGATGGCGTCGATGTCGCCCGGGTTGGACGTCATCTCAATCTCCACGCGCTCGCACAGGCCCTCCAGCTGCTCGCGGATGTCGCGCGCGCGGTTTAAACTCCGCACCTGCGCATGCGCAAACATAGAGTCTCTCGTTGGTTAGATGCTGAATACCACCACATAGCCTCGGCCGAGACATGGCAGCTTCAAAAGTCAGATTCTGAACACACCACAAAAAATGGCACTGTTTGACTCGTGGCCAATGACTGCAGCAGCGGCGACCACGGTTATTGGTGGAAGGCACTTGCGGCCAACCATTCCTTGTCACCTAGAGCTCAACGGTCTCTTGATTCGTTTTTGATAAAGAGCCTCGGCCGAGAAATGGCAGCTGCAGAAATGAGAAACAAGTTCATGTCGCGCGCGCGGTTCAGGCTCCACACCTGCACATGCGCCGACGCGGAGGATGCGGCTTTGCTGTCAAGATTCTTAATGCGTCGGGCGATGGACGTGACACGGAACAGATTTGGATGCGGCCCTGCTGTGAACGGGTTCGTTTCTTTGTAGGTGTCAGAGTATGGAAACTTCTGAAATGCAAAACAAGGTCATGGCTCGCGCGCGGGGTTCAGGCTCCGCACTTATCCACGCAGACACAGGAAGAGAGGACGCGCTGGTTGTTGTAAAAACAACGCATGCTTGATGAGATAAGAAGGATGTGTGTGCTGTGAAGGTATTGATTGGTTGGAGAATCGAAACTCGAAGATGCGATGCTGTGCACTGGGACATGGGTATACATTTGAGGGCACTTTGAGTCTTACCCACTGCTACTTCGGGGCATGTACATGTGTGCATCGTGTGCCTGGACATACCTTTCGTAGCAGCACTGCTTCAAGCAGTTGGCATCCGCACAGTCATGAGGCACGCGCAGCAGCGCGTCGTGGTCGCCGCCGCCTATACACGTATTGATATGCATATACGTCCGCTACATGTATGCACAAAGCGCACAGCGCACCTGAACATAGTTCTCGTAGCACCACTGCGTAGAGCATACGGCGTCCGCCCAGTCGTCGCACACGCATACATAGCAGCGCGGGGTGATCGCCACCACATATACACACTTCCAAAGCATAGTCCTGCAGCAATCATGGAAACGAATGAAAAGGTCGTGTATGCTCGTAGCGCACCTGGACGGTAGTTCTCGTAGCACCACTGCGTGGAGTAGTTAGCGTCCGCCCAGTCATCATACACGCGCAGCAGCGCGACGTGGTCGCCGCCACACATACCCACCCTCAAGTACTTCAATATATATCCTGTAGTACTTCAAGGTTATTCATGTATGCACGCAGCGCACCTGCACGTAGTTCTCGTAGCACCACTGCGTGGAGTAGTTAGCATCCGCCCAGTCGTCGTACACGCGCAGCAGCGCGGCGTGGTCGCCACCGCCGCCGCGCGCAAAGTTCTGCTTGGCGTTGTCGGCGTGCACCGCCTTGTCCTTGGGCCTGTAGAAGACGGCGTTGCCGCAGCTGAGCATGGCGCAGATCGTGACGACCTCCGCGACGCAGCCGTACTTCTCGGCCGCGATCACGGCCTTGGACATCATCGGGTCCAGCGGGAACTCTGCCATTCTGCGGCCCTGTACTTGGGGGGGGGGGGGGGGGGGGGCTTGAAGTTTAGAATTGAAGTTCCGCGGCGTGTCGATGAAAGACGATGTGGCAGATCTGAGCGTTGCGCACACTTCAGTGTTAACGAGGCCGCAGTTGTGCGACGCTGGTGGTGAGGGTTGGGGCTAGAATTAGCCACGCTTACTGCCTTGCTCATCATCGGATCCAGCAGGAACTCCGCTCTGCGGGCCTGTGATGGGGGGGGGGGGGGGGGGGGGGAAGTTTAGAGTTGAAGTTCAGCATCGCGTCGAGGACGATGAAGTGGCAGATCTGAGCGTTGCGCACGCTTCAGTGTTAACGAGGCCGCAGTTGTGCGACGCTGGTGGTGAGGGTTGGGGCTAGAATTAGCCACGCTTACTGCCTTGCTCATCATCGGATCCAGCGGGGACTCTGCCATTCTGCGGGCCTGTGATGGGGGGGGGGGAATGAAGTTTAGAGTTGAAGTTCAGCATCGCGTCGAGGACGATGAAGTGGCACCACACCTGGGTGCTGCGTAAAATTGAAGGCGGTGGCGCTGCTGCCGCTGTGTGGCGCTCGCGGTGAGGGTCGCATGAGCTCCGCACCTCAAGTTCACATGGAATCACGGGGCGGTACCCATCCTTAGCTAGCACACAGACAGTTACATCACCAGTTACAGAAAGGAGAGCTCGCCGCAGTCGGTGGGTGAGCACAAAGCGCGCGCAGCTGCTGCAATGCACCACGAGCGCCAGCCAAGACTGACTCAAATGTTCGTGGTCAACACGTCACCTCAACCCTCACATCGCAGACTACGTCATGCTGCGCCTGGTACGTAGTGTTGCATCACCCGCCGCTCGGTGACCTTGCTGCGGTCGTTGAGCGCGCTGAGCGCGTGCAGCTGCTCGAGCGCGACGAGCGCCTGGCAAGTCTCACGCAACATGAACCTCAACAGGAACTCCCAACCTCAAGCCCTAGCCAAGCCCTCGCCGCCCACGGCGCCGGCGAAACGCACGTTCTTGGTGAGCTCGCCGCGATTGTTGAGGGCGTACAACCACTAACCCTGACCCTGACCCACCTCCGATTTGCAACAACAAGACATCAGCCGCAGTTAAAGAGTTGTTCACCAGTCGTATCTGAATGGCCTCTTAGTGGCGTTCCTCATCGGTCGCCGGCGGCTTACCTGCTTGGTGAGCTCGCCGCGGTCGATGAGCGCGCCGAGCGCGTACAGCTGCTCGAGCGCGCGGGTGAGCGCCTAGCGGGTCTCACGCAACATTGTCACCTAGAGCTCTTAGTCTTCTGAGTCGTTTCCATCACGCTTGACCCATGGCGCCGGCAACACACCTGCTTGGTGAGCTCGCCGCGGTCATTCAGCGCGCCGAGCGCGTACAGCTGCTTGAGCATATGCGTGTCAAGCACTGGCAGTATCGATGCCCTCCGCTTCAACTCGATGGCGTCGTCGCAGGCAGTTTGTCGGTTGCAGACACCTAGCAGAATAACAGTGCGCACCTGCTTGGTGAGCTCGCCGCGGTTGTTGAGCGCGCCAAGCGCGTATATCTGCTCTATTCGCACCACTGTGTCCGCAACAACAACGCTCTGCTGCAATTTCAGATTTGTTCATCGTTCAGCCTCTGTAAGGCGTTCCTCGTCAGTGACAGAACGTTCTGGCGGGTGACGCACCTGCTTGGTGAGCTCGCCGCAGTCGTTGGGCGCGCCGAGCGCGTACAGCTGCTCGAGCGCGCGGATGAGCGCATGGCAACATCAACCTCAACTCCTAACCTCAAGCAACCCGCGGCACTGGCGGAACGCACCTGCTGGTGAGCTTGCCGCGGTCGTTGAGCGCGCCGAGCGCGTACAGCCCCTCATGCGCATGCATCAAGCATCAACGAAATCAATGCCCTCCTCTTCAACTCGATGCTGTCGTCACGCGCGGTTTAGGAAACACAGAAGTAGAATCATTGGCCGCGCACCTGACTGGTGAGCTCGCCGCGGTCATTGAGCGCGCCGAGCGCGCGTACATTTTCTAACTCCTACCTTAACCCACCACTAAGTCCACGACAACAACACATCAGCCACAATCAAAGAGGTGTTCGCCGGTCGGATCTCAACGGCCTCTCAGTGACGTTCCTCATCGGTCACTGGCGCGCACCTGCTTGGTGAGCTCGCCGCGGTCGTTGAGCGCGCCGAGCGCGTACAGCTGCTCCAGCGCGCGGATGAGCGCCTCAGGCGGCGGCGGGTCCATGAAGTCAAAGTGCAGGAGGTCGTGGATGCCGAGCGACTTGAGCATGAGCACGACGTTGCCCATGTTGGTGCGCTGGATCTCGGGCACCGTGTTGTCCTCGAGCTCGTGCGCGAAGGACCACGCCGTGAAGAGCCGGAAGCACTTGCCCGGCTGCGTGCGGCCCGCGCGCCCGGAGCGCTGCCGCGACGCCGCCTGCGTGATGCAAGGTACGTACATGCGTGTGAAGTTGATATGTCATGGTTAGAGCGCCCTTATCCTGATCCTAAACCTGACCACAAAAGCTCCCACACCAAGGACCAGGCCAAAAGCACTGGCCGGGCTGTGCGCGGCCCGCACGCCCGGACCGCTGCCGCGAGGCTGTCTGCGCGCAGTAGCTGCGTGTAGACTTACTGGGTCATTGTTATGGCACTTCAACCCTGACCCTAGCCCCCTTAACCTGACCACAAAGAGCTCGTACACACCCAGGACCAGGCCATGAAGAGCCAGAAGCACTAGCCGGTGTGGCCAGGTCTGCATGAGGTAAACAGGGGTGTGCATATTCTCATGCCCGCACACATGCCTGTATTAGATATGGGATTACATATTGGTACACTAGGGCATTGTGAGGATGTATCATGTCTCATAACATCTTGATGCATAATGTATCACGTCTCATTGAGACGTGATGTCTCATTGAGACGTGATGAATCACGTCTCATTGAGATGTGATACATTGTGTACACTCGCATGCGTATACTCGAGAAGAAGTACTTCGAAGTATGAGAGTGTGCCAAGGCACAGGGATGTGAAGCACGCGAGCGCATGTACCTACATACCTTGGAAATGGGGGTGACAATAATCATTATGTACCATGTCTCGCTATGTGATATGTTGCATTGTACATGCTCGCATGCATATACGTCAAGAAGACTTATAAGGGTGTGCAAAGTCACAGGGGTGTGAAGCGCGCAAGCGACGGTGTGCAAAGGCACAGGGGTGTCAAGCACGCGAGCGCATGTACCTACATACCTTGGAGATGGGCGTGACGATGATCATTATGTACTATTTCTCGGTATGTAGCATGCCTCATCATGTATGCTCGTGTGAATACACTCCAAGAAGGTATACGAGTGTGTGCAGAGGCACAGGGGTCTGAAGCATGCAAGCTTATGTACCTACATACCTTGGAAATGGGTGTGACGATGAGGCTCTCCATGCCGGAGCGCGGGTTGTAACTCTTCTGCTTGCAGAAGCCTGTGTCGACGACGTAGCAGATGCCGTCAATCGTCAGCGACGTCTCCGCAATGTTGGTGCCCAGAACCACCTGACAGAGTGGGGAACACGCGTGCACGCCACGCATGAGATCAAAGTTGTGATAGACGTGCTGAATGTGGTGAAGAACGTTTGTAACGCTTGTATTACATTGTATATGTTGTATCATACAAGTAGGCTATGGACTTCTCTGAATCATAGAGGTGGGTCCGCTACCTGCCTAATTTTACCTGATGCGTACTCGCATGTGCGTACATAGTGTTTGCTCTTTCTAATCCTCATGCGCGCATACCCTGTGCCTGGCTCTCTCCTCAGCGCTTGCAAGCACACTCGGGCCACCTCTCACACAGAGGACCGACAGAGGCGCTGCATCGTGTTAATGGCTGCTTGTCATGCTGAAACACTTCAGCTGCCTTGCACACACACGAGGACCAACAGAGGCGTCGACCTTGGTGATGATAAACGATGATGTGTCGCTTTTGCATGCCTGCTGCTCGAGGCGAGCCCCAGAAATGCCAGCTGGGCATGCAACGGCAGCAAAAGAATCGGCGTCTCACCGCATAGATCATATGTGCCTGTGCGCAGCGCCTTACTGCGACTCGCGCATATCCTAGACGACACCTCATCAGAGTTTCAGGCTTAGGGTTAGGGTTAGCCTAACCCTAACCCTAACCCTATGCATGACCAAGCACGCCATGACTGGGGCACACGAAAGGCTTGTGCTGCCACACACATGCATACATGAGTACGAGCGGGACGTTCAACATGTGCAGCAACCTCAACGTGCGCATTTGCGGCTCCGTCGAGCAGATGCGTGGCGCACGCCTCACTGCGGCGCACACCTCCCCTCAATTTCAGCACGTATAACAATCTTAAACAGGCGCGTTTGCTACTGCACCCTGATCAATTCCGCGCAGGCATACCTAACCCCAACCCTCGCCCCAACCCTGACTTTAATCCTAACCTAACCGTAACCCTACCTTTCGCGCCCCCGGCGGCGTCGGCTCGAAGATCTTGGCGCGCACCTCCCATAAACTTCAACACACGCAACAACTTCAAAGCAAGCTTCTTGCTACTGCAAACTAGTTGGCTCTGTAGGAACCTAACCTCACCCTAACCCTGACCCTAACCCCAACCCACCCCTGACCCTAACCCTAACCCCAACCCCACCTTGCGCGCCCCCGGCGGCGTCGGCTCGAAGATCTTGGCCTGCTGCTCGCTGGGCAGCGAGGCGTAGATGGGGCAGATGAGGAGCTCGCGGATGCGGCTGCCGAGGCCGCGCGTGCGCTGCGCGAGGATCTCGGCGCACGTCTCAATCTCCTCCTGCCCCGTGAGGAAGACGAGGATGTCGCCGGGGACCTTTTGCGTAACATGAATCTGCGCGCGTGTGGCCGGATGTGGGGAGGATCGCAGCGTGCTGTTGGCGCAGTCTGCGCGTGATGCTCACCCTTGAAACGCTATAGAGTATTGAGTTCTCCCGTAAGGATGATGAGAAGGTCGCCCGAGGCCGTCTGCGTGACGTGAATCTGCGCCGTGCGCCGCCAGGGATGGAGAGAATTGTGTACCGTGCTGTTGGCGCAATGCGCGTGTGACGATTCGCCGCTTCAAACGCAAACTTGCCGTGAGGAGAACCAAGCACGGCGCCAGATACTTTCTGCGTGATGTGAATCTGCGCGCGCGCCGCCGGCGGTGGAGGGAGAGTCACAGCGTGCTGTTGACGAAATGTGCGTGTGATGCTTACCCTTCAAACACTGTAAAGCATTGAGTTCAAGGTGATGAGAAGGTCGCCCGGGACCTTGTGTGTGACGTGGGGAGAGTCACAGCGCGCTGTAGATGCAATGCGGCATGTAGCACACGGAAGTCTTTTGACTGCTGTGGATATGGCGGCACTGTTTGACTCGTGGCCAACTGTCGCAGCAGCAGCGGCCACAGTTGCTGGTGGAAGGCATTCAATTTGACAGCTAGCTGCACCTTGTCGCCTAGAGCTTCATGATCTTTTGATTCGTTTCCATGTAGACACAGAGGCCAGGAACAAACCGCTGCGCACCAGCAGCGCTTGCAGCATGCTTCAACATGCATGCACTTCGGCATGTCTACAACGGATACATACCTAAGGTTGCACAAAATTGTTTTTTGTAGTCATTTTCTGAGTTCAAGTGCCCCTTCTGTAGTGGACTGTATGCTGGGAATCGAGCAGATTCGCCGCATGCCACACAATACGCCCCTTGCGCTGTTGTCATGTTGAGGTTTGCTCAAGACTTATTCCTGCTTGCCAAATACGCCGCATGTATGTGGCCAAATACGTTTCCGTGCAACGCCTACACATGGTTCAACATGCATGTACCTCCAACATGTACTTTGTATTAATTCTCGCTCAGGGCGCGAAAAAGCCCAGATGAATGGCATCTAACTTGAAGCTCGCTGTACGGAATCTACATGTCGTGTGACGGTCTGAAAGTGTCTCAACGACAACCACTTACTTCAACGGGGACGCACCTGAAGAACGGTGACGACGGCGGCGTCCAGGTAGTCCGCCTCCGGCGCCTCGGTGTAGGACGGTACAGTACGTGTGCTTCGAAGTCGTTCATCATCCCTTGGGTGAATCATGAGTACACTTTGTGAGGTACGTATATGGTGACGTTCAAACATCAGAGGTCAGGAAGTAAAAGAACGCTGCGCACCGACTGCGTGCAGCATACTTCAACGTGTACTTCAACGGAGACGCACCTGAAGGACGGTGACGACGGCGGCGTCGAGGTAGTCCGCCTCCGGCGCCTTCGTGTACAGGATGTCTACGGGGTACATGCGACCTGCAGCAGCGCACAGCAAATTGAAGTTAGTGAGCATGTGTTCAGCAAAATCACACGTTTCGTTATCATCAGGCGAATTGAAGTCAGTGAACGTGTTCGCAACATCGCGCTTTGCGTCATGATCAGCACCCGGCAAACAGAGAAGTTCAACATGCGCGTTGTCAGGAAGCGGGCGAACTTCTCATGACAGCCACTGGAGCTGCAGTACGTCTGCAGTACAGCGCGAGTCCAGAAGCGAACTGAGCGCTGACCAGTCGACGGTCTGCGCAGTTCCAACAACAGCCGCTCAACTTCATATTCTGTGCCGGACGAAGGAGGAGGAGGACGCCTTCCTCGTCGCTCTGGTGAAGAAAACCGCCCCCGTACGCTCGGTGGCGGAGTGGTTGGCTTCCGGGAACCACTGATCGCTCAGTCCAGCCCGTCGGGTAGTGCGCCCTGCACGTACGTGCGGTGACGGAGTGGGTCGCCTCCCAGACCTAACCCTAACCCTAATCCTAACCCTAAACCCTAACCCTATACCTAAGGGGCCTAGCCTTCATCGCCGCGCAGACGAGCTGCCAGTGCTTGCGGCTATTTCTTCGCCGGAGCGACAAGGAAGAGTTAGGGTTAGGGTTAGAACCCTAACCCTAACCCTAACTCCTCCTCCCTCAAGAGCATCGAGCTGGAGAACAACCAAGAACCCCAGCGCAGCTCCAGTACATTGCGGGTACCGCCCAGTATAGCTCTCAGGTACACTGCAAGTACAGCGCGCGAGTCCGCAGCAGAGAATCTGAGCGCTGATGATCTACGCGTCGTCAAGGAAGCGGCTGAACTTCTCGGCTCCAGTACATTGTGAGCACATCGCAAGTCCGCAGCGGAATCTAATCGGCTCCAGTACATGGCGAGTACAGCGCAAGTCCGCAGCGGAATCTAATCTGAGCGCTGACGTACCTGGGAAGATGAAGATCTGCGCGTCGTCGAAGAAGCGGCTGAACTTCTCGGCGTCGAGCGTCGCGCTGGAGATGACGAGCTTGAAGTCGTCGCGGAAGCGGCTGATGTCCTTGACGAGCCCAAAGAGGACGTCCGTGTGGAGCGTGCGCTCGTGCGCCTCGTCGATCATCATGCAGCTGTAGGACTTGAGGTCGGGCTCCGTGAGGAGCTCGCGCAGCAGCTGCTCAGAAGGAGAGGGGGGGGGGAGGGGAAGCAGGGAGGAGGGGGGGGGGAGATTACACCTGGCAGTTTGCATATACATTGTACGCCACATGTGGCACATGGCCGCAACAGACTGGTAAATGATGAACAGTAGCGCACATATTTGTGAGCAGCTCGTGCAGCAGCTGCGTGCAGCGGGGGGCACAACGGGGGATGAGAGGCATTGTGCACAGCTCAATGTATGCATGTCCTGGTGCCGCACATGGCGGTGCGCTCTCGTGTCTGTGTTTGCAGCTGGCGCAGCAGCCGGCGCAGCATGGTAATGGCCAGGTCCGAAGCAGGGCGCGGAGGGGTAGGCGCTATGGCCATGACGCATGGGACGTGTTCACGCCACCCTAACCCTAACCCTAACCCTAACCCTAACCCTAAGCGCGCACACGCGGCCTACGTACGTACCTAGCGTCGCGGCTCGTGTGCCTCCTCGCCAGTCGCGCGCCGCGTCTAACGACGATACAGGACTAGGTTCAATGCACACAGAGGCGCATGTTAAGCATGCGCTCGGGGACCTGAACACACGAAGGCCGTGAGATGGAGGCCACATGAAAGAAGAGCAGTTGCGCACTACTGTACTGCCAGTGCGGCGCGCGCGCTCACCATGCGACCATAGTAGCTCAATCCATGCTACGCACCCTGACAGTTGACACCGGTACTGACCACTGTGCGCACTCGTGCATCGCTCGTACTCGCGGGTACTCGCGGCGCATTTGTGCAGCCCACTGTGCAGTCCACTAGCGTACTGCTGTACTCACCACATGCAGCCCACTGGAGTACACAAGTGTACTGCGCGCTGACCATGCCATCTGTCATGAACTTCATGACAGTGGACGTGCTCGTACTGTGTAGCACACAAGTGTACTGCTGTACTCACCATGCCGTCCGTTGTGTACTTGATCACCGTCAACTCGCTCGTGCAGTCCTCGAAGCGTACACGCATGGTACACTGTGCAGTACACAAGCGCACAAGTGTACTAGTGTACTCACCATGCCGTCCGTCATGTACTTGATGACGGTCGACTCGCTCGTGCAGTCCTCGAAGCGGATAGAGTAGCCGACCTCCTGGCCGAGCTTGACGCCCATCTCCTGGCTCACGCGCGCAGCAACGCTCATTGCGGCGACGCGGCGCGGCTGCGTGCACCCCACCATGCCGAGCTTCGTGTAGCCGACCTCGTGCAGGTACTGCGGCAGCTGCGTCGTCTTGCCGGAGCTGCAAGAAGGAAGCGGCAGCGGCGGCGGCGGCGCGACGCGTGTGTCAGCGCTCGGCGAGCGTGTGCGGGTGTAGGCGTGTCAGCGCTCAGAGGCGGGTGCGCTGTGGGGGGCGGGGGCAACCACATGCGGCAGCGGCGTCGTCTTGCCGGAGCTGTGTGCGGGGAAGCGGCAGCAGCGGCGGCGGCGGCGCGCGGCGCGGCAGGCGTGTCAGCGTTTGGCGATGGGGTTGTTGCGGCAGCGCGAAAGCTATGTAGCGCGAGCCAGCGCACTGCATTCATTCCGCCCCACTGCAACACCTCACATCGTACGAAACCGCAAGGCAAATGAGTGAGGCGCATGGTATACAGGGCGCATCCAAGTAGGTCCGCAGCAGCAGCAGCAGCAGCAGCGGCAGCAGCAGCAGCAGCAGCAGCAACAGCAGCAGGCAGCAGCAGCATTACTCGGCAGGCAGCGGCAGCAGCGCTCACCCCGTCTCGCCGACCACCACGATCACGTTGTGCTGTGTCGACACAGTGGGGCTTACAATACAGCAATGTAGGTTTCCATTGAAGTTCAACATCCCCACAACAGTATCTCAGCTGCAGCAACATCGCTCAGCAGAAAGCGGCAGCAGCGCTCACCCCGTCTCGCCGACCACCATGAGCACACGATGTTGATTCAAGTTCAACATTCCCACAACAGATCAGCAGCGGCAATGCTCAGCAGAAAGCGGCGTCAGCGCTCACCCTGTCTCGCCGACGACAACGAGCACGTTGTGCTCCTTCACCGCCGCGAGGAACGCCTCGCGGTACGGGTATACTTCGAAGTACAACACAGCAACATGGGTTTCAATTGCAGGTCAACATCCCTACAACTATTTTCAGCAGCAACAGCATCCTCAGCAGGGCAGCAGTGCTCACCCCGTCTCGTCGACCACCACGAGCATGTTGTGCTCCTTCACCGCCGCCAGGCACTCCTCGCGGTACGGGTACACAATACATGGTTTTCAATTGAAGTTCAACATCCCTACAACAGTTTCTCAGCAGCAGCAGCACCGCTCGGCAGGCAGCGGCGACGGCGGCAGCGCTCACCCCGTCTCGCCGACGACCACAAGCACGTTCTCAATTCATGTTCAACATTCCCACAACAGATCAGCAGCGGCATTGCCCAGCGGGCAGCGGCGTCAGCGCTCACCCCGTCTCACCGACGACCACGAGCACGTTGTGCTCCTTCACCGCCGCGAGGAACTCCTCGCGGTACGGGTACACAATACAGCAACATGGGTGTCAATTGAAGTTCAACATCCCTACAACTATTTTCAGCCGCAGCAGCATTGCTCAGCAGGCAGCAGCGAGCAGCAGCGCTCACCCCGTCTCGCCGACGACCACGAGCACGTTGTGCTCCTTCACCGCCGCGAGAAACTCCTCGCGGTACGGGTACACAATACAGCAACATGAAGTTCAATTGAAGTTCAACATCCCTTACACAACAGTTCTTCCGCAGCAGCAGCATCGCTCAGCAGGACAGCAGCGCTCACCCCGTCTCGCCGACCACCACGAGCACGTTGTGCTCCTTCACCGCCGCGAGAAATTCCTCGCGGTACGGGTACACTGGCAGCCGGCGCCGCACCGCCAGCAGCTTCTCGTGCGCGCTCAGGTGCTCCGCCTCGAGCTCCGCGCGCACCGCCGCCTTGGCAGCGCTCAGCGCCGGCGGCGCTGCGGCGGCGTCGCTGTCGCTGCTGCTGCTGCCGCTGCTGCCGCTGCCGCCGGCGCTGCGCGAGGTGCGGCGGCGCTTCGGGCGCGACAGGCGCTGCTTCTGGACCTCCTGGCTGACAAAGTCGATGGCGTCTTCGAAGACGAAGTCGTACTGCTCGCCCTGGGGCTTGTCCTGGAGTGTGGGCGAGGTTTGTCGAAGAGAGTGCTTGATGTAAGGTTGTGCATCATTGCTTATCCATGTGACCACTTCGAACTATATGCACAGGGAACGTCAATTCTGTGACACTTTGAAAGAATATGCAGAGAAAACGTAGGCGAGTCGCACCGGTCATCCACTCACACACAAAAATTCACACGCCACTCACCTGCGCGCCGACTCGTCGATTGGCCATGGCGACCTGGTGCTCCTCCCACATGTCCTGCTCCGTCTTGAACTACAAATATGAATCAGTAGTTCATGAATTCATGATTTCATTTTCACTCACCTGCGCGCCAACTCTTCGGTTGGCCATGGCGACCTAGTGCTCCTCCCACGTGCCCTGCTCCGTCTTGAACTACAAATGTGAATTAGCAATCCATTACTTCATGAGTTCGTTTTCACTCACCTGCGCGCCGACTCGTCAATTGGCCATGGCAACTTGGTGCTCCTCCAACGTGTCCTGCTCCGTCTTGCATTACGAATATAAATTAGCATTTCATGAATTCAAGAGTTAGCGATCACTCACCTGCGCACCTACTTGTCGGTTCGCCATGACGACCTGGTGCTGGCCACTTGCGCTTTTCATGAATTCATGAATTTCACTCACCTGCGCGCCGACTCTTCGGTTTGCCATGGCGACCTGGTGCTCTTCCCACGTGTCCTGCTCCGTCTTGAACTCGCCCTCCTCGTGGTAGCGCGCCGTGAGCAGCGCCTCGCGCTTGGACGTGTCAATGCGACCGTCCGCAGCCTCCCCTGGCTCCGGCATCTGCGCCGTATACAATGGAGTCATGAATGGAAACGAATCAGAAGATCATAGAGCTCAAGGTGACAAGGTGTGGTTTGCCGTAAATGCCTTCCACCAGTAACCGTGGTCGCCGCTGCTGCGGCAATTGGCGCTTGAAAAATTAACTCGACTTGCATCAGTGGCTCTGGTGCTGCGCACGATACCTGGTGCCGCGCGCGATTCACATTATGCTGAGCGCTGCCATGCGATTGCAATCAGCAGCGCCTCGCGCTTGGACGTGTCGATGCGACCGTCTGCAGCCTCGCCCGGTTCTGGCATCTGCGCGGCGGGTCATGAATTTCATACATGATGGATTTGTGAATGCAACTTGCATCAATGGCGGTGCTGGTGGCATGAACATGGTCAATGGCACATTGCGCTTCACCGTGTCAATGCGGCCATCCGCGACCTCGCGCGCGGCTCCGGCATCTGCGCGGCGCGTCATTAAGTTCATGACCAATGAATTTCATGGATGACGAACCTCATGAATGACGAATTGTGAATGCGACTTGTGTCAGTGGCGATTCTCATTTTGTTGAGCGCTTCACTGCAATCACAACGCAAACCAGCGTCGCCTCGCGCGGTTGGATGTGCAGCGGATGCGGCCGATTGCGGCCTCGCGCGGCAACGCATGTGCGGCAGATCATGCACATGAATTATGGGTTCATGATTCAACCCACATCATCGGAAGCGCCGGTGCCGCACGCGCGTCAAAAATGCTGGTGGTGGTCCACGTTGGGGGTGGTGCCTGATGCACGCAGTCCATCACACTCACAACTTCAACAGCAGGACTTGAAGTTCATGAGTTCCGCGGTCTGTGCGGAAACGCCTCACGTGCTAGGAGTGGTCCGCCTTGGGGTCCAAGCGGAGCTTGGCGCGCGCGTGCCCGCTGCCTCATCTACTTCAACACAAACTTCAACAATGACTCCAGACCTCCGCGCACACAGCCTCACCTGGTAGTGGTCCGCCTTGCGGTCGAAGAGGTGCATGTAGCGCGCATCGCCGCCGCCTCATCTACTTCAACACCAACTTCAACAAATAATACTCACCTTGGTAGTGGTCCATTTTGGGCTTGAAGCGAAGCTTGTCGCGCGCGAGCGTGCATGCCCGCTGCCTCATCAACTCCAACACAAACATCAACAGGTCAATACCAACCTCAACAAAATGGAAAAGGACGCAGCCTCACCTGATAATGGTCCGCCTTGGGGTCGAAGCGGTGCTTGTCGCGCGCGAGCGAGAGCACCTGGCGCCTCATGTACTTCAACACCACTTCAATAACAAGAACAGACTCCTCAAAAAGCCTCACCTAGTTGTCGTCCACACTTCAACACCAACTTCAACAAAAGGGAGAAGGACACACAGCCTCACCTGATAATGATCAGCCTGGGGGTCGAAGCGGTGCTTGTCGCGCGCGAGCGAGAGCACCTGGCGCCCGATCTCCGCGCGCTTGCGCTCCGCGGCCGTGAGCGTCACGCCCTCCGCTGCAAACAGCTCCTCCTCGTCGCGCAGCTGCATCTCCAGCAGCCGCAGCTCCTTGTCCGCGCGCTTGGGTAGGTACACCTGGCGCGACAGCGCGCGCATCTCCGCCATGCTGAGCTCCGCCCCCTCGCCCCCCTCGCCGCCGCCGCCGGCGCCGCGCAGCACGCCGCGCGTCGCCAGCTCCTGGACCTGCGGGTTTGGTCGGCGGGGGCGAGCACTGTTAAGTGACGTGGGGCCGGATCAATATGAACAAATCAGAGAGTCACGTATTGAAGTTTGTGCAGCGCGGCACGGTCCGCAGCAGCACGCCGCGCGTCGCCAGCTCCTGGTCCTGCTCAATCCGTCGGTATGAGCACTTTGGAGGGTCACACATTGACGTTTGTGTGAGCATTTCGGGGAGTCACACATTGAAGTTTGTGCAGCGCGGCACACGATTCTACAGCAGCACGCCGTGCGTCGCCCACTCCTGGACCTGCGGAATTGGTTCAAGTGAGCACTTTGGAGAGTCACGCATTGAAGTTTGTGCAGCGCGGCACGGTTCTCAGCAGCACGCCGCGCGTCGCCAGCCTGCTGGATCTGCGGGGTTGTCGTCGGCGGGGGCGACCGCGCGTGTGCATGACGAGGGGCCGCATTGATATGAACGCTTCGGTGAGTCACACAATTGAAGTTTGTGCACGCGGCACCTACGTGTGCCCGCACTTGAGACACGCGGGTGTATATAGCTGTACACAACTGCCTGTACTTGTAGTGAGGTGCATGCGCAAATCAAAGTTTGGGGCTGCGCGTGCGACGGCGGGGGCGCGCGATGGGCGGCGCGTCAGTGCTGTCTATACCCCCCCCCCCCCCCCCCCCCCCCCCCCCCAAGCCTCCCAGGGAAAGAGAACAGAAATACAAAAGAAAGGAGACACGGCCCGTTACTGCCATGCGCGCCGTGGCAGAAAAAGCCACGCGCCACCCTGGGGGGCAGGTTGCAGAGGCTCGAGGGCGTACGCATCACGGCCAGAGGCAGCGCTACGTGTGGAGCACTGCTGTCGCCAAGTAAAGAGGTCTGGTGGGAGGTGCGCGAGGCTGCAGAGGAATGCGCAGGCGCAGTACCAGATGCTCGAGGCAGACCACTTCCAGCTCAGCCATGAGCAGGCCGCGGAAGCGCGAGACGCAGAGGCAGGCGGCGGCGAGGACGGAGGTGCGGCAGCTGCGCCAGGCACACACTGCCGGCGGCTTTCCGTGGCAGCAGCTCGGGCTGACAGCGGGCGCGCGTTGTGACGCGCCACGGAGCGAGAAGGGCAAGCCTGCAGGCCAGACTGAACCCATGCGCGAGTGTCAAGGTGCAACTGGTGCGGGACTCTGCGCGCTGACGGCGCCGGTCATGCTCAGGCAAGCGGGGCAGCGGATTCCATTATGGCACACGAGGCGCAGCCGCCGGCGGGCGGCGCGGCGGCGGCGGCGGCGCGCGCCGCATGACTCAAGCGTGTCTCGGGCCGCCCGCCGCCGGCTACACCTCGTGCGCCATGATGAAAGCCACTGCCACGCTCGCGTGAACGGCGGCGCTAGCGCGCAAAGTCATGACCAGCTGCGTCTCGACCTTCTCGCATGTGTTCAGCTCGGCCAGCAGGCTTGCCCGCCTCGTTCGGTGACTCGTCAAAACGCGCGCCTGCTGCCGCCGAGCTGTTGCCGCTGCGGACCGCCGCGGGTCTGTGCCTGCCGCAGCTGCTTAGACTCCTTCCTTGCTGCAACTACCGTCTGTCTCAGCGTCTTGCACTTCTGCGTGCGCCTCGCTGAGCTGGAAGTAGTCTGCCTCGAGCATATGCGTACCGCGCGTACGCGTCCCTCTGCTGCCGCACACGCCCCACCAGCCCCCTCTCCACTTGCGACAACGACAATGGCGCTCCACGCGTACCGCGCGCTGCCTCTGGGCGAGGTGTGAGGTGCGCGCCCTCGATCTCCGCCACCTGCTCCGCCTGACACGGCGCGCGCTGATGAAATAGTCTCACAGCTGCCGTCAGCCGCACGGTGCGCCCTCTTTTCCTGCACGTCGCGCGCACCTGTGCGGGGGTGAGACCCCCCATCCGCTGCAGATGACAGCGCTCGCCGACAACAGAGTCCCCATCCGCTGCGCATGGCGGCGCGCGCCCATGACATAGTCTCCCAAGCGTCAACAGCCGCACGGTGCACCCTCTTTTCCTGCCCCTCGCGTGCACCTGTGCGGGGGTAAGACTGCCTGCGACATAAACTCACAACTGCCAGCAGCTGCACGGTGCACCTCTTCTCCTACCCCCTGCGCGCGCACCTGTGCAGGAGTCACGCTTTCTCCTGCACAGCGCGCCTGTGGCGACGCGCGCCAATAACATAAGTCTCACAGCAGCCGCAAGGTGCACTCTTTCTCCTGTCTGTGCGAGGGTGAGACCCCCCATCCGCTGCGCGCGGCGGCGCGCGCCAACTGCACGATGCGCCCTCTTTCTCCTACCCCTCGCGCGCACCTGTGCCGGAGTCAATCCCCCCAGCTCCGCGCTCTTTGTTTTCGACTTGTCGCGCTCCATCATCCTCTCCACCAGCGCGTCGCGCTCCTCCAGGTCCGCCCGCCGCTGCCGCTCCGCCGCGTCCTCCTCCGTCTCCTCCACGGCCTTGGCGCGCTTGGGCCGAACGACTGCGGGTTGGCGGCGGCGCGGCGTGCATGCATGCGTATGCGCGTGTGAGAAGCGGTCAGCGCCACACGCAAGAGATTATGAGGCCGTAGGCGAGAGGCTGAACAGGCTGTAAATAATGCTGAGCAACGCTATGTTGCTGGGTCTCAGACATCCCGTTATAATCGATTTGACAGCGTCATAGACAGCAGCGCTTCTGCCTCGTGTTCATGCCAACGCGGCAGCGTCAGTGTGGTGGCCGAACTGCAACTGATCCCCACCGCTTGTGCATGACCGCAATCAGACAAATGTTTGCTTACAAATCAAACTGTGACCACCAGGCTGCGTCCCATGGCTGTTCACAAGAAACACATGAATGCACTACTACCGACGCCTGCTGGAAGAACCGTGGCTTCAACATGGCGGCCCTCATTTTTGACGAAGGCATCTGCCGCCATCATGGATTAGCAAGGCCAACAGAGACAGCCTGAATGACGCATTGGACAGGCCAGCCAGGACATGGCACCCACCAGTGTCATCTTCGCTGCTGCTGTCGCCCGCACGCCTGGCATGCTTGCCCCGCTTCCGGCCAGCTCCGGACTCCTCCTTTCGCCTGGACGAACTCGAGCCCTTAGTTTTCGCTTTGCTGCTGGCCTTCCCTCCGGTGTCCTCATCGTCACTCAGCAGCAATCCATAGCTTTTGCTAGCAGCCAACAGCTCCGCCTGCGTAGGTCCTCGAGGCGCAGCCGGCTGAGCCGGCCTGGCTGCTGCACCTCCGACCTTCATCAGCAGCTCCCTGGCGAAGCTCCGTGTGCTGTCATTCACCGGAACATCGTTGTCAGCCAGCTGCTCCACGAGTGCATCTGCACTGGTAGCTCTCTTGGCCAGAGCGGTGATGAACTGGGCAGTGGTGTTGTCGCTGTAGCCCAGGATGTCATGCAGCTTATCGCTGACCCAGCGATTGACTTCTCTGTCGGACATGACGAGTCGGACTTCGGCACCTATGCAGCTATTGTGTATTGCTCTGCCAGGTGGTTGATATACACCAATCCTGCCATCGCGCCCGCTTGCAAAAACTTTGGCTCGCATTTTCGGAAGTTCACTCTTGAAGTTTTGAGTTCTCCAGTTGAAGAAGCTCGCTGTTCACGCCTGATACCATCATGATGCAGCGGCGAGCATCCTTACTGGCTGCGCTGACGCTGCTGAGGCAACAGTCTACTTGTAGCTCGCTCTCGATCTCACATACCAGTAGATGCTGTAGAAGCAGTGGACATAGGGTGTTCAAGCCCTGGGGTCTCGGTTCCCAACTTGGCCAGTCGCGCTGTAGCAGCGCGCACAGGTCAACCAGCAGGAAACGACGGCGAAGCAGCAGCTCCTGGCGATGTAGCACATCGGAGGATGAATACGCCGCAGCGACCATCAAGTGGGTAGACAAGGTGGTAGTTGGGCTCGCACTGTGCCCCTGGGCCAAGCAGGCAAGAACACATACTGTGCAGCGAGTCTGCACTATGACTTGTCCGTTTGGAGTTTCGAGCATATCTGCTGCTGTATCGCACTGAGTTTGGGGGTTTCGGGCTCTTATGCCACGAAGAGCTCCATTCAAAGCGGCACGCGTGCTGTGCTAATGGCTACGGCGCTGTGCTGGGCAAATCCAGAAGTAGTATCCACATATAATCTCTGCAGAAGTGCATAGTTACAGCATCACTTTTTGCTGTGCGTTCCATCACAAGTTGTGCAGCGGCAGTAGCTGGTTACTGCTACTGCACGCCATCGGTATCGTCGCAGCGCCAGTGTACTCTACATGGCGCTGACTAGAGTCACCCTTCGAGCTGCGAGAAACCACACAAGCAGGTGCCAAATGCTGCTGCAGTCATATGCGCACCAACCTACATGCATCACACATCGCACGCATCACTGCTGCATCGATAACACCATGACGGTCAGTGACGCAGAGCTTCGGAACACTGCCCATGCCACGCAGGCTCTAACAGGGAACGGCATGCGAGTCATCACGAGTCCCGCCACCTCCGAGGAGGGCCTCTTGAACGACATTGCAGGGGAGCTGAAACTGCTTGCAGAGGCCACGCCAGATCCGGAGCACGGCGCCACGACCATGGTCGTCGCGCGGCCGCCGCTTCTGGACGACTTCGATGACTACAACGACATGGTGAGCACTGCAGCTGAGCACTGCAACAGCACGGCATGGCTTTGTGCTGCACATGTTGACATGTACTTCAAGTACAATTTTTCTGGCTCGATGCCGGTGTCCCGCGACGCCACCGCCGAGCGACTCGTGCCGCGCGAGCAGTGCGTGCTTCTGCATCAGTGCCTCTGCTGGTTTTCGCGCGGCAGCCGCTTCCAGAGGACTTTGACGAATACAACGACATGGTGAGCACCGCAGCTGAGCACTGCAATGGCTTTGTACTTAAAAAGGACTTGTATTTATAAGGCCCCAAGGGGAGGCCAGGTTGCCTATGCAATCGAAAAGTTTACTTCAACGCAGCAGCGTAGGCGTTGTACTGTTCGCATACGTGGTTGCCAACACGGTACATATGGCGCATTGTATATGCCGCGTATGCATGATCTTGCGTGCTTCATGTCAAAGCTGTGCGCACATTGCTGCGCAGGTCGATACTTCAAGTATGCTTATTCCTGCTCAAGGCCGCTCTGCCGCGCCGCCACTGCCATGCCAGTCAAGCCGTGTGAGCAGTGCTCGCTTCTGCATCAGTGCTTCTGCCGCACCATCGTCACGTCATCGACCGATCGGTCTGCAGCCGGAATCTGCCTTCTGACAGCCCTGCCCGCGTGCGTGCATTGCAGAGCTCCAACTCAATGAAGCCAAGTTTCGAGTCATCCCTGTCTTTGCCGACGTGGACCAGGCTAGGCAATACAGCGATCTTCACCACTCTTTGGATATTGTTATTATGGTGCTCTTGGCATAATTGTGGGGCTCCACGCGCTGTGGGTAATCTGGTACGCCCGCTGCACATGAACAGCGGCCGCTCGGTCCACCTTATCGTGAACATGTGCTATGGTGTACTCGACACCTGTGGGAGGACTGCCTCACAGCGCACCAGGCGCGTAGCAGCGAATTGCATCACTACCGCAGCGCAGCGGCCGTCAGCGCGTGCTCGAGGCGTGGGCTAGCGCGACCCCACCTTCAAGCTCAACCACTCTGAAGTATGGAAAACTCTAAACCAGCTGGGCTGTGTCTCAGGCACTGCGCGACGACAGCCAGACGCCACTACGGCGCGCAGGCTGTGCGCATCGCGCAGCGATTCATCAAGTGTGGGCAACTCATGCCGTACCCCGATGTGGATGACCGCATACCTCCGCATGCACAAGCGAGCAGCTGTGGTCATCGGTCATTTCAATTGGTGCACTGATCGCTCGCACGCGCTCTGTGTGACTCGCTCCTTTCGACGGCAGGCGGGCATTGTGAACGACGTCATCGATGACCTGGGTCTGCGCGGCGTCGTGCAGCTCGCGACATTCCACCCGCGCTACCTGTTTGCGGGGGAGTCCGAGGTGCTCAGCTACACCAACAGGTGAGCTGCGGATGCACAATAGTGCGATCGTGATGCGCTACCGGAGGCCGCATCGTGCCTCTGCACAGCCGAGTGTGGCTGCAGCAGCGTGAACCGTACGCAGTGCCCCCAACGTTTGATGAGAACTCCCGCCGTCAAGACACAGCATGTCATCTTGGCGCCTCGCGCTTCCATCGACAAACAGCAGTGCACGCCGCTCACTGCGCACGCGCGGACACAGCGGCACGCAGCACTGTCTACGACCTCGCTGCGCTGCTGCGGGACGCTGCTGAGCAATGGTGCGCCGAGGCGCGCACTGCTGCAGGGCACTGTCCTGCGAAATCGAGGAGGACTTGAACACTCTCACAGGACATTGGTGCGCTGTTCAAATGCTAATCCTAACACTACCCGACCCCTAGCATTAACACTCAACCCAAGGTCCTCCGAAGCATGCAAAATAGTTCAGAATGAGTAGTCTCAGCTTCGTACCGCAGTAAACGTGTGGACGGCACACTTTATACAAGTGTGGCGCTGGTGTGCGAACACGGTCGCTCAACCTGTGTCGTCCCATTCTGCCAACACGCGTTCCACACACCCCCACAACCGTATGCACGCAAGGGCACAACCGGCTCTGGTGACATGGTCTGCACAGCTCACGTGAGGCCTTCGAGACTGGTGCCAGTACCTCAGCACCAGCGCGCTTGTGCTGGGCAGCACCCGTTGCTTGTTTGCTCAATACCAATCCGCATCTGAGGATCCCATACATCATGTGATTGTCTGCCCGAGCACAACCGCCGAGATCAGCACCAGCGTCGCATGACGAGCTGAACAACAGCGCCTGGTGCCGCTGAGCATCATTCAAAGCCTCTGCGTACTCTTCTAACTCTCTTCTTTGCTAGGCATCATCTGACATTATCACCGCTGCTTCGGCGTTCGCCTTCGAATGGTGCCCTCAGGAGCCCCTACGCCACCTTCCATCTCCTGCTGGAGGACGAGATCACGCAGGCAGTCGCCGCGTATCCCGACATCGACAAAATCTGGATGAGAAATCAGGCAACAGTGCAGCGGGTCGGGGCGGATGCCATGCAGTCTCTGCTGCACTCGTGTAGGCAGGCAGCGTCACAAGGGGGGGGGGCAGAAGGGGGTGCCAGTAGTGGCGGCAGCGCAGGCAGTCGTCATTGATGGTTTGCTCTAGACTTGCGTGTACATGCATGCCTGGTGTCGAATGAGACACCAATTCACCATTGAGCAACGTGGCTATGTTCATTGCAAGCGGCTGTGTACTTTGCCTGCGTTGCAACCACCTCTTCCATTTGTGCGTTCAAGGTGATGGTGAGGACTGCGCATGGCACCCATCATCTGATGCAAGCCCCTCTGACAACTTGTTCTCAGCACTGCCGCTGACATTCAATCGAAGTTCTCATCTGAGTTGTATGACATGTATGCACTGCATGCAAGCAAGGCCTTGAGGCTCTCGATGCAGCGTGCACATAATTGTGAAACCGCACGAGAGTGCTGTTGTCAGGCGCATAGTCAACATGAGTACGCAAGCTGTGCAGCATTGCTGTGGGTAGTACTGTGGTAATCAAGAATGATCCTCTTTGACGCAACTATGAATGACTTTGTAAGGTTGACGCATGACGCACACGTGGTCAGCATGTGTACGGTGAAGCAGGGCCGCATTCCAACAGAGAAGATTGCGTGGTGCGTAGAAAACGACATGACACTCTTCACATGCGATCGCACTCCAACAGACAGCAGAAGACTGGGCGGTGCATGGAAAACGACATCACACTCTGTACACATGTGCTTCATTGCCACGACAGCACATTTAACCTTGAATGATGAGCGTGTGCAGAACCGATGCCTCCATGACCTAACCCTAACCCTAACCCTAACCCTCGAGTGACACGCCATACCTGGAAAAGACAGTCTATCATGCACACATGAAGATATCAGCAAGCTAAATATTATCTGGCAAAACACATCGTCATGCCATGAGGCTCAGTGAGCTCGGCAGACTCAGCAAGCGACAGCATGCATGTCTCTCACACTGGGTTGGCATCTTCTGCATGTGCAACACGACTTGCAACAGGATTCTGCGCACTGGCTGGGGACACCAAGTCATCAGTGCCCAGCACATCTGGGGGGTCGTGCGATATGTATGCGCAAGGAACATGTGTGCTCAGAGCAAAGCAACACAACAGGGCACTGACGTCAGCCTGCTGTGCAAAACATTGTTGCAAGGTTTATTTGAGCACCAGGACACTGCAGTGTCCTCCTTTGAGCCAAGCCTGCTGCATCAGTGATGATGAACTTATTGTTACTATCCTCGCTTGGGGCGCGATCAAGCCCAAGTCTGTGATGCTCTCTGCATGGCGCTCCATACGGCGATGCACATAGGTTGGTGATTCAAGGCGTGTAGACTGCGGCCCAAGCAAGCCGACTTCAAGCAGGCAAACTTCATGTACTTCGAAGTATGCACATGACAACTACTGACTGTAGCACACTGACAGTGGTAGCAGACCCATTAGGCAGCGCTCATACAGCACTGCCCTTGACCATGACTCACTATGAGCTGCGCTGCAAACTTAACGCACTCTGTGGCCTTGCCCCTCGGTGTACCGGGCCCCTGGAGAGAAGCGCGCGCAAGGGGGAGAGATGGCATCGATGTCAGGCCTTCCATACTTTGCCACGTGACGTGTGATCACACTGGGGTCTTTTGAATTACCACGCAGGCACCTCGCTTTACAAAACAGAGCCTGCATTGCGTGGCACTCTTGCAGGCACTGAAAAAAGCTCATTGCAGTGAATGATTTCACCCCCTCGGGAATGATGTCCCCCAATGTTGACTCCAAAAAGAACATGGTCACCGAATACAAATGAGAAACACTGTGAAGAGGCTTTGCAATGCAGATGCAGATGCTTGATATGAGCACCTCCTCATTGCGACTCTTGTTGCCGTCCCAAGCGAGTCGCGGCATGTGTCACTTGTTCCGACTGCAGCCTGTGAGTGCGCATGTGATGTTGACTCTCACAGCGTTTGTTTGAAGCGGACATTTACACCAGCAGGTAAATTTGACTGTGGCAGCGTGAGAAGTGCAGGTGCATTGATAAGCTTCACAGAGCAAAGTAGAGTAGATCACTGGCATGACGCCCAACTGGCTACTGCGCAAGTGGAGTGTCATTGTTGATGCAATGAAACTCAGAGTACGTTGGAGAACACACGTGATCATTCGACGATGGCTGCACTTTGTGAACTGCGAGAACTGTCTGCGTCTTAACTGCAGCTGTGAAGGTCAACTCACCCCCAGACAGAGCGCATCCAAGAGCCCCACAGCAGAAGGTGCTGCTTGTAGCATGCGTCACGGCTCACGGAGGCACAAACGAGCCACCCTCAATTGCGGCCTGCAAACATACAGCGTCAACACGTGTTGTGTCAGCGGTTCAACAGACAGCGTGCGGGCACGATGGTTCAAGTCAACTTGAAGTTGCTGGCGGGGGCACGTCACTGCCAACTGCAGCTGATGGTTTGAGTCAACTTGTTGCTGCCGTCAGGCACGTCACTGCCAACTGCAGCAGATTCACGAGCTGAAGGACTCACTTGGGGGTTTCGCGCCCCGCTTGCCGGCGTGGCGCTGCGCATAGTCGATGCACGGCTGGCACGTGCGCTTGTGCTCCATCAGCGCGAACCAGTTGCCGAGGTCTTCGCGGCAGCCCATGCACACAAACTTGTGCTTAGAAGAAGGCTTGAGCCCGCTCTGACCGCCGCGCTCTGGGGTGACACTGGCGCCATCGCCACCTTGCCCGTCGCTGCGACCGCTAATAGTCCCACCGTTGCCGCCGGCCTGTGCGCCGCCGGCTGGTGAGCTTGCACACTCCTGAGGTGTGAGCTTTGCGAGGTCAGCCCCTGCCGTCGCTGTCTTCGCTTTCTTGGCGATGCGTCCGCAAGGGGCTGAGCCACCGCTTGATGACATGTTGCTCTGTCCCGGTGGGCCCGATGGCGAGCGCTTGGCTGCACCTTGCTTTGAACCGCGTGAGAGGGAGATTTGCTGCTGGGTGCTCGATAGAGCGCCCGTAGCAGAAGTCTGGTTGGAGCAGTCCGACTCTCTGGCGTCTTTGTTCGTCGCTCGCCATATTGGCTCGGCGACCAAGATTACATCAGCCAGCGAGGTGGCTTCGGTGTCCCAGGTGGACTTCATGCCGCTGACCTCCTTGCGGGAGCACGGAGGGAGATGGCGAACGTACTTGACGCGCACGAGCTGCAGGTTGTCTGCGCAGCCAGCATCGCGAGCCGCGTCGTGCACCAGGCGAGCCCAGTCAAGAGGGCCGGTGCCTGATGGTCTGCTCAGAGAGTTGAATTTCTGGTGCGCGAGGTTCCGTGCCGCAACGTTGTCGTACGCCGCCGTAAGGCGCTTCAGGCAGTCCTCGTACGAGAGCCCACTAGTCGCGTGGGTATCTTGCTCCGTCAGTCCCTGTATATGGGGCCCACATTTTGTGTCGAGGCTGCTGGCCGCTCGTGCTTTTGCGATGTCAGCGCGAACGCGGTTGTAGTTCCTCTCCGCCTGGCTGCGGGCGCCGTTGTCCAAAAAGGGGTCGTGGCCTGAGGCCATTTCGCTGGCACCACACCTGGCACCGCCTGAATTAATGCTGCGGCCGGGATCCGGCACAATGCGCAAGGCTCGGCTGTAAAATGTACGTGTACAAGCGGTGCTGTGAGTGGTAATTGCGATCAAGCGTTGAAGCGAGATCCTTGGTCCCTTTAAGGCCCGGTTGACAGGCAGGCCTCGAAGCTGCTACTCTCCTAGCTTGTGTGCGTGTGTTCGTGCAGCTTTTGTGAACCAGACCTCAGTTCATGCCACAACAAACCAATGATGGGCTGTGTGCTGTACTGTGCCACCAGGCCTTACCTTCAGCAGCCGCTGCATATAGCAGATGTTTCGGCGTAAACTTCACCTCTCGGAACTAACTTCAACAGTCCATTTTCGGTGAGCAACGTTGGCAACACCAGTGCAGCACAGCAGGATGAATGTGTTCCATGATCCCGCTCAAGCAGAAGCCCTGGTAAGTTATGCAAGTTATGCCGCAGCAACCGCATCACGCCCTGCTGAGTGGCGGAGCTTGCATTGAAGCAGCCGATTATTACAACGATGGGCCAGATCGGTCTAGGCTCTAGGTGCCAGCAGTGCAATCACATGCCCTGCGAGAGACCGTCTCTCATCCCCGTCGTGTTTCAACTCTTCTTTCGACTGGGTCTTTGCCGCCACCGGGTACACGAAATTGTTGTTGCACGAGTCTGCATCGTATGTTCACTCAGATGGGCTTCGGCAGGCACGTGCCAGTGCCGTCTGATCAGCCGCACGGCCGTGGCAAGGCCAATTATACTCTTCTTACCACCTGTTCTTATTGTGCCGGGCAAAAACACGTCCGTTCAGGCTGATGCAAGTTTCCCTGGTTGACCATCACCAGTTATGTTTTAACAGCAGTCACCTTGATCCGATCTTAGCTTTATTGCAGGAGAACCAGCTCCATGTCAGGTGACCTTGTGAATCAACGCACGCGATGATCAACAAGTTGATCATCCATTCTTGGTCATTCAGCACAACTCAGTGAAAATGAATTCCGGACAACAATACTGGGATGCTCTGCATTGCTACCCTTCACATCGCTCTACAGTGTCAGCATGGCCGCGAGCACAATGCCAGTGCTTCGTGCCAAAACGCGTCGCCGCAGCAACTTCAAGTGCCCGTCCGAGCATCTTTTACCAACCCCAACCCCCCCCCCCCCGCTGTCCTCCGCTTCCGCCGCCGCAGCTCAGCATGAGCCTCGATGACATATCAAAGGCGCGCAAAAAGGCCGACACGCCTTCGGCGTCAAAGCCCAAGAAAGCCGCTGGCGTTGCAAACGGCGGCGCAGCAGCGGGCGGCGGGCGCGGCAAGGCCGGCGGCGGCGGCCGCGCGAAGCGGCAGCAGCGGCAGGCGGCGCAGGCGCCGTACCAGGTGCCGGCGGCGGCGGCGCGCGGCGGCGGCGCGGCCAACGGGCGGGGCGGGGGCGGCGGCGGCGGCGCGGCGGCGGCTCGGGGGAATGCGCGTGTGCGCGTGGAGAGCCTGGCGCAGACCGCGAGTCTCGCGCAGGTGCTGGAGGCGTTTGAGTCGGTGGGGCGCGTGACGCGCGCGGAGATACCGACGGACGCGGGCGGGCGCTCTCAGGTGAGCGACTGCGGGTGCGGTCGGTGCGCGCGCGATGGTTCCGACTGCCGCGGCAGCCAATGCTGTGGATTGGCACCTAGGGCTAGGGTTGGAGTTGGTGATCAGGGCGCAGCACAAGGTGGTGCCGGCGCGCCCGCAGCTGTCCCAAATGTAGTGCGTACTGATACGTAGGGTCAGGGCTGGTGATGAGGGCTCAGTGGTGCCGGCGCACAAGGTGATGTAGAGATACCAATGGACGCGGGCGGGCGGTCTCAGGTCAGTGCGCGCGGCTGCGGCTGGCGCGCCCCGTGGCGGACATAAATGCTGCGGCAGCTGGTGTCGCGACTAATGCGTATCAAGGGTCAGGGGTTACGGTTCGTGATCGGCGCTAAAGGCGGGGCGGTCTTAGGTGATGGCGGCTGCGGCCGGCCCCCTGCCTGCGGCTGCTGCTGATGGCGCACGCCTGATGTACCAGCTTCGCGCCAATGCGTCAACATGCGTGCAGCGCTCACCCCGTGCCCGCTTGGTGTACGGGCGCGATCGTCAACACCGCCTGCATGTGTAAATTGCAAACTCAGCAGGGCATTGCGGCCCACACTCAGGGGCCAATGGCCTACAGTTAGAGATTCCCACGTTGCAGGAAGTATTCTTGTACGCCGGCGCGCTTCGAGTGCGAAGCGTCGCTGACTGACGGGCTCAATATGGAATGATGTGCTGTGCCTCCGTTGATGCATGCAGGGATACGGGTGAGTGGATGACGCAGGAACACGCTGGAATGACAGGAACGTTCTGCTGGAGTTTGCGGCCACGCGCCCACCAATCACACTTGCAATCACCTGAGGAAAGCCTAGGCGCAGGCTTACAGACATGATTGAGCTGGACGGCAACGGGGCGCCCCTGCATTCGCGTGCCATTTGCGTGCGATGGGTGGGTATGGAAACAGATCAGGGCGCAATGCACGCCACAGTGAAAAAAGGCAGGTATTTTGTGATGGTACTGGCAGCGCAATAACTGCTGTAACCGCCAGCAGGTGACGGCAAGCATGGAACGGCTGCACCTGCCACATCATGTTCAAAACAGCTCTGGTAGGATTTGCTGACAGATGTTGACAGGCAGCTTTGCCATATGAAGTATGATAGGTTCGACTCCACAAGTTGAAGTTATGTTACTTGAAAGGAACTGCAAGCTACGCTACACATGCACAGGAGATGTCACGAAACGTACCATTCATACTTTGTCAAGCACTGGGCACTGGGCATGATAAACTCTTGCACAGTTTCAGCGGATGGATGCACCGGCAGCATCGTCATGACAACTGCTGTTCGGACGACCCTAAGCCAACCCTAAGGCTGCCAATACCACTCGATAGTACGTTAGATGCTTGTTTTCGAGCTCAGGTTCATTGATTTTGCCTGTGGTGCCCGCATCCAGGCAGCACTCAACACGAATGTTGAATCCTACTACAAAGGGCGACCACCTGATGACGATTTGGATAGCGTGTGTCCGCGAACACCAGTTGAAGTTGAAGTTGTAGTCGTCGCTAATCTTCAAGTTTTGGTTCTGTGCGCACTGCACTTCAGCACATGCCCCGGAAACATGCTACAGTCTGCTCGCCTCTGAACCCGACGTCACTCCTGTTCTTAGTGTTAGGGTTAGAAGTTAGGGTTAGGGCTCGCTCCACAGCAGTGCTGGGTTCATGGCCCTCCGGCCAGTGATAGCTCACGCTACCGGACCCCGGCATCTGCTGAAACTATGCCTTCAACTGCATGACGCTCATGCGCGCGGCAGTGGTGGGCCGTCTGACGGCTAGCCCCCTCGACAGTCGACGCCAGTTCCCTCACAAGCCCCATGCGCAGCTTTGATCCGGGTTAGGGTCAGGGTGTAGGGTCAGGGTTAGGGTTAAGCCGCTCGACCTATACTACCCGCATATGGTGTCGCTATCCCTGCCCGCTGCTTTGAGCGGCGGCTCACATGCGCAGTCCGCTGGACCCCATCTAACCCCGAGTGCCATAACCCTAGTTATCGTCCGATCGTCCCACCCCTGCACACAGCTTGTGGACAGCGCTGTCCTGCCCGCAGGCCATACGCGGTTACTTACTCATGCGTGCATTGCCGCCGCTGGGCCTCATCTAACCCTAGTGCCGTAACCCTAGTTGCCGTCCAATTGACCCCCTGCGTGCAGCTTTGTGGAGGACTGCGCTGCGCTGCTTCCGCGCGATACGCGGCGACGCCCATTCGCGCATCGCCGCCCCTATGCTCAATCTCATCCTTGTTCCGTAACCCCAGCTGCCGTCCGATTGACACCCCTCCCTTGCACGCAGCTTCGTCGAGTTCTTGGACCCAGACGACGCCGTGGTCGCGGCGCGCACCATGTCCGGCACGATCATCGCCAACCGCAAGATCATCGTGTCGATGGCGCCGCAGCCGAAGGGGGGGGCGGGGGGCGGGGGGGCGGCGCCGCCCGCCGCCGACACAGCGCTGGTGTACGTCGGCAACTTGGCTAACGACACCGAGGTACGGCGTGGATTTTGTCGCCAAGTAGTGCTATGGAGTGTGCGGTGGTGGCGGATTGTTTGTTGGGCACATGAGTGGGTTTGCTGGATCTCAGTATGAGGGTAGGTATGCCAGATCTCGGTATTCCTCGTGGGCGCACGCACGCGCATCGGTGGGGGTTGGGGCGGGGGGCGCGGGGGGGGGCAGGGGAGGGTGCCACATGTCAGCCAATCTATCAGGTGCATACGATGGCAGCGTGACCAATGACGCTCGACCACGGCTACTGGAAAGGTTGACCTTGCCCGACAATGGTATGCACCAGCAGCGCATCTTGTCTTTTGGTACAACGACGGCATCAGACGGGATTGTATGCATGCCTGTGTAGCAGCCCAGGCCAGTAGCTGCAAGTACTCCAGGCAAGGGCGGGGGGGGGGGGGAGTAAGATAATCCCATACGTTCGGTCGCGGCTTGCAACTGTGCACGCGTGTCGGGGGCGGCACTGAGGCGCTGTCTTTACGCGCAACGCGCGCTGCAGCGTCTGGGATCAGCTGAGCGTAGCTGCGCCGGAGCCGCGCCGCAGCTCGAGCGCGTCACGTGCCCTCGCCATCAGAGCTGCGTGTGCATTATGGTGCAGTATTGCATTGAGTACAGTGCGAGACCGACTTCAACTTCAACTATAAATGCACACTCACCCCTTGATCTGCGCAAGCGTGCACTGTACGCATGCTTCGTAGCGCGTGCGCGCGCGGCTTTTCCTCCGCTGCTGTCGCTCTTTTCTACGCGCTTTTGCGGTGGTGGTCACTGATGTCATGGTTCCGTACTGCGCCTTCATCCTCAAACTGCCTGAATGTGAGAGCAAACACCGAAATGAATGAATCAGTTCCAGAGCGCGCCCTCCGCGTGTGACCTTCTGAGGGGTAGGGTTAGGGTTAGGGTTGGGATTAGAAACTGGAGCTTAAGCGGCGCATGCAGAGCGCGGGGCGCGTTGTGAATGCCTCCTCGTGTTTGCTTAGGTTAAGGTTGACCCTACCTTCACCCCGCCGTCGCTCTTCTCCACGCACATATGTTGGGCCCGTGTCCGTCAGGTTGGAGTTCCATTCTCATGATGGCTTCATCCCTGACATCACCTTTACGTGTGAGCAAACATCGCATCATTTTCTGAAGCTCGCTCCGCATCTGATCATCCCATCAGGAACTGGAGCTCAAGCGGCACATGCAGAGCGCGGGGCGCGTTGTAAACGTCAACATGGTAACCGACGCTGCCGGACGGTCCAGGGGGTACGCCATTGTGCAATTCGGCCGGCCGAATGAGGTGAGCGCTTGCCGCCCGCGTATGCTTAAAGAGCATACTTCAGAAGTACTTGAAGTCATACTTGAAGTCCAACGGGTACGCCATCGTGCAGTTCGGCCGGCCGAACGAGGTGAGCGCTTGCCGCCTGCGTGTGCTTAAAGAGCATACTTGAAGTCATACTTGAGGTATGCCTCGAATGCAAAAAAGCTTGCACACAGAAGTCTTTCGACTACTGTGGATGCGGTGGCACTGATTGACTCGTGGCCAGTGACTGCAGCAGCGGCGACCACAGTCATTGGTGGAAGGCACTTGCGGCTCACCATATCTTGTCACGTAGAGCTCTACAATCTTTAGATACGTTTCCATTCAATCGTCTGATGCGCTCAACTCATGCGCTGTGGTCACCATGTATGTACTCCTCAAAGTGAATTGGATTGTGGTCTGTATACTGGCAAGTGTAACCGTTGCAACCGTCAAAGCGTGCAAAACGGCAATGAGCATGTAGCTTTCATATGCTCCAACACCCGCCCTGAGGTCTGAGCTCACATTCAAAGGCACTTGCGGCCAATCATTCCTTGTCACCTAGAGCGCTTCGATCTTTTGATTCTTTTCATTCGTCTGACACGCTGTGGTCACCGTGTATGCGCACGCAGGCGCGCAAGGCTATACAGACCCTGCACGGCTCGTCGCTCCTGGGGCGCAAGCTCATAGTGCACGAGGACAGGGACACGGGCAAGGGCGCGGCGTCGCAGCAGGCGCCGCAGCAGCGCCAGCAGCAGCAGCAGTCCCGCCAACGTGAGCACCCTCGGCGCAGCGCCGCTGTCGCAGTTGTGCATGGCAGGCTGGCGTGTGCGTGACTGGAGCCTGACCCTAACCGTAACCCTACCCTTGAGAGTTCATCAACATCGTCACGAGTGCTTGCGGGCGGCATGACAGGCTGACTGGAGCAGTAGAGAGATCATCAGTAGCATCGTCGCGTGCGCTCGGGGGCGGCGCTGCAAGGTCGGAGCGCTGTCACGGCGCCGCGCCGCTGGCCTGTGCGCCAGCAGCAGCAGCAGCCCCGCCGACGCAAGCGCGCCGCGGCGCAGCGCTGCTGCCGCAGTTCGCATGGCAGGCTGGTGCGCGCGTGACTGGAGCAGTTGAGAGATCGCTACTGTGGCATCGCAGCGTGCGCTGACGGCGGCAGCCGCACCACGGCCAAGTGGTGTTAGTTGTGCGCGCCTGCCCGGTCACCGACTCCTGAAACTGCCAAGGGGCGACAGCGCTCTGACTGCCGTCTCCTTACATACATACCAGCACTCGCGCACCTCCGTCTCCACGCGCCGCCTGTCACTGGCACAGTGCTATCAGCTGTGTCATACGTATGGTGTCAAATGACTTGAAGCTTCCTCATGCAGCAGAAACACCTGCCTGTCATGCCTCGTAATAGGCCCGCTCTCTGACTGTTCCGTTTGCTCTCTGCTGCGGGCATAGCGCATCATGCGTACGGTGACAAACGCCCCGAAGCTTCCCGACGCGGCAGCGGCGCCTGCCTGTGACGCCTCGACGCCGGCCCGCTCTGACTGTTGCATTTATTCGGCTGTGTGGCCGCTGCTGCGCAATCGGCACGGGTGGCGGCGCCTGCTGTGCCTCATAATCGGTCCGCTCTGAATGTAACGTTTATTGTGCCGTGGTCGGCCGCTGCTCATGTTTATTCTGCTGTGGTGGCCGCTGCGCAGTCGGCGGGGGGGGCGGCAACAACGGCGGCGTCGTGCCGCGCGAGGGGCTCGCGTCGCCGCGCGTTTTCGTCGGCAACCTCAGCTTCGACGTCACGTGGCAGGTGAGCACTGCTGCCGAGTCGCATGTAGGCAGGTACATAGCCACTTGGCAACTGCTGCGGCAGTGTCGTGTCGCTGGGGTGGGGTTAAAACAGAAAATAACTAGGGGCTCGCGTTGCTGCACATTTTCGTCAGCAACCTCAACTTCAACGTCACGTGGCAGGTGAGAGCATCGCTTCGGGGCCGCATGTAACTTGGCAACTGCTGCACCAGTGTCATATTGCTGGAGCGGCGCAGGCGTCCTAACCCTAGCCCTAGCCCTCACCCTTGGGTTAGGGTTAATCCAGACAACCAAAGGGGGGCTGGCATTGCTGCGCGTCTTTGTTGGCAACGTCAGCTTTGACGTCACATGGCAGGTGAGCGCATTGCTGCAGAGCCGCATGCATAGGCAGGTAGGGGGCTACTTCAAAGCTGGGGAGTGCTGCGGCAGTGTCGTGTTGCTGGAGCGGCGTAGGCGTCCTAATCCTAGCCCTAGCCCTAGCCCTAACCCTCACCCTAACCCTACACCTTTTTGCTTAGACGCGGCATGAGCTGAGTCACTGTGGCGAGCGACCATACATGTATTGTGATGCACTGCATAGGTGGAAGTGCGAAATATCAACAGCAAGAGAGTACACAGCCTAAATGTGTACTTCAGAGCACGTACATGCCTGCAGGCGGAAGTGCTCAATATCAACAGAGAGAGTGCAGTAGACAGCGTGACTATGCACTTCAAAGTACGTGCATGCCTGCATACGCTCAGTTGTGCATGCTACATGTGCACAAGCGCCGGCGCCATGGACAACGACCGCTGGTCCGGTGATTGCGCCTCCCCCTCATGCGCGCTCTCTCCCGCATGCTGGCGCTGTTTCAGGTGCTCAAAGACCACATGCGGCAGGCTACCCCTAACCCTAAGTACTCCCTACCCTAATTCGCCATGCAATACTTACCTACCCCTAGCTTGATCATGCACGCAGGAACTGTACCTTAGGAGATGCACGGAACGCTAAACTGGTCTCCCTAAAATTCGGCGCTGTTGCAGGTGCTCAAGGACCACATGCGGCAGGCGGGCGATGCCAAGCACGTGTACATCATGGAGAGGGACGGCCGCTCCGCAGGGTACGTACGCCGTCGCACTTCTATGATACATACCCATGCCTCGCACTGCAGGATATGTATGTCGCCACATTTCACTGATACATACCCATGCCTCGCTCCGTAGGGTATGCACGTATTGCCGCCGCACTTTTTGATGCATCCCCATGCCTCGCTTGCAGGTATGTACGTATGCCGCCGCACTTCTCTGATACATACCTATACCTCGCTCCGCAGGGTACGTACACCGTCGCACTTCTCGTCTCTGATATATACCCATACCTCTGAATTGCGCTGGTGAAGCCGCCCTTGCCATATGGAAGCAACCTTGTCAATGTGTACGGCTTCAAAGTCTGCGCAAGCACTTCACTCACATGAAGGCCTGCTCCCGATTTGCTTAGGTGTGCGCATTTGATGTCTAGAATGAAGTCTGGTATGTGTGTATAATGACTGCTCTGGGGGTATGTATGCAGTCGCCAAGCTCTGGTACCGCAACTACCCATACCCTGCGTTGCTGTCGACGAGCTCACAAGACTGTGCTGGAAGACAGTGGCCAGCGCGGCGTCGCTTGCGGAAGCACCTTCATCTCAACCCTCACCTTGCACTGTGCGTGCCGGCTGCTGTGTTGGATGTTCGTTGCAATGCATTTGATGTCATCTAGATCGGACAGAGTGCGTACATTGTAGTACTCCACTGATTTTCCTTGTGAGCGGCAGCAACCCTAGTCCTACCCCTAACCCTAACCTATTATTAACCCTAACCCTGAGAAGTGTGCTCACAGACGACATGCACATCAACGCCTCTCGCACGCGCGGCAGGTGCGCGATGGTGACATATGGCACCGAGGCGGAGGCGGAGCGCGCCATCAACCCTAGCCTTAACCCTAACCCTAACCCTAACCTATTCCCAATGCCAATCCCAAGGAGTGTGCTCACAGAATCACAAACGCCACGCGCACATGTTCACCTCGCACGCCCACGCGGCAGGTGCACGATAGTGATGCACGGCAGCAACTCTAACCCCAACTCTAACATAACCCTAACCCTAACTCCTACTCTTCACCCTAAGCCTAAGGAGTGCGGCATGCACGTGTTCGTCTCGATCGCGCGTCAGGTGTGCAATTGTGATTTACGCAGCAACCCCAAACCCAAACCTTAACCGCCTTGACTGTACCCCTGACATTAACCTATTCTCAATGCTGACTGTAACCCTGACCTACTCTTAACCCTATCCCAAAGGAGTGCACATCTACGCCTCTCGCACGCGCGGCAGGTGCGCGATAGTGACGTACGGCAGCGAGGCGGAAGCGGAGCGCGCCATCGTGCAGCTGCACGACACGGAGCTGCGCGGGCGGCTCATATACGTGCGCGAGGACCGCGAGGACAGCAACAGAGAGGGGGGCGGCGGCGGGGGTCGGGGGCGCGCGCGTGATGACGGCATGGACAACTCCATGATCGTGGACACGGGCCGCGACGCCGAGGCGCGCTCGGTGAGGCCTATAAAGTGCATCGTTGGGTATTGATTTCCAGTCGGGCTTAATTAGTACGCCCGGGCGCGGGGGGGGGGGGGACGCCTGGGACAACACAATGGGCAGCTGCTCATAACATCGCTGAGCTCTTTATTTGCAGCCCCCATCAAGTTGAAGTTTCACATGATTGCTGGAGACAGCTGCCGCCACGCCATCTGTCTATCATCTCACACCACGCGTTGCCGCCGTGCACTGCTGCCGCGTTGCATGCGCGCAGGTTATCGCGACCAACATTGACAGGGACATCACATGCTGGCTGCTGTTCCTCATAACATTGCTGAGCACAACGATGCTCTTCTTTGCCCCATCAAATTGAAGTTTCACTGGTGGCAGCAATTGCATCGTTGTCCGTCTAACACCTCACCCCACCCGACGCACGCGCGCGCAGGTTATCGTGACCAACATTGACAGGGACATCACGTGGCGCGAGCTCAAGGTGAGAGAGAACGAGATGGAGGGGAAGGGTGCATATCATGCATTGGTTAGGCGGCAGTGTCTTGCAAGTATTTTCCAGTGACTACGCCGATAACTGATCAGATCAGGCCGACAGTGTGTGATCATGCTAAGGCCATTGGGGGAATGATGAGGCTGCAGCACATACAATGTCAGAGCTGTAGCAGTATGGCGCAGCGTTAACAGCTGCAAAAGTGGCTGACAGTGTCTTGCGAGCTCAAGGTGAGAGAGAACGAAGTGCAGATATCGTGCGTCAGTTGGTCGGCAGTGTCTTGCAAGATATCTGCAGTGCTGATTTCGAAACTAGGTGCAGTGCCTCAGATGAGCCTGCTGCTCGTCGGCAGTGCGTCTGAACATTTTCAGGTTAGTTGAAGTTGGCTTACTTCGAATTAGGCGAGAAGAAGGGGCGCAGACAGCTGCGGCTGCGGTGCCGAGTGATATTCGCCATTATGCATCGGTCGTGAAGCCGCTCGTGGTAGGTGGGGACGATATCAGAGCGGTCTGCCCCCAGCAGCAAGCTGCTCTTATAGCAACCAGATCCGTGTTCAGCCGTCAGACCGCTATTTTACTGTGACCGCTCTTACATCGAGTGCTCTGAGCTCTACGATCGGTTGAATCGTTTTCTTGAACATAGTAGCCGTCAGTCCACCCTCCCTCCTCCCCCCCCCCCCCCCCCCCCCCCACACACACACACACACGACAGAGGTCCATCAGCATCACTCCAGCATGCACTGCCCCCCCCCCCCCCCCACAGGACCACTTCAGCGCGGTCGGCAAAGTGCAGTTCGTGGAGATCCCCGATACGGATGGCAACCCGCACGCGATCGTGCGCTACGCCGACGAGAGGTCCGCTGGCGCCGCCATCGCACGCCTCAGCAGGACGACGCTCGGCACGCGCCGCATCATCGTCCTCGGCTTTCAGTGAGCGCGATGCGCGTCACCGCGCTACGGCTTTCAGTGACCGCCATGCGCTGCGATAAAGGGGGTGTGGGGGGGAGGGGTAACGCGATGCGCATCACCGTGCTCGGCTTTCAGTGAGCGCGACGCGCTGCGAAAAAACGGAGAGGGTGGGGTTCAGGGGTCTTTTGGAGGGGGCTTTGGCAGAAGGGGGGAGGGGCAGAGCTGCGCTGGTTGCGCTCTTCATTGGCGCATGCGCAGCGCGCTTCTCTTGGGGGGCGGGGCACGGCAAATGGCGCTGTCCCTCGGGGTGCGTAGTTGACTAAATCGGCACTGAATCGGCGCTCCAGAAGCGAGCTTTATCCCTGGTGCGTCCGCTGGAGCAGCTTCCTGCGGAGTGTCACCGCCCTATTGAAAAAGGGGGGAGGTGGCTCACGCTGGGCGTCCTTCGTGCCGTGCCGTCACTGTCTATGGTAGCTTCGTGTCACGGTGGCGGCACCGAGCAGCACGCCACGTAAAACGGCAGGCGCGCTCAGAAGCTACGCGCGTGTACAGACATTGAGCTGTTTGAAGGGGGCGGTGGGGGGGGCGGCGTGTGGGCGTTTGGGGGGGTTGCAGCTGCGGCAACGCGCCGGGCTGCAATGCTCTGGCGGTGTGCGCGGCCCAGCCCGTGCGCGAAAAGGAATCACAAATGGAAGAATGAACAAGGAGAGCTAGATCACGGGGACTCCGGCGGACTCTCGGCCGGAGCGCGCTTCAAGTTGAACTGTCATGTGTGTGTGGCGCGCCGCTGCTGGGGCCTCGCGTGTGTTTGCGCGGCCGAGCTTGGCCGCCACCTCTCGTTGCGTCTGCTGCTGCGGCAGCGTGTTGGAGAGGACGCATGTTTGTTGTGCGTTGCTGTTTCGTGTTTGTGCTTGCGGCGACGCTGCGGCGTTTAGCTGCGCGCATACCGTGCGTGTCGGGGGGTTGTCGTGCCGTCAATACGGGGGCAGGGGGGCGCAGGGGGGTAGGGGCCTATATGCAGTGCACTTCATGCGCTAAGCAGGTGTATGCTGCAAGGTTCATGCCGGTTTACATGACCGGCTTCGGGGCTATCGCTTTTGTAGATGGTCGTGTGCACTGCAGGCTGTGCAATAGATGGTTGTGCCTGTGGTGCGTTTGTTACTTCTGGCGGATTCCACACCAGGCAATCTGGCACTACAAACCGGCTAGTGGCGCTGCAGCCTGATGGCCAGATAAGGAAGGGCATTCCACGCGCCTAGCATGATAGTGGGCAACCTCGTGTGTGCACTGGTTTACTTGAACTTGAAGTGTGCGAATATTTTGAGGTTGAAACTGTGCGCTCATCATGCTGTTGTCGATCCTATGGCTCGTGCTAGTGCTCCATCAAAGGCGTCATATTGTTCGCATGGGTACGTGGAGTCTCGCACGCACCTTCGCTGATCACCAGCAGCTGGACTTTACCAAGACCAGTTGTTCCGGTAGGTAGTGCTGTTACAACCACTTGAAACGGCCACATGGACCGACACATTCGTGGCGTGGTCGCCCCCTTTCAATAAACGTGAGCTACATCAGCAACGGCATAATCGGAGGCTACCTGAGATCCTGAGGTGCATGAACACGCTCCGAACGCGCAACATGAGCTTGCAGAGCGTCCACATGAGCATAGGGTTAGGGTTAGGGTTAGAACCTACCCCAACCCTAACCCTACACGGCACCCGCAGCGGCGGCAGCACATGACAGAGCAGCGCACGCTGAAGCATGAAGTCCAAGATCATGGCGTGTGTGCGGCACCGCGAATGCGCGGTGCCAAGTGATCTCTATTCAAACGTGAGCCTCGGACACCGCACGAACCTCAAAATGACCCAAAATAGGCGCGCGGGTTTCGCAAGAGCGCATGCATTCGGGAGGCAGCGGCAGTCACCGCCGCCGCCGACGCGCAAATCTTGATACAACGAGTGCCTTAAGGGCAGAATGTGTGTGTGGTGTGATGCGCGCCAGCGGAGCGCGCTAGCTACAAAAAACCTCCGAGACCTATCGCCGCCGCCGCCGCCACAACTCCGACCGTCATTGCAAACTCTCGAGCACCTCCTTGTACACAGCGAGAAGGCGCGCGCACTCCTCACGCGGCGTGTCCGGCGTCACCATGCAGTAGATGACGTTACCCAGCGGCCGCGCGAGCACGCCGCGCTCTCGCAGCGCCGCCGCCGCCACCGCCCCCGCCCCCGCGTCGTACCCCCCGCCGCCGCCTGCGTCCGACTGTATCTCGATCGCCAGCACCGTCCCCAGGCTCACCGCGCGCGCGATGTT
Source organism: Tribonema minus (assembly GCA_017506865.1). NCBI lineage: Eukaryota > Xanthophyceae > Tribonematales > Tribonemataceae > Tribonema > Tribonema minus. Next base: position 247,768 of record JAFCMP010000346.1, read on the forward strand.
CGGCAGCAGCGACAGCGCGCGCACCGCGCCAGAGTCGTCCCACTGGTCCGCCATGTGCGCGCCGCTTGCGCCGCCGCCGCTGCCGCCGCCGCTGCTGCTGCTGCTGCCGCCGCCGCTGCTGCTGCTGCTGCCGCCGCCACCGCTGCCGCTGCCGCTGCCGCCGCCAGCGCCGCCGCGGTAGTGCGGGCCGCGCTTGTACGCCGCCAGCGCGTGCAGCGCGGCGGCGCAGCCCGCGGGGTGCGCCGTGTACGAGTGGCCGTGCAGCAGCGCGGCGGCCTTGGAGTCGCCGGCGAACGCGTCGAAGACGCGCTCCGCAGCGAGCGTCGCGCACAGCGGCAGCAGCCCGCCGGTGAGCAGCTTGGCGTAGACGGCGACGTCGGGGTCGCGCCGCAGCGCCGCGCGGCACGACTCCACGCCGAGGCGCCACAGTCCGCTGAAGACCTCGTCGTAGACGACGGGGAGCGCGCGCGCGCGCGCCGCGTCCACGAGTGCGCGCTGCCACAGCGGGTCCGCCAGGTGCATGCCGCCCGCGCCCAGCAGCAGCGGCTCGATGACGAGCGCGCCGAGCACCACTCTCGCGCCGTCCGGCGCTGCCGCCGCCGCCTCGTGCGCCTCGATGGCGGCGTGCGCGGCCGCTTCGTACGCGCGCGCGAGCGCCGCGCCCTCTGTAGTGCTCAGCCTCGCCTCGAGGTCGAACGCGGCGGCGCGGTCCGCAAACACGGGCAGCGCTGGCGGCGCGCCCGCCGCCGCGAACGCCGCCGCCGCTGCCGGCGACGCGCGCAGCGCATAGCGCCCGCCGCGCCACGCGAGCGTCGGCGGCTCGAGGAAGAGGCCGCGCGGCGCGTACCACGGGTGCTGCCGCGCGTTGAACACGCTCGGCTCGGCGACGTCCATGACGCCGAGCGTGTCGCCGTGGTAGCAGCCGGCCTGCGCGATAACTTCAAGTTTGAAGTTGGGCGGCGCGCCGTCCGCGCCCCAGCGGTCCAGCGCGAATCGCCGCAGCGCCATCTTGATGGCGACCTCCATGCCCGTAGAGCCATCGTCCGTGAAGAACGCGCGCGCCGCCCAGCCCGCGCCCGGGCCGCGCTCCACGAGCTCCTCCGCGAGACGCAGCGCCGGCGCGTGCGTCGTCCCCGGGAACAGCAGGTGGCCGTAGCGCCCCGCCGCCTCCGCGACCGCGAGCCCTAGCTCCGGGTTGCCGTGCCCTAGGCCTTGCGTCCACCAGCTGGCGGGGGCGTCGTGCAGCGGCAGAATGCGCCCGCTCATGCGCGCTGCCGGCGCCGCGGCGTCGTTTGATTGAGCGCCGTCCTCCTCTGCAGCGGCGGCGCCGGCAGCGGACTCCAGCGAGTGGAAGTAGTTGCCATACGCGGAGTCGACGTTGGTGACGCCGTCGCGCGGCAGCGTCGCGTGCTGCGTGAAGGGCCACCACAGGCGCCGGCGCGCGCGCGCCGCGTGCGTGAGCGCGTCCGCGAGCTCGCGACGCCACTGCGCGCGCAGCGCCGCCACCACCTCATCGAAGTCGCGCGCGCTAGCGGCATGCCAGGCGTGCAGCGGCGCGTCCGGGCGCGGCAGCGCGCCGCCTATTCTGAAGACGGGGATGCCCAGGGTCGCGACTTCGCGCTCCACGGCGTCGGCGTTGCCGCAGGCGAACTTCAAGTCCTCGTCGGGCTGCGCCACCTCTGGCCCGCTGCCGGCGCCCATGAAGGCCACGCCCGCGACCGTGTAGCCGCGGATGCGCAGCGACTCGAGCACCGAGAGCGTCGTCCCGATGCCTCCCAGGTGCGGATCGCCCACTAGGAGCACCGGCAGCCGCAGGGGTCGGAACAGGTCAGCTTGAAGTGTGCCACTGGGGCCGGGGCTGAGGACGCCACCTGATGTTTCGATGAGGCTGAAGGAGCCCTGCTGACTGGAGCTGGTGCTGATGGACTTGTCCAGCTGCGCCACCAGTGCCTGCAGCACCTCCGCGTCAGACACGACGCGGTTGTCCTCCAGCGCCGCCAGGTGAGGTGAAGTTGGTGACGTGAAGCTGAAGAGGGTGGCCGCCTGCAGCGCAGCGCGCGCATCTGGCCCTATGATGCGTGCGACAGCATCTGCATCGGTTTCTGCACCCGTCTGCACTGGTTTGATGTATGATGTATGTAGCGTGGCGCGGAGGGCGGCACTGCACAGGCCTGTGCCCACGACAGTCTTGCCCACCCCCGTGTTGGCGCCGTACACCTGGATGACGACGTCATTGTCTTTGCGAGGCACTGTTATTGCGAAGTGGCCGTTGCCTGCTGCCGCATAGCCGCTCACTGCTCGCCGTGCGGTGTTGACGTAGCAGCTGCAGCTGGTACACCTGCCGGATTTTGCTGCCAGTCTGCCCAACGCCGTCAGGCAGAAGGGCATCGGCCCTGCGCACGTCTTGTATCAGTCACTGGGAATCAGTGTTCGCTGTTGCCATGCCTGGAGTACGTGTCTGCCTCAACATGGCTGGTAGGCTGAAAGTGCCGTTGAAGTTGCTTCAAGTTCAACAATCTGGAACTGCCTTATTTGCGACATGCACCACGAACGACAAGTGGCAGCATAACAGGCCATGAGGCGTAGCGCGCGCGGCTTCGTGCTGCTTTTCGCAGCACTGCTGCTGTGCATCAGTCTGGCATGCTCTGCAGCGCGGCAAGCTCCGCAGCTGGGACAAGTAAGTGCTTTGAGATTGTTCAACCACAGGCGACCAAAAACACATACAAAATCCTTGCTAACAGCGGTGGGGGCCTGCTTGCTTTCTGCTGTCATCTTATCCAGGCATTGCGATTGCAACGAAGAAGAGGGGGTGATGGAGTGCAAATCGATCAGGGACTGTCAAAGGTATGACCTGCTTGACGACAGAAGGAAAAACAGCAGGCTCTTCTGCTTTGTCATCGGCAGCTACTGCTGCTGCTGCACCTTTAAAGCTTACGTGGCAGTGCATCGATGAAACCCACATACGCTTGCAACGCCATCACTTCTTCACAAGCTTTGATTCGTCGTATACCATGGCTCTACATGAGCACGCTAAGTGTGCGCGTCACAGGCTCTCTTCTGAAGCCATTGGTGCAGCAGTGCACTATCGATTGGAAAGGAGTTCCAGTGACCGCCTGGAGTGATCTCTTGATAACACAGGGAATACTGAGCTGCAGCACTGCTGTGCCTCTTTTGCCAGGTGCTGGCGCTGCGGGGGGGGGTACGGAAAGCCGCGCTGCCGGATGCGGCGGAGGACAGCGAGCTGTCGGAGGACGCGCCCAAGAAGCAGAGCGCGGGGCAGCTGGTGAAGGAGTCGCTGTTGAAGTTGCAGCCCGCGACGCGCACGTGAGTCGGCGCTCTGCGTTCTGTGTGCTGAGCGTTGGTGCATGAGTACGGCATGAGCACGTCTGATGCGATGACAACGGAGGAGACAGCGGCGCAGCTGGTGGCGCACACGCATGACAGGCGCCGCAATAGTGGATAGCATCAGCACTGGTCGGATGAATTGCATCAACACCTGACTTCAGCGCTGCGCCAATACTGCATCAGGAAGGCGCTGCTGGTATGGCTGTGTAGCAGTGACTGCTCAGGTGGCAGCGCGCAATGTATGTGTGAGTAACGCAAGCTCTGGGCCCCGACAGTGGCACAGGCAACTCAGTCAATGACAGCGTCGCATCTGATTCACAAGCAGAGTCTCAGTCCAAGTCCACGACAGCACCGTATTTGACTTCACAAGTAGAGTCTCAGTCAATTGACAGCGTCGCAGTTGACTTTGAAGAACAGTTTCAGGGGCTGATACAACGATAGTGATTAGGCGGCGCCGCTGCTGGCGATGCTGCGCGTGATGAGGTCGATCCAGCAGCAGCTGGTGTGCAAACTTCAAGTACGTGCTTCAAGTACGGTATGGTCACCATGGACTCCTTTACATGGCATGCTGCAAGTGACAGTCAGCTCTTGATGGCTCAGCACTGTGCGCACCTTCATCCGTATGAATGGCGCTGCCGTCCGATAATGGCTGCTGGCATCAAAATCAGTTCTGCAAGCCGCACAACAACTTGGTCATGTGCAGGAAAGTAAAAAACATACTCGGCCAAGCTCTGTGCTCGTGTGACGAGACTGCCACAGATGCGTTTGTGCGTTCTGACACCATCAAACTGCACCAGCGAGCATGCTTTCCCATCAGACCCGTGTAAGTCTGCAACGCGCTAGCTATCATTGCAACCAAGAATCGCAGCAAAAGCAACAATGAGTGTACTTCATTCACATGATAGTGCCAGCGGCGTCGGCACATGTGCGCGCGTCTCAAGTTGAAGTGAAGTTATGAGCCGCCAGTGATGTAACGCACCAAACCATGCACATTGTGGAATGCTGGTGCAATGGCTGCTGCTAGCTGCACTGATTGGGAGTGATGGTGTGAAGAATGGGGCTCGTCATTAGCTACATAGTAACTGCCCAGAGTGACAGTTGCAGTTGGCGAGAGATGTTGCGTTTTAATGTCTCAATGCCACAAGTGTTTGCATGCACCAGTGCACACAGTAATAGCCAATGTACCATCGCGCACCGTGTTGACTTCACCACCAGTGCAGCACGCCCGTGTATACCCAAATACCTATACAGCCATACCGGCAGACAGCGCAATCTGATCCGGTCCCTCTCTCTCAACCTTGCCGCTACCCAGGTTTCTGCTGCTGGTGCTCTCGGCCAACGTGCTGGAGCTGGCGATGGGGGCCCTGCTGGGGGTGGACGCGAAGGAGGTGTTCGTGGCGAGCTGGCCGAGAACGATATTGAATCTGGAGCTGTGGCGGCCGCTGACCGCTGCCTTGTATCTGGGGCCCATCTCCATGCACTGGGCAACGAACGTGTACTTCCTCATCACGTACGGGTCGCACCTGGAGGCGGTGAACGGGTACGTGCAGAGTGTGTCGTCTTTTCATCATTGTATGTGGAGGTAGCTAAGCGTAGTTAATGATGGTGGAAGGGGTGCGTCCAGTGGGCGTCATTGCTCAATGTGTCAAGCCACACGTAGAGCATGACGGTGATAGTTGAGTTGTTTGAGATTGGCCTGGAGCCAATGTCTGCATGCACTTGGCGACCAATGTGTACTTCCTCATCAGGAATGGGTCGTACCTGAAGGCGATGAACGGGTGCGTGCAGTGCGTGTCGTCTTCATCGTTGTATTGGTGCAGGTAGCTACGCACTGTCATTTGAATCATTTTATTGACACAGCTATGCATAGTTCATGATGATGGGATGGATGCGTCCAGTGTGTGGCATTGCTCAATGTGTTGCAGCCACATACTTTACTTTAGTAGAGCATGTAATGGTGGATATTGATGCGCCTGAGATCGGCTGGGAGTCGATGTATGCGTACGCTACGGCCATTACGAACGCTCTGACCGCGCATTGGTCGCACCTGGATGCAGTCGGTGTGCAAGCTCATTGGGCATGATCGCGATGCACAGCACTTGTGGTGGCCACAGCGCGCATGTAGGTCATCATCACACCACATTACATTCATGCATGGATCTAGTTGGTAATCGTGGTTGTCAGAGCTTTAATCAATATGGATGGTCACTGAACCATCGTGAAACACACGTGTGCACTGTCATGTTGAAGAGTAGCATCACTGTACTTGAAGGTGATCACGCATGACCTAGGTGCGGGGCAGACATCTCAGGGCCATGTTCGTACCCATGCTTGCGCGACACGTCAACCATGCCTCACCAACGTTCATGTTGTCTGCATCCAAACCGCCGCTTCAAAAGCTATGCGTTGGACAGTACAGCGGTGCGCGTACCAAGTATCTCTGCTCGCCCAAATTGCTGCCATTTTGTGTGTTTGCAAAATGGTGCCGATGTACATACGCCTATGTCGCCTCGACCGCACACCAACTTCACTGTCGCCTGCGCTTTGCATGCGTGCCGTCGCTTTGCTCTCCTTCCATGCCACCCCACAGCACGGCAGAGCAGATAGTCTTTCTGCTCACGGCGTTTGTGTGCGTCACCATCCTGGGGGCCCTCATCAGTCTGCCGGTCGTGTCGACGAGCCTCATATCGGCCTGCGTCTACGGGAGCGCGAGGGTGGACCCGCTGGGCTCCGTGCCATTCCAGTTTGGGCTGCAGGTACAGAACCCTGTCTGATTCCTTTTTTCATACAGAAGTGGCACCATACTGGTACATCCATGCCGCCGAATCCAACGCTATCCAGCTCACCGGCAGCGCAGCCGTGTGTCTCTTCGCGTATGGATCACGCGTCGACCATTTGTTTCGGGGGCCCCCGTCCGGCCGCCGGCGTTGTCAGGGTGAAGGTTAGGGTTAGGCCAAACCCTAAGGTTAGGGTTAGCAGGTACGGTGTCCCGCTGTCAGCACATTTCGAATGGCACACTGGCGCTTGAATGCCTCGCATGTGTATCCGGCCCTATCTACAGCGAGGACTACTTCAACGTTGACACCCGTGCGTCTGGCAGTCCTCCCACCCGCTATGTACACCCCCCACCCCGCAACACTACCCGCCACTCACAGTGGTCTGGCCGCCACGTCGGGTTCACATTGGCGCATTTATGCCGCCTCTTTCAACGCTATTCAGCTCGCTGGCAGCGCAGCAGTGTGTCTGTTTGCGTGTGGCATATGTGTCGAATGCTAGTTTTGGAGGCCCTCGTTGGTCTGTCGGTGGTGTCAACGGTCTCGTGATCACCAGCAGCAGCACCAGAGGTTTGGGTTAGGGTTAAACGCGATGCCGTCCAGGCACTGGCACCAGCTGCGCAACAAGTGTCGCGGCTGTGGTGCGAGACAAGGCAAGCGCCGGTGCCAGCAAAGCAGCATAGATCGCCGACTGAGGGACCGTCTGGTGAGGGCAGGCAGCGGGCAATAGCGAGCGAGTGCTCCGTGCGCTTCCGCCTAAGAAGCTTCATGTGTCCGCCTTCAACCTCAACTTCAGCTGTGCATGGTTTTAGCATAGCACCCCCGGCAGACGCGGAAGTGACTGCTGCCTTGCGGCTTCAAGGTCGCTGGTGTCATGCAGGCGGGCGACATGGAGTGAGCGATCACGGCGCTCACACTCTCAACTTCACGTCTCTGGTGCCAACTGCAACCCCCCCCCCCAATGCTCACGACGTCCATAACTCCAACCTCGCGCCCCCCGGCAGATGCCGCGGTGGCTGCTGCCGTACGGCCTCGCGGTCCTGGACTTCCTGCAGGCGAAGGCAGCATTGACCACCACCCTTCACTCGGGCCTTCCGTCTCTACACTCACGCCCCCCCCCCCCTCCCCATGCATCCCCTCCCCCGCAGATGCCGCGGTGGCTGTTGCCGTACGGCCTCGCCGTCGTGGACTTCCTGCAGGCGGGCAAGATCGAGGCGGCGATACCGCACGCCGTGGGCATCCTCGCGGGCCACTTCTACACGTTCAACCGCAACACACTGCCGCTCATGGGCGGGCGCGACTGGCTGCGCGCGCCGGGGTGGCTGCAGCGGCGCGTGGACGGCGGCGGCGGCGCGACCAACTTCATGGAGAAGCCCAAGAAGACCGCCGGTGGGTTTGGCAACAATGTACTACCTTCCACCCCGCACTTGTTAACACCACTGATTCCAGAGACTTGCGCAGTGTGTGTAGTGTCTAATGCGCGACAAACTTCATGGAGAAGCCCAAGAAGACTGCCGGTGGGTGTTTGTCACAGGTTTGGTTATGCAGCGTGTGTAGTGTCCAGCGCACCCCCATTCGAATGGTGATGCGGGCACATATGGAGGAGCTGTTTTAGCGTGAGTTGTACTGCGCAGTGCACCCCCATCCGATTGGTGATGTGTGCACACGTGGCGGGAGCCGAAACGCGAGTCGTGGTTGAATTGTGTGGTCGCTGTCTGTCGAGTGTGAGCGTGTGACGCCTAGCCTGCAGACTCCCACGCGCACTTGGCTGCAAGGAATAATGTGGCACCACCTGCAAGCATTGTGCGTACTGACATACCTACCGCTGTATGCCTGCGCTTGCTGCCACGTTGCGCTGTGTGCCACGCTGCAGCAGCCAAGAAGAAGACTGCCACGCGCGCCAAGGCAGAAGAGAATGAGGCATCAGAAGAGTAGGGATACTGAACATGGGGGGCGGTAAATGTATGGCACACGCTCTCTACTGCACCTGGCTCATGATTAATGGTTCTGGCTTTGCCGGTGCATGCCCTCTGCCTGTTCTCGTTGATTGCTGATGCTGATTGGGCGTCATTGCTGCGAGCTGGCCCCCTCAGCCTGAGGCATCAGTGGCATAGCAGTTGTGTATAGTGCAGTACAATCTTGAGGATCAACTTCAAGTTGTGTAACAAGACAACGGCTCTCCTTAGGGCGCGAAGAAGCTCAAACCATCGTCGGAGGGGGAGGGGGGGAATTGTTGCGCAGCACCATCGTGTTGGAGGCGCATACATGTATACATGTTACAGAACACAGCCATAACTGCTGTAGCATACCGTTACGTCTGAGCTGAGCGTCACATCCCATAGTTCTTCCTTCCAGACCCCGCTTAATTACAATCTCATCTCAGGAACGTCACGACTTGTGGCCGTTGTGGAAGTCATTGAGATTGTGGACAGCAACTGTTTGCGACAAAAAGGGGGGGCGCGGTGCACGCTGCGTCATCATGGGCGCAGACCTGAGCAAGCAGCTGAAGGCTGCTGAAGCCACCCCTCCCTTCAGCTTGGAGAAGCCGCGGTACGACCTCGACAGCTTCGTAGGCCGCTCCCTCCACTTCTACTCGGTGAACGACCCTCGCACCTTGCTCTGCTCCAGCGATGACCTCAAGGCATCGATGGCGTTGCTGGAGAGCTACAAGGCAGGAACTCTGCCTGCAGGAATCGGGGACCAGCAGCTCTGGGCGGCTCGGAGGCTGATCGAGAGCGCAATACACCCAGACACGAAGCAGCCCATCCCACCCTACCTGCGTTTCAGCGCCTTCGTTCCCATCAACATGTTCATAGTGACAGCCACTCTGGCCCCGGCGGTCATAGGGTCCTTCGCCGCCACGGGCTGCATCCACCTCGTCAACCAGACCTACAACGCCGCCATCAACTACGCCAACCGCAACGCCTCCAACCCCGTCTCCACACAGCGCCTCATGGAAGGGTACGCCGGCGCCGTGGCGACGTCGCTCACCATAGGCCTGTCTGCGACGGCGCTCACCAGAAGGGCGTCACGGTGGACACCCTTGGCTGCGGGGCTCATCCGCTCCACCCTGCCCTTCCTGGCGACGGCGGGGGCGGGCTTCGCCAACGTGGCCCTCATGCGGCGCAACGAGCTGGTGGAGGGCGTGGACATGTTCGACGCGGAGGGGAACATGCGCGGCAAGAGCAAGATCGCGGGCCAGACGGGCATCGCGAAGTGCGCCGCGGCGCGCCTCATCTGGAACGTCCCCATCATGATGTTCCCCCCCCTCCTCATGACGCACCTCGAGAGGACGGGGCCGCTGCGGCGCAACCCGCGCCTCAAGATGGCGGTCGAGGTCGGCGTCATCACGTCGTGCCTGCTCGGCGCCGTGTCGCCGTCGCTAGCCGTCTTTCCGCAGCGCGACGCTCTCCGCGCGGAGACCCTGGAGCCGGAGTTCAGGGGCCTGACGGACAGCGCGGGGCGGCCGGTTACGACGCTTTACTACAACAAGGGGTTATAGGGGGGGGGCAGCGAAGGCGGTAGGAGGGGAATCACTCATAACCGTAGCTGGAGTCAATGGCGCTGCTGGTGCTGCTGCCGCCGCTGCTGCGGCGCAGCGGGGGTCACAGGTGCGCGCCTGCCGCTGCCGCGGTACGCCTCTTTTTCTTGAGCGTTCTCTGCGCGCAGAAGAAGCGCGCGCGCGCAGCTGTCTGCGTGGCAGCGCTCAGCGTCTTCCGTTGCCGTTCTGCAGCACGAGAACAGGGACAACTCGCAGTTGGCGGCGGCGGCGGCCGCAAGATCTCGTTAGTATGGCTATGTGTTGCAGTGTGCAGCGGTGGCTATAGCTTGCGTTTGCAGGACCGGGGCAGGGCGGGTCGGTCAGGCATCTGTCGTTCGCGTGCGCGTCGAAGTTGAAGTTTCCGCAGAAACTGCGGCTGGCGAGCAGCCGCCGATCCCCCTCGTTTTTGACACCGATGACCACAGCAGAGGGCGCGCGCGGCGCTTACCGCTTGCTTGCGCCGGCGCAGTCGTGCCGCCCACCCACATGTTTCCCAGTTGTGTCTTTACATAGACTTGTTGTTGACGTGAAACTGCGCGGGGCTGCTTGTGCTTATTTTTTGATGTTTTTGTCGGGGGCTGCAGTTCACTTGTCAGGCCACGTACCCTCAGACTAAAGCCTGGTGCTAGTAGTGAGCAGGTGTGTAACTTGCACACGCCCCTTGAAAATGTGTTGACACTCTAAATTGGTGCTACAGTGTAGTGATACACGGCCCTTGACACTGGTGCAATGAGGTAAGTGAAGTGCTGTGCTTATGAATGTATTACAAAAAAATGTCTCAGTGTGGGCTTACACTCCGAGATACGCAGTTCAGACCATGTCAGATGTGCAACTTTTGAGATGTGAACGGCAACGCCATTTGTGTGCACCACCTATTTGTATGAGCCAGTTCTTATTTTGTGTCGTTTGTCTTTCATCAGTCCACGTCGCTATCTCGGGGTGTTTCTGAGCAGTACATTAGTTAACAAGCATGGTCATGGGTAAGATCATGGTATCACACACGGCCATGATCAGCACTTTTGTACGTGCGCCGCTCCCTTATCGACCTCAGCATTTTGTACTCAACTCTACGCATTGATGTAAACCAGCTCATGAGCAACTAATAACTGTTCCTTCAGCTTAGCCGTCTTGAAAGCGCTACATGGTAGTGTTGGAGAGGAACTCGGCGTGGTGACTATTGGAGTATCACCTGACTGTTACATTACTTTTGGTCGAGGATGCTTAGTCTGGTGGCAGGTACGACACATCTTGTTGGTTCGGTCACTGGCTCAAATGACAAAAGCGGCTCCTACAACTCATGTCGTGCAGTAGCACCACACTGGCATGCAGCTGACAGCTTCCAGCAGGACCTTCGATCTTTAAAGTGTGTCGTCAGAGCGTACATGACTGCTGTTGTGTTTCAGGTTATGGTGAGGGTGACGAAATGCGATCTTGTTTCTCATAACTTTTCACAAGTCCCACTCGGTGTCATCTCGCATCATAGACTTGAAGAGTGGCTTATGTTTACGATGGCATTGATGTGCGGCTGCCTGTTGACTTGTTCAAACATAGACTATTGGTTTGCATTACTTCCACATTGTGAATCCAAAAGTCAACTTTTCATGCCACCTTGCACGACAGACATGATGAGCGGTTGAAGTGGTAGATCAGCTTTGCCAGCGGAGGAGTATTCTATTCGGTGGCCGCAGGGAGCAGCGAGTGCTGCGTTTACGAAATGTAGGCCTTGGTCGTTATATTCGACACCCGCCGCGTTGTTGTCAACTTATCGAGCATGAGCGTGGCAGATGGCCAGAGGATTGAAGTTGAAGTTGTCGAGTGAACTTGTGTGTTGAAGGTGGTGTGAAAGAGAACAACCTTTAGAGGTCCAGCAGGGCTTTCATGCCGTACAGAATTGCAGTAGTCATGGTTTGCCTGCTGCAAGCCGCGCAATGCATAATGCCTCGACCAGCAACTATTCAAAGGCATACGTGTGGCCTAGGCGGAGTGCCAGCAGCCGTACGTCAACATCGTCGATTAAGCATGGCAACAGACGGCCATGCAGCAGAACCATTGGTAGAACATAAGCCTCGAGGTCCAAATCTGAAGAATCCGCCTCTATTGCCAGAAGATCAGTGGCCAACATATCCTGGCTTCAACTTCGAGATTCTACACCGGGACCAGGGTGATTCTGATGCGAGGACAGGGCGGCTGACGACCCCTCATGGCGTAGTGGAGACACCTGCCTTCATCTTCTGTGCCACGAAAGCTGCTATCAAAGGGCTCACGATGGAGCAGATGAAGGCCTGCGATACGCAAATAGTGAGTTTCTGGGCCAGACTGCGTGTGTGCGTGCTTTCTGTAGTCTGTTGCTGCGTGGTGGCAGAGTTTGTGCGTTGCGTGACTGAGGCCTAGGAAATGTGATAGGCTGATTTTGTTCTTGCGGCACTGCTTTAGCCTTTGCGATGCGACGAGCTATCAAGTGGTGCGGTTTCCCCGTGTGCGCCACCCATGTTGAAATTCGACTCACCGGTGTTGGTGAACGAGGCTTATCTGGGCGCAGTGAGTTTTCTATGAAACCTCTTGCACCGTCCAGACGGAGGTGCGCGTTTCTTCTCCCTCACCACCCATCCTCCGCTGCACATGGGCATCATGCGTAAGGGCGATGCATACCCTAGCCGGCACTGCACATGCAGCTAGTTAACCACATGCATTTGCACTTGCACCCTCCACGCAGGTGCTGAGTAACACGTACCATCTACACGTGCAACCCGGGAGCGAGGCCATCAGAGATATGGGGGGCCTTCAGAAGGCGACCAACTGGCGGGGGCCCATGCTAACCGACTCTGGGGGGTATCAGGTGACGCAAACATTGCTGCAGTTGTGCGCCCGCGTGCTGTCAATACAACGCATCTCGGTACCTATACAACGACTCATGCACCATGGACCCATGCTGACCGACTCTGGGGGGTATCAGGTTACGCAAACACTGCCGCGGTCGGTGTGCCTTCACCTTCAAGGCCTGTGACATGTTTTTGTCGTCAGGCGCAGAGACAGCGACTCATGCACCAAGGGCCCATACTGACCGACTCAGGGGGGTATCAGGTGACGCAACACTGCTGCAGTCGGTGCGCCTTCACCCTCGCCCACACCGTTCATCAATCACTACGCACATGAGCATTGCGGGCAGGTTCCGTCTTACGGACTCAGAGGGGTCTCAGGTGACGCAGCGCTGTTGCGTTCGGTGCATCATGTGGTATCGCTTGTGGTGACGGTTTGCCTAAGGCGCTGGTTGTGCTGGCAATCGGCGCGCCGCGCAACTGGCAGCTCGAGGTCGCACGGTGGCACACTGTGTCAGATCCCTCCGAGCTGCTTGCCAACAATCTACACGCACATTCGCGCCGGCACATCGGTCAGATATGGCCGAGCGAATGTGCACCACTCAATAATGTGAGTGTCTCTCTGCATCGCTTACCCTTTTCAACACATGCAGATATTCAGCATGGGCCACGGATCCGTGAGCGATGAGATAAAGGGGCGGCGCGGAGCGACGGACGCCAATCCAAATCCCCCCAGCCTGCTAAGCATTGGGGAGAAGGGGGCACGCTTCAAGAGCTATCATGACGGGAGCATCAAGGTGACCAGAAAAGTAGTTGTTCTGGTGCTTGCCATGTCAAGACGACAGTTTTCGTGGCGTTCGTTCCATTGGGAATCTCCCATAGTGGCTCAAAGCGCGCAGCTGACCGGAGAAACACAGATGTTACAGCACTTGCCAGCTGTTGAGCATTAAGATGACGGGTTTCGTGACGCCTGTTAGCTGTGAGGAATCCCCGCATGTACAGAGTGGCTCGAAAGCGCGTGGCCAAGTGGAGAGCCGGCGCTGAGCTCGCAAGCGCGCACCAGAATCGCGCTCAAGTGCGTAGCGTGGTGAGCCGTCCTGTCGGCTTGTCAAGCGCGACAGAGTGCTGTTTCGGCGCGCCGTCTGATTGAAGTCAGGGCTGGAATCGGTGCCAGACGGTTGAGCGCTATGAGGCTATTGAGCGCTGCCGCCAGTTGTGCACACCGACGGTGTGCGTAAAGGTCGTTGGCGTTTGTTCTGATTCTGGCGCAACATGATTAGGGAGCACGGACAAGTGCAAGTCCTTCTCCTGTGCTCCATGCCATAGTTGCGGCCGCCACTACCGACGTCATGTTGGTTTGAGATGACACTGAGACATGTGGTGTTAACTTTGAATGCTTTGTCATTTACGTCAGTGCTGACTCTTGAAATATGGACATGGTCAAGGCACCTGTTCAACTGCTGTTGCGGTCAGTATGCAGGCAGCTTCAGAGAGCAGGCATGCTGGCAGTATGGCTCAGCCCTGGCAGCTGCTGCCTGTGTGTTGCTGATGCATAGCTCCAAGCTAACACATGGGCAGCTGCGTCACTTGAGCCCTCACGCAACCACTTTCATACATGCCCATATACCATACATACCCCTGCACAATAATGCACAGCTCCGGGCTGCCATCCATTGCTGAGGGCCAAGTTGCCACTGCCAAATGGACTGCTGCTCTCCATCCGGCATTTTCACATCCAGAAGCACGGCACGCGCAGTTCTGTCCGGCCACAATGTAAGGTCCATGCCCACATTCAATGGTGAGCATGAACCTGGGGTTGGGGTTCAAAATAAGGGTTAGGGTTGATCTTAGGCTGCAGGCCCCCCATGCGCTGACTCGAATTAATCGCCTGCAAGGCTACCCTTGCTAAGAACGTGCCAATGGCGGTTTTTCAAACAGAGAATACCCCCCCCCCGCCTTTGCACTGCCAAATGTGACGTTGCTCTACGCCGCAGCAACTCAGCCCGGAGACGTCCATCCAAATACAGCGTGACCTGGGCGCGGATCTGATACTGGTGCTCGACGAATGCACCCCCTTTCATGTCGACAAGGAGTACACGGCGGCGAGCACGCGGCGCAGTCACAGGTCAGAGTCATGAGCCAGAGTCATGAGTGAGAGTCACAAGTCAAAGGTCACATTCACAGGTCAGGGTCACGAGTTGGAGACATGAGTGAGAGACACAAGTCAGTGCCACAGTCACAAGCCAAACCGCCCCTGAGAACCCCCCCAACTTGCTGCCTGCACGCGTTGCACGCACACCACACTGCGCATCGCGGCACGGCTACTGCACTCCAGCTGGGACGTGCACTCGGTACCATCGAGGCAGTGGAAACTCTGGCCCACCCATGCCACTGAACCCCCCTCCCCCCCCCCCCCCCCATCCCCCTTCAGGTGGGCGCTGCGCTCCCTGAACGAGTTTGTGCGCACCGCCAACGAAGGCGCGCAGCAGCAGGCGCTCTACGGCATCATCCAGGGCGGCGTCTACCGCGACCTGCGCGCGGAGAGCGCCGCCTTTGTCAACGCGCAGCCGTTCTTCGGCATCGCCGTCGGCGGCAGCCTCGGCGCGAGCGCGGCCGACATGTACCGCGTCGTGGACATGACGATGGCCATGGTGCGGCGCGACCGCCCCGTGCACCTGCTCGGCATCGGCGGCGTCGCCGACATCTTCAACGGCGTCAGGTGCGCGCTGCTGCCGCCGCTGCTGCTGCTGCTGCTGCTGCTGATAGTACTTGCGTCTGCTTGGCGTCGGCGGCGTCGCCGACATCTTCAATGGCGTCAAGTGCGCGCTGCTGCTGCCGCCGCCGATGTTGCTGCCGCTGTCGCTGCTGCTGCTGCTGCTGCTGCCGCTACTGCTGCTGCTGCTGCCGCTGCTGCTGCTGCTGCCGCCTCCGCTGCTGCTGCTGGTGGTTCTTGTATCTGCTCGGCATCGGCGCCGCGCGTGCATCGTCAACGGCGTCAGGGCCGCACTGCTGCTGCTGCCGCCGCCACCGATGCTGCTGCAGTCACGGCATCGGCACGTTTGACTGCGTGCACCCGACGCGCCTCGGCCGCCACGGCGGCGCGCTCGTGCGCGTGCGCCACTGGCCAAAATCAGCATGCTCACTCGCCGTGCAGTCCTCCCCTCCCGTTCACACCAACCCGTGGCTGTCACTTATCATCATGCCCTCCCACATGACACGCGTGCCGGCAGGCGTGGCATCGACACGTTCGACTGCGTGCTACACGACGCGCCTCGGCCGCCACGGCGGCGCGCGACCCGTCACTGCCCCACCCACCATACTGACCTCCTCTCTTGTTCGCTCTGCACACTCACCAACTCGTCATGCCCTCCTCCTGTCATCCTGGGGTACCCACCGGCAGGCGTGGCATCGACACGTTCGACTGCGTGCACCCGACGCGCCTCGGCCGCCACGGCGGCGCGCTCGTGCGCGCGCGCCACTGGTCGCGTGGCGGCGGCGAGGGCCAGGTCCCGCGCGCCTCCATCCAGCTCGCCAAGGGCCAGTTCCGCGGCGACGCGCGCCCGGTAGACGCCGAGTGCGGCTGCCCCACGTGCGCCGCGGGGTACTCGCGCGCGTACCTGCACCACTGCGTGCGCGCGGGCGAGCTCGTCGGCGGCGCGCTCCTCACGCAGCACAACGTCTGGACGATGAACGCGCTCATGGCGGACGTGCGCGCCGCGATCGCCGCGGGGACCCCGCTCGAACAGGTTGAAGATCATTGGCTCGCGCCCGGACTGCGCTCCGCGGACATTGTCGCCGCCGACGCGATGCGGCGCGGCGGCGCCGCCGCTGCTGCTGCCGGCGACGGCGGCGATGGAAGTGTCGCAGCAACGCACGCCACGGGCGTCGCCGCCGCCGCAGGAGGGCGCAGTGACGGCGGCGGCGCTGGCGGCGGCAGCGGCGATGCGGCCGATGATGGCAGCATCACGGCGGCGGCCTTGTGACAGAGGCTGCTTTGATTGCGCTGCAGATATATCGCTGCCGCTGATGGGCACAGCCATGGCTCCGGTGGGCCTGTGCTGGCAGCGGCGGATGTCAATGTCACTGGCTGCGGGCTGGCTGTCAGCAGCATCCTGCAGAACTGCAGCGGCATGCGCGTCGGATGCAAGAAGCAAGCTTCGCGCCTACGCCTGATGTGGCACCTAGCGATGCTGCTGATGCGCTGCTTGGCACCGCTGCTATGGTCATCAGTGGCGGCAGCCACAGTGATGGAGGCTGAGCCAGCGCTGCACAGGGGCTGCGATGCGGCATGCATGTGTGGCGCAGGTTGTGAGGTCAATAGTGTGCAACGGCGGCGTCGCCGCCGCTGTGCGCAGAGTGGCAGCAGTGAGGCTGAACACATGACAATGTGCTCACAGCTTGCGCCGAAGTGCCGCAGACCTGTTGCGGTGGCGCGCACACCGCCTGCGCAGAGCGCTTTTGTTTGGTCAAAACATTGTTGTGTGCCAACACGTTGCGAACTTGTGCTGGTCATCTGTCCGTAATCGTCGCAACAGCACATTGCGTCAATGATATAAGTAATACGTTGCTGGAGTTTTCCTGGTGTAGCATGTGTGATGGTAATGCAACATATCTGCCCTGCCAATTCCCCACTGTCAATGAAGCATACAAGTTTACTGTTCTGGCGTCTTCACACTCCAAATGATGAATGCTTGTTGCATGCACCGTGTGGGCTGATCCAAAGCTGGTTTGCATACTTTATCTCTTTGGCTTTCAAGGTTTTTGCATGCCCACAATTCGGCTCAGTGGCAGCTGAATGAGTTGCGACGCCTATTCAACTTGCACCATGAGCTGGCACCAGAACGGCGTCGACGTCCTGCATGTGCTGTCAAGCAAAATGAGTCAACCCTTGCCGGTTGAAGTGCCTTAGGCTTTCATGACGATATCTGTTGGGAGTACCTAGGCTATACCTACCTAATATTATCCTGGCGCTGCCACGAACTCAGCAGGCACCGCTCCATGAAGTCGCCGAGTACGATTTGCCTGTCGCAGTAGTAAGTCCAGCTGGCGCCTATACCAAAGGTTTCTTTGGCTCTCTGGCGCCCAGCATCAGCTGCTTCTCTGTCTCTGGCATCGGCCTCCTTGGTGTCCTGATCATGAGGTGCCTCAGCCGCCCTCGAAGCAGGAGCCGCACGCAGCCATGGCGGCGCAGATGCCGGTGAGGGCCCCGACCAGCGAGACAACCGTGGACCGGGCCGCAAAGTTTGTGTTCGAATTGCACAGGAAAGGGCAGTATCCATAGGCCGGTTGACAGCCCACACAGTAATCGGAGGTCGTGCCGCAATTCCCAAACTCGCTGCAGCAGTCTCACATTTGTCAAATTGCTGGGAGGTGTTCGGGTCGACTCCGCACTTGTCAATCGCTTGACACAGTGTTCCAGCTGCCAGCAGCAGGGCCATAAAAAGGCTGTCGTGAGCATGGACCGTCTGTACCTGAGTGCACCACCATCGGCAGTTGAATATAAGCTGGAGAGTCACCCCCTTGCCTAAAGCTAGAGTTCGTTCTATTCATAAGAGCGCAAAGCCACTAAGGAGTTCTCGTAACCAAGCCGACGTTGACGTTGCTGCCAACACCGGACTACCGCTTGCAGCTGCATGAAACTTGTACGCGCTCTGCGAAAGATGCTCCATCATGAGGCGGCCAAGGACGTCAATGACATAGGCTTCCATGTTGCACAGGGCATCACAAGCAACGAGGACGATGGGCCGGGCGGCACTCAGCAGGGCAGCGACAGCGGCAACGCGACACAAGATCCAAATGAGCAGCTGCAGCAACAGCGATCAAGTGATCATGCGACAGTGCAACATCCCCAGTCGCAGAAGGACGCTCCCTCACTGCAGCTGGGACGTGACGTGTGTCACGGCGCTCTTGAGGTGGTGATGCAGGAACACATTGCGGAGCAGCTGGCAAAGGATGTAGCCACCGCTGGGTGGTCGGCCGTGTACCAGCGCCTCACAGGTTAGCAGCCCTTCGCGGCACCATTTATTGCAATCAGTGTTCCAGCTCGAAGACTTGCTACGACAGTCTCATGCATGCTGCATAAGCGCGCGCCATACAGTAAGCGCTCGTGCATTCGTCACTTGTGTTCCCCAGTCAGCAGGCCACAACAATACAATTTGAAAAGCTGTGTTGCTGGCGGCTGCTGCTGATGGAATAGCCACACTGGGCTTGTGCTTCAAGTCAGATGCTTGACAATGTGCATAGTTGCCGTGCCTATACAATTTACCACAAGCTCAAGTTGCTGCTATGTACCGGGTGTTATCTGACTCAATTATGGGTCTGACCCGTAGGCCAAGTTTGCATGCTGGCAGCAATTCACATACAGCACCTGAAAGGGCAGCCAGCTGCTGCTAACGCGGACTCCCGACCAGTGCAATGACGACGTTGAAGTGCGGCGTTGAAGTTGGGAGCTGTGGCCGTGTGGAACCGTCTACTGGCTTCTTGTGATGGTCTTCCACACCCATCCATTCAATCGCTCTGTGTCATCCATAGGCCCCAGCCTCCAGATTTCATTGCCATCAGTAGCAGCGGATACCACGCGCCACCAGTGGCACATTACCAGCATCTTCATTGCTGGCATACCAGAGGATCTCTAAGGTGTACGATCCATTCGTTCAATCTCTTCCGCGTCATCCACAGGTCCCAGTCTGCCGGAGACCATAGCCATCAGCGCGCTGGCAGCGGCCGCCGCCGCCACCGGCTGGCACATCGCCAGCATTTTCATTGCTGGCACGCTCGAGGACCTCTACGGCACTTGCTGCCCTCCTGGCTCGTCCACCGGCCGCAGCATAGGCTGCCGCATGCTGGTGGTGGGGTTCGGTCTGCTGGCGGCTGTGGGGGGCGGGGGGGGGGTGCTGCTGCGGTGGCGCCGCCGAAAGGCAACGTCCGTTGACTCGGACTCTGAGTCAGGTGCATCGCCAGAGGGGGCCTTTGGCGGTCAGAACGGTGCAGCAAAAGGAACAGCTGGCGCGTTTTAGAGGAGCGCGATAGCGCACGGGCGACTTCAACATCTTCTTCAACTTCCGGTGCAGCAGGCAGAAAGTAGCAACTTTCTGCGAAGCTGCTGACCGGATCGTGGTGCTAGAGAGCCCTGCTCACGTGACAGCTCTGCCCTGCGTACAGCACCTCACGTTTTGAAGAGCACGCAATGATGAGCGTCCTCGTGCCAATGGAGCTTCGCCTCACATTTGACGGCTGCCGTCTAGCATGACCTGGCGTGTGTCTTGGTACCCTTCACACCCTCACACTCAGAGACAGGAGGTACCATGGGCTAGAATTCTTTCGTAACGGGGCGCTTGGCGCAGCCTGCCTGCAGGTTTACAAAACCCTGCGCACAACAAGCCACTGGTTCGGAAGCCCGTTTAGTGAGCTTCTTGATGCCCTCAAGTGACCGATATGGTGCATGTTGGTGCATACTTGTATGTTCGATCAGCTTCTAGGGCCCTTGCCTGCAGGCCTGCAAACGCTATTGCTGGGGCAGCCCGCTCGGGCGGCAGGTTAAAGCTACTGAAACTGCCTGCCCGGTGCGTGCATGATATATCGGCCGCGCGCCCCAGCGTTGAGGGCTGACAGCAGCCGTGATGCCCCAAGTTGTCGCTCGTGCGCACAAGTGGCTGCAACCAGGTGGCCTCCTGCACACTTATTCATGTATGCTCAGATGGACAAGGTATTGCATTTGCATCCGACCCGCTGTTGGAGGGTGGCGACTATATAGAGCTTGCACGTGTCATATATGTGTGTGTCGTGGTACAGACCACTCAGCTTTCTTTCAAGCTGTGCATGTTGTACACCAGTCGGCAGACATTGCGTTGTAAAGCTCAACGCACAACCAGGCCTTGTCATCCGTGTTTTGAAGGAATGGCAATGCTTGTTAAGTGTACCAGGCTGCCCAAGGCCAATCACGCATTACGATCATTCTCTCTACAAAGTGTTAATGATCAACATACCCTACAACTGGCCTCCGCTAGTAGCTCGCCATGGATGGTGATCATTAATCGGTCAAGCTAAACATTTTTGCTGCATCATGCTGTTCCCACAAGCAATGCATGCCTGCATTGACGCCACGTCGCGTTTGCTGCAATGGTATCGGTTGCCAATGTTGCCTGGCCGAGACTCCATACCGCATACGTTGGTGCAAAGGCACCGTGTGCACTGCCAGCCCGTCGAATTGTGCGTGTCTTGCACATCACTTCGAAGTACATGTATTGCGCGTGTGTGTGCACTTCGATCGACTGCCTTGACACTGGGTGGACACCTCACTCGCCATAGAGCAAGCGCTGTCACTTGCACGTGACCAGCTCGAAGCAGTTTCCATGCGTGTTTTGCAAGCTGTCCTTCACCTCCAAATGGTCATTTGTGCTCTGCAAGCAGTTTTTACCAACCAATGGTCATACGCACGTTCAAGACACTGCCACACTTGCATGAGAAGCGTCAGAGAACTGAATCTTTAAACAAACCTGAACATACAGGCAGTCATGATCATGCTCACCCCAGGCCTTGTTCGTAGCAGCTCCTCGGTGCCTGTACAGACCTGTTGTCGCACACGCATCAAGACGTACACATTGCATGGCCATTACATGGCAATGCCAATACCAGGATGCACAATCAAAGCATGGCGCAAACTTGTTGTCGCACAGGCATAAGACGTACGCATTGCATGGCCATTGCATGGCAATGACAACACCTGGACGCACAATCAGAGCAGGATGCTGAGTGAGACAACTTCATTGGTGCTGCTGCCGCTGCTGCCTGAGCTCGCTGCGCTGCGGAGAGGCTGCCACCACACCGCAGCCTCTCCAGCCGTCAAAACACGCCTCTGAAGGATGCAACGAGATGCGTCCTCTGAAAACCCTGTTTCGGCGACTGGACGTACATCAAGCCGCACACACACGGGTGATGCACCCCAAGGCGCACACGCCACAGCCATTACTGGTCCTGGGAAAACTAGCGGCTGCCGACAGCGGCTGCTGAGGAATGCGGTGGCAGTGGCAGCGGCGGTGGCCACGGCGGTGCCGGCAGCAGCTAACAGCGGCGGCGGTGGCGCAAGCGTGAGGCAGTTCAGTAGCAGCGACTGGCAGCAGCAGCGTGCCTTGCAGCCCCCTCCCTGCAGAAGCCATTGCGTGCTGCACCCACGGTGAAAACATCTGCTGCACGTACGACGCAACAAGCTCATTATTCAATATCGCGCCACTTTTGACCCCCCCCCAGAAGCCCTGCGCGCCGCTGCAGCAGCAGGCCCAGCGTTGGCAGACACGCACACACCCCACGCACTGCCATCATGCCCACCGACGGATCACGCCAGAAAACTGCTGCTGCTGCGCCGGAAGCGCGGTGGCGGTCGCCTTGCCTCGGCGCCCGGGGGTCAACGCTACCTCTAGCCCAGAAATCGCGACGCTCTGCAGAGGTTACATCATGCGGCTACCCTGCTGCCCCTGCTGCTGAGGCATGCCCCCCGGGTAGCCCCCCCAGTTGCCCCCCGTTTGCTGGGGGTACTGCTGTTGCTGCGGGGCAAAGCCGCCCATGCCGGTCGCGTTCGGCGCGCCCATGGTCGCAAACGGGCCTCCGCCGCCCTGTGGCAGCAGCGCAGGAGCGAGGCCTCGTGAGTGCATGCGGGAGTAAGTGAGTCCTAAGTAAGGTCGGTGCGCCCATGGTCGTTACCGGGCCACCACTGCCCTGCGGCGGCAGCGCCGGAGCGAGGACTCGTGAGTGTATGCATGAGTGAGTGAGTCATGGGTAAATGTGCGTGTGAGTCACAGTCAGCCTGGAAGCTAGGTAGTGTACACACTCTACTGTGCTTCGGCCCCCGTGTCGTGACGCTGATTCCAATGACATCATCATCTGCTGCTGCTGCCGCACCTGCCTGGGCACCCCCCCCTGTGCTGAACAGTGCAAGAATTTTGAAGTGAGAACATCGACGGTGCAGCTGCATGGGCAAAGCGTCAACGCGATGCAAGCGCTCGCTACAGTCTCCGCCCGCGCCTGCAATCCACCACAAAAGATGCACCGCACTTCTCCCACCATCATGCGGTGCTGCCTAGCTTGCGTGAAGGCGCGACCCAACTTCAGCTGTGAGCAACCCGACTTCGACTGTGAGCACATCCTGGCACCAGCCAACTCAACCTGAACCCTAACCCTAGCTTTGACGACTGAGCCGCGCCGCCTAATATATTTCACCCTCATTGCAGCCCTCGAACCAGGCCCACTCCCCCCCCCCGTCCCCCCTACCTTCCTCACCAACATCGTCATCTACCGCTGCTGCGCCTGCACGTGCGCGTCGTCTGCTGTTGAGGAAGGCAACTTCAACCCTAGCCACAACCTCTCCAGCTGCTGCGCCAGCATGGGCGTTGTCTGCTGCTGCTGCCGAGCGCAACTTCAACCCTAGCTACACCTCTCCCATCCCCCTAGCTCACCGTCATTATCGTTTGGTGCTGCTGCGCCTGCTCGCATGAGCATCATCTGCTGCTGAGTGCAACTTCAACCCTAGCTACAACGTCCCACCCCCACGCCTCACCATCATCATCATCTGCTGCTGCTGCGCCTGCATGAGCATCATCTGCTGCGCGGCGGCCTGCTGCTGCATCGCCGCGACCCTCTCCGCGGGGCTCTGGAACGCCGCGTCGATGCTCAGCCGCGGCGCCACCGCCATTGGCCCCGTCCCCTGCGCCACCCCCATCATGCTGATGCCCATGGCGCCCATGCCGCCCTGCTGCGGCGCCGCCGTCGCGTAGACCATGCCCTACGAGGATAAACAGGGGGGAGGGGAGTTGAGTGCGGCATGCGCGTTGTGAGTGCCGCGTGATTGCGTGTGAGCTTGAGCTTGAGGTTAGGCCCATCGTGCTGATGCCCATGGCACGCACCACGCCGCCCTGCTGCGGCGCCGCTGTCGTATTCAACGTGCCCTGTGAGGATATCGGGGGGGTCCGAGAGGCGGGTGTGTGTGGGGGGGGGGAGGGGGCGTATGCAGCACGTCTGAGCGCCTTGTAAAGTGCGTGCTGCATCACGCCGCTGATGGGTTCATGATGTGCGATAAGCGCCGTATTGGCGCCCGCACCCGTGTATGCGTACTGGCGCATGGGGACAAAGTGTCAGGTTGAATCACAGAAGCGCTGCATCGGAGGTCAGCCGCAGCAGCGCCGCCGCCGCATCACGCGTTTCCTCCGCGGAGGGCGCGCTGCAGCTGCGATTCTCCGCAACGCTCCTGCTCCACTCTCTGAACAACGCTCA
The DNA here is from genome assembly GCA_017506865.1 of Tribonema minus. Lineage (NCBI taxonomy): Eukaryota > Xanthophyceae > Tribonematales > Tribonemataceae > Tribonema > Tribonema minus. The sequence continues at coordinate 271,506 of JAFCMP010000346.1, forward strand.
TACACCCATACTTCAACGATGAGCTTCCACACTCTAACTTGGGGGCGTCTCTCACCGGCGGAGGCGCGTACCCCCCCATCATCGGCATCATCTGCTGCTGCGGCAGCGGCTGCTGCTGCTGCTGCGCCGCCGCCGCGCCGCGCGGCATCATGGCCGGCTTCCGGTCCGGCGACGTCGCGCCGCCTGGCGGCGGGCTGAGCTCGGACAGGGGGCGCTGATCCTGCGTCATAGGGCGGATCGCGGGCTTCTTGGTGCCTGTGATGTCGTCAATATTGATAAACTCCTTGGAGGTGGCCACCTTCCACAGGTCCTGCGGCGGCTGCTGCTGCTGCTGCTGCTGCTGCGGCTGCTGCTGCTGCTGCGCCTGCTGCGGCAGGGGCTGCTGCGTCTGGTACTGCTGCTGCGGCGGCTGCTGCGTCTGGTACTGCTGCTGCGGCGGCTGCTGTGTCTGGAACTGCTGCTGCTGCGGCGGCTGCGTTTGGAACTGCTGCTGCTGCGGCGGCTGCGTTTGGAACTGCTGCTGCTGCTGCGGCTGGAACTGCTGCTGCTGCGGTTGGAACTGCTGCTGCTGCGGTTGAAACTGCTGCTGCGGCGGCTGGAACTGCTGCTGCGGCGACGGCGCCATGCCGCCGTCTCCAAATGCGCCGCCGGGGTACCCGCCGCCGTACGCCCCCCCCTGCTGCTGCGGCTGCTGCTGCTGCTCCCCCTGGTACCCCCCGGCCACCCCCATGCTCGAGAACTGCATGCCGAGCTGCAGCAGCATGGCGGCGTCGTTCGATGCAGAACTTGACTGCGCAGACGGCGCGCCCGATGGCGCGAACGGGTCGAAGTTGCCCTGCTGCTGCGGAGGCGGCGGCAGATCCGTGTTGAGAATGTCCACCGCCGCCGCCACCGCCGCCGCCGCTGGCGCCTTGCCCGTGCTCTTCCGCCGCGAGGGACCGGTCCCGGAACTGGAGCGCCGTCCCGCGGAACCGGAACCGTCCGCGCTGCTGTCCTTGGAGCGGCGGCGCTCGACTGAGCCGTGCTGTCACGGGGTGGATGACGTTGCAAAGGGCGCAGTGGTGACGCACCAGCTTCAACAGTGTGTCTGTAGGCCCCGTCGCCTGGTCTTATTTGCTACGTCGTTCTTGTCTTGAGTGTGCGCTTGTGTGTGCGTTACAGCAACCCTAACCCTAACCCTAACCCTAACCCTGACCCGCAGGGCGCGCGCTGGCGGTTCGTTACATTGATCAAAGCTTCGACTCTTGACGGTGCAGCTCTCAGCGCCTCTTAATGACATACTGCAAGTAGGTGTGATTTTTAATACATCAGTACTTGAAGTTGCAGAAGAAAGCCTCCACATGTCATTCTTTACAAGATGTACGTCGAACACTTCAGATACACACTTCTAGTACATAAAGTGCGAACCTTCTCATTTGCCACGTCGTCCTTGCGCAGCCCTACATCATGTCAAGCGCCGCCGCTCGTTGACCCAATGATCAATTGACGGTTCTGAAGCACACACTTCAAGTACTTGAAGTACTTGTGTTGCAGCTTCTCGTTTGCCATGTCGTACTTTTTATTAATTAGAAGTATTAATTCTCGCTCAGGGCGCGAAAAAGCCCCGATGAATGGCATCCAACATGAAGCTTGCTGTACGAATCTACATGTCGTGTGACAGTCTGAAAGTGTCTCAACGAAAACCACTCAAACGCCGCCGCCGCCAAAGGACATCACGCCAGCTCACGAGCACCGTGTCAGTCAGTGTGCACACCATAGAAATGGTGGGCTCAAGCAGCCACACGTGCTCGTGAGTTGACGTCGTGCAAAAATTGAGGCCTCCGAATCGGGGAATCGAACCCCGGCCGTCTCAGCGACAATGAGAAATCCTACCACTGGACCAATTCGGACCAACATGAAAATTGGTAATTTCGCTGCCCCTGTATCACGTCGAAGCGCCGCTTCCACCCAGTGAGACACTTGAAGCACATACTTCACCAGTGAAGTACTTGCGACGCACATTCTCGTTCGCCATGTCGCACTTGCGCTGCTCCTGTGTCATGTCGAAGCGCCGCTGCTCGTCCACACAGCGTGCGCTGCGAGACGCGCTTCGTGGCAAAAACTGAAGCACACACTTCAAGTCCTTTAAGTAAGCGACACACACCTTCTCGTTCGCCATGTCGTACTTGCGCTGCTCCTGAATCATGTCGAGGCGCCGCTGCTCGTCCACCCAACGGTAAACTGAATCACAACTTTAACAAGTAGTTGAAGCGCGCAACGCATCTTTTCTTTCGCCATCTTTACTTGCGCTGCTCTGTATCATGTCGAAGCGCCACTGCTCATTGACCCAATGATGACCTGCACGTTCAAGCACAAACTTCAACTACCTGAAGAGAGCAACGCACACCTTCTCGATCGCCATATCGTACTTGCGCTGCTCCTGGGTCATGCCAAAGCGCCGCTGCTCGTCCACGCGCAGCGTGCGCTCGGAATCGCGCTTGGCGGTCAAAAACTGCAGCACGCACTTCAAGTGCACACTTCAAGTATTTGAAGTGAGTGACGCACCTCCCCGTTCGACATGTCGTACTTGCGCTGCTCCTGGATCATGTTGAAGCGCCGCTGCTCATCCACCCAAAGATAAAACTGCGCAGTTGAAGCACGCACTTCTAGTACTTGAAGTACTTGCCACACGCACCTTCTCGTTCGCCATATCGTACTTGCGCTGCTCCTGTATCATGTCGAAGCGCCGCTGCTCGTCCACGCGCAGCGTGCGCTCGGAGTCGCGCTTGGCAGCGGCGAGCTGCGCCGCGAGGCCGGGATCGACGCGCGGCCAGCGGCTGAACGGGCGCGCATCGATCGTGAGCTCGTAGTTGCCCTCGCCCATGATGTCGCAGCGGCACACGTGGTTGCCCATCGGCCAGCCGTGGCTCCAGTCAAAGTTCGCCACCTGCGCGACCGAGTTGGCATGGCGCGAAGGGAGGTGTTGAAGTTTACCGCTCTGGGGAAAGTGCTCGCGCAAACACCTGGAGCACGGAGCCTTGTGTACAAGGCATGCAGAACTGCCCTATCTTCCACACACAGTGCAGAACATGACACACACACACACACACACACACAGCCTTCTTGTTTCGTTTTCTGTCACGCGCCTTCTAGGCCTCTAACACCTGCTCACCGCCATCATACAACGCTCTTGTTGCCTCATCAAAGGCACAGTTGAGCAACGCTTCCGACTTTTTGCAAAAAAAAAAAGCGCACCTTCTGGACTCGAACACCTGCTCGCCGTTGACGTAGAGCTTGACCGCTGAGCACTCCACAAATGTTGATTTATTTCCGCCTGCTCACCGTCGTCATACAACGCTCTTGGCCTTTTCTCAGGGCAGAGTGTGTTGCAATGTTGCCACTGTATTGGAGAAAAAAAAAAGCAGCGCGCGCACCTTCTGGGACTCGAACACCTGCTCGCCGTTGACGTAGAGCTTCTTCTTGCCGCTCAGCGTGGAGTGCTCCAGCACGACCTCGTGCTCGTCGCCCTCCTCGCCGAAGCTGAAGCGCCAGCAGATGCGCTTCTTGCTCGACTCCACCGTCTTGCCAATGTTGGCGACCTCCTTGTAGATCTGGAACGGCTGGCCGGGGCCCACCTGCGCACGCCGGGGAGAGGGGGGTAGGCAAGGGTATATTTGGCAGGGGGTATGTTGGGTACAGGTCAGCACCGGTCGGCGCCTTAGCGTGCGTATGCGTGTGATAGCTCAATGTTGGCGACCTCACAGTAGCTCTGGAACGGCTGGCCGGGGCCAACCTGTGCACGCCGGGTGGGGGTGGGGGGGATAGGTAAGGGTAATATTTGGCAGGGCATGTAGTGTATAGGCCAGATAGGGTTTGGCACCGGTTCCTTTTGTAGATCTGGAACGGCTGGCCCAGGCCGACCTGCACAGGGGGGTAGGTAAGGGTATAGTCGGCAAGGGTATGTATGTAGAATATAAGTCAGATGGGGGGTATAGCAATGGTTGTTGGCGCCCTTTGTTTGCATATACTGTATGTATGATCAACCGCAGCAGCAACACGTTTAGGCCAGCGCGTACTGACGGCCTCTGGGTAGCCTCATTCGTCGCAGCTCTCTTGACCAACGGCTCGAGTGGCAAGAACCGGCCCAGAGCTTAAAAATTCATCGCCGTCTGTCGTCACATGCACTGGCCGATAATGAACCGCACGTTGCGGTTCACAAGAAAAAGTGTCGGCGGCTGGGAGCATGGCCCCTCAGCTCATGCTTCACGGCATGAGCGGTGGTGGACAATGTGCGCCGAGGTTGAACCGTGGCACATCACAGTTGCTGCCATAACACATAGTGTACAGACCTGCCACATGTCGGAAAGCGTAAGCAGGTGCTCGGCTGTGGTTGACGTTGCACAACACGCGCTGCCAACGCACTTTCTCATACTTCGAAGTACATGATGCCGATCCCGCATGACACTGCCCGGCATTCACAAGCTGAGTGTTAGGTATGACTTCAGTGTGTGAATGTCAGCAAGCAAGATTGTTCTCTGCTCCTCTTGACTTCAAGTTGATGTAAGCCTGATTCATCGAAGGGGCTGGACCAGCATGCCGTGCGCGAATGGTCAACCGCAACAAGTAGGGTTAGGGTTGGGATAGCGGCTGGGATCAGCACGCACACAACGAGCGCCTCGAAAGCAGCCGCACTTCAGCAGCTCGATGGTCACGTTGAATTTGATGTGTGTGTGATATCCTAGAAGACAAAGAAGTGTGGCTACGACATTGCTACGAGACGTCAGTAACCAGGACATCGCCATCAACACACTGTGCCGATTTTTTGACCTGGGCCAGTAACTCAGCACGGCAGGTGGTCAACAAAGAAACGCATCTGGCGTCAAGAGCTGCGCTGCCACTGCTGTATGTGCCACACCAGAGCGCCTTGCGAAACACTTTGTGCTAATGCACAGAATGTTTCTAGTACTTGAGCGTAACGATGTCGCCGAGTCATGTGCGGAAAAGTGTGTTCGGCCCTGGCTCCTGCAACCTTGCCGACATGAGTTGGCACGCATTTGCAGGCAGCCACTCTGACTTCTGCCACCTTACGAGCACCTTACGAGCCTGGTGCTCAAATCCACTCCTGGGATCATCGTAGATGCGCTGTAAGTAGCTAGCAGCGCCGACTGATGCAGACAGGTGAAAGTGTCACAATGTGTGTGACTGCTTGCAGGAGATCAGAACGACATTCGCAGCAATCTGCATTTGCCTCAGAGCGAGAAACGCAAGATGCCGGCACACCCCGAGGGTGAGAACAAGCTCATCCGATGCACTGAATGTCTTCATGATTCCCGCTTGAGAGCTTGCCTGGGGTTGCGGGCCGCCGCGACGCATGCCTCCTCCTCGTGCGCCACTGCTGCTGCCATTCCAGTCTTCCCTATCGCCATTAGCATACCCCCCGTACATGGCTAGCTCCCCTGTAAGCTGCCTCTCTGCAGCGCGCAAAAAGAGTCGTGACGATAGGCGACACACAGGCAGTACTCAGGTCAGGACCAGAAGACGTCGCCGTTGTGAAGCATAATCTCAAAAGCTGCCCACACTCAAGAGCCGCTGCATGATCCAGCTGCAGCACCGATGCCGTGTGTTGTCGACTTCAGAAGAAGTCGGTGGGACATACAGGTCAGTTTGCGGATTATTTGCGTCTCTTGCCTGTGGCGACAGCAGCAGCTGCCCGTGGCGTGTGTGTCTCGGGCACTCCCCAGCTCTGCTGGCGCGCTGCTGGCACTGCACCCCTATCCGAACTGTGGTTTCTGCCAATTGCCACTTCACGAGGTCGCTGAAACAGCTTTTTTATCTGCCGTTCCGCTTTGGCACTCCGCGATCGCTGACAGAGGCAAAAACCCGCAGCGCGTGCGTGATAGGGAAGACAGAGACGCAACCAAATCACCAGGCTGCACGCTGCATGGCCTCTGAAGCAGGTGTATCACAACCCCCAACGTTTTCTTATTGAAGACTCAACACAAAACACGATGCTGAAGCGCAGGAGTTCCGCCAACACGCCTGCGCCAGGCACGATCTCACATGTTCACAACTCTGGATCGGCGCCCGCCAGCATCTTGGAGCAGAGTCCGAACTCGCTGCTGTCGGCTGAGTACAACTCTAGAGAAGGCGACAAGGCAGCACACACCATCATGGGCTCCCCCCAATCGCCAGGAGCCACAGCAGCACATGGGCGCAAATTCAAGGACTGGAAGCGGAGGGTGGGGGAGACGGCATTGCAGAAAATCGGTGGGTAACACTTTGGAGGCTTGATAATTCAGCTTGTGTGAGAAGTTGAAGTAGCAAGTGTTCTGGTTACATGTGCTTTCTGGGTATATTATACTTCCTTGTTTCCAGCGAGGTCGGGGGTGTGGGGTGATCGCAACGGGCCGCCGTGACCCATGCGGACATGGGAACCAGTGTCTTCGAGGTCGCACCGTGGAGCAGCGCTGCCAAGGCTGCACCCCGGACACGCATGTGCTTCGCACAAGAGGCGGGCACTACCACCTCTGCCGAACCGATGCGGGTGCTCTGAAGCTCCAGTGTTGAACTCCTGTTTCAAGCGTTCCGCTTAGAGCCTTCGCGACATCGCACCCCATTTCGTCAGCCGTTCATTGTAAACGAGCCGTGTGCAGTGAGAGCCCCCGGGTCTCATGGCAGAAGAGCGCGCCTGCGCTCCCGTGCACAGACACTTGCCACACGTGGCGTCTGTAGGGTGCGCGCCTGATGCTGCGCGTGGACGAGGCCTTTTGAACTGTGGCGATCCTCGATCAGTAGCAGCAGATGGTGGTCAGCGTACGATAAAGGAAACGACGCCCCCGCACCATCCTGCATGCACTACGCATTGAAGTGTCAACATGACATACTTGAAGTACTAGTAACTGCTCCTTCCGAAGTCTGTATATAGACTCCGAAGCGACTGCAGGCACACGCAAATGCGCGTGCCCCCGGCACCGCGTGGCACAACGAAGGCCCCCATACCACGCGTTGCAATGCCCGTGCTCGCACCTTCCCCCGTCCACCGCGCTTCAGCAGGTGAACGAGTCTCGATCCCGAGTCCAACTCGTGTCAACGGCGCCTGCCAATGCGCACGTGTCGCACACGCCTACTCACGATGACACCCGCGAAGGCGCGTCTCACGGCTGGCGGCAATGGAATGGGTTTCGGCGCTTCCGCAGTCCCTGAAAGTTCACGATTGCTCGCTTATCGAGCGCTTTCACTCCGGTGCGGTGGGCATGGCAATTCACTGAGCGTTGTTGAGACATGGGAAGAAGGGGGGGGGGGGGGGGCAGGGGGGGCGTTGGTGATGGGAATGCAGGGCGTACTAGTGAGGCATTGCTCAGGCGGCTCAGCCCCTTGCGCCGTCAGCTGTGCATTGCATTTGCGCGCAGGGCTGGTCGTCTGAGTCCAACGTAGGGCAGAACACGTAGGGAAGAACACATGAAGTTTTCGCTATGAAGTTTATGCTGGCACACAGCAAGGCCAGCGGAACCCCTTCTGCTCTGTGGGGGGTACCAGAATCTTCCAGAAACTGCCCTCCCTGAACCGACTGAGAGTAAGGCGCTTAGTCCCTGACCCTTGCTCTGAAGCTGTCGCCAGCCTCACTGTCACCCCAACCCCTGGACTTCTACGCCTCAGCCCCCCCCCCATTCCGGGCGGCGTTGACGTAACCACAATCCGGGTTCGACAACGCATACTTGGCGTGACCTCAATCCAATTCCTCCGTTGCGCAGATTGGCTCATCGCTATGCAGTAGCGGTTCGCGGCTTGGCATGAATGATATGCTTACACCCCCCTCCCCCCTGCCCCCCCCCCCCCGCCCCCCCTCCCGGCCAAAATGCGTCATCTTCCCCCGCAGGCCTCACCAACCCCAGCAACGACGAGAACTCGGGCAACATCGACGCGCCGCTGGCCGAGTTTGCGCGCCTGCGCGACGATCTGAGCCTCATGCAGAGCCAGATCGCGGCGTACGTGGGCGCGACGGAGGCGGAGTTCGTCGCGGCGCGCCAGCTGACGTTCCTGCACGCGCCGCGCGCGGGCGACGCCGCCAAGCACGTCAAGGCCGCGCTGTGCACGAGCTGCGTGCACGACGCCGTCATTCGAGGGGTGCGTTTTGCCATCTACTTCAAGCACTTGAAGTAGATTTGTACACGTTCCTGCACGAGCCGCGCGCGGGCGACGCAGCGAAGCACGTCAAGGCCGCGCTGTGCACGAGCTGCGTGCACGACGCTGTGATTCGAGGGGTGCGTTTGGTGATATATATTGGTATAATGCAGTACTTGTCTGTATTCCTCATGAACCTAGGAGTACGTATTTATAGTGGCGACGCCGCCAAGCACGTCAAGGCCGCGCTGTGCTCGTGCTGCGTGCACGATGCCGTCATCCGAGGGGGGCGTCATTCTATCATCTGTATTACTTCAAGGTGGTGTGCATACTTGAAGTAATTTGTGCGGGTGACGCCGCCAAGCACGTCAAGGAGGCTGCGCTGTGCACGAGCTGCGCACACGACGCCGTCATCCGAGGGGTGCGTTTTGCCTATATTGTATACTTGAAGTATACTTCAAAGAAGTATGTGTAGTTGAAGCCACCGAGCACGGCAAGGCCGTGCTGTGCACCAGCTGCGTGCACGATGCCGTCATTCGAAGGGTGCGTTTTGCCATAAACTTCAAGTATATTTGGAGTAGATTTGTACACGTTCTTGCACGCGCCGCGCGCGGGCGACGCCGCCAGGCACGTCAAGGTCGCGCTGTGCACGAGCTGCGTGCACGACGCTGTGAGTCGAGGGGCGCGTTTGGCTTTATATACTTAGACCTGTATACTTGAAGTATATGTATAGTCAGGGGGTTAGGGTCAGGCGACGCCGCCAAGCACATCAAGGCCGCGCTGTGCACGAGCTGCGTCCACGATGCCGTCATCAGAGGGGTATGTGTTTCCATATTGCCTGTACAAGTGGTATTGATAACGCAGTGCATTTCTGTACTCTTCGTGAACCTTGGAGTACGTATTTATAAATAGTTTTGACGCCGCCAAGCACGTCAAGGCCGCGCTGTGCACGAGCTGCGTTCACGACGCCATCATCCGAGGGGTGCGTTTGGCCATATTCTTGAAGTAGATCTGTGCACTTGAAGTATATGCATGCGGGCGACGCCGCCAGGCACGTCAAGGCCGCACTGTGCGCCAGCTGCATGCAAGGTACCGTCATCCGAGGGGTGCATGTGTGTGACGCATACTGATTTTGCGTGATCTGTGTCACGTGTGTATGCTTGAAGTAAACGCGCGCGGGCGACGCCGCCAAGCACATCAAGGCCGTGCTGTGCACGAGCTGCGTACACGACGCCGTCGTGTTCGCGGGGTGCGTGTTGTGACACGTTCTAGTGTGTTATGATCTGTTGCACGTAGTATACACTTGAAGTAGATGTAGAAGTGTATACTGGAAGCATACGTGTACTGTTGATGCCGTCACGAGCGCGTCCAGGCCACAATTGATGATGCTCATCGCCCCTCGAGCGTCACCCCCCTCCTGGCCGTTCCTGTCTCTGTAACTGCCGTAACTGCAGATGCGAGAACACCTCTGCGCGCCACTGCGCGCGGTGCTGCTGTCATTGGCAGTGACACGCAATTGCTGCACCTCCGGGCAACCACATTTGATGTTGCTCTTCGCCCCTCGAGCCTCACTCATTCGTTCGGCCGTTTCTGTTTCTGTAACTGCCGTAAGTGCAGATGCAAGAGCACCTCTGCGCGCCGCTGCGGGCGGTGCTGCAGTGGTGTGACACCACGGACGCGCTGGCCAAGCGCCGCGCCGCGCTGGTTCTCGACTATGATCACCACAAACGGAAGGTGAGGTGCAAGTTGCAATTGGGTAGAGATGATTTAAGAACGTCACAGCAGTAGCATTATTTGATGACATGTATATGACGCATTCACCTGGAAACAGTAGCATGATATGATTAGCGTATACGTGATGTTGTGGTAGTGGATGCGTGACTTTCACACATGATTACGATCACCACAAACGCAGGGTGAGGAACAGTTTGTCATTTCAAGTGCATGCAGTTTGCTGCTGCCAAGTATTCAATTGTTACCTGTGGCAATACCGTCAGCTGATCGTCGCGAAAGCTTCAGCACGAGCAGACCGCTTTGGATAACCCAAGCCTTACCCTATGCACCAGGTGCCGCGGTATGCGTACAACATGAAGCCTATCGTACGCGCACATCTCAAGACATACCCCCCCCCCCCCCTGTTATCCCCCCCTGCCATTCAATGCCCAACACTTGCCACCGTCAGGCACGCCAACAGTACATGTACTTGCGTTTAACTTTACTGAGCTTCAAAAGACGCACCTCAGAGCAGAAGTGTTGTATGTAGAGGCGCAGAACGATGCACGTTGCAATGACTTTGATGTATGTGTTTCCCGATGCATGTGCATGCTTTGGACTGTCTAGCGGTCAACTGCCTGGTGCATTGCACTGATGCAAGTTGCCATGAAGCGAGCGCTCCGCCCCCTGCTGTGTGCGCGCTTGGCTCTGATGAATGTGAAGAAAAACAAATGCGGCGCACGACAACCTCAGCATTGCACGTCCCTGGCAATGCACGTGCCATGCGCCACTGCGCTTGAACGAGTCTTGTGATCACGCATTGCAGATGGACACCATATGTGCTGCCTGTCGCCAAGGCTTCTCATCAGAAAAGTCCAAGCGCGCGCTGATGATCCTGAATGACCCATCAGCTGCTGTACAACAGCGCGACTGGACTAATCATCCGCACGTGTCTCAACGCACGTGCCGCAACGCACATGCCTCCCCCCCCCCCGCCCCTCACCAACGCATGCCGCCCCCCCCCCGTCCCCCCCCCAACGCCTGCCGACGCCCGTCGCCTCATCCCACTCCCCCCCCCCCCCCCCCCTTCCCCCCGTGCTGCAGCTGGCGGCGGCGCAGCAGCGCGCCGCCGCGGCGCACGCGACGGGCCGCCGCGCCTCCGCCGACACGGACGAGCGCGACGCCGCGCTGCGCCAGGCCAAGCTCGCCGCATCTACAAACGACCTGCGCGCCACCACCGCGGACCTGCTCGCGCACATCGCAGCGCTCAGCCGCGTCGAGCGCGCGCTGCGCGACGCCGTGTGCCGCGGCCTCGCGGCGGCGGCGGCGGCGCGCGCGCGCGCCGCGCGCTTGCGCCGCTGGACGCCGGCGGCGTGCTGCGCGACCCCGGCGTCGCCGAGTGCCTCGCGGCGATGGAGGCGGCGGCGGCGACGCGCGGCGGCGGCGGCGGCGGCGCGGCGGCGGCGGCGGCAGCGGCGGTGCCGGAGCAGGAGGCGGCGCTGCGCGAAGCGCTGGTGGCAGCCGCCGCGGAGGTGCGTGTGATTGCTGCTTGCGCTGAGCACTGCCGCTTTGTGCTTTGTGAAGGTGCTCATGTGTTGAGCCACGCTGCGTGGCGTGAGCAAAGGGCGCTGCTCGTGATGAGCGCCGCTGCTCCGTCCGTGCGCGCCGCCACGTCTGCCCCCGCACCGTCCCCCCTCAACGCTCCCAGCCTCCAAATTGCACACCCTTACGCGTACACACACACACGCGCGCATGCGCTGCGCAGGCCAGGGCGGAGGCGGACGCCGCAGCCGCCGCCGCCGACGCCGCGGCGGCGGCGGAGGCGGCGGCCGCGGAGCTCGAGGCGCACCCGCCCGGCGCGCTGTTTGGGCGCTCGCTGGCGGCGTGGTCCGCGCCGCCGCCGCCGCTGCGCGAGTGGGTCGCGTACCTCGACGCGCACGGCCTCTACGTGCGCGGCCTGTTCCGCCTGCCCGCCGCGCTGGACGACGTTTCGGACCTCAAGCGCCGCTACGACGCCGGCGAGGCCGTCGCGCTCGACGCCGTCAGCAGCAGCAGCGGCGGCAGCGGCGGCGGCAGCAGCCCTGGCGGCAGCACTGGCAGCGGCGGCAGCAGCGCGTCCGGCTTCGCGGCGCCACGGCTGCGCCACAGCGTCCACGACATCGCCGCGCTCCTCAAGATGTTCTTCCGCGAGCTGCCAGAGCCGCTCATACCCGCCGCCAGCTACCGCGCCGCGCTTGACGCCGCGGCGGCGCCGGCGCTGGCGGCGGCAGCGCCGGACGGCAGCGGCGCGGTGGCGGCGGTGCCGGCCGCGGCGGTGGCGGCGTTCGTGGCGGCGGCGCGGCCGCTGCTGGCGGCGCTGCCGCCGACGCCGCGCGCGTGCGCGCGCCTGCTGTTCGCGCTGCTCCACCGCGTGCACCTGTGCGCGGGCGACAACAAGATGACGGCGGAGAACCTGGGCATCGTCTTTGCGCCGAACCTCCTGCGCCCCGCGGAGGCGGGCCAGCCGACCATGGCGGAGCTGCAGCCGTGCATAATGTTCGTGCGGCGCGTCGTAGAGAGCGCGCCCGACGTCTTTGCCAACCTGTGGGACGGGTACCCGTCGAGCAGCGCCGCGGCATAGCGCGCAGCGGCGGCGGCAGCGGCGGCGGCGGCGGCAGCGGCGGCGGCAGCAGCGGCGGCGGCAGCAGCGGCGGCGGTGGCGGCGGGTGTGCCTTCGCGCTCACCAGCGTCGGCGTCTGCGTGCGGCCCGCTGCTGCCCCAGGTGCCCGTCCCCCTGCCGTGCCCCGGGGTTTCCCCCCTGCTGATGCGACGTCAAAGTTGAGCATACACAGAGCGCGAGAGGCTCTGTACCAGCCGCAACTGCGGGTGCTCAGCTCGTGGGACTGCGGCCCGTGTGTTGTGCGGCGGGGAAGCGACTCTGCGCTCGCGCAACCCGGGCAGCGGCATGCGCCTCTCTAAGTGTAATCGGTGTTGCGTCGTCCTGAGACATGTGCCGTGCCGTGCCGTTGTGGTAGAGGCAGCTGCGTGTAAAGCGCCTCCCCCTCCCCTCAGTTTTCGTGCCACGCGCGCGCCCGTGAGCGTAGAGAGCGATTGGGCTGCCCGACCATCGTTGAGCACTGCTGGCTGCCGGTAGTGCCCCCCCCCCTTGGCAACAGAGCGAACCTTCAGGCATGCTGTCATATCATGCTTTGCGAGAAAGGACACGACATGAGCACGTCAGTGATACACTTGTACCGTAGTAGGTGGATCCATGCACGCAACACCACACTGTGGTGGGTTTTTCCTGAGTTGCGCTGCTGTTGACTCGGCTGGTGCAGGGATTAGCTCACATCATTGCAGCAGAGCGAACCTCCAGATGTGCTGTCATGCTTTGCGAAGGAGCCAGGACACGACGTAGGCACATCAGTGGTGTACAAGTAGGTAGGTGGAATCATACACGCAGTGCTTCATCTGTCTAGAGTCGTACGCATCAATAGCAGCTTGCACTCTTGGTCTGCCAAGGTCCATATGAAGTGATGGTGCAAGAAGCAGCCAGACAATATGCTTGGCGTGATGGACAGTGCAGATGTCACATCATGGACAGTGCAGATGTCACATCACATGCTGAGCATCACCTTGAAAATCGTGGGCAAGCCAGGTTTGACAAAAGTAGCTGACAACAAGCCGTCAATGTTCTTGTTGGTCTCATTATGCAGTCAGCAGCTGCAAGTGTTAGCAGTGCACTCCTCAGCCAACGCTGAGCCCCGCAGAGACTGTGCCAGTGCCAGAAGCATAAGAACCGCACAGCCCATAGCGTCTGACTTGAGACTTGGCGGTGCATGTGCTGCCGTCTTGCACTCCTTGTCCCCCCACCACCACCTACACAGGGCTAACTGAAGGCTGGTCGGTGCCAGGCCACTGTCGCCATAGAGCGGTAGGCGTTGTTTGTACGCGCAGGGGACCTTGACATGGACCCCCCCCCCCTTTCTGATACAATGGCCGCTTGGTGTCAGATCGCCATGTGCAATCAGGGACCCAGCGTGGCATCTCATGCTATCGCTGATGATGACCGTTCAACATGCGCATTTGCCATGCTGAGCTCGCGCCGTCTTGCAAGCGGCCGCTGCAGACCGAGGCGCAGCATGCATGCGCACCAGGTACACAGCCGTCGCTGAACTTGTCGCCAATTCCGCCACTGCGCGCTCGGATGGTCATGTTGTCTGTCGAAAAGGTGGCTGTGTTGTTCATCCGGAGTGTCGCAGCCGTCCACAGGCGTCACAGCTTGAAGATTTGTATTGAAGTAGGACGGCCCCTAGCGTCGCTTGCGCTTGGTGCCGACGTCGCCATCGTCCGCGGGCGTCACAGCTTGAACATGCATCTTGAAGTAGGAGAGTCCCCTAGCGGCGCTTGCGCTTTGCGCCAGTCTTGTCATCGTCCCCGTCCGCAGCCATCGCCAGGCAGTGGGCAATGGCGGGGCCCCTGAGCTCCCACACCTTGCGCTGCAGCTGCGCCGGTGTGCAGCGAGCGGCACCGTGGGAGAGAGGGGTAAGTCATATTCAACTGCGTGCATCTTCAACTGTGGGCAGGGGCTGCGCTGCGGTGCACCGCGGTGCAACGAGGGGCGCCATGGGAGAGATGGCCAGTCAGATTCAACTGGGCACATTTCCAACTGTGGTTTGTGGGGGCTGCGCTGCGGTGCGCCGCGGTGCAGCGAATGGCGCCATGGGGAGAGGGGTAAGTCATATTCAACTGCGTGCATCTTCAACTGTGGTTTGTGGGGGCTGCGCTGCGGTGCGCCGCGGTGCAACGAACGGCGCAATGCGAGAGATGGCCAGTCAGATTCAACTGCATGCATCCTTCAACTGTACACGGCGCGCGAACACACGCCTGCGTAACCGGAACACCTACATACCTGCCCCGATGCGCCACACTTCAAGAAAGTGCATAAAGCGTGCACGCCTCGAAGCGCACGCGCAGGACGACGCGGCGCGCGAACATGCCTACGCAACTCAGATACATACCTACATACGCCAAACTTCAAGAAAGTGCGTACCACCGTACCTCAAAGCGCACGCGCAGGACGATGCGGCGCGCGAACACATGCCTATTTAACCGAAACGCCATGGATGCCTGCCCCTCAAGAAAAAGTGCATACCAACCTACCTCAAAGCGCACGCGCAGGACGATACGGCGCGCGAACGCGCCCGCGTCGGGCACGCCGCCGCCTCCCGCTGAGCGTTGCTGCTGCTGCTGCACGCCGATGTCCATCACCTCCATGAGCAGCGCCTCCCTCTCGAGTATCTCCATCGCGGCCTGGCGAAGCGCAACGCGATGCAGTGTAGCGGACAGACACATGCATAGGGTCAAGGCCAGGCGCTGCGCGTTACGCGGTATTGACGAGTGCATATCATACCTAGTTTGCAAAAGTGAGGGCCAGGAGTACACGTACTGTACAAGGATGTACTGGCCAGGACCAGCGCACTCCAAAAAGCGCCGCGCACGCCGTGGCAGTGGCGTCTGTGTCTTGTACCTGGTTTGCAAAGTGATGGCGAGGAGTACGCGGCGTACTGTACAATGATGGACTGTACTGTACAAGGATGTACTGCAGCACGTCGTTTCAAGCATGCATGTGCACACCACGCGTGCGGTAATATGTCTGTCTTGTGTTGCACTTATTGGGCTGCGAAGTGATAGCATAACCAGCATCGATTGCGTCGCGGAACAAGATCTCGTGGGCGGAAACTGTATCTGCAACAAGATGATCACGTGACAGGGGCACGTATGCAGCGCTGTCGAGCGGTGCTGCTGCACTGGGCTCGTAGCCTCCGCTCACCCAACCTGCATACCCGTGCTGAGAGATGCTGCCACCTGAGCGCTGACGCCTCATGCATCTCGCCGCTCAAAGCAGGCTAATTGCGCGTGATCATGTGCAACGCCGAGCACTGCTGCCGCACTGGCACCAGCCCCTCTCAGACAGTGGCGCTGCGCGCAGCGACCCTAACCCTAAGACCAAGTGCCGGTCCGTCACCTGCAGCCGGCGAATCGCCAAGTCGATCTCCCGTCACACACTGTCCGCCACCGCGGCAGCACGACCATCGCTGCACGCCCGTCTTACTTCAACCCCACCCCCAATCCTAACCCTGACATCAGCCCTCACCCTAACCCCGACCCTAACCCTCAGCGTCACCTCAGTCCCTACCTAACGCAAATTCCAACCACCACCTGCAGCTGGCTAATCGCCGCATCGATATCCCGCCACACACTCTCCGCCACCGCGGCAGCAGCGTGGCCATCGCCGCACGCTCGTCTTACTTCAACCTCAATCTCAACCCTGACCCTACCCCCTAACCCTAACCATCACCTCAGCCCCTACCCCCCAACCCTAAGACCAATTCTCACCTGCAGCTGGTAAATCGCCGCGTCGATCTCCCGCCACACACCGTCCGCCACCGCGGCAGCAGCGTGGCCATCGCCGTACGCCTGCCTTACTTCAACGCTCACCTCAACCTAACCCTAACCCTAACCCTGATTCTAACCCCAAGTCCAATCGCCGGCCCGTCACCTGCAGCTGGCGAATCGCCGCGTTGATATCCCCCCACGCACTGTCGGCAGCAGCGTGGCCACCGCCGCACGCCCGCCTTGAATCCAGAACCTCACAGCAACCCTAACCCTATCCTAACTTTGATGGCGAGCGCCTGACGTTACCTGCAGCTGGCTAATCGCCACGTCGATTTCTCGCCACGCGCTGTCGGCAGCAGCGTGGCCATCGCCGCACGCGCGCCGCAGCCGGCCCGTATCAAGCGCCAGCGCCGCCGTCACCTCAGGCCGCGTCAATTGGTCCATGTCGACCAATGAGGTCGCGGCATCGATGACCGCGGCCGGCGATTGGCCGGGCCGGAGCCACAGCGCGTGCAGGTCGGCGTCGCGCGCCACGAGGTGCGACAGCGGCGCTATCATCAGCTGCGCGCAGCAGCGTCGGCGGCAGCGGGGCAGGCGAGTGGGTCGCACGATTTTATGTACAACAGTGTACAGAAGTATAATTTGGGTGGTTTATGTATAAAGACCATAGGCATCATTTGAAAATGTACTTGATGCAAGGGTGCAGGTTGGCGTCGCGCGCGGCCAGTGCGACAGCGGCGCTATCATGATCTGCGCGCGCAGCGTCGGCGGCAGCGGCAGCGGCGGGGCAGGCAAATGGGTTATGGGGGTATGAAAGTGGGTGTTTTCTATCGACCATAGGCAGCACTTATGTAGGTATGTGCTGCAAGGGTGCAGGTCGGCGTCGTGCGCGGCGAGGTGCGACAGCGGCGCTCATGAGCTGCGCGCAGCAGCAGCGGCGGCAGCGGCAGCGGCGGGGGCAGGCAAGGGGATTGTGCGTGTACGTATTCACGTGGTGTTTTCAAATTGCACGAAGTACGTGTTACCGATGCTCGAGTGTATACCGATGCCGCACGCAGCGTGGTGCGTCAGCGATAGTATCGCGAGCTGTGCGCACAAGTCGGCGGCGGCGGGGCAGGCGAAGGGGGTTGTGCGAATGGGGGTATCCACGTGGTGTTATCAAAACCGTACGCAGTACATTTCGCTGATGTTTGGGTGTATGCCAACGTCACGTGCGGCGAGTGCGTCAGCGGCGCTTTCACGAGCTGCGCACAGAATCGACAGCGGCGGAGCAGGAGCAGAGCGCAAGAGTAGGGGGTTGACAGCAGGATTATACAGGCCATGCAGAAGCCCGTTGGCGCCAGACTATATCACGTTGGGGCGCATCATGCTGCGCAAGTAATTAAGAAGTTGAGATTGAACACTTCCTGGTCCTCTACCTCTCTCGTGCCAATGGCGATGACACATCCAGCAGCGGCGGCAGCATGCCCATTTCTGTGATCAAACGTGGACCCTCTTTGTTTGACACTGTCTGCTACTTGTGGCATGTCAGTGCCAATGACCACTGCGCGACCCTTGTGATCACCAAGCGTCGGCGCACGAGCGCATGAGGGAGGTGCATCCAACTTCAAGTTGAACTTGAATACCGCCGCCGCCGTCCTCTACATCTGTCGCGCCGACGCTGCTGACCCTTACCTGTGGCGGCGGCATATACTTGAAGTATACATGGAGAACTGCTACAGTGACGTTCAATTCGTGATATCACCGTGTCCTCTACACTACTTCTGCCGTGCCGCTGTCGATGATGCTTACCAGCGGTGGGCGTGGCAGGTTCTTGCGCTGTAACGGCTCGCCGCTGCGCCGGAGCGCCAACTTCAATTCCTTGTTCGTGCTGAACTTGACGTACAGGCGCCTCTCCATCTTCAACTCGCCCTTTCTGAAGACCATGCCGATGCGCACGGCGCGCTCCGCGAGCTGCAGAGCGCGGGTAGGTAGGTAGTGTCAGGGTATGGTGTTGGCTTGATGCTGAAGGTTGCGCTACTGGCTCTCTTTGGTAACAATTGGAGTTAGGGTTCAGAGTTAGGAGTAAGGTTTGGGTCTTTCACTTTGCGTGAGTGCGTGTGTGTGTGTGTGTGTGTGTGTGTGTGTGTGTGTGTGCATGAGTGAGTGTGTGTGCGTTTGTGTGTGTATTGAGGATATGTTGCGGCAAAGCACACTAGGTACACCAACGTCAGTGTTGAAACCGGCGGGTTCCGTTCAGACGCCACCAAAACAACGCAAGCAGGTCGCAGAGCCATGGAACCTTAGCATAGTCCACTGTACAGAGGTGACAGACACAGGCAGCGAGCACACACACCAACCCTAGAGGTGCTTGCCTACGTGTATCTTCAACATATGCCAGTCATGACAGCGCACAACAACACGAGCGTAGTCGAAACTGGGCAAACCGCGGCGCGCTTTTGCACGAGAGCACAGGAGCTCCAGCAACCGGCATGCTGACAGTACACTACTGTCCTCTTGATACTAACGTGGCAGTGCTCTGTACTCGACGCCAGCCTGTCAGCACGTGCGCTGTACTGTGAATCAAGGTACCGCGCTGTCTGCTGCACACGCTTCTCGCCTCTACGCAAATGGAGAAGTCCCGCAGCTTCATAGCACAGCCTGCCAAAGGGGTGTACGGTGTACTGCACTGTACTGCAGTTGCTGTACTGTTTTATGTACTTACTCGGCAAAGAAGCCCCGCAGCTCTCTCCGTGATGCAGCCTGCCAGGCAGTACACTGCACTGTGAGTACTTCATGGTGCGGCTGCGGTAGCACAGCCAGAGAGTGCGCTGCACCCTACACATTACGCCGTCTCACACCTGCTCTACCGGCCTCGCAACGCGGCACCGTGCCGCAGCCTGTCACACGAGTACACTGCACGGTGCAGCAGTGTTCTGCACTGTACTCCTGCTGTACCGCTCATACACGCGCCTCTCACCTGTGTGAAGTTGAAAAACTCTCGCAGCTCCTTCACATAGTCCGTGTGCTCCTTGTGGCATATGACGCCCTCGCCGCTGAGCACTACTATCAGGTCCTCCGGCTCGTTGCGCGGCAGCAGCGCAGCAGGTTTGCGCGCGGGCGCCCGTTGCTGCTCCGCAGCGGCTGCCTCTTGCCTGTGATGCAATCATGCCAGGGAGTGGTGGTGAGGACAAAATCAATAGGGCATGTGAATGCGGAGGTGACTTTGAATGGTGTCTTCCACCATTGTTTAGACGCTCCAACTTGTTTCTAAGGGTGTAGCATCAGAGCATAGTGTGAGCCGTATCAGCGGTAAAACCGTGCACAGCGCTCAACTTACCTCGCAAGAGGCAGCGGCGGCGGCGGCAGCGGCGGCGGCTGCAGCGGCAGTACGCCAACCCCCTGCCCCCTGCGCCTTAGCTATTCTGTGTTCGTTGTACAAACGGCGCGCTCTGCCGTGGCAGGCTGCCTACCTTTGCAGGCTATACTTACCAATGGTTACCACTAGTTGAGTTACCATATATGCATACCTACCTACAGGTCTTGCACAGCACATCGCGCAGTGCAAGCAGTGTATAGCCCACAGTGCTGTGCCTGCAGCCATGCCGCCACCGCCCCCGGCACGGTGGTGCTGTTCACCAAATACAGCCGCGGTGCACCGCTGCAGTCTCGCGACGCCATCATCGCAACCCCGCAACGCGCGCGCTGCCACCGCGCACCCTCTTCCTCCACGGCACACCTTGCGGTCCGCGGCGGCGGCGGCGGCGGCGCTGGCAGCTGACCCTAACCCTAGCCCTGACCCTAGCCCTACGCCGCAAACGAATGGCTGCTGCAGCTTCAAGTCGCAGTGATGACGTAGGCGTCTGCGGCACCCGTGTCAGCACAATTCGGAACACACCTCGTGGGCGGCGGCGGCGGCGCTGGCAGCCGCCCCGCCGCCTGCACCTGGATGTGCGCGATCTGGTGCTCGCCATGCTTCGCGCGCGCCGCCGCGGTGCGCTGTCGCGAGCGCGCCGCCGCCGCGCTGTCGCTCGGGTTCGCAATGAGCTTCGACTCCACGGCGCCACAGTGGACGAGCGCGGGCGCGCCGCTGCCGCCGCCGCCGCTGCTGCCGCCGCTGCCGCCGCCGCCGCCGCCGCCACCGCCGCCGCCGCCGTTGTTGTCGCTGCCGCCATCCGCAGCAGCAGCAGTGCTCCGCAGCTGGTATACGTCGATGGTGTTCTTCTCGTCCAGCCGCCTGGTGTGCGGTTGAGACAGGGTCAGAGCGGCAAATGAGTCGACGGGCGCTTGCAGGCGGATTGAAGTCTGCAGTTGCAGTTGGTCACTGCGGTGTATCCTCTGGCAGATCTGACATCTCAATCATCAGGCCCTGAAGCGCTAAGTGCAACACTCATTGCATGCCAGCGGAAAGCGCCCATCTCTTTAATTAAAACATCAGTGCATGTGGTCATTCAATCTGCTGTTTTGGAGGTCCTGCATGAGCTATGGTGTGGTGGGCTGGACAGATGCTTGCGCACAGAACTACAATGCCTGTAACATATGCGCAGGTGCCCTCGTCATGGCTTGGTGCTCCCTGATGAGTGACACTCATCGACCGTAGCCCAGTTAGGCATGTGCTAGGCTCACTTGATGACAAAGAGGTCTCCATTCACGTAGAGCTGCACTTCCTTGCCATCCTTATCCTGACCGAACTCGATCCTGATGTCTGGCGGCGCCCCTGTCTTCGCAGCGTCCGCAGCTGCGGCCTCCAAAGCATCCTGCAAATCCACTGTCAGCTTCAGAGTCATCGCCGAGGGCGGCCCTAATTGCAGACCGCATGGCTGCACAGGCACACGCTGCTGCGGCAGGCGCTTGCTGGGGCGCTCCTCATCGGACATTTTGGTGCTGGCTCGGAGTCTCACTTCTTCAACTGTGACTTCAACGTTTTTATTCTCTGGGATTTCCAGCAGTAACTGTCGACAGCTCTGGAGACATGGTCCGGTTCCCTTGGGACCATAGGCACATATGGTCATTCAACTGAATCTGATGACCCTGTCATCCTACAGAAGCTTGAGCCACCATGTTTCTTTGAACTGAGCCTGACATCACTGAACCCATTGCACAAGCGAGTCCCGATGGTGAACCATTGTAACAGGCATAGATAGGACATGCCTTGCAAGCATTTATCGAATGACCCGCAATACACCACTCACACGCTGCTGGCCTTCCTCTGCATGGTGATAAGGGCAGGTGGTGTTTCCTGGCTCAGGTGGTATTGGATCATCAGCTTTGCACAACCATGAGTCCTTTGGTTATTTGCACATGTGTGTTGAGTCCTGTTGATTTTCCAAGAAGACTTGAGGGTTGAAACAACAGCGCCACACTATCATTGTAGCCACCTTACATTGCCCCACCACGTGTTCATCAAACGCCCCAGAAGCCACCGGTGCCTTGGACCATAGCGTCTCTTTGTACACTGCATGCATGCGTAATGTAACCAGGCGAAGGCCACACCTGGCCGCTTTTGAGCTGCCCCTGTCATCAAAAGATGGCAGAACGTACAGTCAAACGCTTACGTACACACCGTGCCTGGTCGGGGGGGGGTCGGCAGGCACATATCGATTATGCATGCGGCTGACAAGTCCTAACTGTGTACAACAATGGTAAGTAAGAACATCATCACCAGGCAAGTTCCGTTGTGCAGACGTTCGACATGTACCCCCCGTCCCGCCTGCCATATCCTGCCCAGGCCGGCCCACCCGACCTGCCATGTGCACCCCCATTGTCAGTTGTGTGTTGCGCTGCACCTAATACTTACATGGCTCTGGACACAAGCAGCACAAAGTGTGCGCTACGGCAGAGAGGGGGCAGCTAGCACACAGAGGAGTGCAGGCCGTCAGGCCAAGCTGACATCCCAAGGGCAAGCGCGGTGGCGGAAGAACTGGCTGGTCGCCAAGATGAGAACGCGACAATTTTCCAAGCAGAAAGGCCTCCTGCCTCAGCACTGCTATCCCGCCTGTGGCCGGAAGGTGTGCACGCCTCTGTGTGCTCCTGGAGTCCTGTTACACTCCGTAACAAACTTCACAAACTTCAACTGTGAAAGTGAAACGGACAAAAAGATCAAACATCAACACCATCCCCATCGGGTACCAGAAGCTGAGCGAGACGGGAGCCGTATCTGGATAGCGCGTACTAGGGTGTCGCGCGATGGAGAACAGCGGGGCGTCCAGCTCGGTGGTGTCAGACAGTAAGTGCAAGTATCTCGAAGTTCCATGTTTTTTAGCTGTGGGGCGAGCGCTGCTGCTGTGGTTGCTGACTGAGTAGCTTGTGCGCGCAACAGCGCCTGTTTCAAATACTTTGTCCTGCGTTAAAGCCTCTTGGCCATTTCCTTCACGCACACATCACCATAAATGGCAGTTGTGGCGCAGCACTTTGCTGAGCACAAGGCACCTATGTGCCGTCCTTCCGCCACCTTTGCTGACAACGAAAGCTGAGATCGAAATGATGGGGCTACCTGCTTGAATGTGCAGTGGACGATCACAGCGAAATGCGGACAGATGCTCAGGCATGGGCGGCGGCTGCGATAGAATCACATGCGGAAGAGAAAGCAATATCAAAAGATATCAAGGTAAGCGGCGGACAACGACGCCCTCTCTGAGCTGCTACCCGAGAATGCGTAGTAGTGCTCTGTCATGAAGTGCTTGATTTTAGTCAGATGCAAAGGCAAACACAGTATGACCGCACCTTTTACTGTCCTCAGAGTGCGGCATGTGCAACGAGTCGCAATAATGCTATATCCTGCCACAACTAGCAACTTGAAAAGCGTTTTGTCAGCCGCTGTTGGCAGCTGCAGCACAGATACAGCAAAATTGAGGGGGCTGTCAACCGCGCAACTACTGCTGTGCCGTGCGCACACAACTAAGGCCACACCTAGGCGACGTACAGCAATACAGGCACTGCACTACATGGCCTCTGCAGATCACTCTGGTTGACATAGTGAACTGCTTAGAAGTGAATGCGTCAGTTGCGACTGTGTCATCAGCAAAGACCAATGTGTAACATCAACCCCAACTTGACAACAGCAAGCAAGTCAATCTCTTGTGCCTAATCCGATGCGAGCCAGCCGCTCAGTCCGCACTAGTTGGCGCAAGGAAGGCACTCACTCTGCCCTAATTGGCGCAAGCAAGGCAACAGCGCATATACATAGCAAGCAAGCCCTATGATCAGTGCCACAAGCAGAAATGTGTGATGTCACAACGGGCTGTCTTGTCGCAAGGACGGCGCGTCACTCCCTGAAGTTCCACGCGGAGCAGTGGTGTGCCTGCTGCCACTGGTAAGGGGGTTTGTCAACATTTTTCAATGCGCCCGAATGTGTTTTCATGTGTTGTCATATCACTCACATGTAGCCGATACTTATGTAGTACATTGCTTCAGATCTCCGTCAACATGACCGTCAAAGGCGTCACATACCACCCCTGGCAGCCAATGCTGCCCGGAGAGAGGTAGCAGCAATGGCAGTAATTGTTCACTTGTTATGTGATGTACCATTTTGTCCTTACTCATCAATGGTGGACTTGGTTTGCTAAGCTAGCTGAGCACTAGCAGACCCCCTTCACATGCGTACCTGCCACAGCTCCCCCCCCCCCCCCCTCTTATTTCTTTCAATGTTGCTGGCGTGCATCAGGGAAGAATGGACGACAAGTATGGGCCCACGTGGCACTGCATCGTTGGCACAGACTTCAAGGCATATGTAACACACGAGGTGAGCCTGTTGCAGCAGCGCTCAAGCCACCACTTTGTATTGTGCAAAGTATATTGCTCCTGTTGTTGCGCACTGCGTGGCGTCTCGAGCGTCGCGAGGCTGGGTTTTGCATGCTTACGTGCATGTTGCTGTCCGCGGCATCAGGTGCGTCGTGAGGGTGAGTGTGAGGGTTAGGCACTCATCACCCCCGCATGCCACATCAGTATGACCAGCGGTCGTAGGCGGCCAGGGGTATCATCCGCATGGTGCTGCCTCGTTAAATTGGCATGTGTCGGGGGCAACGTTTATGGCATGTTCCTTTCACCACGGCAAGACTCATCTGGCGCATCGCTGTGCTCAATCTGCTGCATCGTTGGTTTTACGTTGCCGTGCTCAATGTGCTGCCTTGTTGGTCTCGCCTGTGTCACAGACCAAGACATTCATGTTCTTCTACCACGGCAAAATGGCGATATGCCTCTACAAGGCGGGATAGCGCTGAGTTTTGTAACAAAAAACTGGTATATGTACAGATGCTCCGTTGTTTCTTTCTGCCCCTTTCTCTCTCACTTGCGTGCTTCCTGATGACGTAAACATTGCATTCCCTGGCTGCCAACGTCTGCAGTACATCTCATGGCAGCTGTTGTTTAACCCCAGGTGGTCTGATGCAAGCAGTCGGGCTTGGCTGACACTACAGCTCTCGTGTGCCAGCAACGGCGGTGCACCTTTTTGAAACTGCTATTCAGATGCAGATATATGATGCGAGCTGCCATCTTGGCTGATACTACTTGAATCAGCATGAGAGGCATGTAATGTTTTGCTGTGGACACGACCGTCATGTGTCAGGCGCTCAGCAGCTTTGTGCTGCTGCGCAGAAGCCCATGATATGCAATCAGGCCATTCCCATACTGCGTGTGAGCACCAATTTTGATGTCAGCAAGCGATGGCATCAGCGATCGATCACGCATGCAGCAGCAAGTCACCGCGCTTGAGCATCACCACTTCGTGGCAGCTGGCAGGGGTAGGGTACATGCGCGCTCTCTCCCTCATACCACGTTCATGTCATGTATGCCGAGCCATGCCAAATACTGTATATGACACGACATGCTCGTGCTCACGCCCAAGAAAAACGTGCTAGGAAATGCGAGTTGCCAACAACCAGCGGGCGCACTTGCAGCAGATGATGTACATGTGCCTCTGACTGTCACAGGCGACTGCTATCACTGCTCAACAATAACCGCTGCCAGAACCAAATCATCGCTGGCAGCCTTTGATATCTCAGACCATCACGGACGCGCACGGACAAAACACCACGCCAAAATGGCAAACGACATGTACCAGTGAATGGCTCTGTAATATTTATACTTTGACAGGCACTGTGTCAGAACCACCTGAAATGCGCGAATGCCCTAGCTTCCAGGGCCACCTTCGCCATCTCCCGCTTCTGCTTGATGGCCTCCCCCTGCCCCTTGGACGCCGCCACCATCTCCTCCCCCAGCGCCTTGTGCATGGGCTGCTTGCTCTTCCTGCTAGCTCGCACCAGCAGCCGCAGCCCCAGCGCCGTACTCCGTTGCTCACTGAGAGGCAGCGGCACCTGATATGACTGCCCCCGGACTCGTATGGTGCGCACCTCCACTAGTGGGCTGACTTTGGCGATGGCCGCGTACATGGACGCCAAGGCGTTCTCCTTTTTGACAACTCGTATGTGATCCAGCGCGCCTAGGAGGACGTGCTCGGCCGTGTGCTTCTTGCCGTCGTGCATCATCAGCTTCACCAGCTTTTGAGCCACGGGCGTCCGCAGAACAGAGGACATGCTGCTACCTGGAAGATGCCAAGGCCCTGCTAGAGCTGGACGTGATGATTTATGGCCTAGTGTGTGTGTCTGTGCCTGGACTGCCTGTCCTTGTGGCGCTCTCAATCAAATGTACTGATATGGGCTCCGCGGCGCCGAGCGTGAGCAATACTGAGCGTTGGTGCTCGCTTTCTTCCACACACAGAGCTCGCCGATGTGCACTCACCTAAACCTCAACTTTCGCCCATGAACTTCAACTTTTCAGGCTGGAAGTTTAAGTAAGACTCTAAGAATGGAGTTACACATGTACTTTTATTATATGTACTTATTATTAATTCTCGCTCAGGGCGCGAAAAAGCCCAGATGATTGGCATCTAGCTGTAAGGAATCTACATGTCGTATGACAGTCTGAAAGTGTCGCAACAACAACCACTCAAACGCCGCCGCCGCCAAATGGCATCTCGGGGTCCTCCCCTACGTCCTCCTCCATGTGCCCCCCCCCCTGGATTCTGCCATGTGTGTCATGACACGGCCAGAGTACGCCATGTGGAGCGCTGCCGACAGTGCCGAGCGTAAGGGCGCCAGGGCGATGCCCTTGAGAGCTTTAGGGCGCGCTCCTCCGGGCACTGACATCCTGCTGGCATACTCCGTCGCCACAGCCTCCAGCAGCTTCCGCCCCTGCTCCCCGATGCTGCCAAATGACCCTATTGCCAAAGTGGCAAGTTTGTAGCAATTCTGATCATAATGACCAGAATAGTGGGTAGTCTTGGCGGCCTCTTGGTCGCGGCAGCACACATGTACTTTTATTACACATGTACTTTTATTAATTTCGCTTCGCAAGGGGCGCGAAAAGCCCTCTCTTTGGATGTGCACTCAATGCAACATTCCTTCTCCGAAGAGAGACTCAAACGCAAACAGGCTTCCCCCTCTTCACACTACCACCAACACCCCACAACCAAACCCTATTTAGGGTTGCCTAGCCGTGAGGCACACTTGTCCCGTCTTGAAAAAGATGTATGCAGGCCTGGGTCGCCTTTGACAGCGCCCAGAACTGAGGACCATGCTGACACGTCTGAATCACGCCTCTAGGCAAAATGATCACTGGGCACCAGGCACTGGTGCTAAGGGTATCAATGCTGTTGCTACGAAGAGTCCAACCCAACCCCAACAAACCCCACCCGAACCCCGATGTACTTTTTATTAATTCTCGCTCAGGGCGCGAAAAAGCCCAGATGATTGGCATCTAGCTGTAAGGAATCTACATGTCGTATGACAGTCTGAAAGTGTCGCAACGACAACCACTCAAACGCCGCCGCCGCCAAATGGCATCTCGGGGTCCTCCCCTACGTCCTCCTCCATGTGCCCCCCCCCCCTGGATTCTGCCATGTGTGTCATGACACGGCCAGAGTACGCCATGTGGAGCGCTGCCGACAGTGCCGAGCGTAAGCGCGCCAGGGCGATGCCCTTGAGAGCTTTAGGGCGCGCTCCTCCGGGCACTGACATCCTGCTGGCATACTCCGTCGCCACAGCCTCCAGCAGCTTCCGCCCCTGCTCCCCGATGCTGCCAAATGACCCTATTGCCAATGTGGCAAGTTTGTAGCAATTCTGATCATAATGACCAGAATAGTGGGTAGTCTTGGCGGCCTCTTGGTCGCGGCAGCATCGCTCGGGGTCTGCTGCAGTCTTCGCCGCCCGCGACGCCACCTGTGCCTCGAAGCAGGTAACGTCCACCATGAGCGGTAGGTGGCGTGTCGGGTCGTCGTAGCCGGTCACCGGGAAGGCGTCGGCAGGCAGCACGATGTCCATCCTGCGACTCCCCGGCGGCCCGGCGGACCCCAGAAACGGCGTGTAGTCCTCGTCCACCAGTCCCGTTTTGAGGTATTGCCGCAGGAGGCGCTGCGTGGCCCTCTTGACGCTATTGTGGACAATGGTGTCGTGCGCCTTGACGCGTGGCGCTTGACACAGCCGTGCATGCAGGGTGCCGCCCGGCGACTTCCCGCACAGCTTGCAGCCTGCCGTCTGCTCCTCTACTCCGATGGTGCGTTTGACGGCCAGCTGCCAGGATAGGCCATCGAACGAAGCCGTTGTGGAGTACATGGGCTCGTTGAGGAATGCCATGCCGATCGAGTGCATGTGGCGCTGCGACCGGAATCGAGCAAGTGCTTGCGTGCGTTGCGTGCCCTGCGGCAGCTGTTGCAGGTCCGCCTCCACCTTATCTGCAAGCTCGGTAGCGACGGCATCTGCAAGCGCACTCTGATTGGGGCGCTTCAGGCTACACTGCAACTGCAGAGCACTGGCGTCAAGTACGCAAGCAGCATCCGCACCAGTGCCACCACCTGCTGTCGGCCGCAGCGGCGGCTGCTGCGTAGGTGGTTGCTGCTGCAGTGGCGTTAGCGCTGGTGGCAGTATATGTTCCAGCTTGTCACCTGTTGCTGCACGTAGAGATGTGGCAGCTGTGGCGATCGTCCGCATGAGGGGCAGGCGCGCCACCTCTGCCGCTGCTGCGCCTTGTAGCATTGCTGGTGTGGAACGCGCAGCGCCTGCATTGACGGCTGCCGCTGCTGCGTGCGCTGGTGCTGCAGCTGTGCCGCCTGCCGTTGCTGCTGCTGCCAGTGGTGTTGCTGCTGCCGCAGGTGTTGGTGCAGCACCTGCCGCATTGGCCGCTGCCACCGCCATTGCCGCTGTCGCAGCCGGCACGGTTGCGGCGCCGCCTGCCGACGCTGCTCCTGTTGCAGGTGCTGCAGCAGCCCTTAGGCTAGTAGGGCCTGTAGCAGCTGTATTGCCTATGCCCGCAGCCGCTGCTGTTGATGCTGCAGTTAGTGATGCCGCCGAGGCCACTTGAGGTGCAACATGTGCTGCCGCTGCTGCAGCAGCCTCTGATGCTGGAGCAGCTGCTGCTGCCGCCGCTGCTGCTGCCGCCGGAGTAGTTGCGCCGTGCGCCGCCGCTGCTGCTGCTGCCGCTGGTGCCGCCTGTGCTGCCGCCGCGGCCCCTGATCCAGCGGCAGCTGCGTCGTGTGTTGCCGGAATGGCTGCGCCATAAGCGCGGCCAGCCGCTGATGCAGTTGCCGCTGCCGGAGCGGTCGCGCCTCCACTGGCAACCGCCGCTGCCGCTGTAACAGTTGCCGCTGCTGATGCTGCTGGTGCTGGTGCTGCTGCCGCTGCTGCCGGTGCCGCTTGTGTTGCCGCATCCTCAGCAGCGTTGTCTGCAGCCGCTTGAGGAGCCGCCTGCTGCAGCACCCCCGCCCATCCAGAGAGTGCTGGTTGCAGCGCTTGCAACGTGCCCGCCACATACGCAGCATCAGCGATGTCGCAGGCGCTGGTAATGCCAAGGCCGCCATGCCGTGTTGGGAGTCGCGCTTGCTGTAAGGCTGGGCCGTGCGCTGCCAGATGGAAGTGGGCCCCACTTTGATCAAACTGGCGCCAGGTCTGGCCTGGTGGCTGCAGGCCCATTGAGTGCTCAAGCACCCACTGCGTGACCCGATCCCACTCCTTGGCGGCTGGCGCTGTCTGCGTAGTGGGAATGGTGCGCAGGCAGTACGTCATGCGAGGCACCACGCAGTAGCGCAGTAACCTGAACATAGCCCTCGGAGATGTCAGGCGCGCGCATCGCTCTGCAAATCGAGCCCCTGCCCCGCCTGCACCCGCTTCCCTGCGCAGCCATGCGTCCACAAAGCTGCTGTGGCCCACCGGCACCCCCAGCAACACAGCTCCACGGTTCTGATTTTCATCCGTATCCCCCACTAGCTGAACGCCCAGCTGCTGCAGCAGTTGCCGCTCGTGGTCTGTCACCACATGCCCCCTGCCAGGCAGCGCGCGTGACTTGGTGAGGTTTAGCTCCAGCCCCACCTCCGCAAAGTGTTGTTTGAGCTGCGCCACCGCCTGTATGTCATCCTGAGTCAGCGTGCAAGCGCCTGTTCGGACGTTGGCATCGTCCATGTAGGCGCCCATCCGCCTCCGCGCGCGCTGCGCAGCCGCCGCCTCATTGAACCGTTTCAAGCACTGAGCAATGGCGCCGCAGAAGAGCATCGGTGCCGCGGGGTCCCCCTGCTTAAACCCGCGCTGAGACATGATGATGCGCGTGGAGCCGTCAACGTGCTGGAACAGCAGGCGTGGCCGAGTGCGAACGTATGTGCCGATGAAGTAGTCGAGGAAGTCCGGCAGCTGTGCTGCTACCCATTCCGCTGCCGCCAGGACGAACACCATGTTGAAGGCATTCTTGAGGTCCAGCATGAACTGCCAGTGACCGAGCTCATACGCGAGTTTGCCGGCCATGGCCGCTTTCTCCGCTCCTGCTGAGACGGCTACCCCATACTGCCCGTCTGGCTCAAGGAGCTCCGCCAGGAAGTCTTTGCGGTCTGCCACGTACACCGAAGTGCATAGTCGCTGCAGCACCTCGCCGCAAACGATGGGCCGCTGCTTAGCTGTACCATCTTCCTGTTGTTCTGCAAGTGGCGTCAGGCGCCCCGCGCCATGCAACTGCCAGAAGGCATCCGGCAGCCGCGCAGCCTCCCGCATAACGGTCTGAAGCCACCGTGTGAGGACAGCAGCAAACTCATGCCGTCCCCAGCTTGTGCGTAGCGCATCCTGCAGGTGGCTGTAGCGCAGCCCCGATGGGCCTGCTCCACTGTAAGGGCTTGCTCGCTGGATGAGCTTGGCAACCGTCTCTGGCTCAATTCCCTCCCCCTGTAACAGGCTGAGTTCTGCTGGCATGTCGGCTGCTTTCGCCACAAGCTGATCAACCATGCCGGATAGCTCATGGAGTTGTTCCCCTGGCGCAGCGGGGGGGTGTTTGGACTGCATGGCGGCAAAGCAGTCATCATCAGGTATCGCCACCGTTTTGGGCTGAAGGAAACGCGCTGCCTGCTGTAGCCCCCCCCGTGTGCCCATGCACTGTAGGACGTAGGCGTTGATCGCTGCCTCCGTTTGCTGGCGCGCGCGCCAGCGCCGGTGCGCACGCGCGTGTGCGAGGAGCGCTGGCACCAACCGGTCAAGCTCACCGCGTGCCAACATTCTGATTCTGTCGGAGCGAGTGATGCCAGGTGCGCCATCGGTGGAGGTGATGAGTGATGGCATGAGGTGGTGTAGAACCGTGGATCTTTGCAGTCGCTGCACCCGCCCTGCAGAATCTGGCTCCCGCGCCGCATTGACGAACATCGTCATTGTGTGTGCCAACAGATGTGTTGCTGCGTTCTCCAGTGCAGCTCCCACATAGCGACGATTGCGTGGTCTAGCAAGGCTTCTAGTTGTCGCGAACTGCAGCTTGCACAGCTCATCGAGGCTGATGCTGTCAAGCACTGCTGCGACTGCGGGGGTTGAGATGGTCCACGTGAAAAGCCCACCTGCCCCACCTGCTGCGCCTGCAGGGCCTGGCGCTGCCGCTGCTGTCGCCGCACCTGCCGCTCTGGGACCCCCTCCGCCGCCGCCGCGGCCGCCACGACCACAGCCTCGTCCGCCGCTGTCGCTGCTGCGACCGCTGCCACGGCCACCGCGGCCGTTTTGAGTTCGCGCGCCACTGCCGCTGTTGCTAGCACCGCCGCTGCGGCTGCTGGCATCACTGCTGCGGCCGTTGCCAGCGCCGCTGTCCTTAGTACCGGCTGCACTGCCGCCGCCGGCACCGCTGCTGCTGCCGCCTCCGGTTCTGCTGCCGCTAGTCGCTCTGCTACTGCTGATGTCTGCATCATTGCTGCCGCTGCGAACGCGTCCTCCATTGCCACGTCCGCGCCCTCCACTGCGACCCCGACCCCCTCGTGTAGCACTGCTGCCCCCGCGTTCCGGCCTCTTTGAGCTGCCGGAGGAGCTGCTGCCACCAGCCTGAGCAGCAGGTGCCTGCTGCGCGTGCGCTGGTCCCTTTGCGTAGGGGTTGCCGATGGGTGTGTAACCCTAACCCTAACCCTAACCCCCGATGTACTTTTATTATATTCCACTTGTACTTTTTATCAATTCTCGCTCAGGGCGCGAAAAAGCCCAGATGATTGGCATCTAGCTGTAAGGAATCTACATGTCGTATGACAGTCTGAAAGTGTCGCAACGACAACCACTCAAACGCCGCCGCCGCCAAATGGCATCTCGGGGTCCTCCCCTACGTCCTCCTCCATGTGCCCCCCCCCCCTGGATTCTGCCATGTGTGTCATGACACGGCCAGAGTACGCCATGTGGAGCGCTGCCGACAGTGCCGAGCGTAAGCGCGCCAGGGCGATGCCCTTGAGAGCTTTAGGGCGCGCTCCTCCGGGCACTGACATCCTGCTGGCATACTCCGTCGCCACAGCCTCCAGCAGCTTCCGCCCCTGCTCCCCGATGCTGCCAAATGACCCTATTGCCAATGTGGCAAGTTTGTAGCAATTCTGATCATAATGACCAGAATAGTGGGTAGTCTTGGCGGCCTCTTGGTCGCGGCAGCATCGCTCGGGGTCTGCTGCAGTCTTCGCCGCCCGCGACGCCACCTGTGCCTCGAAGCAGGTAACGTCCACCATGAGCGGTAGGTGGCGTGTCGGGTCGTCGTAGCCGGTCACCGGGAAGGCGTCGGCAGGCAGCACGATGTCCATCCTGCGACTCCCCGGCGGCCCGGCGGACCCCAGAAACGGCGTGTAGTCCTCGTCCACCAGTCCCGTTTTGAGGTATTGCCGCAGGAGGCGCTGCGTGGCCCTCTTGACGCTATTGTGGACAATGGTGTCGTGCGCCTTGACGCGTGGCGCTTGACACAGCCGTGCATGCAGGGTGCCGCCCGGCGACTTCCCGCACAGCTTGCAGCCTGCCGTCTGCTCCTCTACTCCGATGGCGCGTTTGACGGCCAGCTGCCAGGATAGGCCATCGAACGAAGCCGTTGTGGAGTACATGGGCTCGTTGAGGAATGCCATGCCGATCGAGTGCATGTGGCGCTGCGACCGGAATCGAGCAAGTGCTTGCGTGCGTTGCGTGCCCTGCGGCAGCTGTTGCAGGTCCGCCTCCACCTTATCTGCAAGCTCGGTAGCGACGGCATCTGCAAGCGCACTCTGATTGGGGCGCTTCAGGCTACACTGCAACTGCAGAGCACTGGCGTCAAGTACGCAAGCAGCATCCGCACCAGTGCCACCACCTGCTGTCGGCCGCAGCGGCGGCTGCTGCGTAGGTGGTTGCTGCTGCAGTGGCGTTAGCGCTGGTGGCAGTACATGTTCCACCTTGTCACCTGTTGCTGCACGTAGAGATGTGGCAGCTGTGGCGATCGTCCGCATGAGGGGCAGGCGTGCCACCTCTGCTGCTGCTGCGCCTTGTAGCATTGCTGGTGTGGAACGCGCAGCGCCTGCATTGACGGCTGCCGCTGCTGCGTGCGCTGGTGCTGCAGCTGTGCCGCCTGCCGTTGCTGCTGCTGCCAGTGGTGTTGCTGCTGCCGCAGGTGTTGGTGCAGCACCTGCCGCATTGGCCGCTGCCACCGCCATTGCCGCTGTCGCAGCCGGCACGGTTGCGGCGCCGCCTGCCGACGCTGCTCCTGTTGCAGGTGCTGCAGCAGCCCTTAGGCTAGTAGGGCCTGTAGCAGCTGTATTGCCTATGCCCGCAGCCGCTGCTGTTGATGCTGCAGTTAGTGATGCCGCCGAGGCCACTTGAGGTGCAACATGTGCTGCCGCTGCTGCAGCAGCCTCTGATGCTGGAGCAGCTGCTGCTGCCGCCGCTGCTGCTGCCGCCGGAGTAGTTGCGCCGTGCGCCGCCGCTGCTGCTGCTGCCGCTGGTGCCGCCTGTGCTGCCGCCGCGGCCCCTGATCCAGCGGCAGCTGCGTCGTGTGTTGCCGGAATGGCTGCGCCATAAACGCGGCCAGCCGCTGATGCAGTTGCCGCTGCCGGAGCGGTCGCGCCTCCACTGGCAACCGCCGCTGCCGCTGTAACAGTTGCCGCTGCTGATGCTGCTGGTGCTGGTGCTGCTGCCGCTGCTGCCGGTGTCGCTTGTGTTGCCGCATCCTCAGCAGCGTTGTCTGCAGCCGCTTGAGGAGCCGCCTGCTGCAGCACCCCCGCCCATCCAGAGAGTGCTGGTTGCAGCGCTTGCAACGTGCCCGCCACATACGCAGCATCAGCGATGTCGCAGGCGCTGGTAATGCCAAGGCCGCCATGCCGTGTTGGGAGTCGCGCTTGCTGTAAGGCTGGGCCGTGCGCTGCCAGATGGAAGTGGGCCCCACTTTGCTCAAACTGGCGCCAGGTCTGGCCTGGTGGCTGCAGGCCCATTGAGTGCTCAAGCACCCACTGCGTGACCCGATCCCACTCCTTGGCGGCTGGCGCTGTCTGCGTAGTGGGAATGGTGCGCAGGCAGTACGTCATGCGAGGCACCACGCAGTAGCGCAGTAACCTGAACATAGCCCTCGGAGATGTCAGGCGCGCGCATCGCTCTGCAAATCGAGCCCCTGCCCCGCCTGCACCCGCTTCCCTGCGCAGCCATGCGTCCACAAAGCTGCTGTGGCCCACCGGCACCCCCAGCAACACAGCTCCACGGTTCTGATTTTCATCCGTATCCCCCACTAGCTGAACGCCCAGCTGCTGCAGCAGTTGCCGCTCGTGGTCTGTCACCACATGCCCCCTGCCAGGCAGCGTGCGTGACTTGGTGAGGTTTAGCTCCAGCCCCACCTCCGCAAAGTGTTGTTTGAGCTGCGCCACCGCCTGTATGTCATCCTGAGTCAGCGTGCAAGCGCCTGTTCGGACGTTGGCATCGTCCATGTAGGCGCCCATCCGCCTCCGCGCGCGCTGCGCAGCCGCCGCCTCATTGAACCGTTTCAAGCACTGAGCAATGGCGCCGCAGAAGAGCATCGGTGCCGCGGGGTCCCCCTGCTTAAACCCGCGCTGAGACATGATGATGCGCGTGGAGCCGTCAACGTGCTGGAACAGCAGGCGTGGCCGAGTGCGAACGTATGTGCCGATGAAGTAGTCGAGGAAGTCCGGCAGCTGTGCTGCTACCCATTCCGCTGCCGCCAGGACGAACACCATGTTGAAGGCATTCTTGAGGTCCAGCATGAACTGCCAGTGACCGAGCTCATACGCGAGTTTGCCGGCCATGGCCGCTTTCTCCGCTCCTGCTGAGACGGCTACCCCATACTGCCCGTCTGGCTCAAGGAGCTCCGCCAGGAAGTCTTTGCGGTCTGCCACGTACACCGAAGTGCATAGTCGCTGCAGCACCTCGCCGCAAACGATGGGCCGCTGCTTAGCTGTACCATCTTCCTGTTGTTCTGCAAGTGGCGTCAGGCGCCCCGCGCCATGCAACTGCCAGAAGGCATCCGGCAGCCGCGCAGCCTCCCGCATAACGGTCTGAAGCCACCGTGTGAGGACAGCAGCAAACTCATGCCGTCCCCAGCTTGTGCGTAGCGCATCCTGCAGGTGGCTGTAGCGCAGCCCCGATGGGCCTGCTCCACTGTAAGGGCTTGCTCGCTGGATGAGCTTGGCAACCGTCTCTGGCTCAATTCCCTCCCCCTGTAACAGGCTGAGTTCTGCTGGCATGTCGGCTGCTTTCGCCACAAGCTGATCAACCATGCCGGATAGCTCATGGAGTTGTTCCCCTGGCGCAGCGGGGGGGTGTTTGGACTGCATGGCGGCAAAGCAGTCATCATCAGGTATCGCCACCGTTTTGGGCTGAAGGAAACGCGCTGCCTGCTGTAGCCCCCCCCGTGTGCCCATGCACTGTAGGACGTAGGCGTTGATCGCTGCCTCCGTTTGCTGGCGCGCGCGCCAGCGCCGGTGCGCACGCGCGTGTGCGAGGAGCGCTGGCACCAACCGGTCAAGCTCACCGCGTGCCAACATTCTGATTCTGTCGGAGCGAGTGATGCCAGGTGCGCCATCGGTGGAGGTGATGAGTGATGGCATGAGGTGGTGTAGAATCGTGGATCTTTGCAGTCGCTGCACCCGCCCTGCGGAATCTGGCTCCCGCGCCGCATTGACGAACATCGTCATTGTGTGTGCCAACAGATGTGTTGCTGCGTTCTCCAGTGCAGCTCCCACATAGCGACGATTGCGTGGTCTAGCAAGGCTTCTAGTTGTCGCGAACTGCAGCTTGCACAGCTCATCGAGGCTGATGCTGTCAAGCACTGCTGCGACTGCGGGGGTTGAGATGGTCCACGTGAAAAGCCCACCTGCCCCACCTGCTGCGCCTGCAGGGCCTGGCGCTGCCGCTGCTGTCGCCGCACCTGCCGCTCTGGGGCCCCCTCCGCCGCCGCCGCGGCCGCCACGACCACAGCCTCGTCCGCCGCTGTCGCTGCTGCGACCGCTGCCACGGCCACCGCGGCCGTTTTGAGTTCGCGCGCCACTGCCGCTGTTGCTAGCACCGCCGCTGCGGCTGCTGGCATCACTGCTGCGGCCGTTGCCAGCGCCGCTGTCCTTAGTACCGGCTGCACTGCCGCCGCCAGCACTGCTGCTGCTGCCGCCTCCGGTTCTGCTGCCGCTAGTCGCTCTGCTACTGCTGATGTCTGCATCATTGCTGCCGCTGCGAACGCGTCCTCCATTGCCACGTCCGCGCCCTCCACTGCGACCCCGACCCCCTCGTGTAGCACTGCTGCCCCCGCGTTCCGGCCTCTTTGAGCTGCCGGAGGAGCTGCTGCCACCAGCCTGAGCAGCAGGTGCCTGCTGCGCGTGCGCTGGTCCCTTTGCGTAGGGGTTGCCGATGGGTGTGCACGCCGGTTGCTGCTGTGGCAGCGACGTGGTAGCTGTTGCCGTCGATGCATCAGGTGCTAGCGGTGCTGCTGATGCTGTTGTTGACAATGTTGCCGCCACTGCAGCGGGTGAAGTGATAGGCCTGCATTTGCGGCAGTGCTTGCCCGCGCTGGCATCGCTGCTGTCCACTCTGAATGTCTTGTTGGCATGAAACAGGTTTTTGCACAAGGCACACTCGGTGTAGATGGTTTGCAAGTGCGACGTGCTGAGGTCGGAGCGCTCCAGGAACGTTGTTGCTGTCCCACTGTGGTGTTTGCGCTGGTGCTTCGCCGCGATGTGGGCGTTTAACCTCTGCTGTAACGAGAGCAGCGACATGCCCTTCTTCACCACGAGGTCGCATAAGTTGCACTTGTACTCCGGGTCCGCACTGCCTCCACCTCCAGCTTCGTCGTCTAGCATCAGACGTTGCTGTTCCAGACTGTTATGACCTGTTCTAGAGCGCTTGACTGCACTTTGCCCGCCCGTGTGCTCCCCTTCGCCTGTTTGATCGGAAATTGACCAACCGTCATTCTGTACCCTCTTGCGTTTGTGCGCTGCGCGTCCGTCTCCAGTTGCTCTGCTGCTGCCACTCGTGCCATCGTCCTGTTGACAAGCGCCATTGCCATCTGCAGCACTGGTGCTAATATCCTGCGCTTGTGCGCACGCTAGATCGGATTCCTTGCATTTCTGCGCTGATTCAGAGTTGGCAATACGGGCCTCCCGCCGCCGCCATGATATTCTTTTCATGATCTCTGCTACGCCATGGTGCTACATGCTACAGCTACATACCTATCCGCATCTCGTGGAGGCCTACTAGTTTGTACTTCTCATGTGCAGCTCAAACCCCATGGGGTCAAGATGCAATGCATTTGTTCTTTCTAGACTTTCCTTACCATGAAGTCGTTTATTGTTGGTCTGCCCACTGATAGTGACCAGGGGGGGAATACAGTGTAACGCTGTAGCGTACGCACCGCCCTGTTTCAAGGTGTTCAATTAGTTTTGTGTTAGGCAGCAAAACTTGAAGCAGCAATCGCCTCCCTCACTGGCCCCACTTCTTTGAACCGCCGACTTGACGGCAGCCCTGGTGCCCAGTACAGCAAAGCAATCAAGCAAGGTGTCCGCACAGGTCAATCGTCCCCTGCCTGGAGCGTGTGTGTATAAATTGTGGGAGACCTTCTGCGATCCAGTAATTGCGGAACCATCAACATGGCACCATGCGCACACCAGTACAGCAACGCAGGGCCACAACCAGCAGCACAAGTTGAAGCAGGTTCGTTCAGATGACAGAGGCACGAGCGCGCTCGCAACTACGTTCAAATGAGGAACATAGCCTTTGCAGTTTTGGCGTCGACTCAATTGAATAAATGGCCCGTCTCACCACATGCATGCGCACAGCAATGCTTTCCACAGGTGAATGCTTTTCACAATGTATTTGATTGTTGTGTCCACCAAAGTGCAGGCTGCTGCGGCACCTGAAGGGTCGTCGTGGCCCCGCACCAACTGCGGGTACATCGCAACTAGCGCACTGCATCCGACGTGGTGCCAAACCTGGCTGCGGCAGCAGTCAGCCTCACCATGGCGTCGACCTGGTCTTCAAAGAACCTTCGCTGCGTGCGCCTCATGAGCGGGAAGATGGCAGCGCCCCACCAGCCGTGACCTCGCGACAGCGACCAAACTTCAAACCACACATGGCCGTGCGAGTCGTGTTCCCACACCACGCGTACGCGCTCCTCTCCCTCAAACCAGTGCCCCCGCACCGTGCAGTAAGCAATGGCAGTTTGCATGCCTCTTGGTCTCCCTCGCTGCTGCCGCTGCCGCCGCCGTTGCTGGTGGTGCTCTTGCTGCGAAGAGTGACAAACATCGCACGGTACCGCCACAGCATCAGGGAAACGCTTGCGTACCTGCTGGCACTGCAAATTGCTGTTGGCACCGCTGCTGTCTGTGGCTTTGCTGCCCCTATTCACCACACACGTATACGGTGTGTCAGTGACTGCGTATTGTGTCAGGCATGGGTTCATGCACCACATGATTCCCCCCAGCGCCGCTGAAATGGTGCAGAGGTAGCCATTGTTTCCCGTGAAGATGGACGTTGCAGGCGAGCCCTCGTGCACAAGTGGCGCTTCGCCGTCTGATACACATTCCTCCCAGTGCCCAGCTTGCGCTTCAGCACCAACAGCTTGAAGCCAGGAGGTACCAGCTCGCATTCGGGCAGCAGATTTGGCTCAGAGATCCCTGCGTAGATGTGGTTGGGCGAAGGCTTGGCGTGTGCCAGTCTCAGAAGGTATGCCGTTGCATCGTCGAAGGAAGGCCGCCGCAGAGGCAAAACGGTAGTGCTTTGGCTGTGACCGCTATGTACAGCTGCGTAAAGCAACAGGAACTTGAAGCAGGAGCTCAAGCAGGTGCTCATCCCCCGCAGAGACGATCTAACAAGGAGCGTGTTGAAGTTGACAAACTTCAAGCTGAACCTCAAGCTTGAAGTTATCCGTTCGCGAGTAAAAGCGCGCCCACCAGCAAGCAAAAGCATGAGCAGTTACGATCGTGTACTGCCATTCTTCAGAGCCCCGCCTCCACCTCTGCTCTGGCCATCAGGTATTTACCGAGCAAACGTGCCTTCCAGTGCCGCAACACACCCCATGCTGCACTTGTCTTGGCGCGCATCGGCAAGCCATGGTGTTTTCTGTGATGGCTGAAAATCCAGACCATGTGGCTCGTGCAATTCAGCATATGTACGCCTTGCACCCATGACTTGCCTGTCGAGCTCTTCAGCTGATGTGTCACTGTTGCTTGCCTGGGCAGCGCTACTTGGCCCTGGAACATCAATGCCATCCGAGCCACAACACCACTGCTACTCCAACCAGGGCCAAGTGCCAGCCAACGACACCGAGCCAGCAACAGCAGCTGAGGAGGATACGTACACACAACAAGCTCACATGAATGAAGCAGGGCCGGATGAGTGCGTGCCCATACCATCAGATGAAGAAGTGGAGTATACGCTCGTGATGACAGAGGAGTGGGCGGAGCGCTTCCGAGAGTCAAAATCTGTGCAGGCCAAGTTCGGTCAGTAACACTCACAGCTGATCATGATGATGAGAATGCCAGCTTCAGCAGCGTGCAAGGATTGGCCTAGACAAGGGTTACCACAGTATTGGTCAACCTGGTAGTCACAATCAGCTTCTGGCGTCCCAAGATTCAGTGTTGCTCATCAATGTTGGGTGCAGCACCCCTCACATGTGCACCGATGTGTGCTCGGTCGCCAGGGGGGAGTGGTGTGGGGTTGATTTGCTGACCACCAACTAGCATGCGTTAAGCAGAGTCGTGTCCATCGACTTACACTTGCGCGGGCGGCAACTTTGCTGAGCTCCTGCCACCACAGCCAGCTGCCAGAAGTATTCAGCACCAGCGCAGCGCAACGTGTTCTGCACAGTGTGGTACCACCATGACAGCATTGCTGTCCAGGGCATCTACCCAGCAACCGCTCAGCTCAAGGTCTTGCGGCAGCCGTATGTACAATATTGAGACGCAATTGCTCGTGCGCTGCGTACACGGATGTGCCCGCGCTGCCTCAGGTGCTGGCGCTCTGAAACCCAAGCGCGGGCGCCGCGGCGGCAGGCAGGTGCGCGTGCGGCAGGAGCGGCTGCAGCGGGAGCAGCAGCAGCAGCAGCAGCAGCCGAGCGCTGCCGCGGTAGTGGACCTCGACAGCTTGCGCACCGCAGCTGCGGCGTACGCGCGCGCTAGGGACGCGTGCGTCGGTTCGCAGGGCGCTGCGAGCACGAGTACGGAGGCGGGCACAAACGCAGCACAGCAGCAGGGCGTCTGCGATTGTTTGCAACAGCACAGCGATGGCGCTCAGGAGCCGGCGTGCGCGCAGCAGGCGCCGGAAGCAGCTGCTGCAGCGCATGAACAGTCGACTCTGAATGTTTGTTCTGTGCATACGGAGGTTGTGCATACATAGATTAATAGCACTTCGTGTATCAATAGGCCGCGCTCGCCGCCTTCACAGGTGCAAGCCGTTGTTGTCATCGGCATTGACCTATGTAGACTGTGCATCGTATTTCGTGTCTGCCGATGTGTTTCCCGAGTGTATCATTACATGCCAGCGGTGCAGATGCTGGAGCTGCTGGGGTGTGGCGTGCAGTTTGAGCCATTTGCTGCACGCATCAGCAACGCTCCTTCGTGGACTCCCCAGTCAATGACGTTAAGCTGTGTTAGATTCATGTGAAGCGCAGGAGGGGAGTTGTGTGAATTATTGTGAAGCGTGCGATGAATGCCTGTACCATGTCAGCAAGCGGTAGGTATTGCTTGTGAGGGTTAGGCATATGTGTCTGAGAGAGGGGGCAGGTATGCAGTGCCTCCATCGCACAACGTGCCCGGTGTTTGATGCCCCGACTGTTCCGCAACATCTCGAGTGATGATAAAGCCAGGCTAGGGTATAGTTTGTTTGTTCGCGACTGCGATTCTTCTGTTGTTGAGACTATACATGTAGCTGTGCACGCAGCCACTTGAGCCCTTGACCTCTTCATTGTCAGGGCGCAAAATAGCTCAGATGGTGGATGGCCAGCTTGCCACCAGTATATGCATGCATCTCGTCAAGGTTTGAAAGTGTCGCAGCTCTCAAGACAATCGTACTGCTAGCTGCTCTTGGATCGGACGAAAGTCCTGACTGCTTGTGTAAACTCTGACTGCCTGTGTTCATCTGAAGGTACGACGATGCACAAGGCCCGTTTGCAGCCATCACATGTGGCTCACAATGTTGTGCTGCTCATCTGTACGCATCGGCTGGTTTTTTTTTTCACAAACAGGGGGGGGGGGGGGGGAGGTGCACGACAATGCGAGGCTGCCCCTGTAATTGTGGAAGAGGGGGCGGTGCAGCCTGAGGGCGAGTCTGTGGATAATTTATTTATAAATAAATAACCCTGCCCAGTTGATGTCAGTCCCTGGGTAGACTCAACCACTTCTCTCCAGTGGCACGACATCACAGTGAATACATGACTCTGTTGATTGTGTCATTCTGCACATGTTGCTATGCTCACATGCAAAGACCTTGGACAAATTATTGGGGGCAATGTAGACAGACGGCATGTCTACACCCAATGTAACATGGAGAGCATATCATAAAACAACAGTACGCCATTTACAGAGTACATCGGGCACCAATGGTTGTGGAATCTTGAATCATCTGTTTAGAAACATCTGGTGCAAGCGTCAAGTGACTTCAGCTAGATGTGTATGGCAGTTGACCACTGTCATACTATACCAAAGAGACGCTGAAAGGCTGAACTCGTGACTGCACCAAAATCCTTAGCCATCACAAATGCAACAGCGTAGACTGTATGCCATGGGCATGGCCATGTGCAATGGCGTACATACGCTTGAGCGCATAAGCGTCCACGCCGCAACGCACTCGTGACGTGTGCATCAGCATTTGCAAATACGCTCGAATGAAAGTGCCAACAAGTGCAACGATGCATTGTGCTTGAGAGGCTGCAGCAGACAAGTCGCTGAGCGGATGCCTCAGCCAGACCAGGCAGTTGCAGGAGGACGGCAAGCAAGCACAGGCAGTGCAGCACCTGGAAAACAAAAGCCAGGACCGTGTGCGCAGAGACAGGTTTCGGTTGAAATAAAAGGACTGGGCGACAAGCGCGTGCGCCCACGTGGGGGTGGTCTACAGAGGCCGTTGGCAGACGCAGCGTCCCCTTGGGGACTGGCTAGAGTATGCAAAACCCAGGAGCACCCGTTGGCGCGCGCTCTCATCTCTCTCCTGGTCGCTCTCACAGTCTACAACGGGGTCAGCGACAGTGTTGACCAAAGCGTCCCCCCTTCTTTCTTGCGGGAGTGCGAGCGCACGACGGCGTGGTCGCCGCGGCGCTGCACGGCGCCAGCGAATATAGGATAGGGCTCTCTCACATATACAAGCGCGTGCGCTACGGAATGGTGCTTACCGCTACACTTACTACCACACCCCGGGCCGCCCCCCCTCAAATGGCACCCTTACGACAGTTGGTGGCTGACCCGAACTACCACGCATGAGACACAAAGTCACATCCCGTCCCGGTGAGGTTCCGGGCATACATATGCGGAATGCTGATGGGCTGTTGACGCTCGGTGATGCGCCGTTGCCGCATCATGCCGCTGCCGGCGGCTGCGCACGTGCGCAGGCCGCGACGCGGACCGTTGCTGCTGTTGCTGACGTTCTGGGCGCGCCTGCTGCTGCTGCTGCTGCTGCCGCCGCGAGGCCATTTAGATGGCCCAGCCGCCCACGGTCATGAAGGACGTCTCCGAGGTCATGGCCGCCTGCGGCGCCTGCGCGCCGAACATCATGTGGCCCGTGTGCATGGCGGACGGCAGCTGCTGCTGCGCAGCGGCGCCGCCCATGTCCGCTGGCAGCGCGCAGTCCTGCAGCATGATGTCCATGAAGTCCTCGTCGTCGACCGTGAGCATGGCGGACGCGCTGGAGCCCATGGCGACGTCCTCCTCCGACATGCCCAGCAGCGCGGCGAGCTCGTCGAAGGGGGCGCCCTCGAACAGGTCGGCGGCGTCCGCGGGCGTCGGCGCGGCGGCGGCGTACACGGGCGCGGGCTGGTGCACGGCGGGCTGCGGCGCGGGCGCCATGCACATGTAGCTGTTCATGTGCATCTGGTGCTGCAGCGCCATCTGCGCCATCTGGGCCGCCATCTGCTGCTGCAGCAGGGCCTGGTCCATGTGGCCGTACGCGCCGTACTGCGGCGCCGCTGCCGCCGCCATCTGGCGCTGCTGCTGCTGCAGGTACAGGCTCTCCTGCATGCGCTGCTGCTCGGCGGCCTGCTTGTACGCCGCCAGGGGGTCCACTGCCTGCGCCTGCGCCGCGCGCGCCGTCTGCATCATCTTGTACATGGGGTTGGCGTTGCGGCCCTGCTGCTGCGCGGCGCTCGGGAGGGGCACCGGCGCCGGGAACGGGACCTTAACGTCAAACACCGACTCCTCCTCCAGCTGCTCTGGGTTGGCCAGAAACAGCGCGTTGCGCAGGGCGCTCTGCAGGCCGCTGGAGGCTCCACGCGTCACGAGGCGCTTCTTCTTCTCCAGCAGCTGCAGCTGGGCCTCGATCTCGGCGTGCTCCTCCGCCGTGAGGGCGCACTGCGCACGTTCCTTCAGCTCTGAGACAGGACAGCAGAAAATGATGAGGCGCGTGTGAGAGCTGTCAACACATGCGGATTTCACAAGCAAGCCAGCTCTGCGCAGCACGACCAGGACGAACGAGGGACATTCGCTGCTTGCAGATGCAATGCATGAATACGATGCCTCCTACTCAGCGCGCAAAACCAGCTAATTGCCGGTGAAAGCGATCCGGAGCAGCGACATGCCCTCTTCAAGTCGATGAAGCCAGCAAGGCAAGTAAGCGAAGCGGCGAAATATGGTGAACACAGCAATCAGCATATGAAAGCTGAGAGACGATGCAGCTGCGCCTGCGCAGGCAGCACCGCCGATCCGGTCAACTTAGACCCCTGTTTGTCCCCAGACAACTGACCTTGAGCTGTCTTGTTCAGGCTCCTGATCTGCCTGTGAGGCCAGCGCTGAATGCCGAACTTGCGGCATATCTTCTTCAGGAGCGTAAGGCTGAGACCCAGCTCCTTCGCCAGCTCCGCCTGCGTCGTCGTGCAGCACAGTGGCAGGGTGAGGCAAAATGCGGAGCGCTCATTGAACCAAGTACCGCCGTACGACTGTGGCAGGAAGAACTCTGCAGCGCGAATGCAGGCCAAGCTGCTAAGACCATCGACGGCACGATCTAAGCCAGCCAGGCAGCCCGTCACGCCCTCGTGCACGATGGGACCAGCAAAACAGTTGCGGAGAGAAGTAGAGCTCACCAGGGGAACATTGTAGTAAGACTGCAGGAGCTCCAGGGTTATCTGGTCTGCCTCAATATGCTTGACATCCATGGCTGTGCTGGTGCCTAGCTGTGGTGGGCGCTCTCTCGCTGTCGCTCCCTCCCCACCTGGTCTGGAAATGCACTTG
Organism: Tribonema minus; assembly: GCA_017506865.1. Taxonomy (NCBI): domain Eukaryota; class Xanthophyceae; order Tribonematales; family Tribonemataceae; genus Tribonema; species Tribonema minus. Next base: position 315,802 of record JAFCMP010000346.1, read on the forward strand.
GCTTTGTGGAGAGCTAACTGCGGCAGCGAACCCATTTTGATTTGCCGTTGGGCATGAGAGGGCAAAGTGGCACAAAAAAGTGGTAAAAGTGGTCACATTTGGCCTGAGCGCAGTTCCTTATGACGCTGCCGAACCTCCCGAACTTGCCGACATGGTGACTCACATGCACTTGTGCCGAGACCAAAACGAAGCAGCAGTGCGTGCCCCTGTCTCCGGCACGCAGCCACAAGAAAGAGTCGGCATCAGGCAGCAGCAGCAGCAGACTCCATGCTCGGAAAACAGCGAGCTGCTAGCAGTGCCGCACTCTCTACCAAGCAAGTAAAGGCAAGCAGGGAGGACGCACTGCCAGCGCACAGAGGCAAGAGCTGCTATTCTGGCGCGTGTGCAAGTTGGCTAATGGCAGTGTCAGGCTGCGCTGGTTTAGTATTTGCCATGGTGCATGGGTCATTGTTTCTGCGCCTGGTGACGTACAAAACATGCTTTTTTTGCTCGGCATTCTCGTCGGCAAATCTCCTGCAGCAGCTGCTGTCATTCTAGACACAGCAGCCTTTCTTCTGGCCGGGCATCACCAGCAATAAAACCGACATTTGACATGATAACCGTAGTGGTGTGCCATGTACATCACCGATGTGCGCTGCCCTCCCCCACCAGATGATGGCCATGGGTACGGTGTTGGATAAGTCTGCTGGACAGTCTACCAGTACACTACTGTACGTACGGCGCAACAGTGCGCATGTATGCACACATGCAGTCCCCTTGCGGGGAAGGGGGGGGGGGCGCGAACGGCAATGGCCAATCAGACAGCGCGTGTACGTGGATCTGATGCTATCACCATTGGACATTGGTGCAGTGGTAGTCGCCGCTGCGAAGACTCCCTCTCTGCGCCACTGTGGCCCAGCTCTGCCGGTGGATCTAGTAGTTGGTGCAGACTAAATGGCGTTAGAGAGGTTGGAGAGCACCGTTGATGGGGCGTGCCAGGCCCAGCGCATGAAGCGCTGGCTACCTGCGGAGAGTCGCTACGGCGCCTGAGGATGCAGCAGCTGCCGCGGCAGCTGTGGCGCCACAGCAAGAAAACACGCCACTGCGGCTGCCGCTGCTGCCACTGCTGATGCAGCGATTGTTAGGTGTGTTGGCTGCTGCTGCAGCAGCAGTTGTTGATGCTAATGCTGCCAGTGCTGGCGTCCTGTTGGTTTTATGCCAGTGGCCGCAACTCATGTAACTCGTACTGTTTGTAAACAGCGTTGGCCCCAAACAGCAGCGGCGCCTAAGCGGCCGTGGCGGCAGCGCACCTGATGGTGCAGCAGCAGCGGCAGACAGAGCGTAACCACTTTCAGTCTGGCAGCACCAGCAGTTACCTCAGCGACAACGGCACTGGCAGCAGCAGCGGCAGCACATGGCGCAGCTGCCCCGGCAGCGCCAGCAACACCAGCGGCTGCAGAAGCTGTTGCGGGCGCAGACGACACAGCTGCTTCAGGGACTACTGCTGCTGCTGCAGCAGGGCCTGTCGCTGCTGCTACAGTTTCCTGAGGGACGACGCCGCAGCCGGAATGACAACGGTAATGGCAACCGAAAGCATCGACAGCGGCACCGTCAGCCTCGCCTGCACTACAACGGCCTGGGCAGCACCCGGAGGCACTACAGTGTCACGCGCTTAGCGGGGCATGCAGCGCACCTGCGGCAGTATCTCAACACTGGGCCAGTCGACGATGGCTACACACCATTCTTGGCATCCCCCACGGGACCGCAGGATGGGCATGGTGCTGCATGCCTACGCATTTCCGGCCACCGGCTACGCCAACGACAAATACGACGTGTCAGCTACAGGCGCAGTCGCTGGCGGCGAAGACTGCCCAGGATCCCGAGCGGTGCTGCCGCGACCAAGAGGCCGCCAAAAAGACCCACTATTCTGCCACTATGATCAGAATTGCTACAAACTTGCCACTTTGGAAACCAGATCGTTTGGCAGCATGGGGGTGCAGGGGCAGAAGCTGCTGGAGGCTGTCGCCACCGTGACGGAGTACGCATCAGGATGGCAATGGCCCGGAGCAGCCAGTCATGATCTAGCATTGAGAAGCATCATGATAGCACTGGTGTTACGCGCTACGCTCAGCTCTGTCGGCAGCGCTCCCGCCGGACCGCATGGCATACTCTTTGCGTATTATGACGCACATGGCGGAGTCTAGGGGGGCAGATGGACAGGACTTAGAGGGGGGTAAATGCCATTTGGCGCTGTCAATTAGAAATGATTGCAATGCCAATGCGCACATTGAGACACTCTCAAGCCAGCAAGCTGGACATCCACCATTTGGGCTTTTTTGCACGCACAGCGAGAACAAAAAGTGTACTTTTAAGTACTCCTGCTCCCGGGGTGGGGTAATCAATCGACCTCAGCATCAACCCCAAACAGTGGTTGCACAAGCATGCAGGAGGGGGGCGCCTCTTGCATGAGCACTGCCAGTGTGTATATATCTGCCAGGGGACGTTGCGGAGTGAACCAGTTGACTTGCTGAGTCGAAGCTTGTGCATCTTACAGAGTCGCGTCTGTCGACTTCCGCTTGTGAGCGGCAGCAAACACTAGCTGAGCACCTGCCGCCGCAGCCAGCGCGCGGAGGGGAAGCGGGCCGTGATGTTTTCTGCACAGTGTGGCACCATGAGCATGGTTGTCCAAAAGCGTCTGCCCAGCAGCCGCGCAAGTCAAGGTGCTGTGGCAGCAGTGTCATACTCAGCAAATGGACGCTTGCGTGCTGCGTATGCGCGTGGCTCAGGCGCCGTAGCGACTTTCCACAGGTAGGTAGCCAGCGCTTCATGCGCGGGGCCTGGCACGCCCCATCAACGGTGCTCTCCAACCTCTCTAACGCCATTTAGTCTGCACCAACTACTAGATCCACCGGCAGAGCTGGGCCACAGTGGCGCAGAGAGGGAGTCTTCGCAGCGGCGACTACCACTGCACCAATGGCCAATGGTGATAGCATCAGATCCACGTACACGCGCTGTCTGATTGGCCATTGCCGTTCGCGGCCCCCCCCTCTTCCCCGCAAGGGGACTGCATGTGTGCATACATGCGCACTGTTGCGCCGTACGTACAGTAGTGTACTGGTAGACTCTGTCCAGCAGACTTATCCAACACCGTACCCATGGCCATCATCTGGTGGGGGAGGGCAGCGCACATCGGTGATGTACATGGCACACCACCACGGTTATCATGTCAAATGTCGGTTTTTATTGCTGGTGATGCCCAGCCAGAAGAAAGGCTGCTGTGTCTAGAATGACAGCAGCTGCTGCAGGAGAGTTGCCGACGAGAATGCCGAGCAAAACAAGCATGTTTTGTACGTCACCAGGCGCAGAAACAATGATGCACCATGGCAAATACTAAACCAGCGCAGCCTGACACTGCCATTAGCCAACTTGCACACGCGCCAGAATAGCAGCTCTTGCCTCTGTGCGCTGGCAGTGCGTCCTCCCTGCTTGCCTTTACTTGCTTGGTAGAGAGTGCGGCACTGCTAGCAGCTCGCTGTTTTCCGAGCATGGATTATGCTGCTGCTGCTGCCTGATGCCGACTCTTTCTTGTGGCTGCGTGCCGGAGACAGGGGAACGCACTGCTGCTTCGTTTTGGTCTCGGCACAAGTGTATGTGAGTCACCATGTCGGCAAGTTCGGGAGGTTCGGCAGCGTCATAAGGAACTGCGCTCAGGCCAAATGTGACCACTTTTACCACTTTTTTGTGCCACTTTGCCCTCTCATGCCCAACGGCAAATCAAAATGGGTTCGCTGCCGCAGTTCGCTCTCCACAAAGCCAAGTGTATTTACAGACCAGGTGGGGAGCGAGCGACAGCGAGAGAGCGCCCACCACAGCTAGGCACCAGCACAGCCATGGATGTCAAGCATATCGAGGCAGACCAGATAACCCTGGAGCTCCTGCAGTCTTACTACAATGTTCCCCTGGTGAGCTCTACTTCTCTCCGCAAGAACTTTTTGCTGGTCCCATCGTGCACGAGGGGGTGACGGGCTGCCTGGCTGGCTTAGATCGTGCCGTCGATGGTCTTAGCAGCTTGGCCTGCATTCGCGCTGCAGAGTTCTTCCTGCCACAGTCGTACGGCGGTACTTGGTTCAATGAGCGCTCCGCACACGCTGCACCGCATTTCACCTCACCCTCCTGCTGTGCTGCACGACGACGCAGGCTGCTGTGCCTGGCAAAGGAGCTGGGTGTATGTACACAACCAGTGAACGCAACTTCAACTTCAAGCGGCCGAGGTTTGAATAAACTTTTTCTCAGTTGCCCCTCTTGTTGCCAAGTAGAGCGGCACCAACACGAGCTGCACCGGTGGTCGCTGTGTTCGGTGGCACTGCGGATTGAGATTTTCAGCAAGGTCTTGGGAAACTTTTCTAGGTAGGTGTAGCTGAGTTCAGATCGGTGCCTCACACGCACTCAATGTGAAGATGCCAGCACACGTGCTCGTACATCCATGAGTACTTGAGTTCGGGGCTATCTCGGCATACCTGCATGCAGAGCTTTGAACTAGAGCAAGAGCCGCTACGCGCCAATGCCTCATGACACGGGCGAGCGCCGCGGGTGGGTCGCCCGTAACGCACACTCTGCCTGCGCATGCCTCTACGTCGCGGCTGGCGGGCGCTGTCTGCAACGCTGCTGCTGCACAGCGCAGCGCTGGACGCAGCGTGCTCGATGTCTGGGGCAACGCTCAGGTCACCATGGATGCATAACCCTGAAGCAAGGGCTAGCATCATGGCACCAACATGGGAGGCCGTGATGCGCCTGTGCCGGGGGTCAGGGTAATGGCTAGAGGTTGAGCACTGTGTGTCATATGCAGTTCTCAGGCGCAACTCTCAGCAGCAGGATGTGTAATGCCAAAGTTGCTTGATGCGTGCAATCTTTGAACGCTGTGGGCGCACCCATGTGCAGGCACGCAGAATACAGCGCATGACGTCAGTGCTTCCAAGACAAACAGAACGCAAGTGGCCAACACGAATGCCACTGTAGCTCAGTGAGCCAGTGGCAGTCAAAAAGACACAATTCATTGGCGGAGATCGTGACCTGCACTGACACACCGGCCAAATACACCATAGGAGGGAGGGATAGTCGGGCACAAAGCACTTCCACCCAGGCCTAACAACAACACGTATTTATATGGCGCGACGGTCTCGCATGACGGGAGGGCGTGACCCCCCTGCGACCATATTCGCCTTGGAAGCCTCAGGCTGGCCTGGTGCAGCATAAAACACTAACCGCCCCCCTGTGCTACATGGTACAGAGACAGCCAACAAATGTGTGTAGTCATCCCCCCCCCCCAACCCCCCGCCCCGACGTCAGTTGTGTGATCCCTGTGTCAGTCGAAACCTCTTCGTCGCGTCCGCGCTTCCGCCGACGCTGACTGCGCTGCGAATAGCATGGACCGCAGGTATGTCCCCGCAGCAGCTGTAGCAGCAGCTGTGGCAGCAGCATCAGCGGCTGTGGCAGCAGAGTCAGCAGCCACGCTCAGGAGATGCGTCAGCTGCGGCAGCAAAGGCAGCAGCAGCGGGCGCGCGCCTGTCGCGCATGCGCATACGCACGCGCCCCAGCACGCCACCAGCACGCCAGCAGCAGCGCCAGTGGCGGCGGCGGCAGCAGTGGCGACTGCAGCGCCAGCAGCAGCAGCAGCAGCAGCAGCGCAACCGCCGCCACAGCAGCGGCAGCAGCAGCGCACCCGCCGCCACAGCAGCGGCAGCACCGCGGCAGCAGCGGCGGCGCATCGGCGGCGGCGGCTGTGGCGGCGGTGGCGGCGGCGGCGGCGAGGCCCGCGCTAGTTCCCCGTGATGAGGTACTGGCGCGTGCGCAGCGCGACCTGCGCGAGCAGCAGCGAGACGGCGCCCATGGCGCGCTCGTCGCGCGCGCCGAGGCGCGAGAGGAAGTCTATCCCCACGACCAGCACGCCGAGGGTCGCCCAGACGAGCACCTTGAGGTGGTACGCACTGGGGATGCGCCAGCCCATCTGCATGGCGACCATGGGCCACAGCGCGAAGACCGCGAGCGCCGCCGACGCGAGGACGCTCAGCAGGTTCTGCGACCAGCGGTCGAAGCCGTAGCGCGCGACCCAGAACAGCGCGCCGCCGATCGCGCAGAACTCGCCGAAGAAGACGGCGAAGAGCGGCCACGTTGGCGCCTTGACGGCCCACGCGTTCTCGTGCTTCTGGCAGCGCAGCGCCGTCGCGAGCATCGACAGGAACGCGTACACCTGGACGTAGGTTGTGGACAGCCACACCTGCGGCGTGTGCAAACGCAACGTAAGCGAAGGCGTGAGGGGCGGCACGATGAGTGCTGCATAGTGTGCTCAGTAGAGCAAGCGGGGGCCTTGGGGGTAAGTAGGTTTCACTTGCCGCGCCCCTCGCACTGCGACTCCACGGGCTGGCTGGATGCCGCAAATCTGCGTTGCGCGTCGCTTACGCCTCTTCGCCGCCGCCGCAGTTCAAGTTGATGTTGCATGCATCTGCACAAACCTTTCTGCCTTGCTGCATCGGCGCTCAACCATCCAGCAGCAGCAGCAGCGGCGGCGGCGGCAAAAGCGGCAGCGGCGGCAGCAGTGGCGGCAGCGGCAGCAGCAGCGACGGCAGCAGCAGCAGCAGCGGCGGCAGCGGCAGCAGCAGCAGCGGCAGCGGCAGCACTCACCTGCTCGTCGCGCTGCAGCTTGTTGGCGTCCACGCCGCGCCAGCTGCCGCTGATGAGCGTGGGCAGCATGGCCGACACAATGTACGGCGTGAAGAAGAGGAAGAACTCGGCGACCTCCGTGTTGAAGGGCGACTCCCCCGTGATGCCGTAGATTATGGGCATGAGCAGCAGGATGTACCCCGGTATCGCCTGCAGTGCGCAGCAGACGGGGTAGGGTTAGGGGGGGGGGGTTCACGGGGTGAAGTGGTCTGTTTGCTGTGCACTGCTGCTGTGTACGGCAACTGCCAGAAGGCGAACTCATGACTGCTGCTGCTGGACTGCAGTACTGGCGAGCAGCATTTGAGGCCTTTGGTGCCATGAATCCATGAGTGCGGGCGGCGCCGGTCACTGTGACGTGCAGGCAGCAGCGGTCAATAGAGCACTGGAGGCCTACTAAGTTGTTATGGACTGCGGCAAACGCCGCAACAGGCTGACACCTGCTTGTTTGCAATGCTGATGATGACAGCAACTCCAAAGGCTGAGGCTGCATGCACATAGACAGGGCTCTGTATGTAAATGTGCTCAGGGCAGCGCTCAGCAACGGGCACCAGGAAGCAAAGCAGGTTAGCGCCGCTGCGGTACTCCATCACAGGGCAGCTTGCGCCGGTCATCAAGCCCGGAGCGAATGGCAGCATGCGGAGCCTGGTCGGTGGATGCTATGAAGAAGTGTGTTGTGTTGAGCCTTCACAGCCTGACGCGACCAACTCAGTTTCCCGCCTTATGATTGCTGTGTGTTGGCGGGACGTAAAAGAACGCATCTGCAGGAAGTACGTGGTCTGATCAAAAGCGCATATGAGATGCAGAGTGCCTGCTCTGTCCATACTGCCGTGTGTGTCAGAAACACACCTGCAGGTAGTACGTGGCCTGGTCAAAGGCGTACACGCGGTGCCAGATGGTGGGGAACTTGCCGCCGAAGCTCGTGAACGTGATGCCCTTGTAGAAGAGCAGCTGGACAGCGCCCTGGTGCCACCGCAGCACCTGCAGCAGGCACTCAGCACAGGGCAAAGGAGTGTCAGTTTCAACAAAAGAAGAGCAAGCTGGATGGCGCCGTGGTGCCACTGCAGCACCTGCAGCAGCGCTCAGCGCCAGCGCCAGAGTGCATCAGTAGGCAGCGCGCAGACAGCGCAGCAGCCGCCTCTTGCGCATTGCGCCATGCGGAATTCAGGGTACTTGTTGTCAATCCTCGCTCAGGGCAAAGACTCCCGGATTGTTGTTTGTCAACCTTGCTACCAGAGAGCGCATGCGCACCTCCTGCCTACCGACGGACACCAACTTCAAATCATGGGGATGAATGGTCGAGCGACAGCGATTGGGTCGATGATGATTGTGATCATGGCGCACTTGCCTGATGGGCCAAGCGATGCTGTCGGGCTGATCCGTGCGTGCGTATGCTCCTGCTTGAATGAGTGAGTAATCGTAACTCAGACAATGCACATGATGGCGGTTGCGGCGCACCTGCTTGATGCGCCACGCAATGCTATCGGGCTGATGCGCGCACGCGTTCACATTCCTGAATGAATGAGTGAATGATCATGAATCACCATGAGTGAATGATCATGAATCAATTAACGAATGCGATGAATGGTTGCGGCGCACCTGCTTGATGCGCCACGCGATGCTGTCGGGCTGATGCGTACATGTGCTCAGGTGCTCCCCCGGCTCATTGACGTAGCGGCTCGTCCACCCGTGCCGGAACATGTCGATGCTCGTGTGCGTGTCCTCGATGAGCTGCGACCAGGTTCACAGGGGTACAGATTGAGTTCACAGGGATACAACATGGGTTCAGATGCAGTTCTGATGCTAGCGTGCCCATGAGGGGCTGCCAGAGCATGCTGGTGCTTGTGTCTTGAATGCTCTGCGCGCTGCGCACCTAATGATACAGAATGAGGTCAAAGCGGCGCACAGCAGGTCTTCAAGCAGTTCACAGAGACATGCGGCTCGTGCCTTCGCGTGCCGGGCCACCAGTGTCTGTGCACACCGCGCATGCTTGATCAGCTGTGGACGCACAGCACTGCGCAGCGAGTGCGGCTACAACTACCCCCCTACCCCTCACTTGAACCCTCACCCCAGCCCCAGCCCTACCCCTACATGTTGGTTCAACTTGTGCAGCATCCTCCAGCCACCGCTCAGGCAGAGTCAAAGGTCTCAGCTGCCGACCGTGCAGAGCCCCAGCAAACAGCCCTCCTCATCAGGCGCCACACTTTCACGCTGAGCTACAGTAACGATGTCATCGCTCAGTCGACGTCAGCGCTCACCATCTCGCTGCGGAAGCCGACCTCGCTGCCGATGAGGGCGCGGTTGGTAGGGTCCGCGTAGCGCGTGCCGTCCGCCGCGAGGCCCTTGAGCGCTTCTACCCTCCAAAGACTGCCGTGGCCGCTGCGTAGGGTTAGAATTAGGGTCAGGGGCAGGGTTCGGGTTAGTGTTAGGGTTAGGGTTAAGACTAGGGTTAGCGTGCCGTCCGCCGCGAGGCCCTTGAGCGCCTCCACGCGCCATAGACTGCCGTGGAAAGACTGCGTGGCCGCCGTAGAGTTGGGCTCAGGATAGGGGTAAAGGTAGAGTTGGGTTGGAGTTAGCGTCCTGTCCGCCGCGAGGGCTTTGAGCGCTTCCACACGCCACAGGCTGCCGTGGTCGCTGTGCGGGGTTAGGGTGGGGGGTAGGGGTAGGGGTAGGGTGAGTACTAGGGTTTGGCTTAGGGTTAGGGCTAGGTAGCGAGGTGTGGCGAAGGTCAGCAGCAGCAGTGAGGGAATAGATGCGATGCTGCTGGTAGTTTATGTAGTTCGTGCACACTACATAGCGACCACTGCTGACGACATTGTCATGCTGCCAGGGCTGAGCCTCAGTCGTCATCGTGAATCATGACAGCTTTCCGCGCGCATGTTGAGGAGGCAGCGGCAACGCCGTCCTTGCCATGATTGAAGGCGCCGAACTGCGCCGCGGCAGTGTTGATCTACTCTCAAATCGTCAAGCCACACTCTCTCATCGCTTCAAGAAGTGACACTCCACTGACGTGGACGTGGCGGTGCCGATAATGTCATCCACGGTGATTAAACAACGTCATGCTGCATCGCGGCATCAGTGACTCAAAGGTTCAAGTACTACTTCGACAAGCGACGCTGCACTGACCTCGATGAAACAGCGCCGATGCCGTCCTTGCCGTGGTTAATGATGTTGTACGCAGATAATGATGTTGTACTGCACTGCAGCATTGTTGCCTACTTTCTGCAACAAGGGACGCTCCACTGACCTTGATGAAACGGCGCCGATGCCGTCCTTGCCGTGGTTGATGATGTCGTACTGCACGGCGGCGTTGTTGCCCAGGGGGTCGTCCTCCGCGTTCATGTCCTTGGGGAAGCGCTGGGGGGTCTGCACAAAGGCCACCTGCAGCGACGGAGTGCGAAGGATTAGGGTTAGGGTTAGGGTTAGGGTTAGGATTAGGATTGGTCTAGGGTTAGGGCTGGGGGGTCTGCACAAAGGCCACCTGCAGCGACGGACGCGCGAAGGGGTAGGGTTGGGGTTGGAGTTAGTGTCGAAGGTCAGGGCTAGGGTTAGGGTGAGTGTTAGGGTTTAGGGGTTAGAGGTCGAGGTTCGGTTCGGGTCAGGGCTGGGGGGGGCTGCAGAAAGGCCACCTGCAGCGACGGACGCGCAAAAGACTTAGGGTTAGGGTTAGGCTTAAAGATTACGGTTGGGCAGACGCAGATCGCTCCATGCGTCCTGCACGAGCACTGCTGCGTGGGTGCATACTCGGTGTGCCGGCCTGGGGAGGGTCAGGCTAAGGCTTAGAGTTAGGTCAGGGCTAGGGTTATAATTTGCCGCGCCAGGGTCAGGGGGGTGTCTGGGGGGGTTTGTTGCGCTTGCTCACATTGTCCAGTACTGTGTGGTGCTAGTCGCCACTTGCACGAAGTTCACCCGCTTGCACCAGCTTCAATCCTACCGTCCTGAGCGCTGCTGAACACGCGCGCGGTTCAACATGTGATGCCCTAGGCCAAAGGTTAGGGTTGGTGCTCAGGGCGGGGTATGCATCGGTACATACTACGCTCGCTCACCCTGTCCCACATGTACTTTTTCTTACTCCCCTCCCACCCGCTCAAGGCAGCGTTGCACTTGTAATGCGGATCGCTGCGCGCGCCCTACATGAGCACTGCTACGTGGATGCGCACTCGGTGTGCCAGCCTGATGAGTGTCAGGGTTAGACTCAGACTAGGGCCAGGGCTATGTATCAGTATATGTTATGCTTGTGCTCACCCTGTCCCACGTGTACTCGAGGCCGGAGCCGTCGTTGGCGCTCTGCTGCAGCTTGAAGAAGTACGGGACGGTGCGCTGCAGGAAGTTGGGCTGCAGCTGGTGCCTGCGGGGATGGGGGGCGGCACGCGCACACGCGGAGCGCTGTCAGCTGGCGCTGGCGCATATCGAGCGCGCTGTCAGCCGATTACGAGCGATCTGAGCGGCGCTGCTGCTAGCATGCACAAAGGGCAACGTTCACTATTGGGTGCACTGGTGGGCAGGCACGCTCCAACCAACATCGCGGTGGAAGCGCAGTACTACACTGCGGCGCGCTGTCAAAAGGGTGACTGCAGCGGAGCAGTGCCACGCTTGCCGTCAGCACAGTCTGACAGGAAGAGCGCGAAGATCGCACCTCAACCAGGGGGTTGCGGTTTGCGAGCGGGGGCTGGTGAACCTGCGGTCATTGACGGCGATGATGGTGCAAACAATGACCAGGTTCTTGTCGTACGGATAGTCTACACATGGCAACACTTTGGTATGCCTTGCGGTCGCACACATGGTTCTCGCAGTGAAACACTAATGGCAGCAGCGCTGCTGCAAACCGGTCCCCTCCTGCAAAGGTTGCGCAACACTAAGTGCATGCACACATGCCGACAACACACATAGGCATCGCATGTCTCGATCTATTCAGAGTACTGCATTGCTCATGCTGCCTGCCTCGCCCCCCCCGCACCTGCAGTCGTTGACGGCGATGATGGTGCTGTCGCCCACCAGACTCTCATCATCCGGATAGTCTATCGGGAACAGCGCGCTGTTCATGTTGCCGGCCTTGGGCGACACGCGCGGCGTCCCCGGGTCGCGCCGCGTGTAGTACACGAGCGTCGGCAGCGCGCCGTTGGTGGAGAAGGACTGCATGAAGGCGGGCGGTATCTTGGCCGCGCCCTGCGGGATGTTGAGCGCCTGCAGGAGGCCCTCCACGAGGTGCCGCGCGCTGCGTTTTTTCTGCGCGCGCGGAGCGTCACGGTTGAAGTTGGTGTCAGAGTTGAGGTTAGGGTTGGACTACGGTTAAGGGGGCCTGCAGGAGGCCCTCCACGAGGTGCCGCGCGCTGCGCTTCCTCTGCGCGCGTGGAGCGTCACAGTTGAGGTTGAGGTTGAGAGGTCAGGTTCTTATATGAGGGTTTCGCTCAGCACACTTGAAGTCGTCACGTCAAACTTGAAGTAGTCAACTTCAACTTTAACGTTGACCGCGCGCGCCCGGTCCGGGCTCATCGCTCATGACCCGTGAAGCTGTCAGGTCAAACTTCTAGAGCAGTCAAGGGAAAACTTCAAGCATTAATCCTCAACTTGAAGTTCACTGCGCACGCACCTGATCCGGGCTCTGCAGCTGGTCCTCCGGCATCTCCGTCAGGTTGAACAGGTTCCCCTCGTTCCCCTCGCACAGCGACAGGCGCAGCATGAACTCGAGCAGCTGGCACGCGCGGTTGAGGTGCGAGTCGTTGTACAGGTGGCGCCGCGCGTGACCGCCGCCGTCGCGCCACCACTCGTACAGCCCCTTGGCGTCGATGGACGCCGCGTTCTCCGCCTGCAGGATCTGTACGATGCTGGGGCTCCTGTAGGGTCAAAGGACGGCGGCAAGCAATAGGTTATGTTTAGGGTCAGGGTTAAAAGTATGGTTAGGGTTTTTGTGGAGCTTCAATGTTGGGGTTACAGTTAGTGTTGAAGTGCCCTCTGCCATCGCGCCATCACTCGTGCAGGCTCTTGGCGTCAATGAACGCCGCGTTCTCCGCCTGCAGAATTGGTACAATGCGCGGGCTCCTGGACTCAGAGACGGGGGTTAGGGCAAGGGTGACGATTGATATCAGCGCTACGGTTAGGGCAAGAGTCAAGGTTGGAGGTTGCAGCAGGGTTGATGTCGAGATAGGGGGGATCGGAGCGAGGGTTGAAGTTTGTCATGCGAGGAGCGGGCCATGTGAATGACAGCAACGCTCAGCACGACAAATGACAATGCAACAAAGCATGTCTGAGGGTTATGAGGGTGAGGATCGAACGCTCTGCGTGCGCGTGGCTGCCGCCGTTCACAATCCCGTACCAGGCCTCTTGCACTGTTGAGGCTGAAGCTGAGTCAGATGCTGAGTCGAAGTCAGCGTTGTGAAAAGGCTGGTACATACCCTGGCTGCAATAGCATGCATGCGCTCTGACGTAGATGAAAGTATTTTACTGAGAAGTGCTTCGATGGCTCCAGCAGCAGTGGTGTGGAGCAGTCACCTGGCAACTGTTGTCACCTCGCAACAATGGTACAGTTCAGATAATAACCATACTCCATACTCTGTGCACAATCAGACTCCAATGTATAATTCAAAGTGAGACATACAGCAGCGTCAGTGCTTGGCAGTCACGTGGCGAGCGTCGCCAGCGCGTACACGGCCGCGCAAATCTGCAGCACCGCCTTGGTACTACGAATACATTGCAGTACTTCGAAGTACACGCACTTGAAGTATGACAACGTGTCAACGCTCAGCAGTCACCTTGCGAGCGTCGCCAGCGCGTACACGGCCGCGCACATCTGCAGCACCGCCTTCCGTCGCTTCTCGTCCAGCACGATCACCTTGAACATCGCCGACTGCAACGACACAAATTGACACCGCGGATGGACGGGAATTGCGTAAGCACGGGCACTGGTGCTGAGCGCTGTTGTGAAAGTCTGTGTCTGTGTGTGTGCGCAAGTGCTGTGAGCTACTTCATGTCGCTCAGCGAGGGGGTACAATCACCTTGAACATCGCCGACTGCGGCAGCAGCAATTGACGCCACACGCAAAGGGCATGAGCGCGAGCGCACAAGTGCTGAGCGCTGTTGTGCAGGTCTGTGTCCGTGCCGTGTGTGTGTGTGTGCGCGCGCAAGTGCTGTGATTCACTTGATGTTGCTCAGAGGAGCTGGTTCAATCACCTTGAACATTGCCGACTGCGCCAGCAGCAGCAATCAGCGCCGCAGACGGATATCGCGTGAGCGCGCGCATTATTGCTGAGCGCTGCCGTGTACACCGCCGACGGCGGCAGCGGCGATAGGCGCCGCGAAGCGAGCGCGCTTGAGCGCGCACACACCAGTGCTGAGCACTGCTTTTATGGCACGTGTCTGCGTGGTGCGTCTGTATTCGTGCGTGACCGCTGTGAGTTTCTGCAGCCAGGGCCCAAGCAGCAGGCAGTAGGCGCCATAGCCGTATTTGTGCGCTACATCACCTACATAGAACCCCAGAGAGCTCTCCACAGAAACTCAACCCAGGGCATGTATCATCTCGCTCCCGAAATGCGTACATACCCCCAGCCAGACTGGGTACTGTAGCGTCGTTATTTGGCCTCTCATCTGCGTCTCGCTGCTCTTCGAGCCCGCCCGCAACTTCCGCGCTGACGGTGCCCTGGCGCTTCCAGGTCAAAACCTGTTTGTCGACCTTGTGCACAGCGGCGCACATGTACATCTGCCCTGTGTGGCGGCATGTTGTGATGTGATGTGCTATTGACAGTTACATGACAGTTACGCCAAGTCAGCAGCGCTCAGCTCCAGCGCACCTTGCTCTTCCTCCCGCACGCCCACATCCTCTGGCCGATGCACCCCAGCAGCGCCAGCATGACGACTGTTATTCAACAGTCACATGACAGTCACGCCAAGAGCAAGCAGCAATGCTCAAATTGCCTCGACTCGCCTTGCTCTTCCTCCCGCACGCCCACATCCTCTGTCACATGCGCCCCGGCGTCAGTTCAGTGGGGTCGTGATGGCAACTGTCGGATGACAGTCATGTGACAGTTACATGGCAGTTACATGACAGTTACGCACCTTGCTCTTCCTCCCGCACGCCCACATCCTCTGGCTGATGCACCCCAGCAGCGCCAGCATGACAATGTCCAGGCGCTCCCCCGCGGTCGGCAGCAGAATGCACACGCGCGCGTTGTAACTGCCATGCACGGCGCGAGCAAGAGCGGAAGATACGGTGCAGCAGATAACATGAGCAGCGCCCAGCCTATATGCAGAGCATGGCAAATGACACGCAACAATTGTCACTGGCGCACACGGCGTGCGCGAGCGAGAGCAGCAGACACAGCGCAGCAGATGGATGTCAGCAGCGCTCAACTAGCGTAGACGGGGCATGAAGAATGACCGGGTGCGCACGCGCGCACTGCAACATGGCTCAGCAGATGATCCCAGCAGCGGTCAGCTGCCATGTACTCTCAAAACATGCGGTTAAGGGGCGTCGTGTGCCGTGGCAGCTTAGGGTTAGGGTTAGGGCTAGGGTTAGGGTTAGGGTTGTCGTATGCGCCGCGAAGCTGTACACACGCTCGCCAACGGTCGTTGTGAAACCGCCAATAGCATGCTGTGC
Source organism: Tribonema minus (assembly GCA_017506865.1). Classification (NCBI taxonomy): domain Eukaryota; class Xanthophyceae; order Tribonematales; family Tribonemataceae; genus Tribonema; species Tribonema minus. Next base: position 331,085 of record JAFCMP010000346.1, read on the forward strand.
GTGGGGACAAGCCGCCATGTGTGTGAGGTCTGAGAGCATGGGGCCACGTGGCAGCAACAGGCCGCCTCCCATCAGGCACTTGCAGGTGCATTTCGCATTGAGGAAAGACCGGGGACAGGACGGCAAACTGTGGGTTCAAAGCATCAAACAGCTACAATTCTCACACTGTATGCACTGTGTACACTTCAATATTTATCGTTGGTCCAGTACTTCACACAGTGGCAGCTACAGGCGTGGTCCCATGCTGCATGTATTCAGCATTTGTACCGGCAAGTGTGCCAGCAGTAGGGGCCCATGCTACGGGGGTGCCATCTGCATGCTGCTTTTTGCGGTGGCAAGTCAGTGGCGGCTGTTGCGGTTCCATTCTGCACACACGGACGTTTGTTGGCTTTATTGTCCGTCGCATATTGCACATAGTGACAGGCCAGTTGCGGTGCCACGCTGTGTGTACATCAACACGTGTGTGCAGTCGGTATGCTGCAGGAACTCCGTGGGACTGTCCGCGCTAGAGCACAGGGCACTGCTGAGCCATGCCACGTGATTGCCTGCTTGTTTGTATGGATGTGCGTCGGTATGTGATTCATAGTATGTGTGTATGGCACCACGCTTGAGCACAAGCGCTTGGCACAGGCCGTTGGTAATGATGTGGTTCCTTGCATGAAAGAGGATGCTGATATCAGTTCACAGGCGTACAACTGAGCAAGAAAGGACATGCTGGCCACATGAGGGGGAAAAAACAGCACACTTGCGCTGCAGCGCCTCTAGCGGAATGCGCCCGTAAGACTCGATTGTTGAGGTGCATGCCTGTCGTATATCGCACGTCTCACGAAACACTTCAAGTACGAGTGCTGCAGAGGAGCACAGCAGCACACGCCTTACTTCAACTACGATTTCACACCAATGCACCGTGAACTGTATTGTCCGTCGCATATCCCACATGATGACAGTACAGTTGCAGTCCCAGACTGCATGCATCAACAAGTGTATGTAGTGTGCCAGGGTTAGGGCTAGGGTTAACATTAGGGTTAGGGTTAGGATTAGGATTAGGTTAGGGTTAGGTGCACACTCACGCTACGGTGCCGTCCGCCATGGCCAGCTGGTCCATGGTCAACACCGGTCTGCAGCGATACATGACAGCACACAGCGTGGTACACCCAATGTCAGCAGGTCGCGTGTATGCCAAAGAATGAGCTGGAAGTTAAGCGGCGCGTCGTTATCAAACTGCGACGCTGCGGTTCAATGACGCCGGTGATGCATCAGCCGCCGCGCCCGCTGCGCGTTGCAGACATTGGCGAGCCGCGACACAGCAATACACCCAATGTCAGAACGTCGCCCGCGCATGCCAAAGAACGAGCCCGGACCTTAGTGGCAATGGGCGGTGATGCGCATCGAAATCAAGGTGGTGATGATCAACAGCTGTCACAGCTTGTCAGTGCTGCAGTGAACGGCACGGGGGTCATGCACCAGGCGCAGGCATCTGCTGAGCTGCAGTGCGCGAACACTTCAACTTCGCCAGATGCGCGCTAGCATGGGCAAGCCGTTGTCGCTGCTGCAACTGCCATGTATCTGACACAAACCATTTCGCGCATCGTGCATCACAACATACACACATAAATGCATATGTACATACAGCACCATATACTTCAAGTTGAAGTTTCCAGGTCGCGAGTGTGTCAACAAGGCGAGCCTGGCCCTAGCCGTAACCCTAGTTCCAATCCGTGAGCAAGGGCGCGCACCTTGACACCGCAAACAGCCGCTGGCTGTGCCCAATCCATATCCCAATCGTCAAGCAGATCTGCCAGCACGTGCACACACACAGGGGCAAACAATGAGTCTGTGAGTCTGACATGCGGAAGTACGCAAGCAGCGCCGCCGCACGGCTGTGCCAGCAACGTGTGTGCTCCTCGTGACAGTGCTGGTCAGACAACGGGGCGGATTGCGCAAAACCTGAAGCCCCCTACACTAGCCGCAGCCTTGGGCATGCAGCCCTGACTGCAGAGGAGCATCCTGACTGTGGCTCCGAGCGTCGTTGCACGGGAGGTGGTAGCTGCTCACACAAACCCTAGCCCTGGCCCTAACGCTAACCCTAGCATCGATCCTGCTGCGTGTCGCTGCGCACTGCGGCAAGGTTGAAGTACTACTTGAAGTACCACCCAGCCAGGCAACACACTACAACATCAAGCCAGAAGCACTGACCATCAGCATGACTGCGTTGAGATGAGCCTTGGGGAATCGGTCACTGTTCTGAGGTACGTACCTGCCCTCTACCCCCTATCCTCTACCCCCCTACCCCCTCCACATCACCACGCACCGTGAGCGCGTTGCACAGTGAGGGGAAACACGAACCACTAGTGTCCCCTGCTGCTGCGGTCAATACAGCCCTACTGCGACATGGCATGCTTCATGAATCTGCATGGCCCGGCCGCTCGTATCGCACTGCCGTTCGTGTGACCGCCCGACGCATGCAGCCCGCGCGTTCAATGGACAAACTGCCGCTGCTGTTGATGCGTCAGCGTTCGGGCGTTACGGGGGGACTACTGTGAGAGGCTAAACGGGAGTGAATCTGCCCGCTGATCACTCGGTTTTGGACTGCATTGCCCAGGCACGCCACCAATGCCTTTGATGCTAACCCCAACCCTAGCCCTAACCCCAAACAGTGCGCCTGGCGCAGTGCCACGTGTCACATTGATTCGGAGGCATCAGCATCACAGCAACAGCAGCTTTGACGCTTGCGCCCCCGCGCCTTGCAGCATCAGAGGCTTCAGCGTCACAGCTGCAGTATGTAACTTCAACTGAGCGCACACAGCGCGGAAGCCAATCACTGCCAGGACTCAAAGTTTCACACGCCAGCCCTTCAACTTCAACCGCAAGTTCACCCCCTCTGTGCCATCAACAACGCCTCATCATTCGCCCCATGACAGCATGTGTCTGGAAGTGAAGATGAGAGTGGCCCAAAGCCATCTCCCATTGAAGTTATTCCCTTCGAACACAGTTCTCACACAGACCAGGTGGCCATTCCCGGCAGCACTGCTGACCACGCCGCCTAGCATCTGCAACCTCAACTCTCGCCCCTCAACTTCAATCCTCACCTCCACCGCGTAAAACGTCCATCCCCACGCCTGCACCGGCAGCGCCTTGATACCAAAGAAATACCTGTGGCGCGCGCGGCACAGCAGCGCAACAAGAAACATGCCTCGGCAGTTAAGGCTTCGCGCAATGGGCACAGCGGCGCCAGCGTAGCTCGGCAGTTAGCGTCTCACAAAAGTGCGGCAACGCTCAGCAGAATGAGGGTGACTTGTGCAGTCAGGCATGCCGGTCGTGGGCAACAAGCCATGTGTGCGATGTTGCTGAAGGCATGATTGCAACGTCGCATACTTTCCACCGCATAGCGCGTGCTAACACATGGCTTGACGAACACGAATTTGCACCTTTACTTGAAGTGTTTCGCGTCCAGAGGGGGCCGGTTACGGTGAACGCCCAACGGCGGGTGCAAGTCCGTTTTACTCTTTGCATAGAGCCCTGTGTTTAATCGGGTGATCATGTGGTGACAACGCTCAGCTTAATGCTGAGCCCATCCACAAAGCTCACTTAAGGCGTGCCAGCTGTAACGGCAGGTGCTGTGCAGCACCACAAGTTCTGCTGTGCACTGATTCGCGGTGCCCTGTTGATGTTTGGCGCAGCAGTAGCTGTTGGCAACGGGCACATATGCCAGACACCTCCAGACCTCAAGAGGCCCTTGACATTATGGATTTACATCTATCCTGTTGCATTTGTTGACTAAGCAGCGAGCTGCAGCAGCGAAACAAGTAGACAAGCCCATGCACTTACGAGTTGATGGTGGTGATGGTGCTCGTTACCCGCCACCACAGATACAGCACGCTGAACGCCAGGTTCGCCAGGATCACGCATCGTATCAGCAGGTGCGATGACATCGGCGTCGTCCTCTGCAGACGGTGCGCAGAAAGTACAGCAGTGAAAGTTAGGCAGCGATTTGCAGCCATTTGAGAGTTGTAGGTACTGGTGATGGGGGAGCTTTGAGCACTCAGCAGCCCAAAAAAATAGTGCCGAGGGAGCAGCTACAGTGGCACGATGGTATGAACTCTCTCGCGTGTAGCTTGAGTATGTCAACAAGCTGGACTCCACGCAGGGCCGCTACCTGAGGGTCTGGCTTGGTTGTCTTGGACGCGGCCATGACTGCGAGCACGCCATTGCGGGTTGCTAATTTCACCTGCACAGCAGCACAGGCAGCAGCAGGACACAATTTCAGCCATGCAAACACAGCTGGTTCTGTCAGCACCACTTCAAATTGTACTTGTCTTTTAGCAAAGACACGAGTTCCATACGTTGCTGCTCACCTTCACCGCGCGCTGGTCTACGGCCATTGAGCCGCCTGGCCCCATCGTCCCCCTCTCCTGCTGCTCCTCGCCCCGCTGGCTTTCAACAGGACCGCGTGGATAGCTGCATGGCGGTGCCAATTATTGATCGAGCTTGCTCAGTCGCCGTAGGATATTCCTGATGCTGACACCCTCCTTCCATGCACTGCCAGACTCAAATTGCTCTTCCTGGAGTCGACGAAAACAGATTGTCTGAGCAGTTACAGGCCGTTCAACTTGCAATCCACCCTCCCCCCAAAACCCCAGAAACTTAGCCCCTCATCCACACACACCCAGGCCCCCATCGTCGTAGTGACTCGTAAGCCCTGAAATGCCGTTGCTGCAGATGACCAGGTGATTGCAAACGAATAGACCAGCAGGCATGTGTGGAGTGGTGCACCTGACATCAGAAAATCCCCAAGTACATGCAGAGCATACATGTCTCGAGCCTGATTTGCTCAAATCGCCACAAGAAGGCTCGACTGACAACACCAACAAGGAGAAAGGAACAGAGCCGGCAGCCGTTCCAACTCGCAAACAACTGCTGACACCAAAATCATGTCTGCAGACAGAGCATGTCAGTGAATGGTCACAGACGGTGGAGATGTCTGTTGGACATGGCCAATACTTGTAGTGTGGCCATCAACTGCTGCAGCCAGTGGCCGTGCTGCACACATACATTCTTCTATGTGCACACTGCCTTGCGCACATCTATTGAAATAAGCCATGACGGTGCTCTGTCATCACAAGGGCAGTAGCGGGAGCAGCTGAGACTCGAACGTCATGCAGGGCCTGCCAGCATATGTGGTTCATACTCACAGACGTTCACAAGTTCATGCTACGCTAGTCCGTCGCTGGACCCACATTCAGCACACAGCGGCGATGACCTCAAACTGCACTCGCCCCGTTGGCGCCCCCGCCCCAGTGGCGAGGCAGCGCTCTCTTTGCCCTGCTGAAACTTCAAGTGGCGCGTGACGTGCCGTCGCCGCGTCCGCTCCGCCGCAGCCACCGCTACACCCGCATCAATGGCGGCATCCACAATAGCTTCCCCGGCGCTGTCTGCGCCACGGCTGCGCTGCACGTCCATCGTTTGTGCGTCTTGAAGTTCGGACTGCAACGCAGCGATTCTCTGAGCCGCCAGCGCCGCCGCCGCGTGCGCAGCTTTCTGTGCCCCCGCCGCCGCTGCCTCCCTTGCAGCGGCAGCCGTCTCCAGCTCGCTGATGCGCTGCGCTGCCGCTGCCGTCGCTGCACGCAGCTGCTGCTGGAGTTCCGCTATCTGCGCTGCCGCTGCCGCGGTGCGCGCCGCTGCTGCCGCGGCGGCCTCCGCCGCAGCCGCCTCAAGCACGCCAACGCGCTGCGCCGCTGCTGCCGCCGCTGCCGCCACTTTCTGGTCTGCCTCTGCGGCCGCGTCGCGCTGCGCACGCTCGCAACGCTCAGCCATGCGCTCGCAGCGTTCGTTCAACTGGTTGCAGCGCTCCGTGAGATCTGTAACCAGCGCCTCCGCTTTGGCGCATCTGCGGTGCTGCTCCGTCGTCTCGGCAGCGGCAGCGGCGCTGCGCGCCTGCTCCAGCGCGGCGGCGGCGGCAGCGGCGTCTGCGGTGCGCCGCGAGCGCTCCTGTGCTTGCGCGTCGGCCGCTGCGGTCAGCTGATTCGACTGCTGGGCAAGCTGTGATGTCAGCGCATTGACGCGGGCCTGCGACTCTTGCAGAGCCAAATCGCGCTCCGCACACCCTGAGCACTGCTGCTGTTGTTGCTGTGCCTGCTGCTGCGGCCTGGCCTCCTGCTCATCGTGGCGCTGTCCATCTTGTGGTGCGTCGTGCTGGTGATCGTGCTGCTGCTTGGGTACAAATTCCCGCTGCTCTCCCCACAATGGCTGCTGCTGCTGCTGAGCTGCGGATGGCAGCAGCGGTACCTGCCACTTCAGTGCCCAAGCACCGCCTCTGTGGCAACGACAACAACAGTTGCAGCACCTGCACTTTGTACTGTTGGTGCCACAATCCCTCCCATGCGGCTCCTTGCGCGCTGCTTCTCGTTCAGTAGGGTCGTCAACAGCTGACGGCTGCTTCCCCTTGCGGCTCTTGGTCTCCGCAGCCGGGGCGATGGTGTGCTCTCGATCGGATGCATCCAGGCTTTGTCGAGCGCGAGCTGCCCCTTCAGCTGCCTTCAGCAGCTCCGTTTCCATTTGCGTGCGGCGGGCGCGCTCCAGGTCCACCTCACATTGCAGTGCCTGCACCTGCGGGATGCCCATGAGTAGAAAGGAATGCTCAGAGTGATGGGAATAAACGCGAGCGGAACTGACGATGACTGAGTAAGCAGAGGGTCTGTTGCGATTTGGCAACCACCACCAAATTGACAGCAATATTGATATGTTGGATAAAATTTCAGGCATTGAAATTTGCGCTGGCGTAGCCTTGCCTTGCCTGGGAGTACAGTCTCTGCACAAGCTCATCCTGTTGCCTCAGGCTCGGTGGCATCACTGCTGCTGCCGCAGGTAGTGATGTTGCGGCAGCGCGGACGGCGGTGCCAGTGAAGTAGTCATCGCTGCCTCGCTGCTGGTTGGTCATGCCACCCTTGTGTTTCACCTTTCTCAACTGCCACTCCAACTTCAATCGCCACATAAACTTCAAGTCGCCACAGTGACAACGCATCGCGCAAACGGCAACGCAGCCGCGCCCTACGTCACTGTTGGCTAGTGCATAGTGCACATCGTTCTGTGATCCACACCACCAGCTCGACTCGCGGCGCTACAGTCTGCCACGTGCCACATGGGCACCTGCAAGCCATTACTGCCAGCGTCGGCTGTGCTGCTGTCGCTGCTGCCCACCCTGGACGCCTTTGCGCCCGTGCTGACAGTACGGACCAGATCGCGCTTCAGGCAATGCAGCCAAGCCCCGCGAATAAGGCCCGCGTCTGTTGTCACAGGGCTGTGCATGGTAGCCAGCGACACAGGTGGCACTGCCGGAGCAGGCGGTGCTGCTGCTGCTACGGCAGCCGATGCCGTTGAGGGCATCATGACCATGCCCACCATAGACATCAAACTGGAGCTGCAGATGCGCGGCATCGACCACAGGGACGCCCTGGAGAAGCAGGAGCTAGCGAGGCGACTGGCGCAAGCACGCGCCTCCCAGGCGCAGCCGGTCTCCGTGGCCACGGATCCCAGTATCGAACGCGCAGCGGCAAAGGCAATGGAAATGGGGGAAGGGGGGCTCAGAAGAGCTCTCAGAGACATGGGCATTCCATTCTCTCAGCTGGCGGATGCGCCGGAACTGGCGAGGCTCTACGCTGCGGCGGTCGCCGAGCGCAAGGCCGCTCGTGCAGAGCGGGAGCCGTTCATCAGTTACTACCCGTACGAACGCGTGCCCGGCGACGCTGCAGAGCGGCGCAGGCCGCCAACAACTACGCGCAGCAGAGGCGAGCGCGATGACCGAGGCACTCCTCGTGATGCGTCACGGCGCGGCGACAGGTCCAAGCGCCCCCTTGCATACGCCGCACGCAGCGACGGCGGCAGGATGCGGGAGCCGCCGCTGCCGCCGCCGACGACCTACGCCGCCGCCGCCGCCGCCAGCGAAGCGGTTTTCGCGCAGGAGGCGCGCGAGCTGTCGACGCGCGAGCTCATGGCGGAGCTCGACAGGGTGGGCGCGCCGTACGACGTGCTGGCGGCGCGCGGCGCGCTCGAGGAGGCGTACGTGCGGCACTGCCTCGCAGCGGGCGCGTCACCGACTTCAACCGGGCCTACTTCAAACCCGTCCGGCGGCGGCGGCGGCGGCGTGCTGCGCGCCAAGCCGCGGCGCAGCGGCGGCGGCGGCGGCAGCGGCAGCGGCGGCGGCGGGGGGGGCGATACAGCGTCGTACGACAGCGCTCTGCACTGGGCGTCGCGGCTCACGTATGAGGACATCATCGAAGAGCTGCGCGCACGGGACATATCCGTCGGCGGCGGCAGCGGCGGCGGCGGCGGCGGCGCCGATTTCGGCGCGCTTGCACGGCGGCTCGCGCGCGCGGTCGCTGCGGAGGAGCGCGCGCTGATGCTGAGCGCTGATGAGCAGCAGCAGCAGCGCTCATCATCATCGGCGTCGTCGCGCGCGGGCTGGCGCAACGGCGCGGGCGCCGACGACGCCTCGTACGACATGTACGGCAGCGGCGGAGGCGACGACGATGATGGCGAAAGCGGGTACTACAGCCCCGCGCGCATCGCGCTCGACGCCGTAGGCGCGCTGTTCTCGCTCACCGAGCGCATCATCACCGGCGGCCACGACCCTTCCGATGATGAGGAGGACGAAGCTGCCGCTGCTGGCGGCGGCGGCGGCGCTGCGCAGCGGCAGCGGCGGCGGCGGCGGCGGCAGGGGGGGGCGAGCGAGTGGCTGCGACGGCACGCGGATGGCGTGAGCGCGGCGCTGCGCAGCACCGCTGGGGAGTCTGCGGGCGGCGTCGCGGCGGGCGTGGTGCGCGCAGGTGCGTCTCCACTTGCAGTTCAGAACTTCACAGCAAGTGGCAGTGTGTCGCTCGGTGTGCTCGGCGTGCTTGAGCACTCTGCAGCACCGCGACGGGACAGTTCACACCTCGTGTCAGGCAGGCGCAAAAATTGCTCAATCAGTCCAGCCTTCCTTGCGCGCCACACAAGATCTATCATAGCATGCTCTCAAAATATATAAACTATGGACACTGCATTGCTCCCAATGTTGACCAATTTTCATCTGCATGATGCCCGCCTTGTTTCGCGCGACGCGGCGCGCAGCCGTGAGCGGCGCGGAGGCAGCGGCGGAGTGGGCCGGCGGCGGCGCCATCGCGCGCGAGCGCGTGCTGCTCGGCGTCTCCCTGTACTGCCTGGCGTTCAAGCGCGGACTCTGGTCCGCGCTCGTCCTGCTCTTTGCGATCCGCGCGGCGCGCATCACACTGCAGGAGGCGCTGGGAGGGGGGTTTGGGGGGGCAGCGGGGCGACGGGGGGGAGGGGGGGCGCGCGCCGCACAGGGGACGGTGGGAGGGGGGAAGAAAGTGCGCCGCGTGCTCGTGCGCAAGGTCAAGAGGAAGCCGCAGGGCGGCACCGCTAGCGGCAGCAGCGCTCTTTGAATGGGAAATTATCATCAATGTTCAAAGCGAGAGGCTCGATGAACACGGCTTTTATTGCGATGAGTTCTCGTGCGTGTGTTCATGTGCTGCTGGAGGCAGGCTCTAGCAGTGCTGCCAGTGTCGATGGTGCCCTGCAGCCGTGCGATCTGCTTGGACTGCAGCACCCCCTGCACCTCCCATGGCCATGCAGCGCCATGTACTGGGTTTCTTGTACTTTGAAGTATGCCTTTGCTCCAGAAGTGGTCGCTGCCTAGGATTTGCATTCTGTAGAGCTGAACCTGCCACTGGGGTTTGTTTCAGTCACATGGTGACATGCAGTTTTTGGAGGTGGTCACAGCCATTCCAGGGCATGCGTGCATCATTAGCAGGCACGACATGAAGTGCTGCTGGCATCACGGTGTGTCTGTGATGTACAGGTTGAAGAAGTGGCTACCTTCAGGCCCTTAAGGGGCAACCTTCAGACGTGCTGCCTACATGAGTCCACACATCATGATCTTGCTGTGTGTCCGCCCTCGTATGGCTCAAGCTGCACATTGTCAAGACCTTGGCAAGGCCCCAAATTGTCCTTGTCATCGGTAGCAAGATGAGTTTTTACGAACTCAAATGGCATGCAAGAAGCGCACAACAGCATGTACCTAAGTGTAGCAGTGCCAGGTGTTGTTGTAGACCTGACATTGGGGGTCAATGGCATCTGTTGCGCGTCAAACACAACACATGGTGGTGCCGGCATGACGAGGCGCTTTGTCAAGGTCAGTGCTGTAAGTTGGCCCCTGCTGAGCACTGCATTCGCTCGCGCCGCATATGTCAATGTACACTTTTGGCAATGTCATTTAGAAGACTGTCAATGCGCGTTGAGACGCTTCAAGTTTCGCAAAGCCACGTGTACACTCCGGTAGCAAATTGGACATCGACCACCTGGGGTTGTTCATGCCCCAAGCGAGAGTTGTCGATGCAAGTCAATGCTATTACTCAATGGCCACTTCTAAGCACTGGGACTGCACAGTCTGTGAGCAAATGCAGGCTCAGTGCACGAGAGCGCCTGAGATTTCAGGCAGTACCAAAAAGTGAGAACTTAAGACTCGTCACAAACGTGCAACGCAGCAGACAGGTACAAGCGCCAACAGTCAATAGATCAGATCAATGGCAACAGCGGTGCTGCATATCCAGACGAATACATCCATGAATTCATTTCTGAGCCGCACACACACACTACTGTACCTATATGACTACCAAAGAGCAACAATGACTGGCACCCGCAGAGCAGCGCCCCGCCGCTCCTGCCGCATGTTCAACTTCAACTTCCATGTACACGAGACGCTTGCCGGTCAGCCCACGCACTGCCTTCCCATAGGCAGGCACGCATGAGCGTGCAGCAGCGTCAACGATTCCCCCCCCCCTTCCCCCCCTAAACCACACAGTGACTACATGCACATGACTCTAGTGGTAAAGTGCAGTTGCCTCGGTGCCCCCCGTGCGCACAGCTTGGATCTAAGTCTTTGTGAAGCACAACTTCAACGTTGATTTCCCTGGCGCTGCTGCGGCAACTGATACGTTCAGCTGCCCGTGCCTACGCGCCCAGAATGCAGGAGGAGCACAGGAGAGACTCTGTGGAACTCAAACTTCAACTTGCACCCCTACGCCACACGCGAGGTCAGCCAGCAGCAGCAGCAGCAGCGACCCGCAAACCCCCCTGCGCAGAGACGAAACGATGCTGGCTCATACTTCAACTGGAAATTGGACTTCACTCTGCCGCCCGCCTCGTCTTTCTTCTCCGTAGTACGTGTACTTCAACTAGAAGTTGAACTAGAAGTTGAACTTCGCTTCGCCGCCTCGTCCTTCCTCTGCTTGGCGCGCGTGCACGGCGCGCAGAAGCACGGCTCAAACCTCATCTTGGAGTCGCCGTAGTGGAACGTCAGCTCTTCGCCGCGCTCGATCGTGCGCGTCGTGATGAGCGCATACGTCGCGGGCGCGAACGCCGGCAGGCCCGCGTTCGGCGCCGCGGTCGCCGCGCCGCACTCGCCGACCACGCGCACCATCTTGAGGTTGGACTCGCCGCACTGCGGGGGAGCGTCACAGGTTTTGTTTGTTTTTCAGGGGGGGAGGGGGATTAGGCCAGAGAGACGTCACCGAAAGCATCACAACGCGAGCTTTTCTCAAGGGGGGGGGGGGGGGTTGAGGCCAGAGAGTTCACCGAGAGCACCACGAACCACCTCAGCAGAGCAGCATCTGCAGGAAGATAGCATCGCTCTATACTTCAAGCGCCAGGCTCAGTCTTGTAACTTCACCTGGCGTCCTTCTCATGCAGCATGACGTGGGAATAGCATAGGCACGCATCTATGGCCATGGGCTCACGTGCGCTGCTGGAGTATCCAGGCACATGACCGACGAACATTGGTGCCAGCACCCACTGCGTGGTTCAGAAAGCCGCCCACATTGTGGTAGATTGCGGCGTTAAAGCGTGCGCGCGCTTTGTGACCCACACTGCATTTGAACACACTCCTACCTTTGAAAACTACTTGAAGGGAAGGCAGAGGCGGCGAACAATTGAGTGTTGGTGCCAAACACGCACACCGCGTGGTTCAGAAAGCCGCCCGCGTTGCGGCAGACGGCGGCGTCAATCATCCAGAGTGTGCGCGCGCTGTGGCTTGCATATATATATATACTTATATATCCAGAGGACTGCAAGTGAAAGTAGGCCGTTGAAGTACCCACATAGTACACAAACAATCACTTGTCAGGAACAAAAGCACATGCTTGCTGGCGCACGAGCCACATACCGCGTGATTCAGGAAGCCGCCCACATTGCGGTGCACGGTCGCGTCGATCACCCACAGCGTGCGCTGTGGCTCATGTTGCTCTTGAAAATGCTCCTGATCCAAAGTCTTGCAAGTGAAATCAGGCCGTTGATGCATCCCAAAAGTACACACACTAAAACTCATAGCGCAGTGATCGCTGGCGCACATACCGCGTGGTTCAGGAAGCCGCCCACGTTGCGGTACACGGTCGCGTCGATGACCCACAGCGTGCGCGCGCTGTGGCTCGCGCTGCAGTAGAAGCCGTAGCTGCCCTTCTTCTGCTCCGTGTACACTGTCTCCCGCTCCTCATACTCCTCCATCGTCACCACTTCGCCCGCATACACGCACACCAGGCAGTCCTGCGCAGAAAATTTGCGGGGCAGCGAGAGGGCGCGCACGCGCGTGTGTCAGGGAGCGCGGCGGCGGCGCCAGCGACGACTGCTATTTCAACAACAATAATTCTGCTCAAAATCGCGAACTATTGTGCATACTCCTCCATTGTCACCACTCCGCCCGCGTACACGCACACGAGGCACTCCTGCAGGGTGCGCAGCCAAGGCCAAGATCAAGAAAAGCGCACGTGCATGTCAGAGTGCGCGGCAACACCTGAAGCTGGAGCGCGCTAGGTCAAGAGAGAACAGCGGGTGTGCGTTAGAGAGCGCGCCGGCGCCTGGCATGCACCGCTTCGCAGCGCGTGAGCTCAGTGCTCAACGCGCTCCAGCCCCGATGCGCCTCAATGGGGCGCTGCTCGCATGCGCCGCTTCGTGCTCATGTGACTGTCGTGAAACCGTCCTGGTACATCATGGCGCACGCACGTGCGGCAGCCACTCCAGCACGAGCACGCCCCACGTCGTGAAAGCACGCACAAAACTGTCATGCAACTGTCATGAAACTGTCACGAAACTGCCACGCACCTGCGGAAGCCACTCCAGCGTGCGCACGCCCCAGCCCTTCACGCCGCGGTGCTTGAAGACGAGCAGCTGGCGGTCGACGCCCTGCTGCGCCGCGCGCATGCCGCAGTTCACCACCGCGCCGCTGGGCGCCACCTGCACCACATTGTTGAGCATCATCGAATGAGTGTTGGCGTTCATGAGGAACTTCAAGTGATGGTCATCGCGGGTGGACGCCCTTCTGAAGCAGTGGCAGTTCATGAGGAACTTCAAGTGATGGTCATCGCGGGTGGACGCCCTTCTGAAGCAGTGCGTGCGGTTCGGCCGAGGGGTGTCATTGTGGTCACGGCGCGCAAGGCCTGAATTCTCTGCAGCCAGTGTACTTATTGAAGTACCCAAACTCGATGCACTGGCGAACAGCAGACCGCATGCCGCAGTGCACCACCGCACCACTGGGCGCCACCTGCGCCACAACGTTGAGCATCATCGAAAGCGCGGTTTCGTGAGGAATTGCAAGTTTTTCAGCGTTGCCGCTTCTGAAGCGGTCCCAATGTGGACAAGCGTTGTCGGCCTGATCCTCTCTGTATGTACAACCGGCGTCAGCAGGTCGATCTAGTCGATGCAGACTTGCGCGCCCATGTATCTTGATGTTGAGCTCAGCCGATGGCGCGCTTCTGTGCGGAATAACAAGTTGATTGTTTTGTTGCGGATGGACGGCAGCCTGAGGGATAGAGCCGTGGCGAGTTGAGCGCTGTTACGGCTCACAGCTCATATCTGCGAGGGCTAGTCCTATCGCGTCTCTGCTGTCACGCCTCACACTAGCGAGGGCTAGTCCGAGGCTTTGTCTGCAACCGTTGCGCAGACTGACATCAGTAATCTTGCGCGCTTCATGGTGAGGAACTTCAAGTGTTGGCCGCTGCAGTTCGCCACAGGGTGGGTGCCCTTGTAAAGACGCGGCGCGGCCGTTTCGCAGAATACACTCGCGCGCTTATTGAGACGGAACTTCAAGCATTGGGTGGAACTTCAAGTATTGGTTGACTGCAAGTTCGCAAGCTGTACCTGTCGCCACGTCGTCAGGAGCACATGCACGCATCCCCAATGCGAGGCACACAGCATGCGCCGTGGCTCTGGCACGCTGTCAGGCTTCCTGAGCGCTGACTCCACTAGTTGTAGTAGGGTTGGGGTAAGAGATTAGGGTTCGGCGGGCAGGAGATGCACCTGATGGCGAGAATCAACTAAAAGTATCTGACAACAGGGCGTACTTGACAGCAGGCACTCAGCATGCCGCCCTTGCCCTCCACCTCAGTGCGTTGCCAACGACAACTCTGGCATCAGCAGCTCATACAAGTACATGATCAGGGGCGCATACAAGTGCCCGACAGCGGTGAATCCATGGACAAGTACCTGGTAGCAGGGGCACAGCATGTTGCACTCCGTGCGCGCGCTCTGGCGCTGGTTGTGCGCCGCGCAGCCCGTGCACTTGGGGGGGGCGCTCGCGTCCTCGCCGCGCTTGCGCTTGCTGCCGCACCTGCTGCGCATCAACCGCACGCAGGGCAATGTACGTAGTGACAGCACAAGGGGTCAGCAAGTGAGAAAAGGTGGTGGCGCTGATCGCACGCGATCTTTGCCGCAGGGTGCGCTCGCGTCCTCGCCGCGCTTGCGCTTGCTGCCGCACCTGCCGCCAAAGCGCGCGCGCGCATTCGCAGCACAGGGTAGCATTGGTTCATGTTGCCATGAAGGTTGGGGAACCTCACAAGGAGAAATCCAAGTGTTTGTTTTGTGGTCAGAGCAAGGAAATTATTAGAGCACTTGGGGGACGCGTTCGCGTCCTCGCCGCGCTTGCGTTTGCTGCCGCACCTGCCGCGCATCGACCGCACACGAGGCACCGCACGTAGCGACAGCACAAGAGGTCAGCAAGCGAAAAAAGGTGGTGGCGCTGATCGCACACAACCTGTGCCGCAGGGTGGCGCAGGGAACTTCCGACGAAGACCTTTGAACTTGGGGGGCTCGCTCGCATCCTCGCCGCGCTTGCGCTTGCTGCCGCATCTGCCGCCAAAGCGCACGCGCGTATTGGCAGCGCAGGGTAACGTCAGCAAGCACTGGGGCATGTACTGATAGCACAAGGTGAGGTTGGCGAGTTGAAATGGGCGGCGCTGATTGCACGCGACCTGTGCCGCAGGGCGTGAACTCGCTGTTGTGAACTTCAACTTGAACATACTGGCACACAAACTTCAACTGTGACAGCACTCACGTGCAGGGCCTGGGCGCGCGCGGGCTCGCAAGCTGCCAGTTGAAGACGACGCCGCGCCCCTCGATGACGCGCGTGACGTACGTGAACTCGTCGCTGGGGAACGGCTCGTCGTCCACCTCGTTGAGCCACGGCACGGGAACGCGCTCGAGCCCGCAGCTGATGTCGCGCCCGAGACGCGCACCGCGCGGCCACTGGTACAGCACCTGCGGAGCGAAGGAGGGTTCGTGAGTGTTCTGGTCGCCGCCGTTGTCATTGCGTTCCCATTGTCGCCATGTGTTGGCCGGGACCGGCTGATGTTTGACTCAATAAATCGGACACGCAGCTGATGTCACGCCTGAGGCGCGCGCTGGCAGCACCTGCGCACAGGCTTCGTGGAGAAGGTTGCGTAAGCGTTCTGGTTGCCAGTGTTGTCGTCGCGAATCACGGTGTGCAGGCATTGTGGTCACCGACGCAGCCATCCCTACACACCCCACTTGCAAATACTTTGATGCATGTACATATATACCAGCAGCAGCGCTCACTGTTCTGTCATCCGGGTACAGGCCTGCGTACGTCGTGCGCAGCACGTACCTACGTACCCATTATTCTAAACATACATATACATACATACCTACAGCAGCAGCAGCACTCACCGTTCTGTGATCCGGGTCCATGCCCGCGTACGTCGTGCGCAGCACGTACCTACGTACCCATTATTCTAAACATACATACACATATCATACCTACAGCAGCAGCAGCGCTCACCGTTCTGTCATCCGGGTCCGCACCCGCGTACGTGGTGCGCAGCACGTACATACGTACCCTTTATTCTATACATACATGTACATACATACCAGCAGCAGCAGCAGCGCTCACCGTTCTGTCATCCGGGTCCGCACCCGCGTATGTGGTGCGCAGCACGTACATACGTACCCTTTATTCTATACATACATGTACATACATACCAGCAGCAGCAGCAGTGCTCACCGTTCTGTCATCCGGGTCCATGCCCTCGTACGTCGTGCGCAGTACGTACGCGCTGGCCATGTCGTGCTGCTCGCACGCGACGTCGTACGCCGTCAGGCACTTCTGCAAACCTGCGGGACCATGCAAAAGCCAGGTCATGTAAGGTGAATGTCGGCAGAGACTCTCGGCATGGGGCGGGGGGGGCGGAGCACAGTCCACGCCCTTGCTTACCTTAATTAACTGACCCTACATAATGTTTACTCCACTCCACTGCGATGGTAGAGTTTTCAGGTGAAGTACTGGTGAATACGGGCGCAGACTCTTGGCATGAAGGGGGGGGAGGGGGGGGAGGGGGCGGCACAGTCCACACCTTCGCTAACCTTATTTTTCTAACCCTAACCCTAACTCTACATGTACTCCACTGCAAGCACGAAGTACTCAGTGAAGGTGCAGGTGAATGCGCGCACAGACTCTCTCAGCGTAGGGGGGGAGAGGGGACGGTGCCGGCGCCGCACAGCGCTCGCGCTTACTAACCCTAACGAAAAACAAAGCAAAAGATCGTAGAGCTCTAGGTGACAAGGGATGCAAACCCTACTCCACTGCAACGCCTGGTTCAGACGCCAGACGACCTCAGTCATCGACAGGGCGACCGCAGTCGCAGTGGCGACGTACCGTGCTGACTCAAACTAGCAGGCACACGCAGGTGCGATGCAACATCAGCCACGGACGCCGACCAGCCTCACTCACACCGGCGGCGGGCACTGTGCGCGTGTGCAAGCGGCTGACTCGCACGCCAGCAACGTTCATGTGCGTGATATCGCTGCGTCGCGCACGCGCACACGCACCAGCACCACAAAAGAACGCGTTGGCGACATCAGTTACATATGCCAGTCAATCTTACAGCGGCAACGTACTGCAGCTAGGTAGTCCATTATGTACCTGGAATCGGCGCGGCGGGCAGGCACACGCGCGGCAGCCCCCCGCGCAGCGCGGCGCCGGCGTTGCACACCACACCCCCTGGCCCTTTGACACGACATCAGCTACAGACGCCTGACCTTACAGCGGCAACATACTGTTGTTGTGTACTCATCATGTACCTGGTATCGCCGCGGTGGCAGCAACGCGCGCAGCAGCCGCCCGCGCAGCGCGGCGCCGGCGCCGAACGGCAAGTCTTGGCCGTTACCGCAATATGAGCTACAAACGCCAATCGCTTTTCGTGAACGAATCAAAAAATCGTAGAGCTCTAGGCGCCAACCATCTTATAGCGGCAACATGCTGTAGTAATGTAGTCTATACATACCTGGTATCGCTGCAGCGGGCAGGCACGCGCGCGGCAGCCCCCCGCGCAGCGCGGCGCCGGCGCCGAACGGCACGCCGTCGCCCGCGCCGCCCGCCGCCACGCGCGCCGCGTGCAGCATGAGGCTCAGCCCCTCGTACCAGCCCTGGCGCGCCGCCAGGTGGAGCGCTGTCACGCTGGCGCGCGGGTGCGGCTGGTGCGCGGGGTCCGCGCACGTGGTAGCGCGAAGTATCTGCGTGGGGGTGCGTGAAGCGGGGGGGGATGGGGTATGTAAGGGTATGGATGGGGGCAGGTACGGGAGGTGGCGACGCTGCGCACGTGGTGGCGCGAAGAATCTGCGCACGGCGCGTCAAGGGGGGGGTATGTAAGGGTATGGATGGGGGAGGGTACGGTAGGTGGAGCGCTGTCACGCTGGTGCCCGCGTGCGGCTGGTGAGCGGGGTCGGCGCACGTGGTGGCGCGCAGGATCTGCGCGCGGCGCGTAGGGTATGCAGGGTATGAATGGGGGTAGGTACGGGAGGTGGCGATGCTGCGCACGTGGTGGCGCGCAGAATCTGCGCGTGGCGCGTGCCGGGGGGGGGGGGTATGTAAGGTATGAATGGGGGCAAGTACCGGAGGTGGAGCGCTGTCACGATGGCGCGGGGTCGGCACATGTGGTGGCGCGCAGGATCTGCGCACGGCACGCGAAGAGGGGGTATGTATGGTATAAACGAGGGTAGGTAATGCTGTGCACGTGGTGGCGCGCAGAATCTGCGCGCGTCGCATGAAGGCGTGGGGTGTATGTAAGGGTATGGACGGGGGTACGTACAGGAGGTGGAGCGCTGTCACGCTGGTGCCTGCATGCGTGGTTGGTGCGCGGGGTCGGCGCACATGGTGCCGCGCAGCATCTGCGCGGCATGTGCACGCACGTGTGCATCCTCGAACAATGGATCTGGTATATGCTTCTGGTCGACTTCACCATAGAGCGACGAGCCCGCCATAGCCGCAATGCGCGCCGTGCCTAACCTTGTAGACGTCGGCGAGGTTGCGCCGGTGCGCGGCGCCGCGCAGCGCCTCGCTCGCGGCGCACACGCGGCACCTGTACTTGCGCGCACCGCCGCTGCCGCTGCCGCCGCCGCCGCCGCCGCCGCCGTCGTCGCCGCCGTCGTCGCCGCCGCCGCCGCCGCCGCCGCCGACGCCGCGCTTCAGCCTGTGCGCCACCTTCGCCGCGCATTTGACGTGGAAGTGCACGCCGCACATGTGGCAGTGGTGCCACGGCACGGCGCCTTGCGGCTCCAGGCAGGCCACGCATGCTGTGCCGCGCCATTTGATGGTGGCTGCGCCGCCGCCGCTGCCGCTGCTGCCGCTGCAGCTGTCCCTGACAGCACTGCGGGGCACGATGCGCAGCGCAGTGGCACGTTGGAAAGCAGGCTTTATTATGGTGTGACAGGAGCGCCGCAGGTGGCGGAAGCGTGGAAACACGTGCCGCGCGATAGCAATTGCGGCAGCAGGCGTTGCGTCTTCACCAAGTGCAGTCTGTAGGCGATGACAGCACGCTGCGGCGCGCCGCACTGCGCCGCTTCATGAATGTGCCGCTGACTCGGCCGCCATATAGGGTTGGCTACTGTCAGGCTTAGCATTACGTTTAGGGTTAGGGGTAACATGCTACACGAGAGAGCGGACGGAGCCGCGGAGCGCTGACAAAAGACAATGATGACGTGTAACGAGCGCAGTATGCGACGTGCTCTCTTGGGTGTGCACACAGCATTCAACGGTGAAGTGAACAGTCATGCCACCGCTCAGCAGCTCTGGTCACGGTACGGCATGCTTCGGCGTCTGTCTGATGCGCCGCAGCTGCCGACGCTGACGGCACTGCTGCCGCGTGGGCGGTGCGACACGCTTCAAGTCATCCACCGGTGCTGCTTGTGCTGCTCGTCGTAAGCGAAGCAAAGTGTGGTGCACGTTGCGCACGCGTGTCGTCATGTATAGCGGCGCCAGACTGCACATGACTGCGCAAGCGGTGAATTACGCTGAGCTCTGTGACGGTTCAAGCAGGCGAGGGGAAGGGGTGCGCTGACTGCGACTGCTGCGCGAGATGCGGCAGGCGATATTAGCACCTAGCTCAGTGCTTGCCCAGGTGCACGCCGTATGGCGGCGTCGCTGGAAGCAGAGCAGCAGAACGGACTACCGCTCTGAGGTGCATGACACTGCTCTGAGGTGTGCCATGGCGTGCAGCTGGCACAGCAACAAAATGCTCAGCAGCAGCAGCACTGGCGCAGTCATGCGGGCGCTCACCACAGCTGCTGCTCGCGCACGAGCGGCGACAGCGCGCCGCGCGCCGCGTGCGCGCGCGCCGCGCACGCGCGCACCGCCATCTCCAGCTGCGCCGGGCAGCGCCCCATCGCCACGGGCGTGACTGCCGCGTCCGCCACCGCCCTGTCCCCGCCCACCAGCGCAGCACGGCTCAGCGACAGATCCACGCGCAACAGCGCTCCACGCAGCAGCAGCAGCGCCTCCGCCTCCGCCCCCCCCTCCTCCTCCTCTTCCTTCACTGCAGCAGAAGAGAACGCCGCCGCCGACGACGGAGCGGCGCCGCTGCTGCCACGGCGGTGCGGCGGCGGCGGCAGCAGCAGCGCGCCGAGCGCGCCCGCGCGCGCCGCGTCTGACGCCAGCAGCGCCAGCAGGCAGCTGACGGCCCACGCGTGGCGCAGGCCGGGCATCGGCGCGGCGTCGATGGCGTCGCTCAGCGCGGCGAGCACGCGCGCGACGGCGGCCGCGGCATCAGACGACGACAGCGATGCGGCTGTAGTCTCAAGGACGGCCGCTGCGGCAGCGGCGGCGGCGTCGCGGCGACTGCCATGAGCCCTGGTGACCGTGGCAGTGGCCGCAGCTGCAGACGAGGCAGCGGCGGCGGCGGCAGCAGGAGCGGCGGAACCAGCAGCGGCGTCAGCCGCGGCGATACCGGCAGCCGCCGCTACGGAGTCGCCGCTGCCGCTGCCGCGGACGGCGAGCGCCGCAGCGGCGTCGGTGGCGGCGCTCTTCTGCGGCGACGCATCCTTCGCGGCACCGCCGCCCAGCGCAGCGGCGGCGGCGCGCAGCGCCGCGGCGGCGGCGGCGGCGCGCGCGCAGCGGCGGCGGCGGAACGGCAGCGAGAAGGGCGGCGGCGCATCGGTTTCGGGGTCCAGGTCCCACTCCTCCTTGTCGTGGAGAGCGTCCGCGGCTTTGCGGTGCTTGGCGCAGTAGTGGAAGCGGCGCGCGTCGCGGCCGCCGGGGCGCGTGTGCTCGCCGCAGCGCACCGTGCGGCGCGGGCGCTCGAGCATCATGCAGTACGCGTGGAACTGCGGCGGCGGCGGCGGCGGGCGCGGCGGCGCGGCGAGGTCAACGTGATGTAAGGGGGGTATGATTGTCACATGGTAACGATTCAAATATCGTAGACCTCTAGGCGACAAGGTGTGGTTGACAGCGGGTGTGGTTGACAGCGGGCGCTCGAGCATCATGCAGTACGCATGGTACTGCGGCGGCAGCGGCGGCGGCGGGCGCGGCGGCGCGGCGAGGTCAGCGCGATGTGAGGGTAGGTATGATTGTTACATGGAAACGATTCAAAGACCGTAGAGCTCAGGTCACAAGGTGTGGTTAGTCGCGGGCGCTCGAGCATCATGCAGTATGCATGGAACTGTGGCGGCGGCGGCGGGCGCGGCAGCGGGGCGGAGCGCTGAGTCAGCGCGTCCCGGCGATGCGAGGGTAGGTATGATGGTAATGTGTTGCGACAGTTTGAGCACCAACACAGGCATTGATCACCAAATCGTGCAAGTGCACACAGGTTGCATGCAATTGTCAATGCACAGGAGAGCGAGGACCATTGGTTCAAGCATCTGCTCGTCAAGTGGATAATGATTGTAGCGCATGTCGCATTCATAATAAGAGGTGCTGGCCGCACAAAAGCCTGTGTGCAGCGCTCAGCCTATTTGTGTCTCATCATGTGCCAGACACGCTATTTACACTCGCCAAAACTTCAGGGCAACAACTGTCTCTGTGAACCTTCCGTTTGTAACCTCAAGTGATCCATATTTTGAAGTGCAATGATGGGTACTGTTGAAGCAGATCAGGACGTGATGGGTTTCACTGAAACGGACTGCAACTTGCAGTCGCAGAGCGCTCAGGCAGTCGCTGCCTGTTGGGAAGGTATAGAGCGAATTTGAGATGGGCACTCAAAACACAGCCTTCAGAGATATGGTCCCTGTACGCGATCCCCAAAAATCACGAGCGGTAAGGTATGCTCATCGACAGTTCCATGACAAGAACACACAAGAACTTGAAGTATCACTTGGAGGTTCGCATACAAAATCAGTGTTGTTTTGGTACCTTGACTCTGCACTCTGAATGCATGCACTCCAGCAGTATCTGGCCCTTGACGCCGGCTTTCTTGCAGATGCTGCACTTGCCCTTGTGGCTGCAAGAGCACAAACCCAGCGGTAGCAACGGCAGCGCAACTTGAATATCGCTCCGCTGTCCATGTGTGATGATGATCAACCTAGTTACGAATGGACGGGGGAAAGCAGGATGATCAACATATTACGATGATCAACATATAACGAGTGGGCGGGGGGAGGCAGGAAAACTGCCCCCCCGTGCTATGACGGTCGTTGGAAAGGGCCTGATAGCCCTGACCACTTTCTAACAAGGAGGGCAAACATCATCTCGGCACGTTGCTGATTCTGATATGCGCTGTTCTCATAAAGACATGAAAGCTGTGAAAATGCAGGGCACCGAGAATAAAGTGCATCGAGCATTAAAATTCCAGTACATGCCCCAGTGCAACTGTGAGCGTGCAACGTTGTGCACCTTGTCCATGACCGAACCCATGGCTGAGAGAGACTGCGCAGCCACTGAAGTATGTCTGTCAGGCGCAGATCGCCCTCCACACCAGCCTTCACGACTTCAGCTCATGAAGACAGGAAAGCTCAGCTTGAACAAATAACTTCAACATAAACCTCAACTTCCCCGTTCTTCCTTCGCCTGACCCTTTGAACATTTTGAGTCGTTGCGAGCACGTCGTCGACCCCACAGTGGCACGCTGACTGCATAGGACGACCCCACTTCTTTCCATCTTCAACTCGCTCTCGTTTTGCCAACGCATTGTCTGCCCTGTCCTCCATCGTTTCACCCCCGCACAGATCCTGAGTTCGCACGCCACATGAATCTGCAATGTGTTTCAATCCTTAACTCGCTCTTGGCAGTTACTGTTGATCATGGGAAACGCGTCGCCCGCCGTGTCCTCTTCTGTCTCGCCGCACTTCGCACACCAACTTCAACTGCTGCAGTACCCCACTCCCTGAACGCACTCACTCCTGTGGCAGTTGGGGTTGATCTTGGCGAAGGCATCGTCCGCATTGTCCTCTTCTGTCTCCCCCCAGTACGCACACCGGCTTCAGCTGCTACTCAATTTCAACTTCCCCCACCTACACACACCAGCTTCAACCGCTACTCGACCTCCACTCACTCCTGGCAGTTGGGGTTGATCTTGGCAAAGGCGTCGTCCGCCGTGTCCTCTACCATCTCCCCCCCACTATGCACACCAACATCAACTTCAACTGCTAATGGACTTCAACTCACTCCTGGCAGTTGGGGTTGATCTTGGCGAAGGCGTCGTCCGCAGTGTCCTCCACCGTCTCCCCCCAGTACGCGCACGCGCGGTGGACCCAGCCGTTGCACGCCGTCGCGCGCATGAGCAGGTTCTGCGCGCCGCGCTTCCCGCACAGCGCGCACGCGAGCGTCTCCGGCGCCAGCCCCCAGCGGCACGCGTCGCAGTGCCACGGCTCGTTGGCGCTGCACGCGTCGGCGGGCGTCGCGTGGCGCGCGCAGTCGCGGTCCGCGCGCACGCCGCACGCCGCGCACGCCAGCAGGTCCGCCGGCTCGATGCCGTCCAGGAAGCACCACTGCGAGAGGGGGGGGGGGGGTGTTAAGGATGGAAAAGTAATACTTCTCTGAAGTACTTCTATAGGGGTTGAGGGGGGGGGCAGATGCCAGCGACCGCGCATTGGTGGGGGCGCCGCGGTGCAAGCGGCAAAAACGGCTGTGCGCCTTGTGCAAGCCGCAGTCTCCTTCTGATCCCATGCAAAAGCATTGGTATTGGCCGATAACTTTTTGCGCGTGTGTGTACATCTACAACAGCCCTGATGATTGCTGCGTCGCGAAGACCTTGCAGCCGGCAAGGGTGCATGAAAGAGCACAAATGAAGCCAACGGCTTACATACATGGATCGACATGCAGAGCATCGAATGCCGATGTTGTGGCCAGTGCTTCCTCGTTTGCATGTGCTGTGTGCCAGGCGGCATCATCACCAGCCTTTGGCTATAGAGCAACAGCGTCAATCTCAATATCCGGTGCAGGCTCGCTCGCTGCACCTGATCACCCGTGTATTTGAGTTGACAGCAGACACAGCTGAGCATCCCTGCAAGGCGGTCCATGCACAGACTTTTGCAGCAGACACAGACTGACCAAAGTCTGAGTTCAGCAGCACGATTCGAGGTAAGGACACGCGGAGACCAGGTTGAGAGCACCATTTTGTACTCACAGTGCATACGTCCTGGGGCTCGCAGGCAGGTTCGATTTCACCCTCAGCGCCACTGCCGTCGTCCTCGTGAGCTCCTTGCCACGTGGGATCCTGCTCGATCAGCTGCAAGCAAGCTGCCAGGGCGTTCCCCATCGTGTCAACTCGTTCGCGTCAAGTGCAGCCGTAATGGTCAGCAGCAGTGTGCCGCAGCCCTCACTGCTCCGTTTCCACTCGCACCCAAGCGCGTCCCAGCTACCTCTCGGACGCCGCTCACCGCGTCCGCAAGCGGTGTTAACTCTATAAGTAACCTTCAAAAAGCAGGATCTTGTTGAAGTTTGTGGATCTTCAGGAAAAATAAGAACTCACCTCTTTACGATGGAGTCGCGTGCTCTCCGACCACGTGCACTTGCAATACAAGCGCCTCTTTAAGTGCTCGAATAAAGCACACAGAGAGCTGTCAACAGCGCAACGCACACTTACACTTCAACATCACCTGGACGGAGATGTTCAGTGAGGTGGGAGCGGACTGGCACTCCCTGGGCGGAGTGCAGTACGAGAATCTGGAGATCTACCCCCACCTGGACTGGGGAGGCAAATCCGAGGACTGCAGGCTAGACCAGCATGTCGTCGCAGCAGCGCCCTGCGGAGGCCCCATCGCCATGGTGCGCGACGAAGCCGCCCTGGTCAAGCTCGTCGGCGCGGCCCTCAGCCCGCCGCTGCGTCTCTTCACCGCCGCGGGCAGGCCCCTGGCGGAGGTGCCCTGGGAGGGTCCCGGCGCCGGCGGCGGGCACCTCGTCGCAATGGGCTGGACGGAGGAAGAGCTGCTGGTGACGGTGCGGGAGCACGGCCAACTTCAACTGCGCGACATCCGCGGCACGCTGCTGCGCGACGTGCAGCTCCTGGACGCCCCCGACCTGTCGGCGTCGGCGCACGTGTCGTCAGCAGGCGACCCCATCACGCACTGCGCGGTCTGGTCCGACGGCGTCGTCGCCGTAACCGCTGACCTCAGGGTCATCGCCGTCAGCGGCGTCAACTCGCACAGGCCGGGGCCCGCAGGAGCCGTCTCCGCGCAGCCGCGCCTGTATCAAATGTCAACGGCGGCGCTGCGGCGGCGGCAGCCGCGGCCGTCGGTGACAGCGCTCGCGGTCGTGGAGCCGGCGGCGACGGCGAGTGCGGAGCTCGAGGTGCTGGTGGCGCTGGCGGACGGCGACGTGAGTGCGCATCGCTCGTCACAGCTGCAATGTGTGTTTGAGATGCGTAGATTAACTTCAACAATGTGAAGACTGAAGTTGGGAGCATACTTAGGATGACAATGCGAGGGTGCCACTGGCTGCGACAAGCGCGAGGTCCTGGTGGCGCTGGCGGACGGCGATGTGAGTGCGCATCGCTCTGTGCTGTGTGTGATGGAGATGCGTAGAGTAAATTCAACAACAGTGTCAAGACAGGAAGTTGAGCGTACATATAATGGCGCCTCGAGGGTGGCACCGGCTGTGTTAGCCGATAAGGAGCTCGAGGTCATGGTGACACCCGCGGACGGCGGCATGAGATGTACCGCTTTGCGCAACTGAAACGCCTGAAATGTACTTCAGCGATGACATGAGTGGAAGTTGAAAGTGGCTCTGGATGGCGGACTGAGGGCAGAACTGGCCGTGACAGCTGACGCAGACCTGGATGTCGCTGCGGGGCTGCAGACGGCAGCGTGGGTATGAACCACTTGCATGCCACCGCGGCAGCTGCATGGTGAAGGCCGCTGTGTCCGTGGGACGGTTGTGCCTGGCGCGCTGAGCCAGGGGCGGCATGTGAAGGGCAGTTTGCGTGTGTTGCCCATGCGAGGATTGCGCGAGCATGGTGGGCGCCCCTGCTTGTCTAGGTTGAGCGCAGCAGTACCACAGTTGCGTTGGGGGGAAGGGCGCATCTTGCGTACTGCACGTCCGTGCCGCCGCGATCTGAAGACCATGGCTTTGTGACCATGTCGATCTCTTTGCCTTCTGTGGACTGCTTGCATTTGCCCACACTTTGAGCACGACGGGAGTACGAAGCATCCCTGACACCTACCTGGTGAGGATCAGTGCAACCGCCACAAGTTCCTGTAGCTCTCTAAGCGCCTCTGCAAAGTCTGGCATGCTCTTCAAGTTCTGGGGAAACTGCATGCCCCTTCACGAGTACTCGGCCACCGTTCCTTTTGCGCATTCGTTGACCGATCGCACCTCTCTACTGCGTGCAGATATGGACGGTGTCAGAGGCCGGCGCGACGCAGGCGCCACTGCCAGAAGCGCTGCCGTCAGCGTGCGTGGAGTTGGCGGTGGCCCCGGGGGGACAGTTTGTCGCGGTGTTCACCGCAGGGGGGCTCTTGGCAGTGCTCAAGGACGGCCTGTCCGCGCAGGTGCGCTGGCGCTTGCTAGGGTTAGGGTGGGGGTCAATGTGACTGAAGGGGGGTATATTTGCTGCACCATATGCATTTGTAGGACCATATGCAGTTGTAGGTACACGTGCTTCCTGGGGTTAGGATTTTGGGTCGGATGACTGAAGGAGAGTGCATTTGCTGCACCATTGTAGGTGAAATGCGCAAGTACCCAATGTAGGTGAAAGTTGTAAGTGGGTACCTCTGGTACCCCATGCAGATTGCGCCGTGTGGTGGTGGTGTCAAGCGTGCCGTGAGGCTTATCTTCAAGTTGGAGACTTCAAGTGACCACTCGACTGCAGCGTGATGGTCCACGAAGAGCCTCATTGCGGGCGCAGGACATCTGGGCTGGTTATCCGCTGTACCGCAGAAAGTCACTTGCTTTAATCAGGCATTCAACGATGTCAACAACATTGAGCACTGCGCCTGCATGATGAGCGCTGCTGAGGTAGTAGGGTTAGGGTTGGGGTGAGGGTTACCGTACATGACACCACGGCATGTCGTGCTGAGCATGCATTGTACGCCGAGTGATCTCGCGGGCTGTACACACAAAACACCACGCGCGGCAGTGCCACACATGGCGCTCTCATCTACTTGTTGACGAGGTTCAGAGGTTCAAAAGTTTTATTAATATGAGCACACGCAGCGCAGAGGGAGAAGGGCTAGAACTACTATGAAACTGCCGTAGGGTGTCTGCAGGCACTAGCGAAGACACCGATGCCAGACATGCGCCAAGCAGAACCATGAACAGTACAGTACTATCTTTTTGAGAACTATATGTGTAACTGAATGTAACGGCCAGTCAACAATGAGGCACCACTACATCAACGTTCTGCATTACTTAAACTGATGAGTGCTGATTTCATTCCATGCACAGGAATACGAGAGGGACTCGTCGTTATGTCTTGGTCTGTCTGACTCCAATGCGCATCCCGCGCACAGGTAATAACATTTGACACGAGCACACAGGAGCCGCCGCAGCAGATGGTCACATGTCATATCATCGATGTCATACCATTACAACTGCGGCCGCTTGATCGTATTGCCCGGACAGTTTGTCATGCATCCCGACGTCATGGTCTGTTAACTCCGATGTGCATACCGTGTGCAGGTGATGGCGTTTGACACGAGCACACAGGAGCCGCCGCAGCAGATGGCCATACGTCGCTTGGTCTTATCTGGAGATTTTGGCATACATCACGACGTCATGGCCTTTTCGAATTCGATGTGCACACCACGTGCAGGTGATGGCGTTTGACACGAGTACACAGGAGCCGCCGCAGCAGATGGCCTGGTGCGGCCGTGACTGCGTCCTCCTGCACTGGCCCGGGCTGGGGGTCCTCATGGTCGGGCCCGGGGGCGACTGGACCAAGTGAGCGAGCAGCGGCAGTTACCCTAACCCTAACCCTAGCCCATAAGCGTCAACAGTAACGATGTATGTACCGTGTGCGTCACTACGCTCAGCGCTAATGTTCTCCGTCGCTGGCCGGCATTCTAGCATGTAGAGCATGTAGTAATATCTGCAGTGGCAGAGGAGCGCTCGCCTCGTTGCAGACTCTGCGCTGCGAGGTGCTGCCGCCCCTCTCCCCCAGACGAGTCATCGGCACCAGTCATGCGTCACATGCTGAGATGCTAATGGCGCAAGTATATGTTGTACATCAAAGTATTTACGTCAACATCATCAAGTGTACACGACCAGCGAGTTCGCATCGGGGCTGAGCACTGCCGCAGCGGCGAGGGAGGAAGTAGTCACGGCGCAAGCGCTGCTGTGCGTTGCGCGCCTGCGGATGCTTGGTTGCTGTCAGTTCACCACGCGTCATGTTTTTTATGCTTGGAGCGGTGTGGAGGCAAAACCCTAACCCTAGCCCTAACCCCTGTCGTGTCTAGCGGCGGAACCCCCTGCGGCGGGCAGCTGGTGAGCATCATCGGGTATACATGACTGCTGTGTACTAGGCTATCCTGGGCACACGGGACAGCAGTGCTCATCACAGCTGATGCACATGACTGCTGTTGTGTACTGGAAGTACGTTTTCCTTGTCATGCAGATGAATCACACACCCCCATGGCAGCAGTGCTCAGCGCAGCGTCACTTGTCCGCCATCACGCGTCGATGACGCTCGTGTGGCATCCATGACTACCTATAATCTCTTGCCACCACCATTCCCTTCTAAGCTCATCCTCTCGACACATACCACAATTGCAACGAGCCCCCTGTGTGTGCATGCCTGTGCGTGCGCTCGCAGGCTGGCGCACCCGCGCACCTCTACCTTTACGTACGATAATGGTGTGATGATAATGCTCATCGTCTGCATGCATCAAGAGCCGCAACAAGCCACTGTTCTGTGTGGTTGTGCGTGCGCGCGCAGGCTGGCGTACCCGCAGCAGAACCCCCTGGTGCTGGCCCCCGAGGTGGACTGCTGCCGCATCATCACGCAGGCGCGCATGGAGCTGCTGCAGCGCGTCCCCGACAGCACGGAGGCCATCAGTCGTATAGGTATGATATTTGCTAATGCTGTTTATGAACAGCTGCTTGTGGGATTTGTATCACAGCTTAACACAATGAGCATCACGCAGGCGCAGACTGAGCTCTTACGGCGCATTAACCACAGCACGGAGGCCATCAGCCGTATAGGTGTGCATTCTGTTGATTGCTAATGATGTTTGTGAAGTGTATATGATAGTTGACTGTAAATAAGCATCACGCAGGCGCGCATGGAGCTGCTGCAGTGCGTTCTCGACAGCACGGAGGCCATCAGCCGCATAGGTACAGTATTTGCTGATGATGTACATGGCAGTTACATCTGGAATATGTGTTGTACCTCAACGCAATGAGCATCACGCAGGCGCAGACGGAGCTGTTGTAGCGCATTCCCGACAGCACGGAGGCCATCAGCCGCACAGGTGTGCCATTTTGTCTAGTACTATTGGTGTTTTTGATGTGCATAAAAGTATGATAGTTGGCAGTAAATAAGCATCACGCAGGCATGCATGGACCTGCTGCTGCACGTTTCCGACATCACGGTGGCCATCAGCACCGTAAGCGCGCCGTTCAATACTGATGGTCGTTGGTACTTCTGAAGCATGCAATTTTAAAGTCAGCAGACATGTTTGAAGTATGCACAATGCGCACTACTTCAACGCTAGCGATCACCACACAGGTGGGCATCGAGCTGAGCTGCCTGAGTGCGTTTTCGACTGCGCAGAGGCCATCCGCAGAATGGGTGCACCATTCATCCTTTCATAATCATCAATCCCGCTCGAAAGTATGTCATCTCAAATGTACAATGCACGTACTTTGAAATGTCATTGAATTATGCTTCGTACTGTTTGTTGTTATTACTCCTACTTTAGTAGCAGAAGTGAGCTCGCCAGCTGCATGCATCACAATCACATGAACGTGCCTGTTAGTGCTCATGTGAAAGCCACATCTCGCCTGCTGCCGCAGGGTCCACGGAGCCCGCCGCGATGCTGTTTGACGCGATGGAGGCCTTTGAAGATGGCGATCCAAAGGTACAAGTCTGAGGTTCGAGATGCCATTTGGCGGCGCGTTTGAGTGGTTGTCATTGAGACACTTTCAGACTGTCACATGACATGTAGGTTCCGTGCAGCAAGCTTAGAAGCTTAGGTACCTTCAGCTGGGTTTTTTCGCGCCCTGAGCGAGAATTCATGAAAAGTACGAGTCTGGTCACATCTACACAAAAAAAGCGAGTCACCTAGAAATTGAAGTTGCAGCTTGAAGTACATACTTTTTTGCGCCCTCAGCGAGAATTGATAAAGAGTACGAGTCTGGTCACGTCTACAGCAATGTGCGCACGACACACGACTGTTGCCACGTAGAGGGCTGCTGCTCACTAGCCCGTTGCTCCACACCAATACAGTGCCAGTGCTCTCCGCGTGTAGCGGTGTTGCGTCCAGGTGACCAATGCAACAGAAGACCGACGCCAGTCGTGTGCCGCTATAAGTGTCAGTATTGTGGTCTGTGTACCGGCAAGTGTAACTACCGGAACCGTCAAGCGTGCCAACGGCAATGAGCATGTAACTGACATCTGCACCAACAGCGACCAAATCACTGCCTGCGGTTGACGTTATGGGATTGTGTAGTGGTCTGTATACCGGCAAGTGAAACTGTCGTAACCGTCAAGCGTGCTAACGGCAATGAGTATGTAACTGCTGTATGCTCCAACAGCGACCAAATCAAGGCTCGCAGATGTATGCGCAGTGTGAGAACACACCTGAATCGTGAGTGCGCGCTGCCGCAAAGGGCGCGTGCGCGTTGCGTGTCAGCGCTTCCGCGCACGCGTTGGCACTTGTTTGT
This sequence comes from Tribonema minus, assembly GCA_017506865.1. Taxonomy (NCBI): domain Eukaryota; class Xanthophyceae; order Tribonematales; family Tribonemataceae; genus Tribonema; species Tribonema minus. Next base: position 361,947 of record JAFCMP010000346.1, read on the forward strand.
GCGTGCAACAGACCAAATCTTAGGGTTAGGGTTAGGGTTACGGTTAGGGTTTAGGATTAGGGTTAGCAACAGACCAAATCACCGGTTGCCAAAGTTGTCGTCATGGTTGTCCTCTGACACACCCCTCGTCATGAACCCCGTTAGGGGCTGGAAAGGGGAAGGGGAGGGGGCCCGGGGGACAAGTGTGATAGGCAGTGTGAGGGGTCAAGACCTACCAAAGTCGTGAGCGCACGCTACTGCAAGGGTGTATGCGCATTTCGTGTCAGCGCTTTGGCGCACGCACTGGCACTCAGACGGAGCCACTGAACGCCAATGTGCTGTAACGGTCAAGCCTGTGTCATGTGCTCAGCCAAACACTTGGCTGCGCTGATACACGGTGCGTGTACGCTGGTTTGGGGTCTTGCGGTGAAGTCAGCATACACCAAGGGCTTACTTCCACAACAGAAAGCACTGCACTGACTCAAGCACTAGCGTGATATGAGTAGATGTTGAATCTACCATGGTCACGAACTTGTCTTCATGGTTTTCCTCGTGGCATCGCAAGAGGCCGACGAACATGTCCGCGCAATGCGTGCTGCGACAACCCCGTCTGCGCTTCGGGGCACAGACTTCTGTTGCTCCAACACTGGCGTTGCCGCAAGCGCGACGCAGATGCACCTGCACGCATTGCCTCAACAGGCCGACAAATGCAACCGGGTGATGGGGTCAGGATTAGGGTTAGCTCTAGGATCATAATTATAATTAGGGTTAGGGGTCAGGGTTAGGCTTGCGGCAAAGTCCGTGTGCACCTCTGCCTCCAGACTGACTACTTTGAAGTCCGCCACAGAGAAGTCTACTTTGATGCTACTTGAAGTACTGAATTCGTTACTGATGTTTCCGTGGATCGCCACCTCCTCTTCCTCTCCTGTCTTCGCCATGGCATCTCGCGCACACGCGCCAGTGACCATATTCAGCTGATGGCACGTGGTGCAGGCCGCGCACTTCAAATAACCCCCCCCACAAGGTTACCTCAATGCTGTGAAGGGCTAGTTTGTGGCTGATGTGTCCGTGTTCGCCACCTCCTCTGTCCCTGCCATGACATCCCACTTACACACAGGCCGACGAACACATTCGCGCAATGGCACGCGGCGACGATCCATATGCGCTGCAGGGTACAGGCCCCGAAGAAGATTCGTCCGTGCTGTCGCCGGCGCGAGAGACCCCCGTCGGCTCGCTTGACGCCGCGGGGTCACCCGGCATGGGCGGCCGCGGCGGCAGCGATGACGTCGCAGCCACAAGGTGGGACAACGCGCAGTGCCACGCAGAAGTTCTGCTCGGCACATGCTATGCGAAGTACTCTGAATGTTATTTTGTCAAGAAACAATTGCTGCCGCCACTCCGCACAGCATGTGAAGCCTCGGTTACAGGCACAACACCATTCATGGCAGGAGTGCGTTGCGATGTGGAGTGGAGTTTCTGCATCGTTACGTTTTCACTTGAACTTCAAGGTATAGTGCACCACAAAGTGCTTCAAGACAATGAGCCGCCGCCGGCACATGGCACGGCGTGTACACCTTGCTTTCAGTTGCGGTCCGGTCCATTATGTGCCATACGCGGTCTGAGCCAGGGAGCAAGACAAGCGCATTCTGTCAGCGCCACTGCCGTTTCTGTGCATAAGTGCGTGACGCTGCCAGACGATGACTACACAAAAACACTAAGGCGCATCGGTCGTAGCGACATGGGCGGCATGCATCCCCGCCACGTGCGCACGAGTCGCGAGAACTGACGGTTACACACCATATCCGATGCACTTCAACGACTGCTTGAAGTAACCTGATGGCGCTGCGCGTCCGCCACCCTCGTTGCGTTGGCAGCAGCGGCGGCATGCTCGCCGAAGCCGTGGCGGCGTGCATCGCACACACCACTCACTGTACTTCAGCGACTGCTTCAGGTAATCTGATGGCGCTGCGTGTCCGCCACCCTCGTAGCAGCGGCGGCGTGCTCGCCGAAGCCGTGGCGGCGTGCATCGCACGCAGCAGTGCACACAGCACTCACTGTACTTCAACAACTGCTTGAAGTAACCTGATGGCGCTACGCGTCCATTGTCGCAGCAGCAGCGGCGGGATGCTTGCCGATGCCGTGGCGGCGTGCATCGCACACACCACTCACTGTACTTCAACGACTGCTTCAAGTAATCTGATGGCGCTGCGTGTCCGCCACCCTCGTAGCAGCGGCGGCGTGCTCGCCGAAGCCGTGGCGGCGTGCATAGCGCACAGCAGTGCACACAGCACTCACTGTACTTCAACGACTGCTTGAAGTAACCTGATGGCGCTACGCGTCCGTTGTCGCAGCGGTGGGATGCTCGCCGATGCCGTGGCGGCGTGCATCGCGGCGGCGGCGGCGCAGCTCGCGCCCGACAAGCAGAAGGCGCTGCTGCGCGCCGCCGCGTACGGCAAGGGGTTCCTGCCGGAGTTTGACAGCGAGGACTTTGTGGCGTGCTGCCGGTGAGCGCTGCCTCATCGCTGTCACTAACTGGAAATATCAACAAGTGTACATACCTACCCAGCTGCGCGCCGTTGCGTACGGAAAGGGGTTCTTGCCGGAGTTCGACAGCGAGGACTTTGTGGCGTGCTGCCGGTGAGCGCTGCCGCATCAACACCTGCCTGCTGACTGTACTTACCTACCCGGCTGCGCAGTGCCGCGTACGGCAAGGGGTCCCTGCCGGAGTTCGACAGCGAGGACTTTGTGGCGTGCTGCCGGTGAGCGCTGCCACACCAATTCTTGCCTGTATTGACTGTACATAACTACCCGGCTGCGCGCCGCCGCGTACGGCAAGGGGTCCCTGCCGGAGTTCGACAGTGAGGACTTTGTGGCGTGCTGCCGGCGAGCGCTGCCGCGCTGCTGTCAATACTTGCCATCATTGACAGTATAGAAGTACATACCTACCCTGGTGCGCGCCGCCGCGGACGGAGTTCGACAGCGAGGACTTTGTGGCGTGCTGCCGGTGAGCACTGCCACACTGCTGTTTAATTGCCTACCTGTAATCAACTGTACGTACCCGCCCTGCTGCGCACATGCTACGGGCGGCAAGGGGTTCCTGCCGGAGTACGACAGTGTTGACTGTGTGGCGTGCCGTACGGGAGCGCTGCCACACTTGCCTGTCGCAACCGCACCGCACCCACCCAGATGACGTGTACTGTATTGTACACCACTGTACGCCACTGTACCGTTGTGGACACTGTTGAGGGACCGCGGAGATGCGACCACACGCATTCATCCATCATCCATGATCTGCTCTGTAGTGTACACCACTGTACCTTGATGTGAACCACTGTACCATTGTGTACCCAATATGGACTCTCGTGCTCATATCGTCCCGCGGCGCCTCTCGCGCTCCCCCAGGAAGCTGAGGGTGCTCAACAGCCTGCGGGACGCGGAGGTGGGCATCCCCATCACCGCTCAGCAATACGACGCCATCGGCCCCGACGCCGTTATCCAGAGGCTGGTTCGGCGGCGGTTACACTTTCTCGCTCTGAGGGTGAGTGGCACCGGCTTCAAGTAAAACTTGAAGTAGAGCTTCTGGTGTTTTCCCTCGAAGCTGCCCCCCCACTGCTCAGCGGTACGACGCCATCGGCCCCGATGCCGTTATTCAGAGGCTGGTGCGGCGGCGGCTGCACTTTCTTGCTTTCAGGGTGAGTGGCGCCGGCTTTGATCGATGCTTTCAAGTAGAGAATATTGGGGTTCATCTCCCTTGGAGATGCCCCCCAACGCTCAGCAGTACGACGCCATCGGCCCTGATGCCGTCATCCAGAGGCTGGTGCGGCGCCGGGTACACTTTCTGGCTTTGAGGGTGAGTGGCGCAGACTTTAATTACCTTTGAAGTAGAGGATTTTGGCGTTCATCTCCCTTGGAGATGCCCCCCAACGCTCAGCAGTACGATGCCATCGGCCCCGATGCCGTGATCCAGAGGCTGGTGCAGCGGCGGCTGCACTTTCTGGCCTTCGGGGTGAGTGGTGCTGGTGTCAGCCAACACTTCAAAGTACTTGGCAGTAGATAATTATTTCCTTTTCATGAGGTTGCCCCTGCCGCTCGACAGTACGACATATTCGGCCCTGACGCCGTGATCCAGCGGCTGGTGCGGCGGCGGTTACACTTTCTCGCGCTGAGGGTGATTGGCACTGGCTTTGACCAATACTCTGAAGTAGAGTTTTTTGGGTGCTTTTTCATGAAGCTGCCCAACCACCGCTTGGCAGTATGATGCAATCGGCCCCGATGCCGTTATCCAGAGGCTGGTGCGGCGGCGGCTGCACTTTCTGGCTTCAAGGGTGAGTGGCGCCGGCTTTGACCAATGCTTGGGAGAAGAGCTTTTTGGTGCAGTTTAATGTTGCCCCCCCCCCACACACACACGCCGCTCGGCGGAATGATGTGATTGGCCCCGATGCCGTTATCCAGTAGCTGGTGCGGCGGCGGCTGCACTTTCTGGCTTTGAGGGTGAGTGGCGTCGGCTCTGACAAATACTTTGAAGTAGAGTGTTTTCATGTTTTTCGTCGAAGTTGCCCTCCCACTGCTTGGCAGTACAACGTAATCGGCGCTGATGCGGTCATCCAACTTCAAATTTGGCGGCGACTATGGCGGTTACACCTTCTTCGCTCTGAGGCTGAGTGGCGCTAGCCCGCTTCTGATTAAAAGCAGCCGACTGCAAGGAAGGCCCTCCCCTCCCCTATACCTCCGGAAGTAGGGGGCAAGGGACCCTCAAGTGCATGTGGCAGGACAGGTGTAAGCTGCGCTCAGAGCAGGTCAGATACCGTCACCTCAACTCAACAAATGTGTTTTGCGTGTGAATGTGAGTCACCTTCTCATGCTGCGTTCCTGCGTTGAACCTGTCATCATGAGAATACGTACATGCTGCGGGCATGAAGTCTGCCTTGCGCTAAAAGGGCGCCATTCCTTTGTCAAACACCTGCAACAGCACCATGGCAATGCAAGAGAAGTTGGAATCTTCCACAGCAATTTCAAAGCTGTTGTGCACAACTTCACTTGAGGCAAAAATTGGGGACAGATGAGCGCTTTAGGTCACAAACTTCAAGTTGTGACGCACAACTTCTGCACGGAGAGGTCTAGAGTTAGACCCCCCTGCAGGCCGCGAAGCGTGGCCGCAGCCTCGAGACTGCAGTAAGATTCCTGCCAAGCGCCAAAACGCTGCACGCGGTCAGCGCCGCCTGGGCAGCAGCACCCCACGCACTGAAGAGCCAGCGCCAGAATAAGCTTGAGGCATCCCGGGTGTTCCCACAAAACCGGTCACAGAATCTCAGCACGCTGATTGGTGAACGCTGCATACTCATTCACCAGTGTTCTGCTCATCATTGTTTCGTGCGTGTTTTGTGCACTGCCCACAGGCGTGTCAGCATCTGAAGCTGCCTTCGGATGCTGTGGCAATAAGGTATGTGCATATGCTAAGGCAACTCTGCACGCGCGCATGCTGTCACTGCTCTGGCGTACGGATTGTAGGTGTGCCAGACATTAGTCCGTGTTTCAGCAATAGCTGCCCGCTCATCAGAGATCTGGGGGCTTGGCGCATATGGCCGACAGTGCACACAGGCGCCACGTGAAGGTTAGGGTTAGGGTCAGGGTTAGGATTAGGGTTATACATGATGTCGCCGCGACGAGCTGCGGCCCGCGCATACCCTAGGTTTAGGTTTGGGAATAGGGTAGTATCAGGGTTACGGGTAGTGTCGCGCGATGATCTTCACACCGGCAGCATCACACCTCGCGAACCAGCGCGCATTGAGCGCGTCCGGTCCGCGTGCGTGACAGACCCCCCCCCCGCCCCTCCTGCAGCTGGGTGTGCACAACGCGTGATGACATGCTGTGTAATGCGCTTTTCGTCCACAGAACACTCCAAATGCTACATTTATGGAAGCACACACGTGCTTCAAAGCAACGAATTCAGAATATCGTGAGGCTGCGAGCGCCCCCCGCGCCCCCTGTGCGACACTCTTTTCATCTACAGGACACTCCAAATACTACATTCCGGAAAGTATACACGCACTTTGAAGCAGCGCATTCAGCGTTTCTTAAGACCGCGGGCGTGCCCCACCACCCTCTTGCCAGGTGGCGAGCCTGAAGGTGTGCAAGTCAGAGCTCATCCTGCAACTTCACTTTGAAGTGATCAATATCATGGTCATCGTTCCAGCCTACCCTCCCCCCCCCCACCCCGCTCCCCCCGCACAGCTGGGCGTGCGAGCGCCTAGCATGCCAGGACGCAACCGCAATGTCGGACGAGGTGTTGCGGGATCTCATCAGGGACAGGCTGAGCCGTGGCAACAGCGGCGGCGGTGGCGGCGGCGGCGCCGCGCGCGCGCAGGCGAAGACCACCTACGCGGACGTGGCCAGGTACATACCTCGAAGTACGTATCTTGAAGTAACGTCGAGTTATACGTTGAGTATAGCCTAGCTGCTTGTTGCATATCTCTTTAACTTCGCATAATGTGTATTTGGGAGGCACGGCGGCGGCGGCGCCGCACGCGCGCCAGCGAGCGCCACCTGCGCAGACGTGGCCAGGTGCAGGTCACGACTGTGTAACTGCCGCTTCTTGTCGCGCTGTTTCTGCCAGAGCAGCGACGCTGCTCAGCCATTCGTATTTATCCGCTTCCTCAATTCATTCATGAAACCACTCATGCAATGTGTCATGATTGTGTACTTGACACTTCTTCTCGCCGTTACTTCCAGAGCGGCGACGCTCCTGAACCATTCTCAATCTTCGTTTCCTCAAGTCATTCATGAATTCACTCATGCACAGGGTCACGATTGTGTACTTGCCACTTCTTGTCTCGCCATTACTTCCAGACCGGCGACGCTCCTGGGCCGTCTTCAATTCATTTATGGAATGTGTCATGCACAAGGCCATAATTGTGCCCTTGCGACTTCATGTCGTGCGCCGTTTTTTTCAGAGCGGCCACGCTGCTTAAATTCATTCATTCATTCATGCAAATCATTCATGCAGTCATGTATGTTTTGGCCCCTCATCTCGCCGGCGACGCTGCTGAACTATGCGCGTAATCATCCGCAGCTTCAATTCATTCATGAAATCACTCATGCACAAGATCATGATAGTGTACTTGCCACTTATTGCCTCGCTGCTTCTTGCAGAGCGGCGACGCTCCTAGGCCGGCGCAGGCTCGCCACGCTGCTGCTGGACCTCGAGCCCTTGGCAGCAGACCAGGTGACCACTTGTGCAATTCACCTGAACTACTGTACAATGCGCTAGGATTGCCGCCCTCTAGTGCTTTCTTGACTGAGAAGTGCTGCAGGTTTTCCGGCAACGCCACTCTGTGTCGTCAACCATGCGCACAGACCTGGAGCCTCTTGACAGCAGACCGGGTGACCACTAGTGCGACTCTTGCGAACCGCAGTGTGCGAGGATTTGCCGCGCTCGCTGGCGCTCCTCAGCTGAGCAGTGCTGCAGGTTTTCTGGCAACACCGCATTGAGTCGTGGAGCCCCTTGGGGGCAGACCGGGTGATCACTCTCGCGAACTACAGTGTGCGAAGATTCACGCTTTATTGACTGAGCCGTGCTGTAGCATTTGGCAACGCTGTCGCCGCACCGCTCCGTGTCATCAACTGTACGTACCTACCTGGAGCTCCTTGGGGGCAGACCAGGTGACCACTTGTGCGACACCTTTTTTTTTAGTTACTCTTGCGAAGTGCAATGTGCGAGGATTTGCCGCCCGCTGGCGCTCCTCAACTGAGCAGCGCTGCAGGTTTTGGCAACACCTCTCTGTGTCGTCAACCACATGCACAGACCTGGAGCCCCTGGCGGGCAGATCAGGTGACCCACTTGCGCGACTCTCCTGAACTGCAATGTGCGAGGATTTGCCACGCCTGCTGGCGCTTTCTCGACTAAGCTGTGCTGCAGGTGTTGGCCACGACGTCGTCGCACTGCTCTGTGTCGTCAAGTATGCGTACAGACCTGTAGCCCTGTGCGGGCAGACCAAGTGACCTACTTGTGCACCCTCGTGTGCAGCTGTTACTGCACGAGCGTGCGCGATCTGGTGGTGCTCAGCTGATGATGCTCAGCAATCGGATGCGCTATAGCGTTCGCGAGCTAATGAAGCTCAGCCTCAGCATCCGTTGGATTGACGTTGCTGCAGCGCTGTGACTACTCTTTCCATGTCTGCATGTCTAATAGCACATGGTTTACTCCATGCAACAATCCACACCCTCGCAGGTGCAACTACTGCTTGCCATGAACGAAGACGAACTCGCGCTGAGACGTGCTGTCGCCAGTGGCGATTACGATCTCATAGCGCTCGTGCTGCTGCAAGCGGAGGACGGGCGCCGCGCCGCTGCGCTGTCGCTGGACGGCAGCGGCAGCGGCGGCAGCGGCAAGGCGCAGCAGCAGCAGCGCTCAGAAGGCGCGCGCAGCGCCCTCTTCCGCGCCGCGCAGGCGCACCCGGAGGCGCTGAGCATCCTCAAGGTGCGTCGCAGTTGAACTTATAGACTTGCACCGTTGAGCTTCTGCCTTCATTGCGATGGGCGTGTCTAGTTGGAATTATGACGGGGGTGAGGGGCGTGAGGCACCCTGTGTGCCGTGAAGACCAAATTTGGAGGCTGCAAATGGGTTTTGATCTCAAATCTACAGGCTCACGATAGGTTGCAAACGGGTTTCGGTGTCCTTGTGTATAAATGCCCACGTTCCTGGTTCATGCCGTCAAGCTTCGCAGCAATTGCCCGGCTTTCTCACCAGCACCATGTGGCCTGGACTGAAGAGCCTTGACACCATTCGTGCTTCTGATGGCGTATTTATAGACTAGATGTCTGATGACCGCCAGCGTCATGCGGAAAACCGCAGTTACAAATTCGCTGTCGATTCGAGGTCTGAGCGGAGTCCATTGACCTGCTCGATTGCTCAGCGCTCACATTGCGTGTGTGCCAGCGCTCAGCTCTCCATGCGTTGCGGCCGCCGCGCATGCACTGCGTGCAATCTCTCGATGCTTCACGTCGCGCCTTACCCTCACCCTAACCTCTCCCTCGACCGGCTGCGTCCCACGTCGCGACAGGCGTACTACAGCAGCAGGAGCGGGCTGGCGGAGAGGCGGCAGCTGCACGCGCTGTGCACGTTCTGCGGACAGTTCCTCGACGCAGGCACCCTGGCAGTTCAGGTAAGGCGCCTTGTGAGCATGCCCGTGCTCACATTCTCGGGTTGAAGTTTGACCCCGTCACGCCAACGTCACTTCAACTCATGTGTAGCGGCATGGGTGACTTGACGGGTCTGCAGACAGGACAGCTCCTTGACGCAGGCGCCCTGGCAGTTCAGGTCAGTCACATCTTCAGTTCGAAGTATGGCAGCTTCGTGCAACCATCACTGCCATTCATGACTGTGTAGCGATGTGGATGACTTGGCGACGCTGTGCGCGTTCTGCAGACAGGTCTCTTATGCAGGGCCCTGCAGCGCAGTAAGCAAGCACGGGCGTTGTTGTTGAGCATCACGCACTAGTGACTTGGTGTCGAGCACAGGCATACCATCAGTGCACACTTGTCGCGCTGCGGCGTGGTGCGCAAGGCGTATGCATGTATATTGCAGGCAACGGCAGCAAAATCCCTGACCTGAGCATTTTTCCGCAAGTGTATCTTGTGCCCCCAACGTGGTCCCCAGTTGCTCCTGTGGCGCTTATTGTGTCTCATCAGGTACGTGGCGCAGACTTCAAGCGTGCGCTGCGCTGCCGCGTAGTGCGCAAGGTATGCGTGCATGCAGTAGCAGTAGCCCTCACCCCAACCTTAACCCTAAACCCAGGCATGGCTATTTTCCTCCCGAAATCCCATTACCTAAGGGACTCCGATTATTTGCTTGTGACCCTAGCATGCCTGCTGCGCGTGTCTGCGCAGGCAGCGTACGAGCAAGCGCGGCTCGAGGACAGACTCGCGGGCCTGCGGGAGGCGGAAAAGCTCTTCTCACAGTCCAGGTATCATAGTTCAACTTCAAGTTGGTTAGGTCGGGGGAGCTCTGTGAGGGTCAATGTGGCATTACTCGTTTATGCTGTTGGCCCCTTTCCGGGATGCGAAGAAGCTTACGTCACAGTCCGGGTGACTTGCGATTAGGGTGAGGGTCAGGTCAGGCCTACGGTTAGCCTCCTTCCGCGAGGGGGAGAAGCTCTTCGCGCAGTCCAGGTGTCTCTCTCAGCGATTGAAGTTGAGCATAGGTCACGGTGACTGTGAGGGTTGAAGTTGGCCATTCTCCGGGAGGCGGGCCTGTGGGAGGCGGAGCTGTTCTCACAGTCCAAGTACATCAAGATTGAGGTTATGCTGGGGCGATTTGTTAGGGTCGTTTAGCATCAGTCAGTCATGCTAATGACCTCTCCCCGGGGAGCCTATGTCAGAAGCTTTTGAAAGTCACTGTCCATGTGACTTTTAGCGGTTGAAGGTAGGCGTAGGGTTAGGGTCAGGGCAGGGTCAGAATCAGAATGTGGAGCTATGGTTAGCCTTCCTGCAAGAGGCAGAGAACCGCTCCTAACAGTCCCGGTGGCTCTCAGCAATTAGCATTGAGGTTGCGTTCCTAGTAGTTATTGTAACACTCTGCGGACGTACATAAGGTGTGGCATTGCTTGTTTATCCTATTAGCCTCTCTCCGGGAGGCGGATAAGCTAACAGTTCCAGTGACGCTCAGCAGTGAGGGCTGCGTGAGGGGGAGGGTTGACTGACTGTCCTGACTATGAAGGCTGAGCTTAGGGTTTGGGTTACTCCACGACTAGCTCATTGCGTTTGTTGTTGCTTCTTGAAGAGTTGAGTGTGCTGCCCGTTCGCTGTGAGATTCACGCCAGTCCCCCGTGCGCTGGCTGCAGAGTGCGACGGAGATGCACAATAGGGTCAGCCGTATCTGCGTGCCTCATTGCGCGCACCTCAGTGTATGGGCACTCTCTTCCTCATGTATGGACTTGAACATGATTTGCTGTTGTACTAAGCAAAATACATCAAGACAGGCCGGGCAAGTACATGCCGTGAGTGAGGCACTGCAGGAAGCAGCAAACAGTCTTAACGGCTCTCGCAGGGCGAGGCGATCCAGGGCCGGCGCAGGTGCTTGTGCGGCGCAGAGTCTCCAGGTCAGAGACCGAGAGGGCAGGGGCCGCTGCCGCTACTGTTGCGGCCGCGCTTTGAGCTAGGGCTGGAGGTCAGGGTTAGGCTTAGTGGTTTATACCACTGACCCGCAACATGCAGTTGCATGCGCACTTGTTTTCCAGCGTTGCTTCTGGATTGCCTCCTTTACGAGTCTCAAAAACTTCTGGTGGGCCAGCAGGCAAAGCATGCGCCGGTGCGGCAAGGATTGCAGTAGGGTCAAGTTTGCGGGGGTGACCTTCAGAGTTGGAAGGCTAAGTGTTACCACGCTGACGTTCACCACCGTCAAAACAATCGGCATCCGTGCAGGCAGCATGCAAGGTCGCGCGCTAACCCCCGCCTGGCCCCCCCCCTACACTCCCCCGGTGCAGAGACCTGGCGTTCCAGCAGGGCAGCACGCGCGACCAGATCGACCTTCTCGAGGCGCAGCGCGATCTCGAACTCAAGGCGGGGCTGCCCCCGGGAACTTTCCTGGACCTCTCCCTGTCCGACACCATCACCAAGGCCATCCGCATGTCGGCCATCGGCGGCGGCGGCGGCGGCGGGCAGGGCGAAACGGCCGCTGCGGCAGCGCTCGCCGCGCATGGCGCCGACGGCCGCGGCGCGCCCGTTCTCGCGACGGAGGCGCTGCGGCTGGCCAAGCGCTTCAAGGCAAGCAATCGTGTGTGCGTGTTGCGCAAGTTGAGGCGGCGGTGAGGCGAAAGCGCTGCCGCCTGCTGCTGTGGCACTGTTCAGCATAAAAGGTTCGGCAGCGCTCGACACGGCATGCTGCGGCAGAGCTCAGCGAATCTGGCGACGGAGGCGCTGCGGCTGGCCAAGCGCGTTAAGGCGAGCGTTGTTGCGTATTGTCGCGTGTTGTGCATGTGGAAACGGCGGTGAGGCAAAACCACTTCTGGTGCTGTGGCAGGGCTCGGCACGAGTGCTCAACACGCAGCATGCTGTGGCGGAGCTTAGCACATGTGCTGCGCTGCGCCTGGCCAAGCGCTTCAGGGCGAGCGTTGTCGCGTGTGTGCGTGTTGTGCAAGTGGAGGCGGCGGTGAGGCGAGAGCGCTGCCGCCTGCCGCTGTGGCAGGGCTCAGCACGAGTGCCGCAGCGGTGCTCACCACACAACAGGATGATGTGGCAGAGCTCAGCACATGTGCTGCTGCGCGTTTCAGGACCGTGCTCCATGCTCTTTAACACGTGGATTGCAGCCCTGACAAGCATAATGTCTTCAGGGTTCCTTCACGGTGATCAATGTCCAGGTGCCGGCCTGGCATTTTGTACAAGCACCGATGCCTGCCTTGCATCTTGACGACACCTGCGGCCGCATAGCGCTCACAGCGGGATGGACAGCGTGTTGACGGTCGGTGCACAGGTGCTCAAGAAGCGCTGCTGGCACATCCGCGCGTACGCGTGCGTCCGTTCAGGAGGTGGCGCGTTCTGCCATTGCTGCTTATGCCAGGTCCCTTTCCCCGTAATGTTGCCTATGAGAGCGTATAGCTCATCATTGTGCCAGAGACGGCCGACCGAGGGACACAAGCAGGCAAAAAACTCGCGGCAGGTGCACATGTGCTCAGAAACGACCAGTCGGACCGGAACAGGCACGTCAGACGTCGGCAGCACCCAGCCTTAACGCGAGCTGAGCTGTGCGCTGCCGCTGTAATCTTGGAGGGTAGGTGCCGGAGAAGCACGTCTATGTAGCAGTGCGCTTAGGGTTGAGTGGGCAGCGTTCCTCCTGCCGCCAGGGAAGAAGTGACGCCCCAATGCGTCATTCATTTCTGTTTGAACTCTCGCCCGACGATACGCAGGTGCCGGAGAAGCGGCTGTGGCACGTGCGCGTGCGCGCGCTGGCGTCCAGCGGCCAGTGGGCAGCGCTCCGCCTACTGGCGGCGGAGAGGCGCAGCCCCATCGGCTACGCGCCGTTCGCGCGCGCCGCCTTGCAGCACGGTCAGCCGACCGCGGAGGCGGAGCACTACATTGAGAGGATACCGCAGGCGGATGAGAGGTGAGCCAGCGCCCATTTGATAGACGAGTGTCCTGGCTGAAGGCGAAGCGCTTTAACCCAGGGGGGGCGTGACAGTCTTTTTGCTGTCACTAAGGGAGAGGTAAGGCGCACATAGCCCGTTGGCCATCACTGACAGTTACATAGAGCTTGCGCGGTGGGAAACCTGCGCTTTGCAGCAACTTCATCAGCGATGTTAGGATGTCTCCTATGCAGTTTAAAGAAGTGACGAGTATCGAGCGCACGGTGCTGTGAGGCACCCTCGACGCAGACAACGCCTCAATGTGTGTGCGTGTTGCAGAGCATATCCATGCTTCTTCGGCAGCTGAGATAGTCGATCAAAGTTTGTTGTGCTTACGAAGATGCTCTGCCTTCGCGCCCGTGTCTCTGACCAGGTTCGACCTCTTCTGTGAAGCCAAGGCGTGGCTAAAGGCGGCAGAAACAGCGGCAAAACTCAAGGACCCTCGCCGCCTGGCAGAAGTCAAAGCCATGGCGGCGGATCCTTCACTGTCCACCGCAATTGATGATCTCATTGCACGTGGGCTGAAATAGCACACAAGGCGTATGCCATTTCGGGAAGTTGTAGTGTCAGTTTTGTTGTTTCATGTTGTCCTTTGCGTCTTTGTGATCTTGACATGATGGAACCTGTGAGCAAGCACCCCTGCGCAGAAAGTGCTTGAGTGACTGGCACGCCCTCCTCTACCCACGCAAATTCAGAATGTCCGCGCTCTAACTACAAGTGACGTTTTGTCAGCAGTGCAAGGGTAGTACCAGTGTTACTGTGACCCGCGGTCAAAAGCTGGACAGTACGAGGGTTAGTCATAATGTGAAGTTGCATGTCACTGCTCATCCCCGCAGTTCAACTTGCAAGTTGGGGGTGGTCTGGTGATGAGGGTTGCAAAAACGAACTTTTGTTTCCGAGTTCAAGTGCCCCTTTCGTGGTGGACTGCATGCTCGGAATCGAGCAGACTCACCACATTCCCCACACAGTATGCCCTTCACGCATGATAAATCATGTAGAGGGTTGCTCCTTGGGGATAAGAAAAACCCAAGGTTGCTCAAAACATACTCCTGGTTGCCAACTACGGCCCAAATACGCCGTATGTGTGTGGCCCATCTCATTCGGAGTGGGGGTGCTTTCTTGTGTGGCCAAATAAGTTTCCGTGCAATTCTAGACATGAGCACTCGTGTGCGTGCGGGCACTGAAGGACGCAAGTTTCTTCTTTCACTTCACCTCTTGAAACTTCAAGTTGAAGTAAAATTGGTGAGATGTGAAGTGCGTCTCTGTGCGTGGGTGCACAAGGCGTATGCTATTTCGGCAAGTTGTAGTGTGTGTGTTTTGTTGTTTGTTGTTGACCTTCGCGTCTTTGTGCTCCATGATGATGATGGAACTGAGCAAGCACCGCTGTGCAGGAAAGTGTGCTTGAGTGACTACTGTAGACGTGCCCCCCCCCCCCCCTTCCCCACACGAACAATGTCCGCGCTGCAACCACAAGTGTGATTTTTCTGCGACGAAACACTAGACCCGCGCAAGCTGGGCATGGGAGGGTAGCAACTTGAAGTAGCATGTCATTGTCCCTACAGTTGTGTGTGGTGTTGGCGCCCTCTGCCGCAACACTGTTCACAGAGCATACGTCCCCCCCGCAATGGATTGTCCTGTGGCATGATGCTGCAGTACTATGAGCAGCAGGCGAATCACGCAACTCCTGCAGCTTGCCGGATGCTACAGCGTCACTGACGTACGTCAGCTGCAGCCGCAAGTTTCTATATGCATATATGCGTTGGCGAGGGGTCTTCAGGCCGGGAGCCTTTATTAGACATCCCGCGCGTGCGTGGGTTCTTGGACTGTTCTGGGCCATTTTGCATAGGGATTCTTTGTTGAACTTTCCACGTGAACTCTTTGTTGAATATTGAAGTCCACTTGAAGTATTTGGTTTTTTATTGCGAATTCGGTGTTGGGACCTCGAAGCACTGCACATTCAGGCGCGCCGAGTTGTGGGACAGGGAGCGCTGCAGCTGGTTAGCTTATTTTGACTGTATCGGCCGTGCATAACGTAGACAGCACAAGAAAACGACCCAAGTGAAGTGTCAAAACCTCAAGTGGCAACGTCACAAACACGCGCGCTAACTCACAGGCGACTAGAGTGGTTCAGCGCGTGCTGCTAAGGAACCTGACTTTCTACACAAGGCGTGCCCATGTGAAGCCAGAGCCAGTGGGTGGGAGCACCACAGCACAACTCTTAGACGTGCCGGAGGTGCCGTCTCGCTGGGCTAAATTCTCAGGATTGGGTATAAGTTCAGAGGTAAAGCGCCTTGGCGGCTGTCAGGAGCAGATAGGATGTGGCGCAGCAGACGCCAAATGTCCGTTGGAAGCAGATGGCAGGTAAGCACACGACGGTGGTGATGACACATGTGAAGGACAAGGCACGCTGACACAGGCTGCAGCTCTTGAATACATGTGTGGTGCTTCATGTGTGTGTTTGAAGCTTCGCTGCTCAAGATAACAGGATGCAGACCGGCTGGCCAGTCAACGGCTTTGAGTCATACACCTACAGCCCAAGACTGCACAGGATATTATCTGCACATCATCTGGTCAACTCGGGCCGTGACAGACGCGCCAACCGCCGGTTGGGAGATCATGATAGGAAGCACATATATACTGTACACCATGGCCTTAATTACGACAGTCAAACTGACGGCTTGATGGATGAAGTGCATGCAGTCCAGGTTGAAGCGACTACTTGACAGATGCAGTGCAAGATGCAGTCTCGGCACACCGAGTCATGATCATGGCGTAGGTGGTGGTGTTGCAGCAGTGGTGTGGTGGTAGTGGTTGCGCTGGTGGCACAGCAGCAATGGTCGACGTCTTCTGCACAATCTGGGCTTTGGCTTGGTGGCGATGACAGTATGTTTGACCTTTAGATGATATGCTGTATGGTCATCTGGAGCACAGTGCGCTGATGCAGGAGCTGCTGTATATATTCACGAATTGTGATGATCTCTGCGAACATGGATTGCAGTCATTACATGACTGTGCCAGGAAGTGTGGCACACGATGAGTTGAAATGATGCTCAGCGGCGCTCTTCAGCAAAGGTCCACGATCCCACGCAGAAATTCCAAAGAGCACATTGAAAATTGCCATGACTCAATACGCAATGTTATGGTGGTATTGCGTATGATTGTGTTTGTTTTGCATTCTTTGTCAATGGGGCAAAGTGCCTCAACTCAAAGCTTCATATGTTGCTATACTTCCAATTGATAACATCTCGCTTGTGATGTCACATGTCGTCACGTATTACTTGGCACATGACACACAGCGTTACGTCTTGTGCCACATATTGGAAATTTTGTTTCTTTCGTGCATCATTGCAAAGCGTCATTTTGTTTATGGCACTTTCCACGTCAGGCTGGCGAAGGTGTCTCGACCTGTACACGTTGCATTCATGTAAGTTCGTTCAATACAGAACGCTTGAAATGCACCATACTATGTCATGCTGGATTAGGCACTTCTCAGACACACACCAGTATCAGGCCTGCGGCAAAATGCTTTGAGCGCAGCTTACCCAGGCCCCGCCCCCAGGAGGGGGGGGGGCTTAATCGGTGGGTCACTGAAGACCCCGAGCCACCCACTTTCAACAGGAATACTCAGAGTGGGACTAGCTTGTTCATGTCATGACCGACACAAGACGGTGACGGTTCCCGCGAACAGGAATGTCAATAGCACCAGGCCTGGGATGCTTGGCAGAAGTCCGCTGTTGGACTCGTGTCCTGCATTGGCTGCAGTGCTGCAAGCACTGCATTCTCATGATACCTGGTGATGCGGGCCTGCCCGGTTCAAGTTCAAGTCTTGTTCAACAAGATGTTCGGGACGTGAAAACTGATTTCGGCCTGCACACTGGCGTGCCCTAAAGAAATTGCGCCTTTTCGTGTTGGGCTGTATGCTCGAAATTGAGCAGACTCGCACATTTCAACAAAGATACGCGCATGTTGTCATGTTGAGCGTTGCCCAACTCCAATTCCTGGTTGCCAAGTGCGGCCAAATACGCCGTACTTGTGGCCCATCTCATTCGGGAGTAGGGGTTCTTCTTCTTGAGAAACTTCAACTTGAATCTGGGGAGGGAGAGATGTGAAGCTCTTCGTGGGGTGCAGCAGCAACACAGGCAGCAGTATGGTGCCTGTTCCCGCCAGCAGCAGCGACAGAGCCGACACCGTGGAGCTGGAGGTGCTTGAACAGGCCAAGGCTGTAGCCTTCCGTGATGAGCTCATCTTGTGCGAAGCTGAGTTCGACAGCAGATGCAGATACACAATCACCGAAGCCAGCTTCAGCTTTACGGCTGGACACGGTCTCGTGTCGCACACTGAATATTTTGAGAGAGCAGACCAGTGGGCTGAAGCTGCTACTCGAGCCGCTGCCGCTGCCGAAGACCTACAGGCGCTCGACAGGAACGCGGAGCTCGCAAGGGCCGGAGAGCTCGCTGCGAAGGCGCAGGAGGTGGCAGCAGATTGCGTAGATGCCTGCATCTACCATCAAACGCGCTTGACTGGCGCTTCGGGTGAGTGCCCGTCCGCAGTGCTGCGCCACTTGGACGCTTCATGCATGTATCACGAGTTGAGGCGCGAAGTTCGGCACAAAGAGTGGGAAACGAAAGTTGCTACGGAGCACCCACGAACCGACATGGAGAGCCTTGAGAACTTCACCTTTGCCTTTGTGCTGGTGATGCTGGCGGTGCAATTCGCTGTCCAGTGGCGCGCTCGCTCAGCCGGCCGCAAGGACAGCCTCCGCAGGTTGCGTGCCTGGCGCGTCGTCTACTTCAACACAGACCTCAACGCGGCCGTGCGAGCCGCACTCGAAGAACCAGTTCCAGAGCCCTATGACTACGACCTGCCCGCGCAGACCCGAGCTAGGCAGGTGCTGGCGGCCGTGGGGTGCGTCGCTGTTGCCCTCGCCTTGTACTCCGCCCTACGGCGCGCCACGAGCGACCCCTACGCGCCGCACCCGCGCTCTATGTTCATCGAGGACTGGTCCTGGAAGAAGGTGTTCATCTGGCATTCGTGCTGGGTCAACGCGCTCGTGCCGCTCGTGCTCACGGCGCGGCCGCTGCACACACCCGCCTCCGACTCTAGAGTCGGAGTCACTGCCCCGCGCCGCGATGCGTAGAAGCCCCGGGCAGCAGCCGCTTGATTTGGCTACGTGAGCATGCAGTGGCGCACGAGGCGGTTCAGTGCGGGGCAACTGTGACATTGTCGTGCCGCAGCAGCAGAGCGTGACGCACGATGCAGCATCGCACATTTGCGTGCGCTTTGGTGGGGGAAACACGAGAGCTGCGTGGGGTGCAAAGTCTCGCGACAACGCGGGGCACATGCCTTCCACGTCCCACACATTTGAGTGGCCGCGAGTTGCCCATTGGTTGTATGCAGCAAGCACACTAGTGTATTGTACATTGCCGCTGCTGCTGCTGGTGCTGCTACAGCGGCGCGGCAGGAGCAGGCTAGCACCGCCACGCATGGACTTCGTGTAAGGATCAGCACTTGAGCTGGCTTGTGCCGGTCTCGCAATGCTGAGGGTTCTCATGTGATTTATCTCCTTGACAGTTTGGAGTGCATGTATCTTATGCAGTGCAGGCAAGAAGCAGCAAACGTTCTGCTGCGCATGCGCACAGCTGAATCACTTCGCGCTTCATAGAGTTTCTGAAGCGCGCAGCTTGCATGTCCCATTCGCGTGTACCAATGGTCAGGTGAAGAACAGACTGTTTCAGTTCTATCAATGTATTCAGCGTTTTTGTAGTATATCATCGGGCGTGTGTACCCTGCCCTCGCTGCTTCATTGACTTGCATGATCATGGAACCTGTGTGTAATAGTAGCAAGTATGCGTGTGTTCTGTTTTGAGCAGTGTTGTGGCACACTTTGCGTTGCTGTGTGCTGGTGAGGAACTGCTTGATGTGCAGTTTGATGCTTCTAAGGTTGCTGAACCAGAGCTCTCTGAATCCCTTTCTCTTTTTTCCAATGGCCGCTGCCACCTCATTATAACTGGTCAATCGAATCACCAGCTGAATGTCTACGATATCGATCAACGATATTTACGCCCGGCACCAAATGCTACCGCCCCGCATGCACACTCACCCATGTTTTAGTGAAAATTGAGTAAGATGGTAATCCATCTGATAGATTATCATCAGAAGTGGAAGTGAAGCGAAACACATATAATGTCCAACGATTAAATTAACAGTCACAAAGACAAGAAAGTCACCTAGATATTGAAGTTGCAGCTTGAAGTAAAAGGTTCTGGAAAAATCTTTCCCGACAGCATGTCGCATGGGCTTAGCGGCGGCAAAGGCGATGCCGGCGCGCACAGCCACGATCCTGATGCTGAGGGCATCGTCTACGCCTGTATGACTGTGGACTCTGCTCGCCAACAATTTCAGTATGCTCAACGCGAGCTGGAGAAAGCTGCAGAGGCAACAATCATCAGCTGTGCACAGTATGCAGGCATCTGCGGCATCGGCGCACGGCCAGAGGATGCCAGGCTGCTGCTGCAGTCAATGGGCGAGGACAGAGGTGCAGCTCTGCGGAGGTCGAGCTCGCTGCCCCCAGAGATACAGTGCCTCGAGCAGCAGGCCAGGCTGCCAGGCACCTCAGGCGACTGCGCCACATCAGCGCTGCGCCTGAGCTTCATCAAGGACGACGCGCGCGACGCCCTTCAGGACCTGCGGCGGCAACTGCAAGCGGCAGCGCGCGCCGATGACCCCGTTCTCTGGTCCTTCGGGGCCCTCGTCACGATGGCGTTCCTGATGTGGTCCTGGCGCGCCCTCGCGAGCCGCCGGCGCGAGCACCTGCACCAGATCCGCCTCTGGCACGCCGTCGAAGCCTGCGCCGACGTGAAGCGCGCTGTCGAGACGGCCCTGGGGGAAGCGCTGCCGGCGCCGGCCGCGTACGACGCGTGGCCGGGGCGCCGATCGCGAGCCGCGGCGCGCTGCCTGCTGGCCGCTGCGGTCGCCTGCGCGGTCGCGCTGGGCGGCCCCTGGCTGCTGCGCGAGGCGCGCGAGCGCAGGGAGCAGGAGCGAACGTGCAGCGCCGCGGACAGTTGGGGCCTGGTGCTGGTGAACGTGTGGCTTTACGCCATCGTCACCTTCAGTCTTGCCGTCGTGGCGTTTGCGGAGCCGCAGTGGCTGCCGCTGCTGCGGCAATCGGTCGCGCCCGCTGCCGCTACGGCATCAGATCCCGTTTCCGAAGCGGTGGTGCAGAGCCCCTCTCTAGGCTGGCCAGCTGCCGGCCCTACTGCACAGGGGTACGAGCCTGTGAGCGGCACTGAAGGCGCGCGTCACGCATCGTAGAAAGCATATATTCATAATGCTCTGATGCCTGTGCCGGCTGCGATGACTGCGCTTTTTCCAGCAGGTGTAGCAGCCAGTCGCCAATGGCGCAAGTGAGGCACGCGCGTGAAAGTGGCGACCACCATGCGGCTCTAGAGGGGCACTGGGTGGTAAAGAGCAGTGGCACTCTGGCCCGGCCGGGCGAAGTGAGCTCGGCTGCGTATATATCTTGGTTGTATGGGCGGTCTGACTGGCGGCGCCAGCAGGAGTGACTGCGGGGGCGCTGGCAGCTCGCAGCTCTGAGCTCCCCGCAGCTTGTTGTTCATCTTCGGGAAAGCGACAGTCATGCGGGCTGGTCCGCATGTGAAGGTATGTATGTATGAGATGTATGGCAGCTGGTCAGCACTAGTGAGCAGCGCTGTCACTGAGGCACGGGCATTCGCGCTTGCGGTGCGTGGCCGCACTGCACTGCTTTCGCCGCAAGAGGCGGCCGGCACTCGCCCCGCATCAGCCGCTGCGCGCGTCAGATGTTGCTTCAACATCAGGCCGCGCAGTTGGGCAGGAGCGCCTGTGCATTCATGAGCCGTTGGTGGATGTGTCTTGTGCCTGTAACATTGCTGCCATCAAGTGTGCCGTCAGCGGCTGTCTCTTACACAAATTGCCTGTTATGACAGGTTACCCAGTCAATGTGTACATTACTCATAGCTTATGTCTGGCAGCGGCTCGCTTGCTTGCTGATTCCCATAGGACAGCACCAGCAGCGGTATATTGTGGGGAGACAACAACGACTTCTGTAACAGACCCAATGTTGACCTGGGTAGCTCACGAAGGCAGGCACTCCCTGTCACTTTAGAAGGTGATGGGAGCTTTGACTGATGCTCCAATTACACAATACGCTTTTGCACTTGCCCCCCAGCTGTGCCCTCTGTTGCTGCTTTACTGCCGCTGCCTGCATATTTGTATCCGCAACACCGCGCTGTGAGGTGCTGTGTGTATGCTCAATGTGCGTTTATTGCTGAGCATGATCTACCACCCGCTCGAACTGACAGCGACCTTGATTTTTTTCAGCACTCGCTCTGCAAATAGGTATGCACT
The DNA here is from genome assembly GCA_017506865.1 of Tribonema minus. Lineage (NCBI taxonomy): Eukaryota > Xanthophyceae > Tribonematales > Tribonemataceae > Tribonema > Tribonema minus. The sequence continues at coordinate 383,426 of JAFCMP010000346.1, forward strand.
TCATGAAGGCGGTCAGATCAGATGAGGCGTCAAACACACTTAGTGCCATTATTTTGATGGTCGCCAGCATGCGGGCATGCTTTGCATGCACGATCTGTGGAAGTTCACCATTTCGCTGCCTCAGTCACTCAAGTGGGCAGTTTACGGTATGTGCATCTCGTGCTGTTCCCAGCATTCGGCGATTTACCATGTGCATATGAATGCGGCCCCCCCTCCAGCCCCTCCCGTGTCTACCACAACAGCTCACACAACACATACCCCTGCATGGCAGCATTGCGAGTTCAGTGAATTACCTGCATCAGCGATTGAGCGCAATGATGACGCTTAAAACATTTGCAGCCTGCCGCTTTGTGCAGCGTCACTCGCGTCAGCTAACTTGAGCATGCTGCCTGGCGGCTACATGCGTGTACCATCGATAGGGTCAACAAAGGCTGGCATCCGCGGACGGCAACGGTGACACAACGGCTGAAATGCGCAACAGCATTTCCACTTTGACTTCGCTCCTGCCATTACCGCAGTGCTGCGTGCACGACATTGTCACTGCCCCTGTGATGCTGCTGCGCGCAGGTCCGCTTGAGCCTCTCCATTGTCCCCCTCGTCAGCATCAGAGTCGTGCAAAACTGACTCTATCTGCATACTGGCCCCATAGAGTTGTTCAAAAAACAGCGCCAACTCTGCAGCCGCGGCGGCCGATGTAGGACTTGCGAACGCCCCGGCAACACCGGAGTTCAAGTTGAACGTGTGCAAACCGCAAGAGGCAGCAGTGCTCCACCGGTGGCCCAACCCCAGGCCCAAGCTGCGGCGATAGTCGCTGATTGTGGGAACGGCGGTAGCTGCGCGTGCGTGAGTGCTGCCCCTGCGCATGCATGCGAAGGGCAGCAGAGGCGTGAGCCATGCGTTGATACTGTGCTGTCATCCAGTGTATGACAATTTGGGGCATGTGCCTTGCAACGCTTGACTTCAAGTTGTGCTGATCATTTTCGTTTGGACACGACGTGTATGTTTCTGCTACTGATGGACACGTTGCGCTGGTACAACGCACTCAAAGCGCACGATGGTCCCAATGACATGGCACAAGTTGCGTAATCTGCTGCAGAATACCACATGACGTGATTTGTGGATGGACAACTACACCAACGACCATTCGACATAGTATTGACATCGCAACACGTCTCCACGGCTGGTGCAATGAACAACATGAGCATCCGCAATCACAGCTGCTCGAGCTACATAAATACAACATTTGATGTCTTGCATATGTAGCCCCGACATGATTCACTACATGGCGGCTCCAGCCCCCCTGCGTCAGCTGCGCATGCAGCACACACTCTGAAAGAAAACGCATTAGGAAAACTTCCCAGACAACCCTGAACCGCACCGCTCATCGGCTGTGCACAGCAAGACACACACCACTTCCGCACGACTTGTCCCGTCAAGGGCTTGATACTTCAAATTCAACTTCAACCTGGTACAGCACGGTTCAGGGGGCTTGATACTTCAAGTTCAACTTTCAGCGATACGTACAGCAGCGCTCACCCCGTGAGCGCGAGCAGGCGCGCGATGGCGTTATCCCGCTCCACAGCGAGAAGCAGACACGGCGCGCCCGCGAGATCACGCTTGAAGTTAGGGCCAGGCGCCCGGTGACGCTCCTCAGCGGCCTGACCGCCACCGCCGCCGCCGCTGCCGCTGCCGCCGCCGCCGCTGCCGCTGCCGCTGCCGCCCTTGCTGCCGCCGCCGCCGCCGTCGCCGCTGCCGCTGCCGCCGCCGCCGCCGCCGTTGCCGCCGCCGCCGCTGCTGCCGCTGACGCTGCCGCCGCCGCCGCTGCTGCCGCGCCGGGCTGCGGCGTAGGCGTCAATCAGCGGAGCACTGAGGCGCTGCAGTCGCATACCTACCAGCCCAAAGCCCTCCGAGGTGACGGCGTCCACTATGGCGGAGATGGGCTGCGACGGGGAGGCAGCGGTAGGGGGGCAGTAAATAGGGGCGCACACCAGCATCATCTAGGTGTTTTAAGAGTGTCTTTGGAACTGTCTTCAACCTGGAACATAATAGTGACATGGTAACACCAGGGGCGCTGCAACAACATTCATTTGCAAGTAGCTGTTCAAATGTCTGTAGAGTGTCTTTGACCTGGGATTTATAAGCGACATGGTGGCAGCAGGGCGCTGCAGTCACATTCTTGCCAGCGCAGACCCCTTGTGGTGATAGTGGCCACTTAGGCACAGATAGGGTGCACAACGGAGGACACTGAGGCAGACAATGCACACGTCGAGTCGCATGTCGGTTCGAACTGATTCTGTCCATTCATTCACAGCAAAATGCTGAGGTACGATCCTCAATTTTGTTTTCAAGTTGCCCACCTCTGAGAAGGAAAATTTGCAGTGTGTGTGGCGGTAGGGGCTGCACACAAGCACAATGCATAACTGTGCAAGGCGCCTTGCATCTGCACATCTATCAGCAACGTGCTGACAGAAAGACTCGTGTTCACGGCAACAAGAGAGTCAGAGTCATCGGTCATCGCGCAACGGTCCGGATCACATACATGCATGCACAATGTCCTTCAGGTCTGAGAGCGCGCAGCTCACTATGGTGCCAGCGATGGGAAACCAAGGGATCCTAGCAGACAGAACACTTGCGGCTAGTGCATGTGTTTGCCAGACAAAGTGATTGTTGAGGCCCAGGCGGCAAACATGAAACAGCCACGTCAGTGCCCAGCAGGACCCACTCTCAACATGAGCTGAGCTGTGCGCTGTCCAGGTCAGTCGCAGGCATCTATAGGCTGAACCAGATACATGCACAATGCGCTTCAGGTTAGTCCCAGGCGTCACGAAGCTGAGCACTGAGCACACACTGAGAGCTCACCTGCTCCTCCAGCAGCTTCGGCGTGACGACGAGCACGCTGGTCTCGCTGAGCGCTGCTGCACTGTCGTGGCTGCACCTCACGGCGCGGCACCCCCTGGCAGGTGCCAGCTGGCGATCCTCGCAGCTCTCATCTGCGGCATGCACGAAAGCGTTCGGCGCATGGTGAACGCTAAGCCAAACCCTAGGCCTAGCCCTAACCCTGACCCGAACCCTAGCCCTAAGGTGCAAGTGCGTACACATCATGTGGGGCAGCCGTGTGAGACAGAGCATGTGCAGATCCAGCAGCAGCGTGGAAGTGTACCTGAATGAATGGCTCGATATACAGTTCAATTTTTACGGCCATGAGCGTGTGTGTGTAGTCATGGCATAGCGCATCTATCTTCTTGTTTGCAGCCTTGCCCACGTGCACATACCCTCTCTAGTCCCCCATGTGTATCATCAGCAGATGTGCTCTCTACAAGCGCCCGCTGCTTCATTGTTGCGACCGGAACCGTTGACGGCACTTGACAGCGCTCACAGACCCAGCGGCCATTCGTGGTGATCACATGTCTCCTGAAGCGTCGCGCATGCGCGCTAGCTTCACAATCACTTCAAACGCGAACAACTTTCTATACACACTGCGTACCACCCCGATATGCATCATGAGATACGTCAACAGTACATCAAGCGTCGTTGTAGTGTACCTTGTGAGTCACTTGAATTGTCAAACAGCAGTCCCTCCAGCTGCGGAACAGAAGCAGCAGCGCTCGGCGCAAAGAGCCCCTCGCACCCCCCATCCATGCCACCCATACCACCGCCGCTGCCGCTGCCGCCGCCGCTGCTGCTGCTGCCGCCGCCGCCGCCGCCGCCGCTGCCGCCGCTGCCGCCGTGCACCAGCTGCGACAGCTTGTACACGGCGTTGTGGCGCTGCACGAGCACTGACACGCATGCGCCGTCGGCAAGCTGCGCGGCTGCTGCCGCGGCTGCGTCTGCGCTGCTGTCGTGTGCGAGGTGCGCCGCAGCAGCATCCGCCGCCTCCTGAAATGCATGCATTTTGCAGTGTAAAAGCAACCTTTACAAGCGCAGGATTGTCTGGAATGGAGCTTGTTACAGCCTCAGGCATCGTCACGGGATGGTGTCGCGAGCAGCTGTGCAGGTGCTGCTGCCGCTGCTGCTATCACTGCCGGTCCTGCTGCTGCCGCTGCTTCGTCGATGACACTGCGGTGCATAAGGTGCGTGCTAGCAGCTGCAGTCACCGCCGCTTTCAGCTGGCATGCGGCAGGTTATCTGTGCTGCACCCTTAAGAGAAGCACTGGCACTTGGCGCAGAACTGTGCATCATCATGTTCATGTGTACAATACCAGTCGCCTTTGCAATGCGTTACAGGCCAACAGCTCGAAACCTGAAGAATGCACATGCATATGCAGCGCCGCACACCCTCGCCCGCTCAAGTCGTCGCACCGCACGCACACGCCCATGGGAACAATGCACTACCACCCATCGAGAATCAATCATGATTTATCATTAATAATAACAAAGCATCTGCGGCAGGTATCCGTAGACGCGGACAACACTGCAAGCGCAGCACAAACGGCACGGCACCGCGCGCACCTGACCCAGCTTCAACAGCTCGCAACGCAGCAGCGCAAAGCCCTCGCGCTCCAGCCGCCGCAGCGCGCGCGCGAGCGCGCCGCGCCGCTGCCGACGCCGCGAAGCCGCCGCGTCCGCGATCAGCAGCACGGAGCGCTGCCGCGGCAGGCGCTGCGCAAAGTACGGCAGCAGCGATATCTTCCCATCGACTTCGACTTCATCTTCAAGCGTGCCGATCGCGGCGCGGCGCCGCGCCACGTGCGCGCCGGCGGTGGCGTCGTCGTGCAGTGACTCTCCGTTGGGCGGGAAGAACGCCGCCGCCAGCTGCAGCGCGCTGCGCGCGTACGCGGCCATGATCACCTGCGAGAGCGCAGGGTGCGGGGCAGGGTCGGTGTGTGCAGCAGAGCGGCATTGAAAAGTTGCTCACGCCTGCCTCATCAGCATGCACCATGTTGCTTATTCAAACGTGACAATGGGGATACTGCTGCGGCAGGCGGCGCTCTCAAATGCGGCAAAGCTGAAAAGAGCACTTGAATGAGGCAAAACGGGGTGCGTGAGGTTTGATTGCCAGGAACAACTTCAGGCGGTTCTCTAAAGGTATCGCGAAGAGAGGCATACCTAGTAGCCCACGATCATTGCGCCTGCCTGGTTGTACGCGTTCACGTGTCAACATCACCAAGTCAGAAATTTCACACTTAAAAGCATAATGCAACACGCTCAAAAGCGCGGTGACGCCCCCGTAGAGAGCGCGCGGCAACCGTGGCGCCTCCGCACATGCTCGCAAGCAGTCCGCACAACCGACGAGCGTTACCGTGGCGGCGGACCTGTTTTGTTGAGATTGCTCATCTCTCACGTCTTTTCCTTCGAGCAACTGCCTACTTCAACACCAACTTCAACGTGCTCACCGGCGCGGCGGCGCCCCCATACAGCGCGCGCAGCGATCAAGTGAACTGTCAAGTTCACACCAACTTCAGCGTGCTCACCGGCGTGGTGACGCCCCCATACAGCGCACGCAGCGACTGCGGCGCCTCCGCTCGCGCCCTCGCGTAGTCCGCAGGCCCTACGAGCGCTGCCACGGTGGCCGCGCAGCCTAGCCCCCTTAGCACGAGCACCAAGAGGGGCTGGCCCGTCAGAGGGAAAGTTGCGCTTTCAGCGGCGCTGGCGTCCATGCAGGCAACTTCAACAGCGCGCGCCTGCGGGCGCGCGGCGAGCGAGAGCGCGGCAGCACGCTTCAGCGCGTGTGGGGGGTGAGCGCTGATGCGGGTGACAGCCGCTGAGCCGTGGCACATGCGTACTCTGAGCAGCTTTTGTGTACACTGTATTGGTAGCGGTGAGCGGGTTGACGGCGTGCATGTCCGCATGCGTTGAAGTACGGCACAAGCTTGAAGTACGTGGCATGTCGCAGCGGTTACAGGCACGATAAGCGCGTGCAGCGCTGGCAGCGCGCAAGCATCTGCTGACGTCACTTGAAGTTGCTGAGATCAGTTTTTCTTTCGTTCGTGCAAACCGCAGAAGGCTGAGCCAAGCGGTCAGCGTCACTGGATACGCCGCATCAATGTGGGAGAGTCAACCACACAACACACACACTGTAATTCACAGTTGAAGTACACATACCTGACCCTCCGCGGCCGCCGGCGTGTACGCCACCCCCAGCACCTCGAGCCCCCTGCTCTCCCCCGCCGCAACGCCTGCGGCATCCAAATCCGACGGCAGCGGCGCACCGCCTGTACCCATCGCGTCGTTGCCACGCTTGTTGAGCAACTGATGCAGTATCGTGCCGGCGCAGTGGGCGTCGCGCGCGAAGGCGTCGCCGGCGATGACGACCGTTACGGTTTCGTCTGCCTCCGGGTCGCAGCAGTGCTCAACGGGAAATGCTGCCGCAGCGGCCGCGCGCGCCGCCGCCACCTGCAGCACCACCGCCACAGCGGCTATGTCAGCAGCAGCGGCAGTAGCAGTAGCAACGGTAATTGCAGCAGCAGCGGCGGCGGCGGCAACGGCAGCAGCAAGGCGGCAGCATTCAGCGAGTGAGTGCAGCAGGGCGGAATGATAGTGCACCAGGGAGCGGAAGAGTGTGATTGAAGCGCCACTTCGTGCGCGAACAGGCCTACTGGCGACCACAGAGTGCTGAAAGCGCGCCTGCGTCCACAACCAACGTCATTGCTCAGCTGCGAAGGCCAATCATAACCCTGAAGCCACGCGAGCAGCAGCCTGGTTACGGCGCAGTGGGCGGCCGCCAGCGTATGTGCAACTAAAAAACACGCGGGCACCTCCGACCTATTGAGCTTTTAAGAGTGAAGTACAAGTTCATTGCAGTTGTCTCACAGACAGCATCACACCAGCAAGCCCCAGACTTACCTCCGCCTCCGTGGGCGCCAGTGCCGCACTCCCCCCCGCAGCAGCGCTCCACATCTGCGCCGCCTCCTGAGCGCTGCTGGACACCCATGCTGAGCCGTGCGCGCTGCTGCTGCTGCTGCTGCCGCTGCTGCTGCTGCCGACGATCTCGCGGCACGCGCTCGCCGCCGCCTCGCGCGCGTTCTCCCCGCATACTACAATCACCAAGCATCGGTCACTTGCGCTGCGCGCCGCCACATGCGACTCAGCACCGCCCTCGGCCACGGTAGTGATGCCTGCCACATCGCCGCTGCCGCCGCCGCCGCCAAGTTCTGCACCTGTTCCACCCCCACCGCAGCTGACAACGCAACACTGTGCTCCCGCGTGCAACTGCGCGCTGCCACCACTGCTGCCGCCACCGCTGCTGCCGTACCCCGCTTCACGCAGGCGGCGCACTGGCACAAAGCGCACATCCAACAGGCGCAGCCCTGTTCGCCCCGCCATCGCGGCGATGATGCGACCCGCTGCTGCTGACGGCAGCGCCGGCGGCAGCGCGCACGCGCACAGCTCATCGCGGGGGCGCAGCAGCGCGCAGGGCAGCGGTTGCTGCGCCGCCGCCGCTGCCGCCGCGGGTTCTGCTGCACCGACGTCAGCAACTCCTGAGTTGCTGCCGCCGCTGCCGTCGCCGCTGCCGCCGCTGCCGTCGCCGCTGCCGCCGCTGCCGTCGCCGCTGCCGTTGCCGCTGCCGCCGCCGCTGCTGCCTCCGAGCCAGTCGCAAGCTCTGCCGCGTGGTGTTGCAATCGGGCGGGAGCACGCGGAATGACTACTAACAGCAGCGCCGGCAGCAGCAGCAGCGGCAGCGGCGGCAGCAGCAGCAGCAGCGGCCTGCGCGCGGAGCGACCCCGCATCCGTCAGTCGCGCCAGCTGCGGATCCTCGGGCCCGAGCGCCGCTGCCCAGCGCGCGCGGGCGCGGAAGCCGCGCACCGCCAGCAGCAGCACCGGCGGCGCTGCTGCTGCTGCCGCCGCCGCCGCTGTCGGTGGCGGGGCGTGAGTAGCGCCTGCGGAAGTTTCAGTTTGAGCTGCTGAAGCGTGCTGCTGATTGAAGTTGGTGCTGCCGTCCGGCGTCGTGTACAGGAGTCGCAGCGCGGAGGCGTAGAGGCCCTCGGAGCGCACGCGAAGCAGCACGCGCGCCAGGAGCGGCGTGTGCGCAGGGCGCAGCAGCGAACCGTGCAGCAGGCTCAGCGCCGTTTCTGACTGGTGGTCTGGTGCTGCTGCATAGGCAGCGCTGGCAGCGGCAGTGTCAGCACCACCGGCATCGGTGGCAGCGGCCGGCAAGTGCAAACCGGTGTCGGTGGCAGCATCAGAAGCAGCAGCAGCAGGAGCAGCACCAGCAGCAGCAGCAGCAGCAGCACTAGCGATGGCCACGACGTAGGGGGCTGCGGCGGGGGGGCGTGTCAGCAGCTCAACGGGCAGCAGCGCTCCACCCGCGCCGGCGCGAACAGAAACGAGGCAGGCAAGAGGGGCGCCGGTGCAGCAGCTGCCGCCAAACGGGGGAGCGCCTTTGGCCTCTTTTAGGGCGGTGGCTGCGTCGTCGTGGTGTCTGATGAAGTCGCGTATAGTCGTCGCTTCCAGCCACCTGCACGCGAGAGAACATTGCAAGCATGGCAGATTGTGTGGAGGTGAAGTGTCAGGAGTGCTCCAAGCGCGCACACAAATATATGTACTTCCGCAGCGCAATTACACACCTTTGATGCCTCAACACGTGTTCAGTGCTTGAACACCAGGACAACAGTCGGCCTGTGAGCCGTGCCTTAGACTACGCACAACGCGCATACATTTGCAAGATGCTTGCATGCCCACATTATATCTAATGCGACCCCCATCTTCCTCTGGCACCACATGGTGTGAGGCAGCCATGATGCAACTCCAACTTCAACTCTACCGTGCACCGTCAGGCATGTCCATCCTCTTGCCGCCTTAGAACGTGTTCAGTTCCTGACTGTCAGCGCAACGGTTGGCCCGTGAGCCGCGCACCGAAGCACAACGCGCATCCAATTGTAGAACCCTTGTACGCCCGCGTTGTGTTCAATGCAATTCCCATCTTTCTGTTGCAATAAATCGTGTGCAGCCATGATGCAACTGTAACTTCAGTCCACTGCACTCCACTCATGTCCACCCTGCAGTCATGGCCTCGCAGTCATATGTGGCTTGTGCATCTTGGAAACATAATCGTAGACCTAAACCAAGCTCTGCCTGCACACACTCACTAGCCAATCAGCCACTTTTGGGGGCTTCTCATATTGGGAGGGCACTTCACATGCTCAGATTCTGTAAAGCTCATACTGCAACATGATGATGAAGTACGCAATGGCATCACCTTTGCATGGCTTCCACCGCCGAGGTGCCCGTAGGTATGGGTGTACCCTCCCGCAGCTGCACGGCCAGCAGAAATACGGGCTGCATCAAGCACCGCAGACATGCACACATGCACACACACACACACGGTGGATGGTGAGATGGCAGCAGGGATGGCTTCTGTGTCACTCGCATCAAACCAACTACACATGGACGTGCCATCGCCAAGATTATGCAATGACTGCAGCAGCGGCGACCACGGTTATTGGTGGAAGGCACTTGCGGCTAACCATCCCTTGTCACCTAGAGCTCAACGATCGTTTTGATTCGTTTTTCATTATGCAATTACTGGCGAGCACATGCATTCCTGAGTGACCGCTGTGCTGCGCAAGCACGCATGCGCCCCGTACACTCAGGGGGAGTGCAGCTTCAACTTCAACGACTGTCATTTCAAGTTCATTCTCTCATTCAACAACAGCAGCGCTCACCTGTACGGACTCTGTGCCGCCGGGGGGCACGCGCCATGGCACCGCCGTGTACAGTGCGCCGACCAGCCGGAACGGCAAATCACCATGCTGAGCAGCTGATGCAGCAACTTCAACCGCATCTTCAACTGCCGCTGTGCGCCCCAGAAACGCCGCCAATACCCAGCATACCAGTCTGCCCAAAGCCCCCGGCGCATCTGGCAGCGCCACCACTGCGCAGCGGGACAGTTCTTCGGCCGGCGCCAGAAGTGGAGAAGGTTTTTCCGTTGTGGACCGTTTTGCGAGCTGGTGCTGTGCGTGCAGCGCTGCCCACAGCTGCGGCGGCAGCGTAGGGAGGGGCGCGCACGCAGCAGCAGCAGCAGCCGCAGCAGCAGCAGCAGCAGCAGCGGCAGCAGCGGCGGCAGTGGCTGAGCGGCGCTCTTGCGGCAGCGGCGGCGGCGGTACGAGTTGCCCTATCTGCCCGGTGGCATGAGCCGTGTCAGTCGCGTGCTCGCTCGCCGCACTCAACTGACGTTGAACTTTAAGGTCCTCCATAACTTCAACACCTCCGCCCGCCACTCGCGGGGCTGTGCCCTGCTGCCAGTCGCCGCCCCCACCGCCACCAGATGCGCCGGCGTCTCCAAATGCCGCAGCGGCTTGTCCGTCATCACCACCTGACGCACTGGCCCCACTGACCACTTCTGCATCGTCGCTGCCGCCAATTTCGCGCGCTGCCGTTGCCGCCTGCGTCGCGCGCGCGCGCTCGTCCAGCCGCAGCAGCGCCTCCGCCGCCGCCGCCGCGCGCCGCTGCGCAAGCAGCTTGCTGAGCCGCGCCTCATAGCTGGCGCGAGCCGCAAGGGCCTCAGCGTGCGCGCGCGCTGCACGCTCCGCGCGCTCGGCCGCTGCTGCTGCCGCCGCTGCTGCTGCTGCTGCTGACTCTGATTCCGCTGCTGCTGCCGCTGCTGCTGCTGCTGCTGCTGCTGCTGGTAGTGGCCGTGGTGCTGCTGCTGCTGGTGCTGGTGCTGGTGCTGGTGGTGCTGCCGCTGCCGCTGCTGCTGCTGCTGCTGCAGCTGCTGATGCTGCTGGTGGTGGTGGTGCCGCTGGTGCTGCTGGCGCTGTTGCAGCTGGCAGGCGAGTCTGACCAGCCTCCGTCTCTGTTGGCAGAGGTTGCAGCTCCACTGCTGAGAACTGCGTCTCACCCCCTGCCACTGAGTGCTGCTGCTCCTGGGCCTTTGCTGCTACGCGGTGCTGGCGATCGTCTTCTGCCACTGCGCGCTGCTGCTGCTGCTGTTGCTGCTGCTGCTCCTCCTCCTCCTCCTGCTCGGCATGGTCATATCCACTGCGGACACCTGCCATGGCGTCACGAGGCCGCGGCATCCCGTTCGGCAGGCTCTTTGCACTCTCAGCTGCCACCACGTCATCACTGTCATCTGCATCGGCTGCGGCGGGCGCTGCTGCGGATGTCGAGCACTGACCACCTGCAGCACTGCTCGGCAGCTGCCTCGCACCCACCGTCATTGCGGGCTCCACCACCTGCGCATCCTCCTGCTCGGTCTGCGCCGTTTCCTGTTGAGCGTTCTCGTTGTCGCTGGCAGGCGCGGTAGTGTCCAGGCTGTCGCCGCCGCGCCGCGCGTCGGCGCCGCCGACCACCTCCCTGAGGGCTGCTGCTGACACGCTGCTCATCGCTGCCGCCACTGCCACACCATCACTTCCAGTGAGTGCGCTGCTGCCGTGCCTGACCTGCCGGCGCTGGCTCACGAAGTACCCGTCGTCATCCGACGAGCCACTCAGATCGCTCACCAAGTCGGAGTCGCCGTTGCTGCCGTGGTGCCCCCCCCTTCCCCCCCTGCCCCTACCCCCCTGCCCATACCCCCGTCCTCGGCCCCCTGCCCCCAGCCGCCCAGGTGCCTGGTGTCTCACACGCTCTGAGGCGCCTGTGCCAGACCGAACCGCCGTGGGCAGGGCTGTTCCGCCAGCAGCATGCCTGCCATTCTGCGCATGCTGTTGCGGAAGAGCAGCTGGCGGTGAAGGCGGCAATACTGCTGCCGCCGACGTTGGCGGCGATGGCGTGCAGGGTTCCTCCGGCAATGGCATTTCTGCCAAAGTCGTAGCCTCTGGTGTTGGCGCCGCGGCGCTGGCAGCGTTGCACGCTGCTGCCGGCGCAGCAGCACCGTTCAGCGGTGCTGCCGCCGGCACCCGCGTGTGCCGCACCGCCGCGGCATCAGCTGCCGTTGCCGTCGTCGCCGCTGCTGCTGCGCAACGATTGCTGTCGAGGTACCCCAGCACCCAGCCCAGCTCCGTCTGCGGCTCTGACGCCGCCTGCGCACCATCTGCCGCGCTGCGCTGCTCCGCCTCCACAGCGCTCAGCAGCTCGTCGAGCGCTGACTCATCAAAACCGAGTTCCAGTTTGACGGCGTCGGGGCCCTGTGCAGAGGCTATTTCTGCCGCCGCCGCGTCCTCCTCCGCCATCTGGTCTGCGGCAACGTCCGCAGCGGCGTCGTGTACGCGCACGCTGCCGCTGATGCTGGCTTCGCGCCTGTCGCGACGCAACTGTTCCAGCTGCGCCGCCAGGAGCGCCGATTGCTGCGCCTGCCGCGCCGCCGCCGCCTCCGCTGCAGCCGCATCGGCTGCGCGCTGACGCCGCGCGTCCCACGCTTGCGCAACGTCTGCTGGCAGCGCTGCCTCTATGGATGCTAGGGACTTCTTGGCAGCTGGCGCTGGTGCCGGCGATGGTGCGTCCGCTGCACGAGGGTCAGACCCATCCAGCGCAGCCAGAACTCTGCTGAAAGTGGCCTCTTGCTGCGTAGCACGAGCCTGCTTCTCGTTTTTCTGTTGCTCCACGATAGCATTGAAAGACAGATTTGCCGAGGTTGCCGAGGTTGCTGTGGCTGTGCTGTTGTTCTCCGGCAGCGAAGTCTGCGGAATGACCGGTTTGCTCTCTTTCGAGCGAGGTCGCTTGACCGCAATCTTGGTATAGGCTGCTCGTATGTGAGCTTCACTGACCACATATAGGTCATATGTGTGTCCCGTCTTGTCCAAGTCTGTGCGCAACTCAGCAGCAGCCGAGGCAAAGTCATAGATACTGCGCTTGACAGCCTTGACAAGCTGCTCTCTTCGCTCTGTGGTGCATGACCAGAACTGAACTGTCGACTCTATTGCAGCCATGTCGAAAGGTGCCGATGCGGCCGCAGCGGATGCCATCCTGCAGAATTGAAGCTGCAGCGTGTGTGGCTTACTTCATGGTCACTTGACAAGCTTGGCAGAGAACTGTTGAGAACCGTTCGACTTGATATCTTCAACTCTTCGATCCGATTTTTAACCTTCACACAGCTTTGCTCATGACGGAGTTCAAGAGAGTGCAGGCGGAGGTTGATGAGCTGGGTGCCAGGCTCGCTGCTCTGGAAGCGGATTGCAGTGACGCCGCGCCAGACACGGCGAAAGTTTTGCAAGAAATCAAAGCCACTGTGGAGGGAGAGCTTCAGGGCAAGATGGCCAAGTTCGAAAAGAGGCTGACGGAGACAGACCCAATAAGCGGTCAGCTACGGTACGGCGAGGGAATGCGCGCAAAGGTGAGGGTCCCATGATGTTCACCAAAAGTGCACTTGTCCCCCCCACACCCCGTTTCGCATTCGACCATCGAGCTGGTTCACAACACGGTTGTAATCAATCCAGCTGCGCCAGCAGGACGTAAAGCAGACGCTGTCGCATCAAAAACAACCTAATATGACGGCGAGGACATGGTGGCTGCTGGGGCAGTACAGTCATGGCGGAGCACTGCCTGCAGTCATGGCGGAGCACTGCCTGCAGCAGTCAAGCGGCACTGTCGACACAAGCGTTGTCCGCATGCCATGAAGCAATCACCGATGCGATGCCGCAATACATTCTTACCCAAATTTTGACGCTCCTGCCAGGTGGCGCAGCTGCAGCAGCAGTACGACGCGCTAGCGGCGGAGCTCCGCCTGGCAGAAGGCAAGCTCGCAGCGGCGCTAGCGGCGCACGCCAACGCCGCCGCGGCGCGCGCCGGCGAGGCAGTCAGCGCTCAGCAGGCTGCGGCTGCCGCAGCTGAGGCGCAGCGGCAGGCGGCGGCTGCGCGTGAGCGGGCGGCGGCGCAGGCGGCGGCGACGCGCGCGGAGGCGGAGGAGCGCGAGCGGCAGCGGCTGGCGCGCGAGGCCGCGGTGCTGCGCGATAAAAAGAAGGTGCGTAGCAGCTGGCACGAAACGTGCCAATTTCACAGCTCATGGTATCGATTTGATGACTGCTTAGCATGTTCCGCTGATCGCGCGGCAGCGCAGGCGGCGCATGGCGTGCGGCCGAGATTCCCCCCCCCCCCCCCAGGGGCAATATCCGCTTCGTACTTCTCGCCTTCCACTGTGGCCCCATGTGCTTGAGTCACCGTGCATTCACCACGCCAGGCGCAGCAGCACCGTCCGCTCACGCCAGCGCTGCTCACCGCCATGCACGACGGCGGTAAACAGGCGGACGAGGCGGCAGCAGCGGCGGCGGCGGAGGCAGCGCGCCTAGCGCGGGAGCGCGAGGCGGCCGCTATCATGGCCAGCGTGCCGGTTGGGGCGGCGGGGGTGGAGGCGGGGCTGAGGGCGCTGCGGGACGCGTGCGGGGGCGGCGGCGGCAGCGCCCAGATGCGGAAGACCTGCGGAGCGCTGCTGCAGGTACATCAGTGTGGCAGTACTCAGAGTGTGTGTAGACGCAGCGGCAGTGCTCAGACGTGTGGAGCGCTGCTACAGGTGCGGCAGTGCTCAGATGTGTGGAGCACTGTGGCAGGTGCAGCAGTAGCAGCGCCCAGACGTGTGGAGCGCTGTGGCAGGTGTGCGGCAGGAGCAGTGCTCGACTGTTGTGTAGGCGCGGCGACAGCAGAGCGCTGCTGCAGGTGCGTCAGCAGCAGTGCTCAGATGTGCGGTGCGCTGTTGCAGGGCAGCAGCAGTAGCGCTCGATGCGGAAGATCTGTGGCAGATGTGTCAGCAGCAGTGCTCAGATGTGTGGAACGCTGTCGCAGGTGCGGCGGCGGCAGCACAGGGTGCGGATGGCCTGCGGAGTGCTGTTGCAATGGCGTCTGGCAGCGGCGTGCTCGTGCATGACGTGCGAAGTGGCTGACGTCAACAGGTGCCGTAAACCTGCTGCTACCGGCGGCGCGCAACTGCGTGCGCGCATTCGCTGAAGACTCTGACTCTGACCCGGAGCCTGTGAGTTTGACGCGTCCCGCAGATGCCGCGCAGCGCGTGTCGATTGCCGCTTTGCAGTGGTAGTTCCGTGTGATGTGACGTCGCCGCAGCCACTGCGCTTGCGCGTACGCACCGCCAGTCGTACGCAAAGCGCAGGTCCAAACTCAAGTGGTTGGTGCGGTGTTGTGACGCGACGCCCTCGGCGTCGATTGACGCCGACGACCCTTTTGCCCCCTACTTTTGACGTGATGCGTGCTCAGATACTGCAGAACATGCGGTCGAGCCCTGAGGATCCGCGCTTCCGCCGCATACGCTGCGAGAACGAGAGGTTCGCGGCGGACGTGGGACGCTTCGAGGGCGCTGTGCAGGTATGTATGTTATGTATACACAGAAGTCTTTTGACTACTGTCGATATGATGGCGCTGTTTGACTCCTGGCCAACAACTGCTGCATGCTCATTGGTGGAAAGCACTTGCGGCTAATCACTCTTTGTCACCTAGAGCTCTGCGATATTTTGATTTGTCTTCATGTATGTATGACTGAGAAATGGCACTGCGCATCTGCCTCCAGGCGGTCAGGCAGTGGGGAGCACAGTACTCACCCCAATGTATGCCACAGCAGAACGCAGCATCAGCTTCGATGCACTCCGACTGCGCTATCGCAACGACGCTGTTGCTTTTTGCGTGTTTGTCCTCCCTACCGCACAACAACCTGCAGCATGCCAGCAAGCTGAGCACTGCTTGGCAGCTTCTCAACGTGTCACGACCCGCACCTTCATGCGCAGTGCCTCGCCCCACCCTACACACGTGTCCGCAATTTTGCGCAAGTGCTCTTGTGGGGCAGTTTCAGAGTGGTGGTAGTGGAGCATGCGTCGCTGCTGGTGATGGCGGAGCAGTGTTGCTGGATCGCAGCCGTACGCTACGCGCGCCATCGCGCGTGCCAGTGCCGCAAACTTCAACGATCCGAACCTGAACATTGCTGCGCAGGTGCTCCTGTTGAACGGCTTCAAAATGGTGGTGGAGGAGGGAGCGTCGCTGCTGGTGATGGCAAAGCACTGCTACTGGACTGCAGCCATTCGCCTTGCACGTATCGCGCGTGCCAGCGCTGCCAACCTCAACAATCCGTGTCTCATCTGCTGCGCAGGTGCTCCTGTCGAGCGGCTTCAAGGTGGTGGTGGAGGAGGGAGCCTCGCTGCTGGTGATGGCGGAGCCCGACCTCGCCACGGACATGGACGGCTGGACGACGTGGTACGACACGCTCAAGGACACGATTGACAGGCTCAACGACGAGACGAACGCGCGCGACCGCGCGTCGCACGGCGGCCTCATGGGCTGAGCGCTGCTGTCAATCTCAGCTTGACTCACAGGGCACGTAGGCATCATCAAAGAAGGACAACATACACAGGATCGACGATGAGACGAACGCGCGCGACCGTGCGTCGCATGGCGGCCTCATGGGCTGTGCGCTGCTGCCATTCACAGGGGCACGTGGGTAGCATCAATCACGCTCAAGTGAGGATGCGGCAAACAGGCTCGAAATGCCGAGGCGAGCGCGCAAGACTGCGCATCGCACGGCGGCCTCATGGGCTGAGCACTGCTGTCGCTGAGCGCTGCTGTTGCTAGCAGCGCGGAGGGCACGCAGATATCAGCATTCAACCACGCTACAGGACACAGATGCGCGTCGCACGGCGGCCTCAAGGGTTGAGCACTGCCGTCGCTGAGCGCTGGGTGCTGCTGTTGGCAGCATCGACCGCGCTCGACCAAGTGCACCTTTGACAGGCTCAACGCCGAGGCACGCGCGCGAGACTGCGCGTCTTCGCACAGCGCCTCATGGGCTGAGCGATGCTGCCATCCTCACAGCATGTTGATGCCCTCAACCACGCTTGAGGGCGCCTCCACCGGGCTGAACGCGGACAGGGGCCGCGCAGCGCATGACGACCGCATGGTCTGAGCGCTAATGCCGTCGTTGGCAGCTCAGGGGGGGCGCTGTTATCACGAACATGCCAAGGACGCGTCGGCAGGCTGAGCAGAGAGGCCCCGAGGAATGCACGGAGCATGGCAGCCTCGTGGACTAAGCACTGCTGCAGGCGTCAGAGGTGTGCAGGTATCATTGACACAGTTGAGATCAACGATGAGCAAGCATCAAGCAGGGGGTCGCTTTGTAGATGCTGAGCGCTGCGGCGTGGCATCATCACGGGTAAGCATGTATGCAGCCTACCGATGGTGCATGAGGTCACCCCTGTCTCGGCAGCAGCGGCAGGCGGTAAGTATTGCTGCATCTCGCAGCGCACTTGCGCAGAGGCCCTACGGCCCTTGCTGAGGCTCTACTGCTGTTGCGCCATTGTCAGCAAACGGTGACCATGATGCTACTGACTGACAGGCAGGGGGGAACGTAGGCGACTGGTCATGGCATTGCCATGCCACCTGGCTTGAGCGGTCGCTGCAGTGGCGCAACTGCGACATGGTGAACGAATCATGAATTTCTGGCGCATCACCCATGTTTCAAAATTTTCTGCACACCTGTGCCCGGCTTTCCACCGGTTGTGTGCTCGCTCCTCGTTGCACCCATGTGGATACGACTGTGCCCTGTACAGTACTGCCATGTGTGCATTGGCCTCTCATTGTGAGGCCGGCACGGCTGTAACACCAAGATTCACACCTCTGCCGCCATATCGCCACGTCCACATGCTGCCTTGACAAAGTACATTTTTTACAATGTGACTCGCACTTCAACTTGAAGTGGTGATTTCATAAATGATGGTGAGTTGCCACTGTGTTGACGTGCTGCGGCATGCGGCCATTCTGGCTATCGCCACCAACGAAATAGGTGTTATTTGTGTCGACGAACATCAACCTGTGCCCACAAGGCAAGTGAGATCTGCACTGTAGATCCGCGGAGCGTTGTTGAACCTCAGGAAATCTGAACTCTGTCAGCGATGCAGTGTGCAGCAGTTGCGCGCGTTTGGTCGTCTTGCGCGCTGGATCATCAGCGATTATATTTGAGATGTGTACGAGCTACGTTAAGATTCAGAGCTGACAGCGAAACGATGCCATGCATGTGATCGACACCAACACATGGTTGCATTGCACAACGACATACTGTTGTACTGAATTGGTATTGTACCAAAAGCAGTGACGGCAATCAGCAGTGCTTTCCCCCTTTAAGTCAGGGATGCACTTCAGCCTTGATTCAGATCTAGCAAGAGCCCGTGCACTACAACGACACAAGCATCGCATCGCATCCTGCGATGCCTTGCGCGCACCTGCACCGCCATGACTGCATACAGCCAAACCAACTTCTTGCAACGATACATCAAACAAGCCTGGTGCCTGGTCAACCCCTGGAACTTCCGCTGCTGCGCCGCAGGTTCCCTGCCGAATCTTGTGGCGAAAAACCAGCACTGGGTAACATCCCGTCTCATTGCGACCTGCGCATCGACAACAATGTACGCGATACGGTCGGCGCCCAGACTGGCTCGCGTGGCCGCGCGCTGTGCGCGCCACACACAGCGCGGCACCCCGCTGCGTCAGGCCAGCTGTTACAGGCCCCTGCTGCAGCCGCGACAGGCGGCCCCTCTCCCGTTCGCGGTCTCCAGAGCCTATGCATCAGCGGCAGCAGCGCAGCGCCGCGACGCCGCGCTGCTGCTCAATAAGGTGCCGCGCGGCTTCGGCCGCTTCATGCCGCGCGGCACAAGCGGCAAGGACGCACCCCCCCCACCGAAAGCCTCCTCACAGCAGTCCTCGGAAAAGGAGGAGGGGAAGAAGAAGACGGGGGGCGGGGGCGCGGGGGGGGGGGACGGGGGTCCGCCGCCCCCGGTGGCGCAGGCCGTCGCGGCGCTGCTGCTGGTGATTTTGCTGATGCAGGTGCTGAATCAGGTGACGGAGGCGGCGCGGCGGGAGATCACGTGGCAGGAGTTCCAGGCGCACCTGCTGGGGAGCGGCGCGGTGGAGCGCATCACGGTCGTAAACAACAAGGTGCGCGCGCGCGATGACGCATTCAGTGCCCCCACCGGTCTGCTTATGCATCACGGTCGTAAACAACAAGGTGCGCGCGTGTGCTGAGGCGCGCGTGTTTGGTGGTTGAGACGGCACCGCCATCGTTGGTCTGCATCCGCATCACGGTCGTCCACAACAAGCTGCGCGTGCGCGCTGATGCATGCGTTTGGTTGAGCGCTGCCCCCGTCGATGTGCATACGTATCACGGTCGTCAACCACAAGGTGCGCGCGCGCTGAGGCTTGCTGTTGGTGGTTGAGGCGGCACCGTCCGTGGCCCGCTGGTGTGCGTCTTCAGTGGGGGGTAGCTTGGGGGGTCGGGGCCTCAAGAAGCGCATACTTCAACGGAGAACAAGTCGATCAAAACCACCACGCATGCACGCACAGAGCTGCGCGCACACGACAACCCTCAGGTCGTTGAATCCATTGAAAGGCACTTTTGACCCGGGTGTTTTCTCTCACCGCACACACGACAAATCTCAGGCAGTTGGCATCCATTGAAAGGCACTTGTGACTTGGATGTTCCCTCTCGCCGCACAGATCGCCAGGGTGCACTTGCGCCGCCCCCTGGTGCTGCCCCCCGCCTCCGCATCCACGCCGGGCTTCCATAACGTAACTGCTGACGTCAGCGGCAGCGGCGGCGGCGGCGGCGCGCAGGGTGACAGGGGGTATGATGGGTATGGCGAAGGGGGGCACGGGGGTGCCTGGGACGGCGATCAGGTATGCTGCCAACGAGATTTGAGCATACTGCTGCTGATGTGGGGAGCGCATTCATTGGGATTTGTCGCCGCATGTGCCTGTGGGGACTTTTACATGTACAAGTTTTAAACTATGCATTGACATTCATATGCATCGGAGTGTGCATGTACTCTAAAGTATACTTCATGGTGTGAGCGCTGGCAGGTTGTCAACTGCTTAAACGTGCGTGGCCAGTGTGCACAACAACACATGGCCTGTGGAGTACGGAACAACAAAGCGTACTTCAGCAGCTCCTCACAGCGTTGAGTTCGCCTGCAATTGTTCTGAGGGTGGAGGTGATGGGTATGGGTCCATGCATGGACGTTGGACACGCGACAACGGCGTTCGTCGCGCTCTATGCTGCAGTGGTGACCTTGCCGTTGCGCTGGCCTTTTTCTCTCACATTGGCGGTTGCTCAACTCCTCCATTGGGCAACGTAAGCGGGTCTCATCACGGCGTATATGTGAACATGAGCTCCCACGACATCAGCGGTGACACGGTCAAGTGTCAAGCGCCATTAACATCCGTCAACAAGGTCTGTGTCATGCGCGCGTTGGTGTAGCCGGCGGCGGTGGCAACTGGTTGATTCTCTGGTCACTTTGTCTAATGGCCGGCCGCATGCGTCCACCATCTCTCACCGTGTGGTCGCTCTCTCAACGCGCAGTTGCTCAACTGCAATGGCGTGTACGTATACGTAGAGCTTCCGCTGCATTGGCCTTGACACGGTCAAGTGCAACTGAAAATTGAGTACTGTCAGCATGCACGTCCTTATTCCTGTGCCGCGCGGCCGGTCGTGCCCTCGAGGCTTTACAAATTGAAGAAGACCCTTATGTTTTAGGTTGATTCTTACTAGTAGGTCACTGGTGGCTGCTGGTCGTTTACGTGGCAGGCTAGCGGCGAGGCAGGGTCACGGGCGGTAGCGTCGGGGGCGCACTGGCTGCCCGCCGCGCCGCACGACACGTACTACTTCACCATCGGCAGCGTCGACAGCTTCGAGCGCAGGCTGGAGGCGGCGCAGGCGGCACTGGGGATTGCGCCGCGCGACTACGTGCCGGTGCAGTATGTGGAGGAGGGGAATGTCGCAGTTGAGGTAGGTCTTTGCTGTTGAAGTTAAGCCAAAGTTGAAGTTTGGTTGAAGTTTGGGATGCAAGCTGGAGGCGGCGCAGGCGGCGCTGGGCATCGCGCCGCGCGACTACGTGCCGGTGCAGTACGTGGAGGAGGGGAACGTCGCAGTTGAGGTAGGTATCCGCCGTTGAAGTTAAGGTGAAGTTGAACTTAAGTTGAGGTTTGGGGTGCAAGCTGGAGGCGGCGCAGGCAGCGCGACTACGTGCCGGTGCAGTACGTGGAGGAGGGGAACGTCGCGTTGAGGTACGTAATGCCCGTTGAAGTTCAGTTGACGGTTGGGGTGTATGCTGGCGCACGACATTCAGTTTGAACCCTTCCTCACCGGCATGTGGAGATGGCCAGTGAGAATTGTGACCGGGAGTGGTGCAAGTGACACAGAAGTTGGTCAATGACCTTCAACGGACAATGTGGTACTTCTGAAGAAGTGTGATTTGCAGGGCTTGCAGCGGCGGTAGAGACTGCATGTGCCAGTGCAGTACGCAGATGTGGGGAATGTCTCAGTTGAGGTACGTAGCGGCTTTTGAAGTTCAGTTGAAGTTTGAGGTGTACGCTGGGGCTGGCAAAGTTTGGTTTGGAACCACCCTCACTAGCATGCAGAGATTGGCGGTGAAAGGGTGGCCTAAGACTTGAGTGGTGCAGTAGAGGTCGATGCAGCAGTTTGTCAGTGATGCTCGCACTCACAGGCACTGTGTGGCGCCGCGTTGAACGCTAACCCTAACCCTAGTCCGCCAGTCGAGACCAATGGGTCTTGCCTACAAGCACTGCTCTCCTGTGGATCGCGCTGGTGTTACTGATCAGACCGTGCAGACTTTCCTTGTTGGCGATAAAGTATGCTTTGCCGACTAGGCGGCTGACTCTGCCCTGCTTGCCATCATTTCCTCCCCCACAGATTCTGCGCCTGATACCTACCCTCATCTTCATGGGCGCGCTCTTCTCACGGTTTGCTCCGCTTTGCACGCGCACACTGATTTATGCTGAACATTGTTTTATAAAAGTATACTTTCTTGAAAGATAGATCATCAAATCGCAGACTTTTGCCAATTGATCACCCAATGCACTGGTGCTGGTTCTCCTCATCGCCTTGCCGACTACACAGCTGAGTCTGTCCTGCTTGCCATTGTTTCCTCCCCCACAGATTCTGCGCCTGATACCCACCCTCATATTCATGGGAGCACTGTTCTACATGATGCGAGGCGCGGGGGGCGGGGCGGGGGGCGGCGGCGGGCTCGGCAACGTCTTCAAGGTGGGGCGCAGCACAGCCAAGAAGTTCAAGAAGGAGGACGTCAACATCACCTTCAAGGACGTCGCGGGCGTGGACGAGGCCAAGAAGGAGGTGAGGAAACGGAAAGTCACTGCTACTTGAAGTAAAGTGATTGAAGTAGTTTACTTCCTCCACCGAACACTCTGTGGCGATTTCAGAACACGAAGAACGGAGTGCTACATGGTGGGCTCACGTCTTTGAAACGGTCGTCGCAAATATGGTATAGTGGAAGTGGAACGTCACATCTACCTGAAATTATTGTGTACATGTGCTTCCTCCACTGTAAAACGCTTGTGGCGCTTCCAGAGCAGGCAAAGCTGTGAGCTCTCACGTCTCTGCAGTGCAGTATACCGGTGCTCAGCTACGGTGTTGCCTCGGTGACGGCCTGCAGTAGCACTTATTGAAGAGTTGAAGATGAGGAGGAACGGAGCGTCCCTTTTTAGCGGTTTACGCTAACATCCCACCGCACAGCGGCACGCTCTGCGCTGTGTATGAACTGAGAGCGCTGATTTGGCGCCATGTGGCGATGTCTACACAATTATCGGGCTTGGTTGTTGGTAGGTATGTATGCACGTGCGCGATGCTGAGCGCTGCTGCTGCTTCCCGCACTCATCTGGCGGCCAGCTACAGTACTGTAGAAGGAAGGCACGCTTTGCCCGTCACTCGCAAGCACCGTATGCCTCAAAAGCATCAACATTCATGGAAATGATTCAAAAGATCGTAGAGCTCTAGGTGACAAGCCGCCAGTGCCTTTCACCAAAAACCGTGGTCGCCGCTGCTGCAGCAACTGGCCATGAGTCAAACAGTGCCACCATATCCACAGTATTGTGATACATAACACCTGCGCCTGCATTTGACTACGTTTTGCTACCGTGTGGCAGATCATGGAGTTTGTGGAGTTCCTCAAGAATCCCAAGCGGTTCACTGATCTGGGCGCCAAGATCCCCAAGGGAGCACTGCTCAGCGGACCGCCCGGGACAGGTATGTAGGTATAAGAACGGCAAGGGGGCAGTGCTCAGCGGAAACGTAGGTATAAGTCTTGAATGGCGGCACTGCTCAGCGTACCGCCAGCGACAGTTTTGTAGCATACTACATTAAATGAGCACTGGTCAGCGGACCACCAGGGACAGGTACGTAGGTATAAGAAAGCCAAGGGGGCGCTGCTCAGCGGACAACCAGGGTCAGGTATGTAGGTATAACTTGCATGGCAGCACTGCTCAGCGGACCGCCAGGGACAGGTACGTAGGTATTAGAAAGGCAAGGGGGCAGAGCTCAGTGGACGACGACGGTCAGGTAGGTACGTACTTGTGTAGTGTGGGACAACTCTTCACCGAAAACTGCCATCAGCACTGCTGACACAGTCGTGTGCTGCGGCAACACTTGCGTGTGCCTTCCGTGTGCGAACTACTGTGACCGTGCTTGTGAAGCTTGCTGCGAGATGTACTCGACAGTTGACACCTCGACAGCGTGATTTGCACTTGCCGTGACTGGAACTTGACCGTCAGGGCGCCTTATCGCCCCGACCCCTGACAACACGTACGGAGTTGCCGGTACTTCAACTTCAACATGAAGCTCAGGACGCAGCGTGCTATCGCCGCAACCGCAGAGATTATGGCGAGGGAAGCCATCGTGCCGTAAACTTGCCGTTGCCGCAACTGCATATGTTGGGGGCGCTCGGGTTGTCATTGCTGCAGGGCAAACGCTGCAAGTTAAAACATGCGGGCAGGCACCGCGTGCTACACATTCAAAGTTGTATTTGCTTCAAATTGTCACAGCGCGCGCGCCATCGCCGCAGGCAAAACGCTGCTCGCAAAGGCGACGGCCGGGGAGGCCAACGTGCCGTTCTTCAGCATCTCCGGCTCCGAGTTCATCGAGATGTTTGTGGGCGTCGGCGCCAGCAGAGTGCGCGACCTGTTCAAGGAGGCACGCGCCAGCGCTCCGTGCATCGTGTTTGTCGATGAGATCGATGCGGTGAGTGATGTGGGGGCCTTGACGCACTACCTGTGTATTGTGCATGGAAAGTCGCCTGTTCGTGTTAAAGTTTGAGTGAAGCGCTCTCTGCATTGCAAGTGCCATGCGGTGAGTGAGACGCTGAAGCGTTTTTGTGTGGGGGGCGCGGCGGGCATGAAAGATGAAGTTTTGATTATAGTTTGTAAGCGTTGACATTGGTGCCAGCAGCAGCACAGTGCGCGACCTGTTTAAAAAGGCACGCGCCAGTGCTCCGTGCATCGTCTTTGTCGATGAGATCGGTGCGGTGAGTGATGTCGGGCCCTGATGCATTTTGCTAGTGCACTGTACGAGGACATTTGCAGGTGTAGGTAGAAGTTTGAGTGAAGTGCTGCATTGCAAGGGCGGTGTGGTGAGTGAGGCACTGAAGCGCTGTCGCATGATGAGCGCAGCACGCATGGGAGTTGAGGTTTAGATTTGCCAACAGGACAAACGCTCATCACCTGCAATGACGCGCGCGGTGAGCCCTGCAACATTACCCAGGTAGACTTGATCTTAGGTCAATACGGCAGTGTAGCAAGTCTTTTGACTACTGTAGATGTGATGGCACACTGGTTGACTCGTGGCCAATGACTGCAGCAGCAGCGACCACGGTCGTTGGCGGAAGGCACTTGCGGCTACAGCCATCCCGGTCACCTGGAGCTCTATGATCTTTTGATCCGCTTCCATCAATTGTGCTGCCCCTTGTCCACTGCATCACCCCTGCAGCTGCACAAACTACTTATTTACACATGCGCAAACCTGCAAGTACTCGCCATATGCCTCCCCGAAGCACATGTGCATCGGTTATCCACGACACGAGCTTCAACATGAGAGCACTGACGCCTCACAACTGCAGCGCATTACCGTGTACGTCACCGCAGGTAGGCCGGAAGCGGGGCATCGGGCGGTTCGGCGGCGGCAACAACGAGGTACATTAATGGTACATTTACGGTCAGACTGAACTGCTAGTGTGCTGCGCGTGTACTGCGGAGTGCGCGTGCTACTTTCTTGATATTGTGTAGGTCAGACCTGCCATTCCTGAACTGCTGGTGTACCGCGGGTGTACCACGAAGTGTGCGAGGCACTTCCTGTCCTCCCTTGTCATTCTGTTCGCGCTGCCTGCTGAATGGTTTGTAAGCACCATGTGTCTCGCCGTGGCGTCTCTGGTCTGAGCCCCGGCGACAGTTACGCCTACTCATGCATACATGCCTGCAATTCATTGCGCCTGCGCGCGTACGTGCGCGTGTTTTAAAGCATGCTCATCTGGCGGGGAGGGGGGACGGAGAGGAGGGTAGAGTTCATGATGTGCACTGCGCTAGAGCGAAGTTATGTATAGACCACCACTTAGGTTGGGTTAAATTCGCTCATATTTGCATGGCCACACGCTGCATCATGGTGGAGCCATATGCTGATATACGAAGTGTCTATATATACCTGCCTTGCCTGTGCGAGTGCGCTTGAGCAGCTGGTGGAGACGTACAAGGTTAGCACCAGTTCATACCTGCCTCCTCCGTAGCTGCTAGTATAGACGAAGTTGAAAGCAATGCGTACCTGCGCGTACAACTACACATACCCCCCTATCTATACATACCCCCCATCCTCACATCCTTGCATGTACAACTATACTCACCCCATCGATACATACCCGCCCCTGCCCGTCGCGCAGCGCGAGAGCACGCTCAACCAGCTGCTGGTGGAGATGGACGGCTTCAACGACCGCACCAACATTGTCATGCTGGCCGGCACAAATCGCGCCGATATCCTCGACCCCGCGCTGCTGCGGCCGGGCCGATTTGACAGGCAAATCACCATTGAGCTGCCCGACATCAAGGGACGCAAGCAGGTGGGCTAGTATTTACTGTGGATACGGTGGCACTGTTTGACTTGTGGCCGATTGCCGCAGCAGCGGCGACCACGATTACTGGTCGCCGGCATTCTATTTGACGGCTAACCACACCATCGAGCTGCCCGACATCAAGGGCCGCAACCAGGTGCGTAGGTAGGTATGTGCGTGCGTCGCACAAGCAGGCGTAGGCTGGTATGTGGATCACCATTGAGCTGCCCGACACCAAGGGCCGCAAGCAGATGAGCATGTAAATATGTGCGTGCTTCACAAAAGTGTACACTGTAGGCTTGTAGCAGATCACCATCGACCTGCCCGACATCAAGGGCCGCAAGCAGGTAGGCTGGTACGTAGGTATGTGTGTGCACGCGGTCGTCGTACGAGCAGGGGTAGGCTGGTATGCAGATCACCGTTGACGTAGCCAAATGTCCAGGGCCGCAGGCAGGGCGCAGCCTCTCAAAACTCGCCGTGCGATGCAATGTCTGAGCCATCATTGGTTGTGCTATCTATAGTTCAATCGCCGTCCTCTTGAGGTGTGTGTTCGATTTGCCATATTCCAGGAAACGCAAACAGGTCCACCTGCTGCCACACGGTCTTACTCTTCCAGCCCTGAATCTGTGCCTTGAAAACACATCTCACGTTGTTGGGAAAGGTCCGTAAGTGTAACACATTACAACCCCCCCCCCCCCCCCCCCCCCCCCCAAAACCGCCACCTCCGGATTATTGAGGTCCACCTTCAAAGCCTCAAGCTGAAAGGGACAGGTGACCGACTACAGCGGCAGCATGTTTCACCACTGAGTACCCTCAGATTGACAGCATCAGAAAAGGTGCATACACTGCCCTAACCCTGACCCTGACTGCCCCCCCCCCATCCCCCTCACGCTCACGCCGCCGCCAGATCTTCGAGGTCCATCTCAAGGGCCTCAAGTTGGAGGGGCAGGTCTCCGACTACAGCGGCCGTCTGGCAGGTCTCACCCCCGGTTTCTCCGGCGCGGACATTCAGAACATCTGCAATGAGGCGGCCATTGTCGCCGCGCGCAGGGGGCGCAAGACCATCGACCTGGAGTGCTTCGAGGCCGCCACGGACAGAGTCATCGGGGGACTCGAGAGCAACAAGGCGAGTCTGACTCCAAGGAGTCTGAAGAGAGTGCCGTCGTTTTTCGAGGGAGCTGTGCAGCGTTGTGTTAAGGGAGCTGTATAGCAGAGCACTTGCACAGTAGTAGTCCCTCCAAGGGAGATGCACAGCAGTGTGCTTGTATACTCGAGATCTGATGGTGACAGAGTCATTGGGCGACTCAGAAGCAACAAGGCGAGTCTGGGTCGAGGCGGGTCTGCATCCGGCAGGTCCAAGTGTAAGGTCGTTCTAGAAGGGAGGTGTGCAGCAGATTACTCGTGCATTCACGAGCTGCTGGTGACTGCATCGTCATGATTAGGCAACTCAAAGCCACAAGGCAGGTGCTTTTAAAAAAGAAGCGCACAACGGATTCCTTGTATGTGTTGGAGATATTGCTGCGCGCAGGGAGCCCCGCAACTATTCTGTGCGACAATGAACCAATTGTTGTAAGACTGAAGCCCGTAAGGTCGCTAAGATGCGAGTCTTCCTAGCCCTACCCCTTTTCGCAACCCTAATTCTACACTCTTCATGGATCAACTACAAACATCAAGTACAACTGCTTCTTCACAAGGTTATGGATGGAGAGCGCTGCGCTTTCACCCCTCTCCTCACGCGCAACGCGTCCGTGTGCTTTGCGAAATGCAGTTAATCACGCCGGAGGAGAAGCTCATCGTGGCGTACCATGAGGCCGCTTCACAACATTCTTCATAGATCAACGTTACACATCAGAATCAACCACGTTCACAAGGACATGGATGGAGAGCGCTGGGCTTTTCACCCCTCTCCTCAACGCGCAACATGTTCGTGTATCTTGCGAACGCAGCTCATCACGCCGGAAGAGAAGCGCATCGTGGCGTACCACGAGGCCACTTTATGACATCCTTTGACATCCTTCATGGATCAATTTTAAATATGCAACGTTGGCCGTATGCTTTGCAAAACGCAGCTCATCACGCCGGAGGAGAAGCGCATCGTGGCATATCACGAGGCGGGCCACGCTGTTGCGGGCTGGAACCTGGAGCACGCCGACCCCCTGCTTAAGGTGGGCAATCATGAAGTAAATCACTTGCGGCTAACCATCCCTTGTCACCTAGAGCTCTACGATCGTTTGGTTCATTTCCAATCATGATTTAACGCCACCTCTCAGCAATCATGAAGTCAATCATGATTAAACGCGGCCTCCTCGTACCGAGCGTTGCTGTGGCCTCTGAGCGATGTATGATTTGAGCACTGTCACGCGTCTGAGCAATCATGAATTCAATCATGGTTCATGATTGAACGCGGCCTGCTTGTCGTGCCAAGCGCTGCTGTGGCCTCTGTGCAATCTATGATTTGAGCACTGTCACACAACTGAGCAATCATGTATTCAATGATGGTTCATGATTGAACGCCGCCTGCTCGTATCGAGCGCTGCTGTGGCCTCTGAGCAATGCATGCTTTGAGCACAGACAGTGACTGTCACGCCTGTGAGCAACCATGAATTCAATCATGACTTTGAAAGTGCGGCCTGCTGCTCAAGGTGCTGAGCGCTGCTGCCGCCTCTGAACATGCTTTATTTGAGCGCTGTCACACCACTGGGCAATCACAAATTCACTTCAGGATTGAACGCGGCCTGCTCGTGCCGAGCACTGCTGCCGCCTCTGAGCAATGCATAATTTGAGCACTGTCACACCCCTGAGCACTCATGAACTCAATCACGACTGAACGTGGCCCGCTCTTGCCCAGCGCTGCTGCCGCCTTTGAGCAATGCATGATTTGAGCACTGTCACACCCCTGAGCACTCATTAACTCAATCACGATTGAACGTGGCCCGCTCGTGCCCAGCGCTGCTGCCGCCTTTGAGCAATGCATGATTTGAGCGTTGCCACGCCTCTTGAGAGCGACCATTCGGGCGCTTCTCACTTCTGAGCAATCAGGGTCTGACCTCTGTTGTACGCCTGAGCACAGCTGTGCTCGCGGTACAGAGCACCGCCCTTGGACGACTGAGCAATGCGCGTCCCCCTGTCGTGCAAGTACTTGCACATCCTGCACGTTGTACTGCGCGCCATCACGGCACCGTCTGTCTAGTGTTGTAGGCATTGCCTATTCGGCATGTTCGCTCCCTAGGCGAGAAGCAACGAGAGGTACCGCGTTTTGCACAATGGTGGTAGCATCTTGGCAGTGTCGTGGTGCACAAGTCTGGCACCGCTGTGCCGCATGCACGACTCATCGGAGTGACTACAGTCAAAGAGTCAAGATCAGTGAAACGACATGTGAACTTTGCGAGCCCAGCCACCACCGATCTTCAGGCATCATGATCAGGCGCAGCCTGTTGACCAACAGCCATCAAATGCACTCTCACTCGATCACTGCACGAGAGCGGAAAGGGGAATGACTACACGCAAATTACATCAAGCAGAGGCGCTGTACACTCCGCTCAATCGCGCCCATGTGACCAAAAACGGGTTTGACTGTGCGACAGCTGATGTATCCAATAACGCACACTGTACCCCCCTCTTTAATGCCACCAGCTTTGACCAACAGTCATCAGAAGCACTCTCGCTCGCTCACTGCACAAGAGCGGAATGGGGATTGACTGTGCGACGGCTGATGTCTCAACAACGCGTATTACACTCCTCTCGGTCCATGGGCAGGTGACCATCGTGCCGCGCGGGCGGGGGTCCCTGGGGTATGCGCAATACCTACCCAAGGAGGTGTTCCTGCGCACGGAGGAGCAGATCAACGACATTATCTGCATGGCGCTGGCGGGGCGCGCGAGCGAGCAGGTCAACTTTGGCACGTACACCACCGGCGCCAGCGACGATCTCAAGCGCGTGACACAGATTGTGTACCAGATGATTACCGTATACGGCATGAGCTCCAAGGTGCGTCCGTCATGGTGACACTTACTGAGGGCCTAGAGTTGACAGTCATGTCCAGAGTAACTGCTCTGCGGGGGACCGGCGCCAGCGACGATCTCAAGCGCGTGACGCAGATCGTGTATCCGATGATCACGGTGTACGGCATGAGCTCCAAGGTGCGATGCAGTTCGGTGACTGTTACCCTAGAGTAAGTGCCGCTGCCAAATCTGTATCGTGTATCAGACGATAACTGTATACGGCATGAGCTCCAAGGTGCGTTCGTGGTGACAGTTACTCATAGAGAAACTGCTGCAGTGCGTGCACATCGTGAGCCAGATGATCACAGGTACGGCATGAGCTCCAAGGTGCGTCCATGGTGGCAGTTACTCTCAGAGTAACTGCTCTGTGTAACTCTCCAATTGAGCTACCTGTGTAAGTCTCCAATCGAGCTACTTCTGCTGTCATGGATCTGCCAACAGCATGCATGCAAATTAAGACCAATCACTGCTTGTTTGGGGGTGTGACCTGCCCCCCCCCCACAATCCTGACTCTAGCCAGCTGCACTGTCATCCCCTCCCCCTGTCTGATAATGCCGCGTTGCTTGTGGCCTGCAGGTTGGTCAACTGGCCTTCCCCAAGGAAGACCAGAGGCGCCGTTCGGGAGTCACCCTATTTTAGGAGGTGCAACTGCCCCCTGTTCCCCCCCCCCCCCCCCCCATCCCTGCCCCCCCCTGACTCGTTCAGACCAGCAGCACACTGACCGCACCCCCCACCCCCACCCCCATTGTTGCCTGCAGGTTGGCCAACTGGCCTTCCCCAAGGAAGACATGGGGGGGTTCCCCTCAGACAGGCCATACAGCGATCACACTGCAGAGGTCATGGACACCGAGGCAAAGACCATGGTCGATAAGGCCTTTCAGCGGACGCTCGACCTCGTTGCGAAGCACAAGTGAGTGGGACGGCAACACGGCAGCGACATGTATATAGATTGCCAAGTAGATGGTAGGTTTTTGAGAGCGACACTCAATGAGCTTGATGAAATGGAGGACGCAATGGCACGATGGATCTGGCTTTCCTTCCAGCACTCGACCTCACTGCGCAGCACAAACGAGTGCAGTTGCAGCATAGCAGCGTGGAGACACGGTAGCAGAGGCCATGGTGGATGAGGCCTTCCAGCGGACGCTCGACCTTCTGGCGAAGTACAAGTGAGTGTGACAGAGTGCAACATGGCAGCAACGCATCAATATCTTCAGATGGCGGGATATTGCGAGCGACAACAGATGACCTTTGTGAACACGGAGGCGAACGCCATGGTGATTGAGGCTCTTCCAGGGGACAGTCGACTTGTTGCTCAGCACACGTGAGTTTTGGCTGCAGCGCAACCTCTGTGAGTCTGAGTCTGAGTAAAGCTTGGCGGTTCACTCTGATGACCGTCGGAAGGTTTGAACAAAAATCCCAGAGCACTCTTGGCAGTGGCTAGATGGACAGGGCTTTCAGCGGACGCTCTACTTTAAGTTTGGTGCCAGGCACAGGGAACTTATGTTTCACGAAGTGACCAGGGATATTGGGTGTGCAGGACGAAGAAATGCCCCTGCATGCATGCCATGCTGCTCTGTGTACGCAACGAGGTGCGTCACAGTCTTTCGTCCTTGACGCCTGTGTCGCCGTGCTTCAACCGCGCCCGGCTTGCAGGCACCAGGTCGAAGCGATCGCAGAGCTGCTACTAAAGAAGGAGACCATCAACCACGACGACATGCTCGCCGTCCTAGGGCCGCGGCCCTTTGCGAGCCACAAGTCGTACGAGGAGTTCGTCCACGCCACCATGCACGGCAAGAGTAAAGAGGCCGGCGGCAGCAGCGGCAGCAGCGCCGGCGGCGACGACAAGAGCAAGCAGCAGCGCGACGGCGGCAAGCACGAACCGCAACTCTCGCCTGTCTGATGTGCAACGCCTGGCCTTGAAGTTCGCCCAGAAGCGCCACCGCGTCTTGGACATGTACATTAAAGGTCGGGAAGCGGTCACTGTTTGTGCTGCGCCCAGCACGACCATGCATTCAGCACAAAGAGGGGGGGGGGGATCAGGTGTATGTTTCATTCTGTCATCATGGTACATAATCGCAGTGACCCCGGGATGTGGCGTAGGTCGCGAGGGACGCAGCAAAGCACCGGCTAGTGCTTGTGCGAGCAGCCGTTGGCTTGTATTCACAGCCACATGCAGTGCCCCTGGCATGTTTTGCGAAGAGGATGAAGCTGCCATGTCAGGTCTCGTCCACATCCTGACGTGCCGAGGGTCGTGGACACTTTTTCTAGGCACCTTTGCAAGGAAATGCTCTTGGTTTGCACAGTTGACAGGTGCACTTTACGCGACACACCAGAGCGCTGACTGCCCTTCGTGCTGTACGTATTGTGCTGGCACGCGTTTAGTGCAGCTGTAAGGACCAGCTCTGTACCAAGCTTCACAGGCGCCAAAGTACTAAACACTTCTGGCAGTGTCTCATGACTCTCTTGAACTCTCTTGCCAGCCAAGGGCGCGCGTGCGCTTTGGTTCCTGCTGTGCCTTTGTGCATTGCCTGATGCTCGAACTGTCCAATGTGTCCTTGTGTCAAGTTAAAGTTCAACTCAAATGCGCACGCGTCGCGCGTGAAGTAAGTTCAACTTCAGGATGCGCTGTACACGCGTGAGCGCAGGCTGCTCTGTTCTCTGCAGGTGTGATCGCGGAGAGGCTGGCGCCATGCGCTTGTCCATCGCAGCGACAACACATCGCCATCGTCACTGCAATTGTCCACACGCCACGTCTGGCGCGCTCATGGCGCGTCACCGGCTCCTGGAACAGATCATTAATCAGCCATCACGTGTGTGTACACACACTGGCATAGCCGCATCAGACAGCCAAGACTGGTTCACAGCCAGCCTGAGGTTCAGCACTCGCGGATCGTCATGACGACTCAGGTGTCATATGGCATCATCGGCGTCAACAAGGACACCGGGAAGGTCCTCGTGATCCTCCAGCACAAGCGCAACGGCACGCAGTACACCTTTCCCAAGGGCATGCTTAGCAGGAGCCGCGACGACATCACCACACTAGAAGGTAGGAGGGCGCTCGCGGAGGCAGCGCTCCTGCGCGAGACGCGGCTCAGTGTCGCACGCTATCTGTCTGAGCGAGAGTTTGAGTCGGAGTACTTTGATGGCAGATTCATGAAGCAGGTGTACCTGTGGCTAGCGGAGGTGACAGGCACGGTGCGTGCTCTGCCAGGTCAGGTTCATGGGTACGAATGGGTGGCGCCAGACGCGCTGCAGGCTAGGCTGACGTACCGTGAGGACCAGGGCATCGCTGAGCGCGCCTGCCATGAGGTGCTGGCCATGGCTGCGGCGAGCACCTGATCACAACAAAGGTAGCCTAGCCCCCTGGCAGTGGACTGGAAGCTGAAAAGCAGCAGCTGCATGAGGCCTCTCTTGCGCGTGCAAGTGGACGCCTGCCTGCCGCATGCCGCCACAAGTGTCACCTTGCTGTGTGAAGGTCTCCGTGGCGCTGTTGCGTCGAGGTATACGGTGGCCTGAAGAGAAGTACAGCGGATGACAATGGAGTGTCGTAGCCACCCTTGTGTTACAAAGCCTCAAATCAATGCATCCATTCGAGCCATGATGGTCCATGTCGCCTGCCCCCAGCTCGCTTCTGCCTGTGTGCTTGCATACCAATGTACATCGCAACCCTGCCGCCCGCACGTGGAACGGCACTGCAAATCTTGTCGCGTGCCATGGAATGACCGTGAGCGATGGATGCCTTTGCCTTGCAGGCATGCGCCATACCTACTTGGAGTGAGCTCGACCTGCTTGGCACCATTGGCAGCTCGTGCCTCATTTAAAACCTTGGACTGTCTCCCTCGTTGTTCTGATCACGTCATAGGAGGCTGCTGAGGGTCATCTGTTGTTCATGCTTGTTGTTGATGCTTCGATGTGTAAACCGTAGCTTCAACATATGCGCACCAGCACCAGCCGCGCACGCCAGCTCCAACAATTGTGTTGATGGCATCATCTGTCATCTGCAGTCAAGCATTGGCTTCCGTCGTTAGTTTTGTGTCGTGCCGCCGCGTTGCCACCGGCCGGATAAGTCACATGGGCGTTCAACCCTAAACCTAACCCTAGCCCTGACCCTAAGAGCTGCCAGACAGCAGCTGCCCGTGTTGCATGCTAGTCTAAATTAGCATCATATCAGATGACGCACTGCTGTGCACACATCCCACCACCACATGGCAACGAGAGCTCCCTGCATGGGGGCCTGCAAAACATGACGTTCAAGCACTGCAGAGCTTGCCGTTCAACTTTCGGGCAGATTGCATGAACAAGGACAAACGCCGGCATCTGAGTCAGTCACATGAGCACACCATCAGCAACCTGTCGTTATTTAGCTGGCAGCACACTTGTCTGACATGACCAAGTGGGTGTTTGAACACGAGACTCATGCGCCATCAAAGCTGACTCCCTCCCCCCCCCCGCCCCCGCCGCACCAATTTCACCCTCAAAATGTGGCGAAGTTTTTACCCTCCATAGCGCAGCATTTGTGAGCCAGCCTCGGCTCAACCAACAG
Source organism: Tribonema minus (assembly GCA_017506865.1). NCBI lineage: Eukaryota > Xanthophyceae > Tribonematales > Tribonemataceae > Tribonema > Tribonema minus. The sequence continues at coordinate 417,664 of JAFCMP010000346.1, forward strand.
GCGCACGGCAGTGCGCAGCGCACGCGCGCATGTCATCGGCAGCGGAAAGCAGTACCACACCAATTGCAGCACGCCAAAACCACAACAAACAGCTCCCACGCGTTCCCCACCCCCCCCCCTCCCCCCGCGCCGCTTACACCCCCCCCCCCCCCCCCCCCCGCCCCCCTCCCTGCATATTTGCCTGCTTCTAGCGCGAAGAAAACCCCCTAGCGCGCGAGCCCCCTCCTCGAGGGGGGAGAGAGCTCAGCGCGCTCGCGCCCCTAACGCTAAGCCCTAAGCAGCAAATCCTCCTAGCGAACGCACGCGCGCGCGTGACCCTAGGCCGTCGGGTCAAACACCCCCGTGTCGACCTAAGCCCTAAGAAGCGGCAAACCCTCCTAGCGAGCGCGCGTGAACCTAGGCCGTCGGGTCAAACACCCCCGTGTCGACCTCCGCGAGGTCCGCCTTCATCATGTCCTCCACGAGCGCCTTGAACGTGATCTTGGGGCTCCAGCCGAGCACGCGCTTGGCCTTGGCGGGCGAGCCAATGAGCAGGTCCACCTCTGTGGGGCGGAAGTACGAGGGGTCGACCTTGACTAGGACTCTTGACTCGTCGGCCGCGTCGACGCCGTGCTCGTCCACCGAGCCGCGCTCGCCCTTCCACGCGACGGTCGTGCCGACGTAGGCGAAGGACGCCTGGAAAGGGGAGCGTCGGTGTCGACGGGGAGAGGTGAGTGCATTGTTCTGTTGTTGTTGATTAAAGGTGCTATCTTTGACTGGACTCGTCGGCCGCATCGACGCCGTGCTCATCCCCGGAGCCGCGCTCGCCCTTCCACGCGACGGTCGTGCCGACGTAGGCAAAGGACGCCTGGAAGGGGAGCGGTGCGTTGTTTGTGTGGCGAGGGACGAGTGCGTAGTCTTAGGACCCAAGACTGGGGCCGGAAGATCCTGTAGGGTATGTCCTCAGTAATGAGGTTGTGGGCGCAGATCACGCTTCCTGCTGCGCAGTAAGGCAACAGGCACGTGCCCTACACGTACACAGCTTTGACCTAACCCTAAACCCTAACCCTAACCGTCTGTACAAGGCGTCCATCCGCGCAATGGCGACGCGCGAGCGAGGCGCAGAGAGCGAGCGACGCGCCGCAGGTGGTGATGCTCAGACGTATGCAAACTCGTCGGCAGCACGCGCCATGCGCGCGAGGCGGAATGAGTGCAATGGCGCGCGCACATGCGTCATCATGCTTCAGCATGGCACACATCACTTGCAGCGGCCGCACCGATCGAGGCAGAGCTTCCGGGCAGCGCCTGGCACTAACCCCCACAAACCCCCTGGACAAGTGTGACTTGCCCTAATTCGTCACCTCGACCGTAGCCCTGCAGCTTCCAGCGATCAACTCAAGAACATTTCTCAGCGGACTGGTTCTCGTCTGTGGCCAGCACAAAGTCGTCCGGCGTGCCCTGCTGCAGCATGTACTCAAAGCCTAACCATAAGCAATTGAAGTACAGTCCTGCCCATGCATGCCCATACGCTAGATGCTCAGTCGCAGCTTCCATCGAGAGGCTCAAAAGCTCACCTCGACAAATTCCTTGACGGAGTGCATCTCGCCCGTGGCGAGTACGAAATCGTCGGGCGTGTCCTGCTGCAGCATCATCCACATGCCCTCGACGTAGTCGCGCGCGTGCCCCCAGTCGCGCTGCGACTCCAGGTTCCCCAGGTACAGGCACTCCTGGCGCTGGCGGTGGATGCGGCACACAGCGCGCGTGATCTTGCGCGTGACGAACGTCGGGCCGCGGCGCGGCGACTCGTGGTTGAAGAGGATGCCGTTGCTGAGGAACATGCCGTACGCCTCGCGGTAGTTGACGATCATCCAGAAGGCGTACTGCTTGGCGACGCCGTAGGGGGAGCGCGGGTAGAAGGGCGTCGTCTCCGTCTGCGGGATCTCCTGCACCTTGCCGTAGAGCTCCGAGGTGGAGGCCTGGTAGAGGCGGCAGCTCTGCGCACGGCGTGTTGATATTTGGGAGAAAGCGTGCGTGTTGAAGTTCTGAGGAAGTTGTGCGTGTGGGCATCTTAAAGTGCAACGCAGGCCAAGGGTTTATGAGAACAATATACACAGTGACATTCAAATGCCCTGCACAGCTGCACTTTGCCGTCAAAGCCGAGGTGGAGATGTTCAGGCGGCAACTGCGCGCGCGGGCGGAGGCGGCAGTGTTGAAGTTGTGAGAAAGTTGTGCGTGTGGGCATGTTGAAGTGCAACGCAGGCGAAGTATTTACAAAATTCAGATACACAGTGATGCTCAAAATGTCCTCAGAGATTTAAAAGCAGGCGAAACAAGCTCACGCCGTCTGTCTCAACCTTGTACTCAAGTACTCGACTCGTGACCCATCTTGACTCAACTACTTGTTGATTCGTGACTCGTACCTGCTCCAGGCCACACGACCGAATGGCATTCAGCACACACAGCACACCCACTTCGTCCGCTTCCGCTGCATCCTCAAGTACTTGAATCTTGAGTCATCTACTCATGACTCGACTCGTACCTGTTCCAGGCCGCACGAATGGCGTCAAACAGGCGAAGCACGCCCACGCCATCTGCCTACTCGGCTGTATACTTGACTCTTGACTCAAATCCTCTTAACTTGACCCGTACCTGCTCGAGGCCGCACGACCGAATGGCGTTAAGCAGGCGCAGCACGCCCACTCCATCCGCCTCAACCTTGCACTGAAGTACTTGGCTCATGACCCACTTTGACTCGCATACTCAAATACTCATATATTTGACTCGTACCTGCTCCAGGCCGCATGACCGGATGGCATTAAGCAGGCGCAGCACGCCCACTCCATCTGCCTCCGCTGTGTACTCGCTCATCTCGAAGGAGACCTTGACGTGCGACATGGCGCCCAGGTTGTAGATCTCGTGCGGCTTGACGGTAGAGACGATGTGCATGAGGTTGGTGGAGTCTGTGAGGTCGCCGTAGTGCAGGAACAACTTCACCTGTTGAAGTTGACAACCACGTGAAAGAAAAGGGGTGACGTGAGTGCTGTTGTGTGTGATGGCTGAACGAACAGCTTGACATGCTGAACTTGAGAAACGAGGTGCAAGCGGTGACCTCCAAGTACTACTTAGCAAGTAGCACTTCCCCGTAGGGTTGCGCATTAATGTGTCTTGCTCGCTTTGAGACACCCTCATGCGTCGTATGCGCTTTAAGAAACCACCTGTCGTTGTGCCAAAGTCCATCATCACTAGAGCTCACAGACCGGTAACCAAAGAACGACTGACTCCTTTTCTGATCGCAACTTCCACTTTCTGCTGAGCTTTTGCGCGTGTTTGCCACAACTTCAACTGCAGCACCAGCAAAACCCACGCATGTAAACCTCCACAATGACCCTGACAGTCTTGGGTGCTGTCCACCAAGACCTTGGCGCTGGGTTTGGGTGCCATATTATATGGCCCATATATCATGGAAGCGATTCAAAAATCGTAGAGCTCTAGGTGACAAGGGGTGGTTAGCCGCAAGTGCCTTCCACCAATGACCGTTATCGCCGCTGCTGCAGTCATTGGCCACGAATCAAACAGTGCCATCATATCCACAGTAGTCAAAATACTTCTGTGTGCAAGCTTTTTAGCCATGTTTGCTAGCATCTGCTTGGTGAGCATCGGCAGTGGCAAGGCCATGGCCGTTTTTGTGTCACTTGCCATTGTAACGTACGGCATTGGCTCTTGGAAGTCGCATGTGTGGGGGACAGCCAGCGCTCACCAAGCTGCGGCAACTTGAACCATCGGGCCCGTTTTTGTTTGTTCAACCAATGTTGTGCCCGTTTTTGTTGGTTCAATAATACAACGTTTTGTTGGTGAAACCAGTTTCACCAACATTGTGCCCGGTTTTGTTGGTTTCAACCAACATTAATGGTTCAACCAACGGGCCCGTTAGTTCAACATTCCGCAGCTTGATGTGCACTTGCTATCCCCCACACATGCGTCTTCCGATAGCCAGAGCCGTACGTCACAATGGCAAGTGCGACAAAAACAGCCATCGCCTTGCCACTGCCGATGTTAACCAAGTAGATGCTAGCAAATATGGTGGACAGCACTAAAGCCAGGCAGCAGGTGTACTTGAAGTATAGCCGCCACTGCAAGCACAACAAGGCATAAGACTGCGCCCGACGGTGGGTGTATACATGCAAGCTGTCACGCACACATCACTCGCCACACTCGGCATAGTCTCCCTTTTTGTTTTGAGCGTCCTGTGAGCAGACGTCAGCTATTGCAGTGCTCATCAGAGCCGGCCTCAAAGCTGAGCAGGCTGCAACTTCACCTTCACCGGATGGTGGTGTGTCCACACACACATTCTATACTTAGTATGTCTGACCGCCAGAAAGAAATCTGACCGCACATAATACTTTTTTGATGCACATAGGCCTTGTATGTACGCGGCGGCCGCACTCTGGGCCGAGTTGAGGAATGCCAAATGTGCAGCTCGGTTGATCAATGCTGCAGCGGAGCTCGCGCATGCGCAGCTGAACGCAAATTGCTGCGCGGCAATTGAGCACTGCCACTGTGGAGGTTGCTTCGGCAATGCCGCTGCAGAGCTCCGTCGAGAGATGCCACAGTAATTTAGACCAAAAAGTTATACTCCTGGCTTGCTGAAGCTAGTTGTTCTGTACTGTTCATATTGAGCTTCCCATAGGAACTGAATCTCGCACACGTGCGTGCCGCTTGATTTTAAGTCAGGGTTAGGGTTAGCAGCGTCCGCCGCATGTGCGTCAACGCTTGCTGCAGGATGTGTGTGTGGTGGCCGGCGTACCCATACCTACCCTCATACTCATACTCGTGTAAACCATCATACTCCCTTGTCAGCACGCCCATACATACCCATACGCCGCCCTGTGCCCCAAGGAGTCGGGGCAGGCGTTCAGGACGTAAGTCATGTGCCTGACACAACCCACTGCAGGATGTGGTGTAGTGTAAAACGTCATCTGAAGTGAGCACATTGGAGTTCACTGTTTGAACTACGCAGGTCCACGCCTCAAAACTTCAATTGTGTTACATAGTGCCTGGTGTAAGTATTTTCTTACGGAAGCGTGGCGCCGTTGACCGGCCTATGGCCCACAAAATCAGCAACTACATTATCCCGGCAGACTTTGAGCGTTGATATAGAATCATGGCGTGTACTGCGTGTGTATCACGTGTGTATTGCATGTATCGCTGAGCGCTGCTGCTCACCTGTGTGGTGTGCCTGTCGCGGTACAGGTGGTCTATGCGCTGCGTGTTGAACGAGGAGCTGCGACGGATGATTCCGTGTACCTCGTACCCCTTTCCCAGCAGAAACTCCGCTGCAAATCCCCCAAACCCCCAGGCGTCACACAGCCCCCCATCCCGCCATGACAGCAGCGCGACACAGCGGCGATGCGTATACAAAAGCAGCAGCAGCGGCGTTAGTGGCACAGAACCGATGTATACATGCGAAGCAGGTAGCAGTCTGAGGTCTGAGCTTGCAGTTTCACCGCCACTTTCAACGAGAGCGAAGCTGAGATGTTGTGTGCCTTCAGCAGTGCTGGGCGCGCATGCCTGATACGCTACACAATGCGTAAGCATGCGCCCTGATATGCGCGAGTCCCAAAACGTCAACACTGTTGTGATAGTTTTTGTGTGCAGAAGTGCACACGATCTTGTGCTGGTATCTTTCGAGATGGCCAATGCAGCACAACGAGTTGTAACTGGCACTTGTGACACGTTGAGGCTATGTACAGAGTAGAGAGTCAACATGTGCGCCAGCCTCGGGTAGCAAGTTGGCGCTCAATTTCATGAAAGTATGACGCAAACAGCATCACGCTGAATGTTAGGCCGCATTACGGTTGATCACGATGCTAAGCCACGCACACTCGACCGGTAGGCCCGCCATGCAACTCTTGAACTTGAGATGCGGCATAGCTCACAGGTGACGCGGTGGATGGCTGCGTCATCATGTCGCGTGACGATATTCCTGCGTACATATGTTTCAAAAACGCAGTGTTGGTGATGCTTTTGATGGCTTCACCATCACTCTTAGACTACGAGTACTCCTGCGTGCATGTACTTGAATGCGTAGCGAGTGCTAAACGAAGGCGGCTTACAATGGGCGCGGCACCATCTCGCATTGGAATGATTGCACAAGTACTGACATTTTGACCTCGTCGAAATAACAGATGTTTGAATTTACTTCATGCCAAATACACTTTATGCCAAATACTGCATGCCCCCATAAATAAGTCATGGCAGACAGATGAGGTGCACCCCCTGCTATACTCCAAGAGACCTAGCATGTATGTCTTGACACTGCGCAGCAAGCTAAACTTTATTGAAGGGGGCAGCATTGTCAGTGACTCTGAGTAATTTGAGCTTTCAGAGCATGCAACATCAGTTGGCGAAGGCCATGCCGTCTCACAGGCTGCGGCAGGGAGATGAGACACTAGACAGCCGGACCAGGAGCTCGTCCCACTGTGTTGCCGATTAGTTTCTTGACCAATAACAAAGCACACGGGCATGCGTTCTTGAGGTATGGTACTAAGCTGGTCTACGACGCAAACTGTTGAAAGGGCTTTTTGTGCAAGTCTGCTTTGAGATGCTTGCACTGCACTCACCGAGATAACTGCCATCCTGGCCAGTGATACCAGTGATGAGAGCACGCTTCATTTCCGCTGGTGCTGCCTCCGCCATCGTTGCTCACGTGCTCACAAGAAATGCAATCCTGGCAGGCACTGAAGCAGATATCTGCGGCAGCACGTAGGAAAGCAGCTACTGTTGTGAGTACAACGATCAGCAGGCCAGGCTTAAGCCAATTGATGAGGCCGTCATATCCATGCAACCATGGCACAGCAACCAGGCTAGCAAACACCAGGGAGCCAAAAACGGTTGGGGGATTTAGTCAGCTCTTGTCAAGAAAGGCGCTGTGTGTTGCATGCTCGAATCGGTAAGCCGCTAGTGCCTTACAGCAAGTGCACCGTGCATCGCTGCAGCATGCTCAGGCATATCTCCTCTCACCTGGTGCGCTGCCGTCTCTACAATGCCACGCACCCTCATCATCAGCGCATCCCAGCGACGGGGGACAGTTCCGGCGAAAGTCGGGGGGTCTTAGGTTTTGGTGAGCACACAAACAGGGCTAGGTGATGTGAAGTACAGTAGCGATAGCGCACGCCTTCAACCCACAACCGACACAAGGACACTATCTTGGGGCCTCGCGGCACCCTTGATTGTTAGTCATACAACTCTGCGGAGTGTTGTCCAAGGCATGTGGTCAGAGAGCGGCGCCTGTGCGCGGCGACGGGGCTGGCGGCGGCAGCTGCTTGGCGGGAGCGGCGCGGAGGAGCAGGAGCAGGAGCAGGAGCAGCAGGAGGAAGGAGTTCGCAGCAGGGGTTTCAGTGTGCGGCCGGGGACACCGGGGGGGGTAACACTAGCAAATAGAAGGGCGGGTTTTAGTAGATATGCTTGCTGGAGTGACAGCGTCAGCCTTTGCAGCACCAGTGCCTGGCACTTAGTGATCCATGACCATTGTCCTCAGTTCTGGGCGCTGCTACCAGTAGCCCAGGCCTGCACAAAGCTGTTCACGGTTAGGACCATTTTGGCAGAGACACGGGAGGCCTCAAAGTGGGTCTGGTCGTGTAGAGGCAGTAGCTTAGGCACTTTGGTGCAGCATGATAGTGGGGACCGATCGGGGTTTGGGTGGGGTTTGTTGGGGTTGGGTTGGACTCTTCGTAGCAACAGCATTGATACCCTTAGCACCAGTGCCTGGTGCCCAGTGATCATTTTGCCTAGAGGCGTGATTCAGACGTGTCAGCATGGTCCTCAGTTCTGGGCGCTGTCAAAGGCGACCCAGGCCTGCATAAATCTTTTTCAAGACGGGACAAGTGTGCCTCACGGCTGGGCAACCCTAAGTAGGGTTTGGTTGTGGGGTATTGGTGGTAGTGTGAAGAGGGGGAAGCCTGTTTGCGTTTGAGTCTCTCTTTGGAGAAGGAATGTTGCATTGAGTGCACATCCAAAGAGAGGGCTTTTCGCGCCCCTTGCGAAGCGAAATTAATAAAAGTACAGTAGCTGTCAATAGGCACTGTTGGGTTGAAAAAACTGAGTGCCGATCACAACACTTCAGTAAGGCGGTTTCAAGGCGTCATGCTTGCACTCCTGGATAAATCCACGTTGCGCGCCTTGTCCTGAGAATGGTGTGGCGATTGTCCTGGTGTCCCTGGGGGCACAGCTCAACCTTGACCCTGTTCTCATGAGCATTGAGGGGGTGTGACATAAAGGCGTTGCAGCACCTACTCACTTGCTGCCATGTAGATGCATGTTCATGGTCCAATGCAGGCGGGCAACTTTGTGGCCACTGCTCTCGAGCTGAATACATCACACAGCATTTGAGAATCCGGCGCGGAGGGGGGGGGGGCAGTGCGCCTCATGTAATGGTGTTAAGTGTACCAAAGCATGCTAGCAATCATGATCGCACACGCATGTATTACTGCTTTCAATGGCAAATTGAGGAGGAACGATGGCGGTGCCTTCCATCGCGCAGTACTTGCCTTAAACATGATGCAAGCCCTCTAAGGCTGAGAACTGAAAAGCAAGTGCCGTGCCGCACACATTGCATGAGTAAGCGCGCGCCCGGGCACGCACAGTGGCGGCGACACGATGAGGTAGCATCATACACATCTCACATCAAGCATTGTAAGAATCAGCTTCGCGAGAACGCCTGCTGCAAGTTTGCCATGCAGCAATCACCGGATGCGTCAGACCAAACCATTGCACAGAATTATTGCCAGCGGGTTTTATTGTTAGAACCACTCCACAGGCCCCATTGAAGCGCGGAAATGCACTATGCACACCCCACAATTTGCACACATAATGCCGGTTCGGGCTGACAGACACCCCTTGCCTCGCGCACAACCACACACAACCCCTGGTCCGGCCCGCAACATTCAAGGCCTTGGCACTCGCATGATATAGCTGGCCACCGTCAGGCTGTATGGCGATCGCCGCTAGCTTCGCAGCGCCAGCTGTCAGCGACGCAGGGTGCAGTGTGTGGCGCAACTGCAAGCGCGCTGCGTGCCTTTCTGCAGTGAGCTTGCTGCACCTCCAGCACAGCTCAGCATGCGCGCGCTCGTGCGGATTGGCCTTAGCAGCCCGTGCCAGCAGCATGATCCATGTCACCACAATACATAGGTGGCCGCACGGTGCAGAGGCACAGGCGCTGGGAGACGGCGCACGCACGCTTTGTGCTGGGAACCAGCTGCTGCTGCTACTGCTGCTACTGCAACTGCACTGGCATGCGCGTGCAGAAGATGCGCACGCGGCAGCGCAGCCGCGCAGAGGCTTCCGCGTCAGGTGCTCAGCGCCGTGGAGCGTTGTTGCGCCTGCCGGAAGGCGCCCTCCTGCGGGTCTGGTCCTGGTGGCCGCCACCGCCGCCGCCGCCGCCGCTACCACCGCTGCCACCACCCCCTGCAGGCCCCCGCTGCCTGTCGTACTGCTGCTGATGCTGCGGCAGCGGTTGCTGCTGCTGCTGCTGCGAAGGTGGCGGCGCCATGGTGCGCGGCACAAATGGCGCCGCAGCAGGGTTCAGGCCGCCGCCGCCTCCCATGCCTCCCCCACCTCTGCCATCTTCATATTGAGCGCGCCCGCGCTTGCCGTCGCGCCTCAGATCCCCCGAGTCGCCGCCGCCGCCGCCGCCGCCGCCGCCGCCGCCGCCGCCGCTGCCGCCGCCGCCGCCGCCACCGCCACCGCCGCCCCTGCCATCTCTGCCGCCATCCCCCGCCCTGCCGCCGGCGCCGTCCCTGCCGTCGCCGCCGCCGCCGCCGACGAGCGCACTGTGGCTGCGCTTGCGCCCGTCCTGCATGCCGCCGCCGCCGCCGCCGCCGCCGCCGCCGCCCTGCTGCTGCTGCTGCAGCGGCGGCGGCATCTCCGGACCGTGGAACGTGAGCGGCGAGCCGCCGCCGCCGCGCGGCGCGCGGCTGGCGGCGGTGATCGACGCTGCGCGCCCGCGCACACCGCCGCTGCCGCCGCCGCCGCTACGCTCTTCCGGCCTCTGCACCGGGGTCTTCTTGACGTCGCCCGCCCCTCCCCCCCTGCCGTCCCTGGCCCCGCCGCGGCTAGGCGTAGGTGTCGCGGCGGGCGCCGAGGCGGCAGAGGAATCGGTTTTGGTGGGCGCCGGGAGGGCGGGCGGGCCCGGGAGTGGCGGCGGCGGCGGCGGCTCCTGCGGGCGATCGGGCACGCAGCACAGGGGAGATGTCAGTGGCTTGGACCTCCATGCCATGCAAATTGTGACACGCATCCCCTCTTTCTGGCGGTCGTTTTCCGTTGCGCGCTGCGTGCTACCGTTGCCATCACGTCAGCGGCTTGCCCGTGGCTGTGAACTGTTTGCCCCGCTACATAGGGGATTGGAGTTTCATTTGCTAGACATGTCACGCGCCAGCTGGGGATGACTTTCGTCAAATACGCTACAGGCCCCGCACAAATCACAGTGTCCTGATACACGCGCACACGCGCTGCCTTGTCAGCCGCGAAGCATTGCCGCCAAAGTCTCTGCCGTCACGCAGCTCGTGTGCACATTCTCACGTACCTGCGCCACCGCCGCCGCCACCGACGCCACCGCATGCTGCCGCGGCCGCGCCACCGGCTGCGCCTGCGCGATGGTGGCGGTGGGCTTGACGATGGTAACGCGCGTGGCACCGCCGCCGCTGCCGCCCGCTGAGCTGCCGCTGCCTCTACCGCTGAGCGGCGCTGCTGCTGCTGCCGGTGTCGCCGGAGCCGCGGCGGACCTGCTCGCCACCGCCGCTGCTGCCGCGGACGCGGGCACTGCCACGCTGGACCGCACAGCCGGCCTGCAAGGCATGGGAAGTGTGTGTTTCATGGTCACGTGCTGTGACATCGCCAAGTGCTTCAAGGTCACCGGTTCACCTGGACAATTGCAGCGTGTGTGCTTCTGAGAATGGCCAAGTGCCTCGAGTTCACCGGTTCACAGGGGCAATCACAGCGTGTCTCGACCCGCGTATTTGTAGCCATCGTGCCCTATGCGCATTCACGACTGTCATTGAATTCCCCCCCCCTGCGTCGCCACCACATGACGCAGAACAGCAGCTCGAAGACACTTCTGAGCGTTGAAGGCGATGCTGCCACCGCGTAATATGCAGGCGCCGCGCACACCGCGCGTGATCAGTCTGTACCAGCCGCAGCGATTGCAGCACGACAGTCAATCACTGCAGACATCGCCATTCAGCAATGCAGGACTCGCCACTGACACCGCCCCCGCTGCGCAGCGCAGCGGCGCATCGGATGAGCGCTGAAGCGCCTCCGCCACCATTCCCTGCGAGTCGCCGCGCACCGCTGCCCTGAGAGCAACGCGCCGGTCACGAAAGCCAGCGAGACAGCACCTCTGCGCCATCGCTCATTGCGGGCCAAGGCAGTCGACTCTGACCCTAGCCCACACCTCTCTTGGCGCGGCAACACAGTCGACTCTGAACCTTGCACACACAACGCTCACCTGGCAGGGGGCGCTTCCTTTGCGTCCCCGCCGCCGCTCGTCCGCCTCCCCCCCGCGCCGCCGCCGCCATCGCCGGCCCGCGCAGCCGCCCGCAGCGGCGGCGGCGACGCGCGCACGACCATGGACGCAGGCGCCGCTGCCGCGGCCGGCGCCGCCGCCGCGGAGGCCGCCTTGGCAGCGGCGGCGGCGGGTTTGGCAGCAGCGGCGGCGGCAGGTTTGGCAGCAGCGGCGGCGGCAGGTTTGGCAGCAGCGGCCTTGCCCTTGATGGCCTGCAGCGCGAGCATGCGCGCGGATGCGAGTTCCGCCTCCTGCACCTTGGGCGCCGGCTTGGCGGCGGCGGCAGTCGCTGCTGCTGCCTCGGGGCTGCGCCTGCTGTCGGACGGCTCCGGCTTGGCGGCGGCGGCAGCCTGCGGGGGCAACGGCAACGCTCAGCGTCAGTGCGTGTTACGTACTCTGCGCGCAGGGGCCGTTTTGTTACTTCAATAAAATAAAGTAGAAAGTGAGGTTATGGTACCAGACCTCAGAGCTGTTAACGACTCTAGTGGCGGCCTGCATGTGCGCACCGCTCAGCGGCAGCAGCGCTCGGCGTCAGTGCGTATTGCGTACTCTGCACGCAGCGGCCGTCAGGTTTTTAAAAACTTAACCAAAGCGTGCAGGTATTGTGGGGGGTTAAGACCTCCGAGATGTTGACGACTCCAAGCCATCTGCGTGAGGTGTTGGTGACAGCGGTGGCGGCACAGGCGCTGCCCCCAGGTGACTTTCAGCACAGGGCTGCGCAGGTCCTGCTGACAGAGAATGCTGAGCGTTGGGCATGGGGCGTATACATACATACCCACAGCATTGACGCTGCCTCTGCCAAAGCGCTTCGGAGTGAGGCAGTCGTAAGCACTGTCAGGAAGGTCTAGGCGGAAGTCCCGGTAGCTGGGGGAGGAGGTAGGTGCCGCTATGGCAGACACTTCACTGGGCTGGGATGCGGTCACTGCCGCTGGCCTCGGCAGTTGCTGCTGTGCTCCCCGCGCTTTTCAGAAGCGGCGATTCTGTTTCGTTACTGTTGACATGTGCGGCGCAAGACCAGTCCTCATAGAGTACATGTGCGGCGCAAGACGAGTCCTGATCGAGTACATGCTGTAGTTGAAGTACGCGTATTGAAGTATACAACCCGTGGGTGTTGCATCGCTAGCTGAGGAGCGGTCGCCACGCAGAAGCGGGTGCTGCCGCTTCTGCTGCTGCTGCGCTGCCTCTGCAGATGTCAACGTGGAATTTCAATCCCACAATCCGATCTGAAGGCACGCACGCATTATGCGAGCACTGGAGCATGGACAGCCTTGCATGTTGCGGTTCATGCACATAATAAACAAGATGTGTTCAACAAAAAAAGGGGTACATGATGTAAACTTGCATGCAAACACGACTCGCAGCGAAAATAATTGCCAGTCTTTCGGCTGGCATGCTCACCGCTGGCGCGTGGGCTGGGCTGCGCGCGCTGCTGCCATTTGGCGCCGCTGCCGCCGGCGACGCTGCGCCAGACCGCGACTCGCGCCTGTCGCGCGATGAAGGCTCTTCTCGGCGCTGCTGCTGATAAGGGCAATGCACAGGGGGCAGCAGCAGCAGCAGCAGCGGCGGCGGCAGCAGCATAAGATGGTAGGAATTGAACAGGGGATGTGCAAGAGCAGCACGCGGAGTGCAGCAGCAGCAGCAGCGGCGGCGACAGCAGCAGCAGCAGCGTCGGCGGCGGCGGCGTCGGCGGCGGCGGCAGCAGCACGAAGCATTGCGCAGAGAAGAGGAGCATCGCGCAACAAACAGCGGCCGCAGCAGGCAGCAGCACCGAGATCTACGTAAACAAACACAACGAGGAATGGCAACAGGCACTAGCAGCGCAGCATAGTGCCAGTGTCCAAGAGGCCGTATCACAACGGCAGCTGAAGTCTTCTTAGAGCTCTGGCAAGATTGTGTGCACAGGAGAGTCGAGAAGATCTGGCAGAGGTATCCTTGCCTCCCCTGCTGTCCGGGGCACTTCTAATCTTAGCCCTAAACCTATTCTAAAGTCGCAGTGTATTAGAGTTACAGGCGTTACGCAGCAGCGTGTGCAGAGAGACTTGCGACAAGCAGCAGCGACTGCGCCTGTTGATGATTGCCACAGCCCAACGCCAGGCTCACCGCTGCAGCAGAGCGCTACAGTAGCTAATATGCAAGATGAGCAAAACAAAACATGTGCCGTATGATCTCAAAAGGGTCAAACTGCAACGCAAATGTGACAGCGCGCCGCACAACGCGTCGGCCTCCAAGCTCAAGCACCGAGCAAACGAACACATTCTGGAAGACAAAAGGCCTTACTTTGGCTGGCGGCTGAGCCGGGCTCTCCGCTGTGCCGGCCGCCGCCGCCGCCGCGGCAGCAGCCATCTCCCTCTCCCTCTTGCGCTGCGTGCTCGCCTCTGCGGCGGCGTTGGCGGCAGCAAGCGCCACGGTTGCGGGTCCTGTGGTGGTGCCGCTGCCATTAGCCTGGCGTCAACGCATGAGGGGGGGGGGGGGGGGGGATGAGTGTGCAGTTGAGCAGATGCGCGCTTTGGAGCACAAGGGGTTGGGGGAGGGGGGGGGGAAGGGGGGAGTGCGCATTTGAGCAGATGCGCGCTTTGTTTGGCGCATGGAATGGATGAGCGGGCGGCGGCAGCAGCGGGCGCCACCGTAGCAGGCCAGCTGGCTATGCCGCTGCCGTTAGCGGGGGGTCGACGTAAAGCAGGAGCGGTGTCGAGTGCGCATCCTCTTGACACAGATGTAGGTTGCTCGTGCTCACTGGCACTCGTTTCACTTTAGCTGGTACGCTTTGCTTTTGCTGTAGTTTTCAGGGCAGTTTGATTTGATTAGTGTGTTTAATCGGTTTCCTGGGTAGAGAGGTGGCAGCAGGCAGAGAAAGGCATCGCACACAGCTCTCGACACTGGATTCGAGTGCGGCAAGCCCCTGCGCTGCCGAGGCAACGCTGCCGCCACCGCTGGCTCTTGTTGTCGGCTCTGTAAGTTGTTGAAGAGATGATAACCACGCTGACGCTCAACAAGGCACCGAGCACTGCTGCAGCAGCCATCACATTGGTGCGTTGCGCAACGGGGAAAGAGGTGCCGACTCCAGAGCATGTGTGAGACAGGATTTACTAAAGCACGTGTGGCCGCGCTCAGCAACAGCGCCGCAGCGCGGCTCGCAACGCTCAACTGGGCACCTGCAACTGCCGTCCGCCATCACACCGCGAGCCAGCAGTGAAGATCAACATGCCACGTACCCATCAACTCTAATTCTAACCTTACCCCTAACCCTAAGCAAGCGCAGCAGCGCTCAACTGCACAACAACGCGCCTGCGACCCGTATCGCCGCGCGGCTCGGTCTCTTGAGGGCGATCGCGAGCGGCGCACGCTGCTGCCTAACCCTAACCCTAACCCTGACCCCACCCCAACCTCACCCTAACCCTAAGCAATCACAGCAGCGCTCAACTGCGCAACAACTCGCCTGCGACCCATATCGCCGGGCGGCGCGGTCTCTTGACGGCGATCGCGAGCGGCGCACGCTGCTGCTGCGGCTGCCGGCGCCGGTGCGCGCTCTGGTGGTTGTTGTTGCGGTGCCGTGTCTCCTGGGCGAGGGCGATGCGAGCGGAGTTGCAAGTGCAGATCAGAAGGAGGCTTCAAATAGTTCGTTAGAGGGAGTTTGACAGTTTGATTGCCCTATCTGCGTCGTCTATAGGGTCCTTGTATGCGGCGTACGCTGTTGCTGCGGCTGCCGGCGTCGGTGCGTGCTCTGGTGGTGGTTGCTGCGGTGCCGTGTCTCCTGGCAGAGGACGAGACGAGCGGAATTGCAGATGCAGATGAGAAACTGCGTCAAGGAAGCCTCGAATAGTTTGTTAGGTGAGGTTTGACATAGTAATTGCGCCATTTTCAGGGACGCTGATCGCCATCACTTGGAGCAAGCGTTGTGTGTCTGCCAAACATGTCGCCTGTAAAACTGTAGTTCAAAGTGAAAATGCAGAAACAGGACTCACCACTGAAGTGATTTTGGTTAGGGTTAGGGTTAGGGTTAGGTTTGCCGTCCTCCCTGCTCATGTAGGGTTACAGCTCCATCCAGGACTCCGAACCAGCGTCACGCTCCTCAAGAGGGCCTGTGCGGCGCGCGATTGGCAACTCAGCGCTGCTCAGCACTGCAATATACTTCAAAGTACTTCGCGCAGTACTTCCACAGCATGAGAGTGTGAAATGCAGTGAACACAAAAACAGGTCTTGCAAGATGCGCAAGCAAGCGCTCACAAACTTAAAATTCAACTATCCCAAACTTCCATCTCGCTACACCCTCAGACTCAACCTCCTGCCCTCGGCCACCTCCAGTGGACTGTGATGTTGGGTCGCACTGCAACTTCAAGTTGAAGCACCCGCCCCTCGCCTTTCGGACCTTTACCAACCTTTAAGGAGGTATGGTTGTTGTAATTTCAAGTGGAAGTACCTGCCCTCCGCCTTCTGCCCTCAGACTCAAGCTCTTGCCCTCGGCCTACCCCAAATGACTGCGGTGTTGGTCGCACTGCAACTTCAAATCAAAGCACCCGCCCTTTGCCTTTCGGACTATTTGAAGGTGCAATCGTGGGAACTTCAATAGAAGTACCTGCCCCCCGCCTTTCAAGCCATGTGTGACGTTTATCACTTCAAGTCGAAGTACCTGCCCTCCGCCTTCTGCGCCGCAGCCTGCTCCTCCTTCTCCTGCCCCGCCGTCTTGCCGGACGGCATGATCATGTCGCGCAGGCGAATCTGAATCTCAGACTTGAGGGACGTCGCCTGTGATCGCGCCAGGGGGACAGCGGGGGAGAGGTGACGGTATGTATGGGTACATACGTATTGCCGGACGGCATCATCATGTCGTGCATGCAAATCTGTATCTCCGACTTCAGGGACGTCGCCTGCACTCACGCCAGGGGGACAGAGCAGGGGTAACGGTACGTATGGGCATATGGATATTGCCGGATGGCATGATCATGTCGCGCAGGCGAATCTGTATCACAGATTTCAGGAATGTCGCCTGCACTCGCGCCGGGGGGGGGGGGGGGTAAGGGTATGGGTATGCTTTGGAGGGAGGGAAAGAGCCAGGAAATGCCCCCATGTATAATCAAGGCTACTGAGGGAAAGGTCAATTGTGAGACGAGGGGTATAGACTGTACACTCGCAAGTACATGGGAGTAGATGGGAGTACATCAGACAGTCGTCCAGCCTCATGAAGATGCTGACAAGGTTTGCAGGCCATGTAGCTCGATGTAAAAGTGTACTGTCAAGTGCGTTCAAGTACTTCGCAGCATCTGTCCTGAAGTATATTGTTCAATCGGAGCTTGCGCTGACGCGAATGTCGTCGCGCTGCTCCACATTGACGCCGCTGATCTCTTGCATATAGCAGTATGGGCATGCATACTTCATACTTGCGCTTTACGAGGTGGTCTAATCATTGAAGAAGTACACCCTGGCGCGCTTACGCTCGGCACTGTCGGCAGCGCTCCACATGGCGTACTCTGGCCGTGTCATGACACACATGGCAGAATCCAGGGGGGGGGGGCACATGGAGGAGGACGTAGGGGAGGACCCCGAGATGCCATTTGGCGGCGGCGGCGTTTGAGTGGTTGTCGTTGCGACACTTTCAGACTGTCATACGACATGTAGATTCCTTACAGCTAGATGCCAATCATCTGGGCTTTTTCGCGCCCTGAGCGAGAATTAATAAAAAGTACACCTTAAGTATATCCTCAACCACTTATGTCTTTGATATACTACTTGAAGTAATCTTCAACAAGAACTTCCGCTGACGCGGATATCGTCGCGCCGCTCCGCAGTGATGGCGCTGGTCTCTTGCACATAGCATCAGTCCATGCATATGAACATGCATACTTCATACTTCCGCTTCAAAACACACACAACACAGTGTCTAGGTAGTTGTTGAGGAAGTACACCACATCTACTTCAAGAAGAACTTACGCTGACGCGGATGTCGTCGCGCTGCTCCACGTTGGCGCCGCTGGTCTCTTGCTTATATATATAGCAGAATGGGGCATACTTGACTATTTTGACTTGCCCTTCAGAAGACAAAACACAGTGTCCATAAAGTATTGGTGAAGCACGCTTCGAGTACATCATTATGCACTTACGCTGACGCGGATGTCGTCGCGCTGCTCCACGTTGACGCCGCTGATCTTGGCCACGACGCCCTCAAACGTCTCCATTAGCGCCTCGCCGTCCGCGTGTCTGTCAGAATTGGCAGAAAGAAAGGCAGAACCGATGTAATGTCGTGTCTGTGAGTCGTGGCAGAAAGAAAGGCAGAACCGATGTAATTGTCACATGCCCTTGCATACCAGTGACATCATCCCATTGATCACAGTCTGTGAGCACCAGCAGCAGGGTTGTCAGTTCACTGTGCGCTTCGTCATGCTTCAAAGCATCTTCTCAATTCGTTCAGCAGCACAGCACCGTCCGCGTGTCTGTGAGTATCCAAAGAAAGATTGGCAGAAACCATGTAATTGTCATCATGTACCCTTGCATCCCCAAAGACATATCCCCAATGAATATGATCATGGTGTCCTTTGAAGTCCTTAAGGACACGTGCTCAAGTGCTCTGCAGCAGATCACGGCAAAATTCTCGAGCGCAATGCACCTCCACGGGAACACCTTGACAATGTTCTTGAGCGCGAGGTGGCCGCACTTGATGGTCAGCGACTCTGCATAAAGTCGCCACTTCAAAGCTCCTGACACACGACGTGCGTTCGTGCGTTCCACATCTACAGCTAAACGTCAAAACTGCGCGCGCAACGCACCTCCACGGGAACACCTTGACAATGTTCTTGAGCGCGAGGTGGCCGCACTTGATCGTGAGCGACTCCTGCGCGCGGTAGCACGCCTGCAGGCTCGTCAGGACGGCGGCGCTGCTCCTGTCGAGCACTGCTGCGAGCTCCTCCGCAGGGGGCGCGTCATCAGCGCCGCCCGTGGCCTCGCGCCACGCGTCAGCGCTCGCGCTCCACCGCAGGAGTGCCGTCAGGCTCTCGCGCAGCAGCGCTCCGATGCTGGACGCCTAGCGCATTGGGATGGGGGGGGGGGAGGGGGAGTTGGAGAGTGAGAGTGTGTGTGGGGGGGGGGGGTGGGGGGGGGGGGGGGGGTGGATGAGGATGAGCATCATCAGGCTCTCACACAGCAGCGCTCTGATGCAGGACGCCTGGCGCGTTGGTATGGGGGGTGGGGAGGGGGGGCTAAGCGGGAGGTGGGGGGGGGGGAGGGCATGTGGCTCGTCAGTGACCCTACGCATGCAGCATGCACACGATACTGTACGGACCCTATAAGGTTTATGGACTGCCGGTGGTGAGGTTTATGCACTACCGGTGAGGGCTTAAGAGTAATTGTCGCGTTCTGGGTCAGCAAGGTGAATGTGCGGCTGGAGAAGACACGGAGGGAGGCAGCGACGACGGCATGTCGTGACGGACGCGCCGTGCACCTGCCCTTGCTGAGCACTGTGACAGTGATTGATACAAACTGCTAGACGCCCCGCCGCGCGCAGCCTTGCCGCTCGGTGCCAAGCAAGGAGTGCTGCCTCTCCCAGACTCCTTGCGAAACCTCAAAAATCTCAGGCCTTGTGCGCACAATCGTAGCAACCTGTAGTGATGGTGGGGCCAGCGGCACCCGCAGCTTAGAGTCAGGGTTGGCAGTCAGGGGTCAGTCCTGGCCTCATGGTTCTAGACACACTCCAAGATCTCTTAATCGGCAAATTAAAGGTATTTTGACTATGAGTTCACTGTATATATACAAATCAGAAATCAATACTTTGAAGTAGTGTAGATGTTGCTAATGACGGTCAAGATTGGAATCTCAACTTTTTCCAAGCAATTAGGCTCCCCACATCCAAAAATTATCACACATTCACGGTTTGAACGCCAGGGTCTGCACGCGCAGCACCGCTCAGCACGCACCTCCGTCTCCGTCGAGCAGTGCAGCGCGGTGCTCGCCTCACGCTCTAAACATCAACTAGGGTTAGGGTCAGGGTTTGCAGCAGCGCTCAAAAGCTTACCTCCATCTCCGTCGAGCAGTGCAGCGCGGCGGCGGCGCGCGCGACGCCGCGCTGCAGCAGCGGCACTGCGGGCCACGCAGCGAGGCCCTGCCGCAGCAGCGCGAGCGTAAACTGCGCCGCGTACGCAGCGTCCTCCTGGCTCAGCAGCGCCCGTGGCATCACCATGTGCTCCAGGATGGCGTCGGCGGCGGCGGCGGGGTCGGCGGCGGCGGCGGGACCCATGAGCGAGGCCGCCTCCGCGGCGATGTGCTTGAGGACCGCCGGGACGTGCGCGGCGTGCTCCTTCAGGTCGTGGTTCAGCTGCGCAGGAAGGACCACGGGTGAAGCGAGACAACTCGTGATTCGGATCTGCGAGCCGTAGTCTAGGCGCCGCGCGTAGTGCGTGGTGGCGTCAGTAGCGCGGCATTACGGGACGCCGCCTGCGATGTGCTTGAGCACTGCCATGGATCAGCTGCGCGGGAACGAGCGGATGAAGTGTGAAAACGACGCGCATGATGCAGTTGCGTGTGAGGCGTTGACCGCGTGGCCATAATGGCAGGCAGCGCTTATCAGAGCAGTTCCATGATATAGTTATTGCCTGTTGACAGCGCAAGACTGGCGTTGCACTGCAAGAGGCAGACACGTTCCTTCGCGCCAACATCGTGCTGCAAACGTGGATGCGGCGAAGCGGTGCGCATGCCTTGCGTGGCCATAGTGCGTGGCGGCGTCACGACAGCGGCGTTGCGGTGATGGGGTCTACTAGGGGATGCTTTCGCCTAAGGAATGTACCTGAGCACTGGGTGTGCAACGGTTGCAAACTCCAAAGTCGTGGTTCAGCTGCACTTTAACCATCGCCCTATCATGAAGCTCGAGGTGGTTGCGTAATACATGGCACCATGCCGTCTGCGCATGCAGATCTCATTTGACCGCAAGCACATAAATATGAAACAGTTGAGCACCCTGGGTCTAGCACGATGCTTCTGGGCAATGAGGGCACATACTGGCCACTGCTACCTGAAGTATACCTGGTGGTCAGATGGACGAGGACTTTTCATTAAAGCGCGGAAGATGCCACTTGGAAATGTCATGTCACAGTGATTGTCGATTCTTCCAAGTTTTACAGACACGTGTAACTTCTGGTAGCAAGCTGAATATCTACCAGCTAGGCTGTTTCACACCTCAAGCAAGAAATCATTTTAAGTACACCTGTCGCTCTAGGTTTGACGGCCAGTGCCCTTTTAAGAAATAGGTGCAGGTGTTTTTGGAAAGTGTGGTCTAAGACACTGTTGAAGGATATCGGTGCGACACCTGCGCAATGAATGCTGCTGCCCTCTCGACAACAGCACTGACTCAGACTTGATGACTCAGACATTGTAACTGCTTGATGAGCGCAGCTGCCTTCTCAATGACAGCACTGACTCAGACTTGCCGACTCAGACTCTGTACCTGCATGATGAGCGCTGCTGCCCTCTTGACGATTAGCACTGACTTGGACTTGCTGACTCACACTCTGTACCTGAGTGATGAGCACTGCTGCTCACTTGACAACAGCACAGACTCAGACTTGCTGACTCAGACTCTGTACCTGCATGATGAGCGCTGCTGCCCTCTTGACGATTAGCACTGAATTGGACTTGCTGACTCAAACTCTGTACCAGAGTGATGAGCGCTGCTGCTCACGCGACAACAGCACAGACTCAGACTTGCCGACTCAATCTGTGTACCTGCCTGATGAGCTTTGCCGCCGTCTCGACGATGGCACCGACTCAGACTTGTCGATTCAAACCGGTCCATTCAGACTCTGTACCTGTGTGATGAGCGCTGCTGCCCTCTCAACGTTGGCGTTGCGCTTGCGGCGCTCCTCGCGCGACTCGGACTGCGGCGCCACGCGGCAGCGCTCCGCCAGCCCCTGCAGCTTCTCCACCTGCCGAAGCGCAGCGAGTAGGGTTAGGGCTAAGATGTGCCGCTTCAATAAATGAAAATGTGGTACTTTGAAGAATGGCCACGTACCGAGAGCACAGCGCCCGCGGTCCCCCCCGCGGTCCCCCCCCCCCCCCCCAAGGAGCATCAACACGCAGCACCAAACGTAAATCATGCCCCCATCTGCCGATGTCAGCAGGACCACGTCGCTCTATACATACCATTATCTGCACTTCAAGGACTTGAACTGGATGAAAGTTGATAATAATTACCAAGCCCGCCTGCTTGCCGTACTTCGCCCTGCGCAGGTGCAGCTTGCCACCACGCACACACCTTGCGCAGATGTACTGCTGGAACTTTCTCTTCAGAGCGTAGGCGGGGGCACTTGAACCAATAAGGATCATGGGGACACAACCGCACTAGATGCAAAAGTTGAAGGCTTTCTGCCACACATGTTTGAGTGAAATGACAGGGAAACCCACCTGCTTGCCGTACTCCGCCTTGGGCAAGTGCACGTCGTACAGGCGCAGCGACCAGAACAGCAGGTACAGGCGAGGCGTGATGAAGCGCCGCGCGTCCGCGGGCAGCGCGGCGTCGAGCGCTGCTGCAACATGCGGCGAGTCGTGCGCCCACGGGGCGAGCGCTGTCTCCGGCACCAGGAGCGTCGTCACACTGCGTCAAGGAGGGTCGAGGGGGGAGTGGGGGGGTGAAGTTGACGTTGAAGTTAGCAAGTGACCAATGCGCTGAAAAAAAGTGATGAGATTAGGCACCAGGAGCGTTGTCACGCTGCGATGAGGAGCATTACAGGGGGGGGGGGGTGAAGTTGAGTTGGCAAGCGACCGATGCACTGGAGAAGGGGGGGTGAGATAACGCGCGGCGTCGAGCGCTGCTGCTACGCGCGCAGAGTCGTGCGCCCACGAGGCTGCAGCTGAAACTAGAGGCGAGCGCTGTTTCCGGCACCAGGAGCATCGCCACGCTGCGTTGAGGAGATTGTTGAACTTGACGTGCAGAGGCACACCGGCTGCAGACCCTGTGCACGTAGCCAGTCATCGAGACGCAAGAGCGGCATAGGCATCACCCAGCTTCTTGCCCGCAGGTGGCGCCCGCCAGCAATGCGAGCGCCATCGGTGTGAGCGCGCTGAACCCTAACCCCAACTAAGACCGACGCACCGACGTCTGACTTGCACGCTTCAGAGGCGCGCCAGAGCAGCGCTGGGACTATAGGGCGGCGCAGAGGTAAACTTCAACTTTGGCACAGATGAAAACTTCAAGTGCACAGCGCGACGCAGCAGCTCAAGCGCGCCGGCCGCAGCACCGCAGCAGGTGATGTCGCGCTGCACACCGTGCCAGCAGCCACCGCTCCCATTCCGCACGAACATCGAGTACGTGATGAGCCAGCAGTGTGACTGACATTCTGACAACCGTTGTCATTCTAGAAATCGCGACTGCAACTGTTGCATGGCCCGAGCGACTGACGTGCTATGCCGACATCAGGAATGCGTCCAAGCCAGCACTTGGCTTCAAGTCCAAGCACGTGCCTACCAACTTTCAAGTGCTAACTTCAACATATGCGTGGCTACGCCCAGGCAGACATTGCTGATTTATGAGGTTTGACCCCCAAGTAGAGTTGCCGGGGTGACTTGTGAAATCCGAGTCGATTTGTCACCGAGTAAACTCCCTCTGCCAAACAGACCGAGTCATGATTAATGTGATCAGCCAAGAAGCGAGTCGATTTTTACTCGGACCCCCGAGTAAATGACCAGCAGCTCGCCAGGCGAGTAATGGCGAGTAATGCGGCAACACCCGATTCTATACCGATTTTCACGATTGCATCGCATGTCCATCGTCGTTCCGGAGTCCTTTCTCGTGCCTCAAGCAGGAAGTTGCACTTCTGAGGCACAGGCTATTGCTGGTTTTGTCGAAATTGATGTGACGAGTGATGTCGCGCTTCTCGCCAAGCTTTCATGCTGCAGCAGCTTACAGGAGGCTCCCAAGAGCTTCCTCTCTTCCGTGAGATGCTCGTCCTCGACCTCTGAAGCATTGGTTGTTGCATGACTGAGTACACTAAACTCCATGCACGTGCATCCCCTTCATGAGGGGGCTTAAGTAGAGCATGTGGCTGCAGGCATTGGGGTGAGAACTCCAGCTCTTCCACCCTCAGTAAATCTGCTGCTGCAGCTTCTGCTACTTCATTGCATGGTATTTTTTGTCACAAACCCCAGAAGTCGGCCCGACTTCGGAAGAATAAAAGGATTCGATTTCAACCTTTCGGAACTTCCGTCTGTCGGCTTTCGGAAAGGCCCCATCCCACACATGTGCAGCTTTGAAAAGAATCGGTGTTGGGACACCACACCGAGTAATTTTTTTCAGCATATCTGGCAGACCGACTGATTTAACACCGATTTGAAATCGGTGTGTCCGGGACCCCGAGTTGCGAGTAAAACTCGGTCAAAAATCGATTCGCGACTCGGTCTGCCGAATAAATCGGCAATGTCTGCGCCCAGGCATGTGCACACTTCAAACTGTAAAGTTCAAGACAAACCTGGCCTGGTCAATGGGCGCCGCGGGAACCTTCTTGCCGGGCGGCAGCGGCGCGGCGTGGTGCGCGAGCCCCCACTCCTTGAGCAGCGCCTCGCGCAGCATCAGGCGCGCAGCGCTCAGCGCCGCTGGCACCGGCACGCCGCACTCCATCTGTGAAGGAGGTCGGTTGGCGAAATAGGTCAGTGCGCGGTCAAAGAGCTTAGGCGAGGGTTGGGCAACAGCAATGCAGCGTGCAGCGTGGGAACAGCAGAGTCTGGTCGATCATGGAGGTGTGTTCACTAGCTTCCACTGGCATCAGGCGCGCAGCGCTCAGCGCCGCCGGCACCGGCACGCCGCACTCCATCTATGAGCAAAAAAAAGCAGACCGGAGGTAAGCGCCATGTACGTGCACGTGCGGCTAGTGTCAGGACAGCGTCGGGTGATCTGATTGAAGCTTAGATGTCATCAGACTGTCATTGGACACGCAGCGCTCAGCGCCGCCGGCACCAGCACGCCGCACTCCAGCTGTGCCGTAAAGAGTGGGCGTTGGGTGATGAAAGAAGTCAGTACGCAGATAAAAGGCACGGCAATGCGGCGCGGCAACAGCAAGTATGGGCGATGATGAAGTGGTGTTCACACATCCCCATTGGCATCAGGCGCGCAGCGCTCAGCGTCGCCGGCACCGGCACGCCGCACTACATCTGTGAGCAAACAAGAGCAGCCACCCACAGGAAAGGAAGCCAGGAAGCATGTGTAACGCGCTCTGTACGTGCACGCGCGGCTAGTCTCATGGACAATGGGAACAGCAAAGTCTGATCGATGATGAAGCGGATGTGGCTCTACACTTGTAGAAGAGGGCGGCAGTGGCGATGCCCAGTGAAAGGAGTTCACCAAAGTGAGTTAGGGGGATTGGAAGAGCACCACGCCGTGAACATTCACGTTGCCCATTCTCAGCGTTGCCTTACCCCCAGTGTGCTCGCTGTGAGCATCTTATCACCGCCGCCTGCACAGCTGCAGCACCGTTAGATCTGGGTTAGATGCAGTCCCAAACCCTAGCGCTACCCCTAACCCTAACCCTGCGAGCACACCTACTCAACCTTGAAGCAATCCCTAATGCACCCCACAACTGAGCCCCAACGCCACCCTAGATCCCGCGTCCAACGCGCACTTAAGCGGTGGGTAGCGCACCTGCTCGATGAGCTTGGGCACACGTCCGCATTACCACTGCCCATATGTACAAACAGGATGCAGTCATGCAAGCCACGACAGCACTTCAAAATGTGAAATTCCCCGCAACTCTAGCCCTAGCCCTGAATCCAACTCAAACCCTAACCTCCCACCCTGGCCCCCACCACACACCCGAGCGCACCTGATCGGTGAGCTTCGGGCACACATCCACATACTGCGCCGCCAGCGCAGGCTGTGACGCAAAGTCCACCAGCTGCATGTGCGCTGCGACAAACTTCAACTTCAATGTTTCCCAACCCTAGCCCAAACCTGACTCAAACCCTATTCCGCAACGCACACCCACGCACCTGCGTCCGCACACTGCGCCGTGAGCGCAGGCTGCGACGCGAAAATCCACCAGCTGCATGTACGCCGCGACAAACTTTAACGTCAATGTTCCCCACTCTAGCCCTAGCCCTAGCCTTAACCCTGAACCAGACTCGAACCGTAACTCCTCACCACCCACATACGCACGCACCTGATCAGTGAGCTTCGGGCACACGTCCGCATACTGCGCCGCCAGCGCAGGCTGCGACGCAAAGTCCACCAGCTGCATGTACGCCGCGTGCACTGTGTCGGCGCCGGCGCAGTACAACTTCAACAAGTTCTCGCGGCCCTTCTGGAACGGCCTTCCGGAGTCGTCGCCGGCGCCTTTCCCCGCCTCCCTGTACATAGGGTTGCACAAAGTAGGGTTGCACAAAAACATTGTTGGCCACATAAGCACGGCGTATTCACAGGGCATTTGGTGACCAAAAGGATGTCTTCAGCAAAACTCAAAGGGTTGCACAGAAACGTTGTTGGCAAGTACGGCGTATTCGGGGCGCATTTGGCAACCGAAAGTATGTCTTCAGCAAACCTCAACATGGTGGCATTGCGCAAGAGGCGTATTCGTGGGGCGTGTAGCGAGTCTGCTCATTCCGAGCATACAGTCCACTATAGAAGGCACTTGAACTCAACAATGAACTTCAACATACGCTCTTTTGTGCAACCGTACCCAGATATCCATGCCTACCCCTCCGCTGCCCCTTTAACTTAGAAATCAACTTCAACATGCGCTTGTGTGCACCTACCTGTACATGACGGCGCGTTGCAGCTTGGGCAGGAGGATCAGCAGCGGCGCGAGCGCGCCCGTGTGCTGGTTCAGGTTCCTGAAGAGGCTGCGGATGGCCGACGGCTTGGGGCGCTTGGGAATGTCGCCGAACGTCTCGGAGGTGAGGCGGAGGGCGTGGCTGCCGGCCTTGCCCTGCGCGCGCGCGCGTTTGTGGCAACGAGCAGCAGATATGATTAATTCAAAGCGTAGTTTCAGTATGCTGATGGCTGCACTACTGCTAACTATCGACGTGCACCTGTCGCAAAGCCACGGCGACGCACAGCAGATATGCTTGATGTAATGCCCCATTATATGCTGTTGCCGAAGTCTCGGAGGTGAGGTGGAGGGCGTGGCTGCCGGCCTTGCCCTGCGCGGGCGCGTGCATGGCCACGCACAGCGGATACATTCAACAACACTCAGTCACTGAGCATGGGCGGCGGCGCCTGGCGACCGAGGTTATTGCCGGAAGGCATTGGCGGCTAACCACACCTTGTCACCTAGAGCACTACGAGCTTTTGATTCCCTCACATGATCAATGGCAAGAGTGACTGAGCATGAGCGGCAGCGCCTGGCTGCAGGCCTTGTCATGCGCATGCGCGCGCGTCGTGCGAGGCAGCGCAAAGCACATATGCTTGACGTAATGCTCGATGATGAGATGCCACCGAAGGCCTTGTGCGTGGCAGTGTGCAGCAGACATCATTTCTTTCGAGAATAAGGTACTTCTAAGTATACTGATGGCTGTACAGCGCACCTGTCGCACAGCAGCGGCGAAGGGACTTGAGATGCAGCGTTAGTGCGTACGCATATATTCTACAACGTAGACGTCTTACTGTGTGCTGATACTATGCTTGGCGACGCACACTTTATAAAAGTGATATTGACGTTGCACAATACCACATCCAGCTGTTCTGCATTGGCGCCATGTCACGCCGCCATCCCCCTGTGGTGAGGCAGTCTGGGGGCTATTGCTATATCTACTGTCCCCCTCAATCACACGCCACCGCGCCTCAGCGCGCCCTTGCTGCCGCCATCTGTCTTTGACAACATGCCGCCAGCAACTCCAGCTTCGGCTGGTGCTGCTGCCGCCGGCAGCAGCGCCTCAAACTACGTACTGTACACCTCTGCAATACATTGCTGTATACCACTGGCGCACACGAACACATGTCCGGCTGATCGGCAGTATGTGTGTTTGGCGGACATGCCATCTGCCTGCGCCAACAGTTCAAGGTATGAATTGTATACTCAGTATGTACACTCCATCGCGGCGCACAATACGACGGCCAGCTGATGCGCTTTGGAGTACTGTATGATGCACACGCCGGCGGACTGCAGCAGCAGCTGAAATCATATACTGCACACTCGATGAAGCACGTTAAAGCACTCGCACGACACACACCACATTGAGAGTATACTGTACTGCCAACGTGCGCGCACATTATCACCTCCAGCTGATCAGCATTGGCGTCCTGTATGATGGAAACGCTGCCGGCCTGCAGCAGCAGCTCGCGCAGCACATACCTGCTGCATACTCATACCACTCACGATTGGCACTTCAAAGTACAGAACTAATATGGATACTTTGAAGTACTTCTTTGAGGTACATGATATTACCTCCAGCTGATCGGCGTTCGCGTCCTGTATGACAGACACGCCGCCGGCCTGCAGCGGCATTCCGGAGCACATGCCTGCTGTATACTCACACTACTCATGCACGGCATAGGCTACACCTAACGTGCACCGCAATATCACCGTACCTCCAGCTGATCAGCGTTGGCGTCCTGTATGATGGACACGCCGCCGGCCTGCAGCAGCAGCTCGCGCAGCACGACCGCGCGCGGCGTGTCGGACGTCGACGCCGCAATGTTGCGCAGCAGGAAGTACACCATGCCGCGCATCTCCACGCCCGAGTACTGCAACAAGTTCAAGTTGAAGTTGACGCAGCGAAAGAGAGGGGAGGGTTGGGAGGTCAGGAGGGGAGGGGGAGGTCAAGGGGTGTGTGGGTGTTACAGGCGCGTATTCTGGGCGCATGGCAGTAACAAAAGCACGCCAATGCCAGGCTGACGTGCCACGCGCACGCGCGCTGACACACTGCGGAGGAAACATAACGATGCGCGCACATTGGCGTAGAGTCTGTCCACGGACATCGCGAGGTGCGAGAGCCACGGCGTGGTGCCCACACAAAGCCCAACTGCGATCCTGCAACCTCAGTATCTAGCAAAACACACCACAGTATAATAAAGCGCGCACCTTGGCGTAGAGCCCGCCGATGAACGTCGCGAGGTGCGCGAGCCACGGCGCCGCGCCCATGCCGCCGGCGCTGCTGATCTCCTTGCCCGCGCGCGCGATGCGGCGCACGAGCAGCCACGACAGCACGTCGTACGTGAGCTCCGACAGGTCGCGCACGGCGTCGACCAGGATCGGCACGAGGTTGTCAAAGCGCTCCAGCTGGTGCAGCGCGGTGTCGACCTGGAGGGGGTTGGCGTGCGTTAGCTTGGCCAGGTGCGCGGGCCCGAACTGGGACTCGGTGGTGCGGGTGACGCGCCTGGGGGGAGGGGGGAGGGGGGGGGGTAAGTATGTGGGCGAGGGAGGGGGGGGGGGGGGGGAATAGGAGGGCGGGGGGGGGGGGGGTTGTATGGCGGTTGACATAGATTGACCTGACGTGGGAATCAAGCAAAGTATGCATAGTCAGTGAGCAATGTGGAACTACTCAAAGGCAAGTAATTAGTGCACGGTACATGAGGGTGGCACTGCGCGTGCCAGCGCCTCAGGCCTGCGCGTCGCTGTGCAAAGTGCGGTTGTACGTGGTAGCTTCGCAGCACTAACGATCAGCTTGCGCTTTGAGCAGAAAGTGATCTGCGACTGTTTGGGCTGCTGATGGTCCCAGAAAGTTTGTCCTTGAGGTATGCAAGGACAAAGTTCACGGGTAGCCAGAGCAGAAGACTCATGATGCAGAGACTGCCGCCGTGGCGTCCGCGGCCGCATGCATTGTGCACCGAAACAAGCACTGCGCAGGGCATCGCGTCTGCCAACCGCGATTCCGTACATCGCCGCAGGCACAGATGAGAGTCCAAAGTTACTGTCCAGTTGTTGTTGGAAGGATGTGCTCCAGGGCAGTACGTACTTAGCGTATGTCTTCATGTCGCTCTCGGCGAGCGCCTCCGCAGCGCGCAGTCGCACCGGCCGCTCGTCCGCACCCTTAGCCGCGTCAGCGCTCCACTGGGCGTACAGCTCGTACCTGCGAGCGTGCACACGCGAGTGATCGGCGGGGGACAGGGGGTGGGGGATTAGGGGGAGACGAAGGGGGGTGAGGGGGCAGGGGGGTGAGGGGGCAGATGCTTCAATCAAATGACTGCTGCTGTAACCTAAATGAGCACTACGGTGCACTAAACAGCCGCGGCGTCAGCGCTCCACTGGGCGTAGAGCTCGTACCTGAGAGTATGCGTGCGCGAGCAAGCGAGGGGGGTGGGGGGTGGGGGTTGGGGGGACCGGGGGGTGGGGAGGAAGGGGGGGGGGGGGGCAGATGCTGCAATTAAACGACTGCTGCCGTGACCTGGATGAGCACTGCGGTGCACTGACAACCCTTGATTGCATCAGCGTTCCACTGGGCGTACAGCTCGTACCTGAGAGAGTGCGTGTGCGGGCGAGCAGCATGGGGATGGAGGGTGGGGGATGGGGGGGGGAAGATGCTACAAACAAACGACTGCCGCTGCCTGGATGAGCAGTGCGGTGCACTAAACCAGCCCTTGATTGTGGCAGAGCTCGACTGGACATAGAGCCAAGGGCGTGCGCGCACGTGAGCAGGGGAATGCAACAGACAATACTTACTTTGAACTTGAAGTTGCAGTATTAGATTTGTTGTTTGAAATGCCTCTTGACCTGCATGCGATGACCTAGTGTGCTCGATCAACGCTGATGCGACAGGGCAGTTCGTCGCCGCATGAGTGTGGGAATTGCCGTCTGCAAAGCCATGAATGGCAGAATGACCAGTTAGCACCCCTTCGCAGTATCGGTGCCATACAGCGCACGCATTGTACATAGCTGAGCAGGCGTGGCACTCTCAACAAACAGCCATCACACACTGCGATACTACTGGACAACAGTCGTCAGCTCTTCCTCACAGGCTTGCCAGCAGCTAGCAATGTGTATGCAGCGCAGCGTGGACGCGAAGCCGCAACGAGCAGGCGCAACGCCATGGCGCAATGACACACAGCGGTCCTACCAAGCGCATGTTTATATTATGTACATGTAGTATACATGTATACTTCAAGATGTGTGCATTGTATGTATGTGAGCGCATGAACACAGACGCACCAGCCAACCCTAACCCCAACCCTAACTCGAAACCACGCACCTCTCCTCGTACGACAGCGTGCGCAGCACGTCCCACACCTCCAGCGACGCCGCCGCGTTGTAGTGCTGCAGCTGCAGCGCCGGCAGCACACGCACGCGCACAATCTCCACAATCCGCCGCCGCAGCGCCGCCGCCGCCTCCCCCTCCCCGCCGCCGCCGCCGCCGCCGCCACTGTGGTGCGCTGTCTCCGCCATCACCGCCGCCATCACGCGGCACAGCTTGGCGAACAGCGCCGCGTCATCAGCAAGGCCCAGACCGAGCGCTTCCAGCACAGTGTCCAAAAGCTCCGCACGCTCCAGATCGAACGCCGCCGCCGACGGCGCCGCCGCCGCTGCCGCCGCGAGCTCCTCCCCCGCCGCCGCTGCCGCCGCCGCGCCGGCGGTTACGGCGGTTACGGGCGCCTCCTGAGCGCTGTCGTCGCTGGGCGCGAACAGGTCCGCGTCCTCCCACCAGTTGAGCTCCACCTGGCGGAAGTCCTCGGCTTCGCCCTCCTCGCGCGTCGGCGATGGTGCCGCTGCGTGGCCGTTATGCGCCGTCAGCGCCGCTGTTGCCGCCGCCGCCGTCAACGCGGTGCTGCTGGTGGCAGCGGTGAGGGAAACCGGTCGCGCAGCGGCGGTTCCGCCATACGTGGGTCAGTCGCCGGAATACTTGTACTGCTGGCGGCGGCGCGGAGAGAGTCAGCTGGTTGCGCGGTGGCAGACAACCACACCCGGCTGAGTCATCAGGATGCGTATGCTTTGGGTGCTTGTGGCTTCTGTCGCGCGTAGGCAGGGCCGCATCAAGTCCGATTCGCTGCCGTCAGGGCAGTGCAGGTTGAAGTGGAACTGCCAGCCCATGATGAAGTTGAAGTTGAAGCTGTAGTTGATTTGCGGAGCAAGCTCGGGCCATCATGCTGTACAACAGGCACCTCAATCGACGCAAGCGGTGGTGACTACGGGCAGATGTGACTGCGGGGTTATTGTGGCATGGCTCAACCTCGTGCACCACGGTGCACCTACTGCACAGCTGTCGGCATTGTACTATCAGCCCTTGAACACTGCGAATGCCCCACAAACGACGTCTACACTGCAGTGACTACTACCACACAACGTGATCTGATGGCGCCACCATCGCTTCATGACCGCAGGAGCCCACATATGCGGCAGCGGCGGCGGCATCGCGGTGGCGCTGCGGCAGTGGCGTCTCGGCAGCGGCAACGCAACTACAGTCGCCTTACGAGCGGGGCGGGTCGCGAGCAAAAGAGGAAGAGTTGCCGACAACGTGCACAAGGAGAACCTCCACCCTGGCTGTGACTACACCGCCATGGGAGGCGTGCAGCATCATGTCAGCGTGCGCACCGCGCGTGCGCAGACGCAGCCATCCCAGTGTGCAGCGCGGCTGCCTCGCCGCTGGTGCGCCTGTCACTCCCGCAGTACGTGCTCGGCGGCGAGCATGGAAGGCATCTCGCCGAAAGGAGTCCTTCCGTCAAACCGCTCGGCAGCACCTGCAGCTGCGGCGGCGCAGTCGCCAATGGAGCCCCGGCGCGCATGGGAGCTGCCCATACAGGCGGGCGCCAACGTGGTGGCCGCATGGCACGTCAGCGCCGCCTTTGCCACCGTGTCTATGCCCCCAGTCTCTCGCACTACTGGAAGACTCTCGCCACGCAGCACATGCAGCACATGCTTGATGAAGCACGCGTTTCAAGCAAGCGCGTTGTGCGTGTGCCAGCCGCAGCGGCGGCGGCAGCGGCGGCGGCGCGGACAACTGGAGCACAACAGGAGGTCGGCCGCGCCTCCTGCAGGCGCCGCCGGTGCAGCGCTGCCTCTGCCGCCGCCATCTACCACACCCGCCCGCCATCGCGACCACACCACAAAGCCGGAGAGCACTCACGTTGCGGCGGCGGCGCCGGCGCCGGCGGCGGCGCCAATAAAGTCCAGCCGCGCGGGGTCGTCGGCGTACGCCGGCGCCAGTATCCGATGTGCGGCACGGCTCAGCGCCGCCTTGGCCGCAGGGAAGCGCGCCGCGTCCGCGCCCGCCTCCGCGAACTTCAACACCAGCGCCCCCACCACCCCCCACAGCTCCATCTTCACCGCCGTCGCCAGCAGCCCCACCACCTGGCTCTCCGCCTCCGCCGCCGCCGCCGCCGCCGCCGCC
The DNA here is from genome assembly GCA_017506865.1 of Tribonema minus. NCBI lineage: Eukaryota > Xanthophyceae > Tribonematales > Tribonemataceae > Tribonema > Tribonema minus. Next base: position 450,419 of record JAFCMP010000346.1, read on the forward strand.
GCCTCCTCGAGCGGGCCGGAGGTGCGGCCGGATGCCGCGGCGGCAGCGGCGGCTTTTCTGACGCGCTCGGCGGCGGCGGCGTGCTGCGCGGCCGGCAGCGCCTGCTCGTACGTGAGCGACGGGGTCTTGGCCATGTCCTGGCGGGCAAACATCGTGCGTGAATGGACATGCGAGATTGTTGAAGTAGCTGCATGGGATGACGGGTGAGGCGCGTGCCGAAGTGAGCGGCTGCGCGCGCGCCAGCGAGCGGCGCACCGCCCATGGGCACGTCCGTCCTGGCGAGATGTTTGAAGTTGACCCGAGGCAGGGGCGCCGCGGGAACACATGTCGCGCATCGATTAGGGATAATGCATATATACACGATTCGCTGCGGAGTGAGTCTTGGCCATGATGCTGTACTGCACTCTGGTCACAGAGAAGCTCAGCACTATTGCACTCCTGCACTCCTGATGAGCCATGCATCTGGCGGAATGCGCCGCAGTTGCAGCACATACTGCGCTGCCCCCATAGAGCATTGCACTGGCGAAGGAGCTCGCACCGGGCTCAAATGTTGCCAGCATGGTGCTGGTCGCAATGACAGCATCATACTTGCTTCTGCGCAACTGTGAAGCATCATCAACAAACACGGATCCGCCTCGCGAGCAAGGTGCCGGCGCACGTGCAAGCATCCGACAGTCCCCGATGCCCGCTCAGTGCCCGCCCTCCTGCACTCGCTCAGACAGCGCCGAGGGAGTGAAACAGTCAGTGCCAAAGCGCCAGCACCCGCGCCGCCTGCCCCTAGTGCTCAGCACACCCACATAACCCCTTGCAGCAACGCCGCGCTCGCTCGCCCGCTACGTACCTCGCGCACGCGCCTGTCGACGTCGCTCTGCTGCGCGGCGAGCGCCGGCAGCGGCGGCTCCAGGTACGCCAGCAGCGCGTCCAGCGGCAGCAGATCCGCCTCTATCAGCATCGCCGCCATCGTGTATAGCGTCTCGGGCGTGACCGTATGCCGCGCGCCGCCGCCGCCGCGCGCCGCCGCCGCCAGCAGCCTGTCCCTGACCACCGGCCGCCGGTAGTGCTCGAACTTGAAGCCGACGAGGTGCGGCAGCGCCGCCGGGTTGAACTCGGCGGGCAGCAGCGCGAGCAGCGGCGCCGCATCGGGGTGCGCCTCCACTGCGTTCAGCAGCTGATCGTAGCAGCGGTTCGGATCGAGGTCGAAGTGGCCCACGTACGCGAGCGCCTTGCGCCGCAGCGCCGCCGCCGCCGCCGCCGCGTCAGCGCTCCGCCCGCTGCCGCCGCCGCGCTGCGCGGCTGCCGCGCCACCGCTGCTGCTGCCGCCGTCGGCGAACAGGTCTATGAGCTTGGCGTACCCCTCCGGCTCCTCGCGGAACAGGTTGAACTTGTTCTGGCGGTAGACGAGGGTGGTGAAGCGCTTGGTCATGGCGCGGATGTACTCGTGCGCGGAGGTGAGCAGGCCCGCTTTCTGAGGGGGGGGTGCGGAGCGGGGGGGGGGGCAGGGGGGAGGGGGAGGGGCGGCTCAGCGGTGGCGGCGGCGGCGACGCGTGGCGGTCCGATGGGACGCCACGTTGGATCGCCTCGTCGTCACTCTCTCACGCATGAGGACAGCGTTAATGCCATGAAGGGGGTGGGGGGGGGGGTGCCGCACCTGCAGCAGAGGCCCGTCCAGGATGGACTTGAGGGTCTTGGAGGAGATGACGTTGTCGGCGAGGTCCTTGACAAACTCTCCCAGGGTCTTCCACTCGTCGTTGTTGTCGATGTCCTGCGTCTGCAGGTCCTGGCTCACGCCGTATAGCACATCCGCCAGGGCCACCGCCAGGGGCCCATCGGTGTTCGCTGGCCTCAGTACCGTGTCCAAGAACTCCACCATGGGGGCACGCTCCAGGTAGCCATTCACCACACGCCAGCAGGCCTCGTTTAAGAGGATCTTCAGGGGCGGCACCAGGCTCGACACGCTATGTTTCTTGGCGTGTGCTACGCCTGCTGTGGGATGGGTGTTGAATTTGGTGACTGCATCTTCGAATGCCTTGCGGATGACCTCGGGGACCCCTTTGGTCCTGCGCCAGTCTTGAATGCTCTTCTCCGTCAGGACGGCATACTCGCCAGGCCCCATGGCCTCAGCGCCTGTCTCCAAGGTGATCAAGTGATCCTGCCAAGTCTCAAGCGATCAAGTGACCCTGCCAGAAAAATGCTTGATGTCCGCGCCTTGAAGAGCTGCTGCGAAGCTCCTGCGACCAGACCGATCTGAGCACCAGCGCCAACTTGCAGAGCGCTTGCTGCAGTAATACACACACCTTAATAGCTGCTGTTGAGAACCTAGAGACTTGAATGATCTTATTAGAATCAGCATCGCGCAGGAATGGAGCAGTGTGTATGAGGTGCATGCATCGCTATTGCTGCAGGTGCTGACACTGAAAGATCGCCGCCGTGTGCAGCAGCTGGCGCGTGCGGCCAGCCGCGGGCCCCGCAGCATCTGAGAAACAAAAAAAATAGCCGTGTGCTAGGTTCGTGTGCTGCGAAGTCTGCTGCTTTCCGGGGGGCCTCCGCCATGCCGCTGGACACGGAGCTGCACAAGTGTGCCAACAAAGGTGAGTTGGCACCGATGGCGAAGGCGCGGGCGGTGTTGGTGTGCGTGCGGGGATTGTGCGCCGGGCAGGTTGAAAAAAGCCGCAAAAGCTTGCATCCTTGGTGTATCCTGGGCTTCGGGAGCCGATGATGGCGGTGACATTTTGCTGTTACTACGACGCTCGCGCTTCTATCTCTGAACCACCAGCGAATGGAGTCACTTCAGCGCGTCCTTGTCTCTGCTGACAATCCATTCATACACTGATTTTGTGGCGCATAATGAAGCAAGCTGGTCGCAGAACGGCCTGCAGCTGCTTGTGCAGAGCGCTCCCTCATCAACATCATTAGTCGTGCTGCCTCTTAGTTTGATGTTTTCTAAAATAGGGATCATCGTTCTTTCGGGTACCGCAAACCACAATATTGCCGAGCCAACAGATTACCATCGCGCATCGCAGCCTCTGTGTCAGCCAAGCAGAAGTGCTCGCAATCACCTGTCCTCTGCACAACCTCTGTCTTTGCGCTTATCGGCCAGGCGACCTCGCTGGCATCAGGGAGCTGATTGAGACCGATGGCGCAGATGTCAACGCCCTCGGCGCCAACGACAGGACGGCGCTGCACAGAGCCGCCGGCGCCGGCCAACTAGAGGTGCTGCAGTACCTGCTGAAGGCCGGCGCGGCGCTGGAGGCGCTCGACCGCTACTCCCGGACACCCCTCTTCTGGGCAGCGATAGGGGGACAGACGCAGTGCCTGGAGGAGTTGTTGGCGGCGGGCGCCAGCCCCATAGTCTCCACGACAACGGGAACGACGGCGTTTATGGCGGCGGCGGGGGTTAATAGCCTGGCGACGGTGGAGGCGCTCATAGGCTGGGTGGAGGTGCACCCCGACAAGTACGAGATGAGGGACCTGGTGGGGGGGGTGGACAATGAGGGGAAGGGCGCGCTGCAGATCGCCAAGGAGGCGGACCCGGCGCTGGCAAAGGCGATCAAGGTCAGCGCTGCTGTTTATTGCATGCACCGCATCTGTACAGCTTTCACAAATCGAAGTGCGCAACAAACTTCAAATCAATGTCAAGGGCGCACTGCAGATCGCCAAGGAGGCTGACCCGGTGCTGGCGAAGGCGATCAAGGTCAGCGCTGTTGCTTTCCACATGCACTGCATCTGTGAAGATTTCAGAGTGGGATGTGCGCAGCAAACTTCAGTCACATTTCAGGAGCAGCAAGTTGAACGCCCTTTATCCTCGAGTCTTTTGCGAGGTTTTTGGGATGGTCATGCACAGGTGCAGAGAGGAGGTGGAATTTAGTTGGCAAAATGCACAAAGGTCAGAGTCGGTGCCTGTTTGTAGCGCACCACACTTTGCAAACAGTAGCATAAGAAATGGCACAAATCTAATCCGCAGCTTCAGGCTGTTGGCAGTGCCCACCACGCGGGGTCGGGGGACGGGGGGGGTCATCAGTATTTGGATTTCTGATGGCGATTGAGCGCGCGCACTGGATTGCAGAGTCGCACACCAATTGCGCCAACTCAAAGTTCGTCAGTGATTCTCAGCAGGCCACTCTATGAGGGTCAAGCTCTCAACACGATCTTATCATAATGTTTTTACCATGAAATCTGGCCTGCTTGTGGCCATGAGGCCCGTTTCTCGGAGGCTCAGATTGGCGCACGGCGGTAACGCCAACAGACTTACGAAAGAGTTGTAGCTCGAAGGCGTGTGTACACAGAAGCTGCATGCGCTGGTGGAACAAACTTCAAATGTAATGGATCATTACTTCAAGTTGTTCACATGTTCCGTGTCGATAGGCAGTTGCATCTTTCGCGCAGTGCACACCCAGCGGCGGCCACAGCAAATTTGACCTCAGCAGTGGCCAAAGCGGTTCTTGTGCTTTGAGGTGTGTCTTTTATGCTTGTTGTGGTTGGGCCTGCTCTAACGCGCTGGACCTGACGACGTAGACTGTTGAACTTAGCATGTTGGCGTGGGGGTGGCTGGCTGCATTGATGCCAGGGTACATACCCCCTGAAGCCTTGGTCGAAAAGGGTTCCTAGGTCCGTGTCTCTGGTCACAGTAATGATCTTGGCAAGGTTTCTGCTTACACCACGCGAGGTCGTCTTACTTTAGCCATCAACAGTTGCACTTCATCACATCCCGCAAATCGCCTTTTTGAAGGCTTCGGTGTTACTTTCAGGCAACATAATGTGTGCACTGATGGTGGGTTCCCTCAAACCTTGAGATTGCAATTGATGACCGACTTGAATCAGGGGGAGGGCATGGTCAGCATGTGGTTGTATGACTGCATTTGACCGCTTTCAGCGCGACATGCACCAGCCACAGTTGTCCTGTCCGACACGATCTCTGGGTAGCCGACCTGCGGGCGTCATGATGACTTCAACTACTCAACCTCAATTACTCAATTTGAACTCGTGCTCCTCCATCAGGCGCGCGCACCGGACTGCTTCGCCTCCCCGACCCGTGGCCTCAGTGTCCCCAACCTCGGCGGCGTCGTCGGCGCGGGCACAGGCATGCTGCGACGGTTAGTGGGCTGGCTGCGAGGGCTCTTTGCTGCCGCGCCGCCGCCGGGCGCCAGCGCAACAGCCAGCGGTGACGCAGCAGCAACAGTAGGCGCGAATGACGTGGCGGCAGCGGCGGCGGCTGCGGAGCCAGCAGCAGGCGCCTCCGCTGCCGCAGCGGGCGGCGCGGGGGCTGCGGCTGCGGATGGCGTGCCGGCGGATTCCAAAGCAGCAGCGCTCGGCGAAGGACGCGGCGACGCCCCTCCCGCTGCTGCCGCCGCTGCTGCGCAACCAGCCGCCGCCGCCGCTGCGGCGCAGAGCGCAAAACCTGCGGCGCCGGCGACGGTGGCGGCGGATGACAAAGCCGGCGCGGTGCGCGCCGCCACCGAAGCCGCGCCGCCTGCGGAGGTGAACACGGCGCGGGAGTGACGGGCGGGGCGTTGGCGGCTTAGTAGGGCGAGCCTCACTGAACCCTAGGCGCTGACAGTGCGTGCGCACGGCCGGCGGAGCGAGTCCCTACCGCTGAGCAGCAGCGGTGCGAAGGCTGCAGCAGCGCTGCCTGCGATGGGGGCGCGCGGGGGCGAACTTCATATGTGACGCCCGATAGGCGGCGCCAAATTCAACCGCGGACGACGGGCGATTTGCCAGATCGGATCTGGCGCTGTCTTGGATGTGCAGACAGGGGTAGGGGGGCAGGCGGCACACTACGGTGTGCGTACCGTGAGGCTGCGGGGAGGGAGGCTGTTCAACCATCGCGTCACGCCTGCAAGCGAGTCGCCTCTTGCAGCAGTGCTCCGAGCACTGCACCATCATAGAGAGGGCCAGGATGCGGGACGAACGGCGGCACAACAGTGGCGTTTAGCGAGCGGGCGCACGCGTGCGCTTGTATGGGGTGCGGCGGCGTGTCGCGCGCAGCTGGTGTGTGTGTGTGTGTGTGTGTGCGGGCCAGGGGGGTGGGGGTGGTGGGGGGGGGCTCCCTGTGTCCCGCATGACACGATTTTGCGTTGGTCTTGGCTGCACCAGGACAGCATCAGCAGCCCCCCCCACGCTTGCATACATTGTTAGTATGGTCTATGTGCTCGTCGGCTGGACTTGACACACAGCTGTCCTGTCTCTTGTGTTGATGTGCACTGCCAGGGGGCTGTATGTATGTATGTATTGTATTCACCTGCCCGCTCTGGGCGCTAGTCGCAGCACTGTGCCCAAAGAGTTGTCCGATGCGTACTGCAGCTGTTCTAGCTCGGCTCCACTGTGGAACTATGCGAGGCGCTATATGAGGATGGAGTGTAGTGCGGTTCTGCGTTTTGAAGTGCGTGATGAGGCAATGGACCCTCCAGCTGTACTAATCATTGATCGTGCGCCCTCGTTGAAAATGGCAAGTAGAGAATCAAGCTTGGCGCGACCACTCCCAAGTTAGAAAGACTACGGTCTACATGAATCCACCAGGTACTGGATGTCCATGGCACCAGAAAATCATGCTCAAAGAAGTACCAGTGCAGAGCCGCAGCAAGCATGTAGCAAACTCTGACAGTCGTGCTGGCTTTGTCCACACACGCAAAAACAACACACGTACAAACCTACTGGATGCAGAGCCCTGACAACGAGGATCCTGATGTCCAAGCTTCGTAGGCGTGCAAGTAAAGTGTATGGTGCGGTCATACAAAGTCGTTTTGAAAGGAATTTTCAACGTGCATTGACCACCACACTTCTGGCATCCAAAGCAGTGCTCATCTGGCAAGTGAAGAACAGCGATGTAGCAGCGTCGCAGCTAGCACTGCCAACGCTTCGTGCAGCAACACACACTCACATGCATGTGCATAGAGAAGTATGTGCGCATACCTCAAGGGCCACGTGTCATGATCATGGTGTGTTGCTCGTGCTGCCAATGTTGAGCGATGTAGTCATGCATTCAATGCATGTGCAGCACCACCAAGCGACTCACATGCCGCCACTGACATGCGCCTTTGTTGACGCAGTTCTACGCTGTGACAGAGCAGGTGACTGGGAGTTTGTATAGACGCACACGCAGCAGCAAGGTCACGGCACCCAGGCTCACATTCGATTTCGACACAAGGCTGCGTGCATTACGGTGATTGCTCGGTGCCGAAGCCTACTCTACCACTGCAAGATCCGGTCGTTCCCTTCTTTTGCCCTGAGGTAAATCATCGGAACCGCTTGGGAGGTAGGCTGACACCCCTTGCAGCCCCGCCCCTACAGGCTCCTGCCCAAAAACATACATCACACGCAGCGCGCCTGCCAGGCACGAGCTCACGCGAGCGCGCCGTGTGGCATGACAGCAGTCACCGATCAATGCAACTCCAAACAAAAGGGAGTTGACCACACACATAGTCTCAGCCTTGAGGGCGGGGGGGGCGCTGAGTAAGGGCCATGATCCGATACCCTACATACCCCTAGATTCCATCCCCCCCCCCCCACGGTGCTCCCAGAATAGGGAGGTGGCCACGCACACACATAGCGCCAGCAGCAGGCGACCGTGCAGCAGTCGTACACGCTTGGCGGACAGTGTGGCGGCAGCGGAGCACTGACTCGCTGACCCTTGCTAGGGTGACACCCAAACCCTACGGCTCACACTGAGAGCTCGCGGCGGCTGCTGACTAGACCCCAGGGTATGGGGGTATAAGGGGGTCAGGGGGGGCAGCTGCTGCAGCGCTCAGCAATGGCACACACACTCTCTCACAACTGCAGCCGCCGCAACGGCTTCTTCGAAAGGGGGAGGGGGGCAACGCACAATTGGGAATGGTATCAACTGAAGGGAATCCAGCGCATCTAGCGACCGGGGGGGAGAGGGGGGGGAGGGGAGGCGAAATGCCTCCCTAACCCCAGCCAGCACCGCATGTTACTCTGCGCTTCTCATGTACGCTGCAACTGTTGGGCAAGGACAGGGTGGCGACACTCCTGGCTCAGGCCGCCAGCGGTGTGGTCACGGCGTGGAATTCGTACCACCCTTCTAGCCATGATGCGAGGTCGTCCTGAGAGCAGCAGTGGCGGCAGCAGCAGCAGCAGCACGAGAAGCGAGGCGCAGAAGCTGAGCAGTGATAAGAGGTTCGACTATTCACACTCTTCACCGCGTGAAGGCGCCTCGAGGAAAGTGCTGTCATTGTCGTCATTGTGCTCGCCAGCACAAGTAGAAAAGGCGTGGGGAACAAGTGGCGTCGCCGCGCGCTTGAGCTCACACGTCACTTCAAGCAAGATCTTGCGCTTCATGGGGACGCCTCGGTGGACAAAGCACTATGGGCGGCCCGTTAGTGCTTAGAGCAGGCGCCAGCAGTTGGCGCTCGCAGCTTGTGACTCTCCATTGATTAGTCTAGAAGCCCGATGACAACACACACAGGAAATCTTCTGTCCCGTACCGGCGCTTAGGCGATAGTGACTTCAGGACTCCGAAGTGTGCCAAGCCAAATCTACCTCTTCCAGAAGATGGTCAACCAGTCTACCAAGTAGCCCGTAGAATGCATTCATCCTCGCTTAGGGCACTAATAAGCCCAGGTGATGGTTATAAAGCCCTAAAATTCAAAACAATGCCTGGACCAAGAGGGGCTAATAAGCCCAGGTGATGGTTATAAAGCCCTAAAGTTCAAAACAATGCCTGGACCAAGAGAGGTCGATGTCTCGCTATGAGATGACGCAATGCTAGACTCTGGTCAACGCCATCGCCATGTTGTTGCACTTGGTGTACTTCCGCGTGAGGGGCGGAGACCCTACTCTGCACGAGGTGATGGTTTTAAAGCCCAGAAGGTCCGTACAATGCCTGGACTGAGGGGGGTCAATGTCTCGCTATGAGATGACGCAATACTAGACCCTGGTCAACGTCACCGCCATGATGTTGTGGCACTCATCGAGGACTCCGCAAGTACAAAGTTGAAGTACTCACCGGCGAGTTGAGGTCCCAGTCAACGCCCAGGATGTCCACCTTGTTCTCAAAGAACCAGTTGATGTGCGTCACGCGCGTGAACTGGTACGCAAACGACTCCCACGTCGCGAGCATCCACTCCGGCTGCGGAACAAGAGCGCAGGCAAATGCCGAGTCAAAATGAGTACTCCAAAATGAGTACTTCAAGTATATGGTTAACATAAGTTATAGTTGTGGGCGGCTGCACGACTCCGCCGTCTGCGGAGCGAAAACGCATTTGCACGCAAGGCCGAATGAATGCATGAAGTTCGTGTTTGACGTGCAGGGCAGTCAGCGATGATGGCGATGCGGTCACAGCCTGAGCATAACATGCCAGAGCACGTTGATTCGGAAGAGCCGGCTCTGCTACGGTCATGAACCTAGATTGCCGCGTTGACATGCTGCCGGTTGCTATGGGAGCTGCAGAGTCGTGTGGATGCTGCAGTGGCCTGACCAGCGAGGCGCGTTCAAGCCGTGCTGAGCGGCCTTGCAGTCGACGCCCCAGTCTGACCACTGCGCCATTCGCCATTATCAGTGAACCCTATTGTTAGGGCATGAGCAACGCTGGAACGCCACCCACAGAGCGCCGAGCGATGTTGCTCTGATTTGGAGCGCCCGTGCCTCGGACGCTGACCGCAACCCTGCCCCTTGCTCTAGCTCTAACCCTAACCCTAACTGTACCGCCAACCTCAAGCTGGCATGCAGCACATCGACTCAAAAGCAGAAGCCGGCGCTCAGAGTCTACAGATGGTCCATGAACTGGACGGCAGAAATCCAAAGCATGCACCGTTAGGCCGCCTCTCAAGATGCAAACTTCAAGTAAACACCCTGGTACCCTCACAAGGCGCAATTGCATGATGACCTCACATTAGGGCGTAGACGACGCTAATTAGGAGTGGTGGCGGTCGGTCAAGGCGTGTTGCCGTGTCTTGCCAGCAAATAGGGCGCTCTGGCATTCATTGCAACATTGACTGAGACATGATCGGTGTACTCGGCAGCGACGACAAGCTGGGCGCTGCAGTTGCAGCATTGTGCACTGCGTAAAGTGACTCTCCAGGCAGATCAGGCATGACTGCGGTGACAATGCACCGGTAAGCAACCTATGCCGGGACCTGCACAAGCTAACCATTGAGTATGCGATCAACCATGAAGAGTCGGGGACCACCCTAAGGCTCACGGGAACCGTGTTTCCACGAAGTTCAAGGCTTGTTTCAAAGTGTACATGACGCACGGTTAGGGTTGGTTGCTACGCACCTTTCCCCCGCAAAAGCTGGTGCTGCTCATTTCTGCAAAGATGAGCAAATGGCAAGCACAGACAGAGACCCAGTGAGTCGCACCAGCAACGCTGTGTTGAACACGGATCACCCATCCCTTGAGGTTAGATAAGAGAGCATTTGAGCAGCGTTGGGAGGGGGGGAATCAGGGTTGAAGTTGGGTTGACACGGGCGCTGGCTCCTTGCTTTGGTCGTTGTCCTTTCGAATAGAGTAGTGACTGAGCATATCTTAGATGTATGTATGATACATTGTGATGGGGTTCAAGACTGTCACTGCCAGACTTTGAAATGCTGTTGCTGAATGTGCAGTTGGTGGTCGCGTTTGCGACAAACGAAAAACTCAATCAACAATCAAGATATGCAACTTCAAGTTTGCAACTTTAAGTTCCAAGGGCAGCATCTGATGTTGGGAGGTAGTGGCACCTGAAATTCACATCGCAAGCTTCGCTTGTCGCACTTTTGAAATCGTGTGTCGCACATAGGACTATTTGACTACAACCTCGCTCCTAGCCCTTGCCAAAACCATAACCCTACTTGAAACGGGCTGCACCTGACATGTTACGGCGCTGATGCCATGGCCATACTGCTGGTCTAGAGAGCAGCAACCCACCTTTTGCCAGGGTAGCTCAAACGCAATGGCAGACCTTGCTTACCTCAGGCAGCCTCATGCACCAGACACATGGCAACTACCTTGTAAGGATAGGCACCTGACACCGCCAACTTCAGTTATATGCAAGTCACCTGACACCGCCAGCGCGCGCTCACCTGCTATGCACAAGCCCATGCCAGGGGGCGCGAACTGCGTTATCTGTGACAGCCATCAGACAGAAACGGAAGCAAGGTGTCAGTTGGAGAGTCACAGTTGCAGAAGCACCAGGCACTGTGGGTTTCCCCCTGTCAAACATGCTTTTGAGGGCATGGAAACATCAGTATCAAGAGGAGTAGCTCAGACTTGAACTGGTAGCACGAACGAGCACTAATTTCATTGCCCGAATTCATTGCTGACGCAGAAATGCCTGGCTGGCACTGGCGGCAGCACACACTATCAACATATCCAGCTTCAAGGTGATTGCACATGTTCAACAGCGACTGTGCATCTGCGCACAGTATGCAAGCACCGCGTTCGTCGCGGTCACCTGTGACAACAAATAAACTTCAAGTCGTTGCGCGTGTGCAACAGCGACTGTGCATTTTTGCATGGTATGCGAGCACCGCATTCATTTGTGGTCACCTGGTAGTACCACTCTCCCAGTATGGTGGCCATGGGCCTGTTGACCAGGTAGCGCGTGCCGCACATGTTGTACGCCGACGTGCAGATCTGGTTATGCAACAGGCGACAGACGCGACAAGGGGAACCAATGAATGTAATATGGAACACAACAGGCACGTTTGTGTGCGTGTGTGTGCGCGCGCGTGTGTGTAGCGCGTGCCGCACATGTTGTACGCCGACGTGCAGATCTGTTGGGGTTAGGGTTAGGGTTAGGGTTAGTGACCAGGTAGCGCGTGCCGCACATGTTGTACGCCAATGTGCAGATCTGTTGAAGTAGGGTTAGGGTCAGGGTTAGGGTAAGCGACGAGTAAGGAAAGCGGTAAGAAAATCAAAACAGAAGAGAATGAAGTACAAGAGGCCTATGGTGCATTGCATGTGGGGGGGGGAAGCGGGGGGGGGGGTACATCCAGGCGTTGTCACTGCGTTGCACTAGCGGGCAATTTGACAACGGCAGAAGTGCGACACGGTGCAAGCAATTGCAGCGACAGCAGCCGGAAAAGTGTGGCCAGCAACGTGAAGTGTTACATCACGTAGCAATCAATGCGAATCGAGAGGGGGCACTGCAGGCATTCCGCATGGCTTCACTGATCGTACGCATTGTAAACCTTACCCTAACCCTGACTTTTTGAAAGACTCCAGCAGTGCGCGTGCTATCAAGGCCTGGCACACGTGTGCGCCACTTTTTTAGAAAACAAGCAAATTCCATCAACTGCAAATGCAAGTGTGCTGTCACACCGGATACACGGGCATGCGGATGCGTCTCAGCCACTGGCCAATGTGCACGCTGTACAAGATAAGGAGTACTGTGCTCAGAGGCTCTGGATGCATCTGAACTCTGTGGTGGCAAGTCTTCAACGAGAGTATCAAGGGTGCAGCGAGCATATGCAAGACCATCCGCATGCAAGTTGCAGTTGACACAGCTCGATGCTCTCAGAAGCGCTGTTGAAGTGGCTACGTCTCGCCTCGTCTGACCAGCTACATGGCCCACACCACAGGCATTGAGACTTGTGCAATGACGCACTCCAAAGTCAGAGTCTTGCATTGACAAAGGCACAAATAAGTGGGCAGGGGGTCGCTGTTGAAGTTATGACATTGAGGTTGCGCCTCACCTGGTCTACCCACTGGTCACCCACGTAGAACGCCTTTCGTTCTGGCTGCGTCTCACCTAGTCTGACCAACTGGTCGCCCGCACAAAAGACCTTGATAAGTGTGCCAGCGCACTTGAAAGTAGAGGTTGTGCATTGACACACGTTGACTCACAGGCACAGTCAAGAGGGCAGGAGCGCTGTTGAAGTTATGAAGTTGAGGTTATGCCTCACCTGATCTACCCACTGGTCGCCCACGTAGAACGCCTTGAACGGCGTGGCGTCATTGCCGACATTCTGCGCGGCGCGTGGGGGGGCAGCAGGAAGGGGGTGGGTAGGTATGGTTAGGGTTAGGGGCAGGGTTAGGGTTGTCAGCAAGTGCTGGCCGTACGCGGCAGCGCTGCCAAGGGAATGCACTTGAGGGTTAGGGTTAGGTTAAACCCTAACCCTACCTATAGCCCCATCTCTAGTGCTAGGGTTAGTGCATCAGAGCTACTGCACAGTTGCTTGCCTCGCGTACCGGGTTTGCCAAGGGACTGCCGACGCAGTCCGCAAGTTCTCTTAGAACTGTTGGGGGTAGGATTAGCATGCGCACGCACGCAGTGAAGTTGGCATGAAGTTCAACAGTTTGAAGTTCAACACATTCGCATAGCAATTGGCTGCTGTGTTCAGCATGGGATTCCAGCTCACGCTCACTGACAAGAGGCCTCTGCAGGAATCATGTGGCACACGACCATACCTGAACGGCGTAGGAGAACTGGTACAGGAAGTTTGCGCCCGTCGCGCGCAGCACCTGCACCACGTGCACAAACGCCGACCTGAAGTCTGCGAGGCTGTTGCCGTCCCTGAAGACACCCCACGGGTACCAGTCGGCTGTTGCGCGGCAGTTAAACAGTGTGCAAGCGTGCGCATGCAGGGTCAGCACACGTACACTCGCAGCGACTCAAAGGTGATCGGGTTCATGCAACATGCAGACCGTCTTGCTGACATCTATTGCTTTCAACAGTTGGCGTTGCCGCCGATGACTGCACATCGCAGCCAACGACATGGCTCGCTTGCAACAACCCTGGCTAGAACTGTGGTCTACACGGCTAGTCCCAACTTCAACTTGAACCTGACCCTGTAACCCCAAAGCTGGGGTGTTCAGATGCGTCGCGCGTCAGGGGCCTGGCAGTTACACTAGGGTGAAGTTCCGGCCAAAGTCGCTTTCCACGGCAGAGCGCGCCTGCAATCGAGACTCCCTTGAGATATGGGTTACTGCATTGCATGCGCAAACCGACAACCACGAGCTCTTCCGCACCCTGAACGGAAGGGATACTTGAAGCAAAGTTTGCTGAGTGAGGCGTCATGGCACACACACACCCCTCGCCCCCCCCTGCCCCTACACACTGGTTTATCACCACCCACCATTGAACTCGTGCAGGGGCCGCACGCGTATCTGCCTGCCGTCGAGGGCGGCGGCGGCGCCAAACGCCTTGAGATAGTCATCGTATTTGCCGCCCGCCACCATCCTGCACAGGAGAACAGAATCACAAGATCCTACGTCAGATACGCCTGAAAGTACTTGACGTCCTCGAAACTCGGTGCCCTTGCTACGCAGTGCAGCTCAATGGCTGTGACGGCACATGCAGTGCAGCCTCTATACTTGATGTAGAAACGAATTCGTAGTCATCGTACTTGCCTCCCGCCACCATCCTGTGCCAGGGAACAGGGTCATGGGATCCTACGTCACATGTGCTGAAAGTAGTTGAAGCACTTGAAGTGCGGTACGGGCACTAGAGTTCAGGTCAATTGCTGTGACGGCACGTACAGCTGGACCACCATACTTGAAGTGCATACAAAAAATGCCTTGAGGTAGTCATCATACTTGCCAACAGCCATCATCCTGCACCAGAGAACCGGATGCGGTGCCCTCGCTAGTCAGTTCAGCTCAACGGCTGTGGTGGCATGTGCAGCGCAACCACTACATATGCTCGAAGTGTGAAAAAATCTGAAGTACATAACCGCTACATATGCTCAGAGTGTATACAAATCTGGAGTACATACAAATGCCTTGCGGTATTCGTTATACTTGCCCCCCGCCACCATCCTGCACCAGAGAACACGGTCATGGGATCCTACGTCAGATAAGCCTGAAAGTATATCAAGCCCTTGCAGTACGGTACGCTTGCTATGGTTCAGTTCAGGTCAATTGCTGTGAAGGCATGCACAACGCTATCACTATACATACCGGTGCCCTGCAATAGGCATTGTATATGCCGCCCACCACCATCCTGCAATAAATCTGCAATACCAGCAGCGCCGTCATTCGATCTTGCACCAGACGTGCGTGCCAAACACTTGTGATGCATCAGACAGTGTACTCGCTAAACATCAGCTTCAGAATTGCTGGCACCCATCCGACCAGGCAGCGTCCCACCGCCTAATTGCAACGATACACTTCAAAGTACATCAACTAAGGGGAACGGTCAGGGTTAGGTGCCTTTGCGGCGCACAATTGATGGACGCGTAGGGTTAGGGTTAGGGTTAGGGTTAGTGTTAGTCAAGACCAATCTCCGTGAAGCGCACTTCGGGCCCCTGTACCGCCCCCCCCCTCTCTAGCAGTCAACTTCAATTGTGACAACTTGCAAGTGCTCAAAGGTACACCACTTCAGTGCGCGATGACCGCGAGCAGCGTGCAGCCGGCAAGAGCATGCAGCATTGTGAATTCACGGTGAATACACTCACGCCAGGTTGGCCGTGCTGTCGACGAACTCGATCACCAGCTGAACGTCCTTGTTGAGGTCCAGGTACGTCTTGACCCACCGCCAGTTCAGGTACTGCACCATGGGGAAAGAAGAGGGCGAGCTATTAGGGGGATGCAGATGGCTCACAAAAGGTTCACGCAGGTGTACACAGAGGTCAACTCGAGCTGCACAGTTGCTGCGCATGCCTCAAACCCGCACTCGCGATCTGAGGCAACGCAGTTTCAAAGTGACAAGAGGAAGAGTGCCACGCTAGGCGGGTCCATCTCGCCAACCATCAGGCGCAGCAAGTGTTCATGATGAAAGCTGCCTGCACATTGTTATCTGCAGGTGCTAGCAGGAGAAGTGGTACCAATGTGACTGAGCAGACAGCAGAGGTCGCAATTGAGCAGCGCTCGCTCGCAGGTGCCTGTTCCAGCTGCCATACATGCTGCTTGACTGGCACCACACAGCGCAGCAACTGCTGGGGCCGCTGTCAACACAGCCGAGCTGAAGAGGTGCACGATGGAGTGTATCAAACAATAATTTCAACGGTATGTTCCAGGCGGCCAAGACGAGGCACCAACGCGACAGCATGCGATTTCCCATGGCACGTCCGCTCAGATCTCCCTCTGCGAAAATTGGAGGCTGATAGTGGACTGGGAGGCTTCTGCAGCACCTCTCAATTTTGTACTTCCAGTTGAAGTTCAAGATGAACATTTGAGGCTGACAGACAGTGACCTGTGCAGCAACTTGAAGTACACTGGTACTTCAAGATGCAGTTCAAAGAAGAGCAGCCTCACCTGCACGGGCAGGTACATGAGGGTATTGTCCCACTTGATGCCCCACGCGGTCTGGCGCTTGGAGAAGGTAAAGTCGCTGCCCGCCAGCACCCCTATCTGGGTGTTGCGCCGTATGTACGCGGGGTCGATGACGATGGACCTGCAGGAGTCAAAAATGAAGAAAAAAATCATTGAATTCTGGCTCTTTGGTTCTGGAAAGGAGATGAAGCGGTTGAAGTTGCACATATGAATGGCGTGGGCGAATGGCACAATGCACTGTTGAATGCAGTCTGATGAAAGCACTACAGTCAGAAGAAAACATGTTGTCAAGGAGACAACACTTGAAGTGCGACGCTCCCCCAGCGAAGACGCCATCTTCAATCCCTACATCCAATGAACCGCCGCCACGAACGGCAACACCTTTGACAAACTTTACGTTGAAGTTGACCGTCCCCGCCGTCGTCTCACTTTGCCGTGTTGACAGTGCATGGGTACGTGGTGTTGTCGCAGGACCGCCCCGTCGCGTAGATGTTATTGGACAGCACTTGTAAGCAATTGAAGTTTCCAAAGTGGACAGCGTGGACGAACAGCGCCATGCAGTCCGATGAACGCATCACAAGGGATGACACTTGAAGTGTGACGCTCCCCTGTGAACGCGCCACCTTCAATCCCGACACCCAATGAACCGCCGCCACGAACAACAACAACTTGACCCAGACTTCAAGTTCAAGTTGACTGCCCCCCTCGTCTCACTTGGCCGTGTTGACGATGCACGGGTACGTGGTGTTGTCGCACGAGCGCCCCGTCGCGTAGATGTTCTTGAAGCAGCACTTGTCGGGGCCCAGGGGGTCCGTCGCGCATGTGCTCTTGCCGCACAGCGTGCAGCCGGGGTCGCAGCAGATGTCGTTGGTCGCCGCCAGGTCGCCGTCCACGCAGTACGGGTCGCCCGCCGGGTTCGCTGCGCAGAATGGAAGTCAAGAAAAGTTAACATGAGTACTTCTGAAGATCAGGGTTTGAGGCCAGCGCCAATACAGGTTAACATGAGTACTTCTGAAATTCAGGGTTTGAGGCTGGGGCGCCAAGAAAGGTTAACATGAGCGAAAAATAGGGTCAGGGATAGCGTTGGTCACCGCGAGGTCGCCGTCCACGCAGTAGGGGTCACCCGCCGGGTTCGCTGCGCAAAGTGGCAGTCAAGGAGGGCTAGCCTCGGCTAATGTGAGGGTCATTTCCGAGGGTAGAGGCTAGGGTCGAGGTAAGGATTAGCCGTAATGGTAAAGGCGAAGACGCAATCCACGCCTCAGGGGTCACCAGCAGCGTTCGCTGCGCACGATAGCATGTTTGAAAGCAGGGCTAGGGAGCCAAGCTGCGCGGCGCGGTGCTCTTGTGCAGAGGACCAAGTTCAATACTTCAAATCCAACCCTTCATGTTCAACGCTTCAAGCTCATATACGTCGGCTTTAAAAACAAACGGATGGGCACGAACACTCACACGGCTTCGTGGGCACTGCCGGAGCGATGACGAGTTCAACCGCAATCGCAAAACTTCAGATTCAAAACTTCAAGGTCAACAACAGGCGCAGACAATCGTGCAACTCCATGGGCACCACCGGGGCGATGACAGGTTCAACACATTACTCTCAACACTTCAGGAAAAACTTCAACTTGAACAGCCGGCGTGCGGATACTCACGCGGCTGCGTGGGCACCACGGGGGCGATGACGCACGGCGCGGTGCTCTTGGTGCAGACGACGCCCGACAGCTTGATGGTGCCGCCGCAGCAGTTGGCGGAGCCGCCGGGCAGGTTCTGGCAGCCGGTGCCGCCGCACACGCCATTGCACAGCTTGGTCGGGCAGCACACGGAGTTGTCCTGGGGATAGGGGGGCGCAGCGGCGGCAGCGTGTGCAATTGATAAGTGCGTGGAGTGGGAGGTGACGCAGTTTGTTGCAGTGTGCGTGACTGCACACGCCGTTGCACAGCTTAGTCGAGCAGCACACGGAGTTGTCCTGGGGGAGTGAAGCGGTGGGTGCATTGTTTAGTGTCTGAAGTAGGGGATTGAAAGTAGCGCTGTGTTGTGGTGCGTGACTGCAGTGGCCGTTGCACAGCTTGGTCGGGCAGCACACGGAGGTGTCCTGGGGATAGGGGGGCGCAGCGGCGGCAGCGTGCGCAACTGCTGAGTGCTTGAAGTGGGAGGTACCAAAGTTTGTTGCAGTGCGTGTGACTGCAGTGGTGTGCAGGTGCGAGAGTCTGGTGTACGGGGCGGTGCGTGCGCACGTACTGTAGGTATCTGAGTCGTCCTGGGTGAGGCGAAGCGGTGGGTGCATGTTTCAGGGGTTGAAGAAGGGTGTTGAAAGTAGCGCTGTGTTGTGGTGCGTGACTGCAGTGGTGTGCAGGGGCGTGAGTCTGGTGTGGGGGGCGGTGCGTGGGCACGTACCGTAGGTATCTGAGGAGTGACGGTGCTCAGACGAATCAATGCCAGCGCCGGAGCGCACGTCACTACGCATCTCTGTCAGACAGCACACCCAGTCTGCAGCAACCGCAACCTGTCCCGCTGATCCAATCAGAAAACCCTGACTCTAAGTCTGACTCTCTGGAGCGCACTCACACGCCCGCGCGTGCCCCTGGACCCTGACTCTTACTCTGGCACGTGCGCTGTACTCACCCAACCAAGCATGCCTGCTGCGTACCACTGAGTCTCTCTGCCCCTCTGAAACTGACCTTTGCCTCCGACGTCTGGAGTGACCCGATGAAACGTACGCGCCACTGACTCTCTGTCCCTGACTTTGACTCTGACTCTAGTAGCCACCCAATCGAACGTGCCCCTTCCCCACACCCACATATTCTCTGACCCCGATTTTTACCCTGACTCAGACTTGAAGACTCACCCAATCGAACGTGCCCATCGCGCACCACGGGTCCGCAAAGATGCTCTCTGATCCTGACTCTGACCCCGACTCTGACTTCAAGACTCACCACATTGTACGTGCCCATCGCGCACAATGGGTCCGCAAATATGGAAGGCGCGGGCGTGGGCATCTGCGTCGGCGCGGCCGACTCTGACACTGACTCTGACTTCAGGACTCACCCAATTGTACGTGCCCATCGCGCACCATGGGTCCGCGAAGATGCTCTCTGACCCCGACTCTGACCCCGACTCTGATCTCGAGACTCACCACATTGTACGTGCCCATCGCGCACCACGGGTCCGCAAAGATGGAAGGCGCGGGCGTCGGCGTCTGCGTCGGCGCGGGGGTCGGCTTGGGGGTGGGGGGGATGACACAGGGGGCCCCCTGTATCGCGCACGTCACGTTGGCGGCAAGGATGCCGTTGGGGCAGCACTCGTTGAAGCCGCCGGGCAGCGCGCTGCAGCCGCTGCCGCCGCACTGGCCGTTGCAGCTGTCGTTGGGGCAGCAGACGGTGTTGGACTGCGGGGGAGGAGGCGGGGGGGGGGGGGAGGGGGGGTAACATTGATGTCAGGATTATTGTTTGCGGTCAGGACCAGGGGGTTGGGGGGGGGGGGGCAACATTGATGTCAGCATCTACGTTCAGAGTTAGAGCTGAAACCGGTCAGGGCCATGTGAAGGGAAGCAGTCGTGTGAGTTGAGGTTGTGGCAGTGCTCAGCACCCGGCACATCCCATCGGGGGGGATGGCGCCGTAGCCGACGCTGCTGCCGTGTCGGGAGCTGCAGCCGGAGGCAGAGCAACAGCGTAAGCGACGGCGGCGGACCATGGCACGGGCGCCGGTTCCAATATGACAGAGACATTGCCCCCCCGGTATAGTGCAGATGCGTACATCATCTAGGCAGCACAATGGAGAGGCGCACTGCATAGCTCTTTTCGAGGTCATCTCTGATCACCCATCAAGCTGGGCATCCCATGCAGGCACAGCGGGTCCGGCGGCGATACTTATGTGCGGCGGCGAAGGGCGTCAGCACTGGCACGGTTTGCTCGTGATGGAGAAAATGCCCCCGGTAAAGCACAGGTGCACGAGAACTTTTCCCAGTGGAAGCAAAAGCATTCCGCAGAGTCCTGGCCTCAACGATCCGCTTTGCCACCTACGAGATGCGGCATCAACAACGTGACTTGCTCACGATGGCGAACACGACCCTCCGTCAAGTACTTACACAGCGGAAGCAGAAGCGTCATGTATGTACACAATCAACACGACGTTTGCCAAGTACCAGATTAGGAGTGCCGAGCAGGCACAGCGGGTCCGCCGGCGACGGGATGCGCGTCGGAGACGGCGTCGGCTGGGGCGTCGGCTTGGGAGTCGGGGGGATGATGCACGGCGCACCCGTGTTGGCGCAAGACAGGTTGGTCGCGAGGACGCCGTTGAGGCAGCACTCGTAGTAGCCGCCGGGGAGCGTCTTGCACGTGCTGCCGCCGCACACGCCGCCGCACGTGTCCTTGGGGCAGCACACCTGGTTGGACTGCGCGGGGGGGGGGGGGGGGGGGGGGGGGGGGGGGATGAAATTGAGGACTGTCATGTCAACAATTGGGGGGAAAATTGTTTTACGAGAGATCTTCCCAAGTGCCTCTGTAACGGAGGATGACACCTACATGCCCTATCCTGCATGTGCCTACGTACTCTCGGTAAAGGTTTATCCGTTGTGGAGTGAGTGGCGTTATTGCACCATTAAACGGCCTTGCGTCAGTTCGTCAGAACACCCTCTTTGCGCGCACAAGCGCCTGCGTTGCTTGGGGCACACTCATGTCCTGCACTTCTGCACGGGCTGCACCTCACACACCCTGCTCTGCCACCGCCATCATTTTCATCGCCCAAACACAGCACACCTTCAAGCCAGCGTGTCGCTTATGGCGCTTAGCACACGCACCTGTCTTGGCCCAACTTCAAACCCTTAATCTAACCCCAACCCTAATCCTCACAAGCTCAACCCCACCAAGCCCCAGCTCAAACACCCTACTCTGCCACAACCATAACTTGCATCGGCACCTCAAAGCACACCAAATTCAGCGAACGCTCACCGTATTGGGCGTTCCGAGCAGGCACAGCGGGTCCGGCGTGCTCGGCGCGCGCGTAGGTATCGGCGAGGTCGGCGCCGCCGTGGTCGGCGCAGCCGTGGGCACCGCGGTCGTGGGCGTCGCGGTCGGCTGCGGCACCGTCGGCGGCGCAGTCGGCGTGGCAGTGGGGGTGGCAGTCGGTAGTGCCGTTGGGCTGGCGGTGGGCACGGCGGTGGGGAGCGGTGTGGGAAGCGCGGTCGGCTTGGCGGTCGTGGGCGCGGCGGTAGGGGTTGAAGTCGGCTGCGCGGTGGTGGGGGCCGCTGCGAGTGGCGAGATTTGCAGGTGGGGGCGGGTGAGTACAACAGGCAGGTACCGAAAGCCAATTGCAAGTATTTCTTGAGAAACAGCTTCAGACGTGGTGTCGGCACTGGACTTAGCCTATACATTCTTAGGTGTAAAGTTGTTGAAGTTGAAGTTGGAGGCTGCTGGCCGCCCCGCTGGGAAGCAGAGGAGGACTCAGCCAGCACCCACAGTGTGCGCTTCGGCTGTCAGCGACGGACGTTGCATGCGCTCGCCACCGTTCATCACGCCATCACAGTCATCGCTGTATTGCGTACCACAGGTGAAACACATACGTCAAGAATGAGTACTTCCAGGAATGCAGTGGCAGTGGCAGCCTGCCGTCACTCGCCAACAGTGTACAACACGTGATTCAAGAACCACAACAGACCGCACGATGCAACCTCAACAAGTACTTTCAGAAAGGACTTGAAGTTTACAGCGCAGCAGCGCTCACCCATCATCAGCAGCGCGGTGGGCACCGCCGTAGGCCTCACGTAACTTTACAAACCACTTGAACTATTCGTGTCACCAAATCACATCTATGGAACACAACTTCATGAAGTACTTCAAGAAGTACTTGAAGTATACAGCACAGCAGCGCTCACCCGTCGTCGGCGGCGCGGTGGGCACCGCCGTGGGCCTCGCGGTCGTCGCCAGCGCTGTTGGCACAGCAGTCGGCAGCGCAGTAGGCACAGCAGTCGGCAGCGCGGTCGGCTTGGCCGTCGTGGGGGCCGCCGTCGGCAGCGCAGTAGGCAGCGCAGTAGGCACAGCCGTGGGGGTTGAAGTTGGCTGGGGGGTGGGTACCATGGTGCACGGCGCCTCGAACGCGGTGCACAGGCGGTTGAGGCTGTAGACCCCGTTGAGGCAGCAGTTGAGGTAGCCGCCCGGCTGCGCCTTGCACGTGGTGGCGTCGCCGCCGCACTGCGTCGTGCACACGTCCGAGGGGCAGCAGATGGTGCCGGCCTGTTGCGGCGGGGGGCGTGGCCAGAGAGAGAGAGGGGGGGGCGCGGCGGTTGACGATCACATCTCGTGCAGACGGAAATGCGTGTGTCTGGTGGCGTCACGCCGCACTGCTTGAAGTTGAAATGTGAGTTGAAGTTGAAGACCGGCGTCATTATTAAGGCCAGGCGACTATGACAAGTGCGCTGCGTGGGGCGGGCTGATGGCCGCGCGCTGCAGTGTTTGAAGTTCCAGAGGAGAGTCACTTCGACGGGGCAAAACACGCGCAGGCACTGCATGAATAGCAGCAGCCTGGTGTGGCTGTCTGCCCAGCGGTTGCACGTAGTGGAGCGAGCACTGCCTCACTGCGTACTCGTAAAGTGAAAGTATGGGTAGAGCGACACGTAATACCCTCCTTCAAGCCGCCGAGGCGTGCTGCGTATGACACCAACGTCGAAAACAAAAAGGGTCCTGGCAAAGGTTGAGATGGGGCTGCAGAAGAGCACTGCTTCGGGTGGTTCTCTCTCTAAGTGGAAAGCCTAGCATAAATTCCTCAGCAACTGCTTCGGTCTGCTTATTGCGCGATAGACTCTCCACTATACCAGACTGTAGTGATGTGAGCTTTTACAGCGCACAGGAGAAACTTACTTTGAGTAGTCTGCGCAGTGCAATACTCTGCGTGCACGCTCGCGCTCGAACTCAACATTTCATGTTGAACTTAGCAGGTCCCAAAACTGCTGCCGCACGAAGCAAGCGGGATCCGTAAATGCAGCGGTGCTGAGCATTGCTGTGGAATCGCTCGTGTACGGCTATTAGGTGCTCAAAATTCCAACAACTTCAACTTTGAACTTACCGGATTGAGCCGCCCGCGCGCGCACGTCGGGTCCGACGGCGTCACCGGCGTCATGGTGGTAGGCATTGCAGTCACCGGCACCGCCGTCGGCAGCGCCGTGGGAGTTGAAGTTGTTGGCAGCGCGGTGGGAGTTGAAGTTGTCGGCGGCGACGTGGGCGTTGAAGTAGGCACGGATGTCGGCACGGCGGTCGGCAGCGCAGTCGGCTTCGCCGTCACAGTTGCAGTTGTCGGCAGCGCCGTCGGCTGAGCAGTCGTGGGCACTGCCGTGGGGGTTGAAGTTGGAGTTGAAGTTGGCTTGGCGGTCGTCGGCGCGCCTGTTGGGGCAGCGCTCGGCTTGGGGGTGGTGGGCGCCGCTGCAAGGGGGGGAGGGGAGGGGGTGGGGGGGGGGGCAACGCGCAAGTGGGGCAGGGAAGAGGGCGCGGTGACGAGTTTGCCTGCGCGGACGGTAACCCTGTTTCATCACAGACTGCCCCTCCACAATGCGGGAGTAGAAGAAACACGTGTTGACTTGTGTGACTGGCGCAGCAACAGTTACTGCGGCAGGCTGTGCCCCCATCCCATATGAGCATCTATACTAACCTGAACCCAAATCGTCAATCCTAACCCTCAACCCTCACCCTATTGTAGCAAGCAGAATCACGTCACAGGCTCAATCCCGCGCGCCGCCACAAAAGCACATCTTACCCGTGGTAGGCACGGCAGTGGGCACCGCAGTGGGCTTGGCCGTTGTCGGCGCCGCCGTCGGCTGAGGGGTAGGTACCATTGTGCACGGCGCCTCGGCTGCGGTGCACAGCTTATTGAGCCCGAGGACCCCGTTGAGGCAGCAGTTGTAGTAACCGCCAACCTGCGCCTTGCAGTTGGTGGCGTCGCCGCCGCACTGGTTCGGGCACAGGTCCGCTGGGCAGCAGATTGTGCCGGCCTGCGCATGAATTAATGAATGGATGGATGGATGAATGAATGAATGAATGAACTAATGAATGAATGAATGAATGAATGGCACGGCGAGGCAGGTTGATGAGCACTGCTCACAAGTTGCTAGCGGTACGTAGGTATAG
Source organism: Tribonema minus (assembly GCA_017506865.1). Taxonomy (NCBI): domain Eukaryota; class Xanthophyceae; order Tribonematales; family Tribonemataceae; genus Tribonema; species Tribonema minus. The sequence goes on from JAFCMP010000346.1 coordinate 474,677, forward strand.
TGCCTTGTAACAGTATGGGGGCCAAGTAGCGACGGCGGCGACTGGGCAGCGCCTCAGTATATTGTGGACTTCATGGTTGCTGCTAGGGTAAGGGCGGGGGGTAGGCAGGTATACGTTGTGGCAATAGCTCACCCGCGCCCGGCGGTTGAAGGCACCGCTGCTGCGCTGATCACCGCACAGATGTGCGCACTGACCCCAGACCTAACCCCAATTCTAGCCCTAACCCAAAACCTGAGGGCAGCAGGCAATGAACCAATCCATAACCCAACCGTAACCTAACCTGACCCTGATTTGAACCCTGTGCATGACTCAGGCACAATGACTGATGACTCATACAGCACCTCATAAGTGATACCGCGCAGGATTATCCATCACCGCCGCGTTATAAACAAATGTACGTGGGATCCACATTAGCCGCCTACGCCCCCCCCCCCCCCCCCCCCACCTTCACCCCTCAAGGGCAGCATGGGCAACAGTCAGAAATGCGCTTCCAGAACATGAGTGCATTCATGGCGTAATGTGGCCGTAAAGTAAGACAGCAGGGCATGCGGCAAGAGCCCAGGTGCTGTTTGCACAAACAGGTGTGTTTCATGAGGTAACTAACCCTAGCGCTAGGGCCACCTGCCCGTCTCCCTAACCCTCAGGTTGATAATGATCGCTACACTGCACTCACCCCGTTGCGCCTCCCGCGCGAACATGTTGGATCCGACACTGCCGCTGCCGTTGGCGTGGGCGTCGACACAGGGCACAAGTGCAGCTTGAAGTGCTGTTTGACAGCACAGGTGCGTTTCATGAGGTCACTAACCCTAACGCTAGGGTCACCTGCCCCTCGCCCCGCCCCTGAAACTAGACTCACCGCGTTAAGTCTGCCGCGCGAACACGTTGGGTCCGACACTGCCGCAGCCGTTGGCGTGGGCGTCGGCACAGCCGCCAGCGAACACGGCGCCTCATTGGACGAGCAGGGTCGCGCCAGTTCATTGATGCCTGTGGCGCGGGACATCGAATGCGCAAGTGTGTGAAAGAGCGGTTTCAATTAGTGCATCTGCTGCTGTTGTGTTTCAACTGAGGGGCAGCAATGTCAATGATGACCGATTGCATCTGCCCTTGCCATCGTCAACTTTATCAAGCAGCGATTTCAGCGACGATCAGTTGTAAACATCTGCAGTGATCAGTGAGGACTGTGTAAGCCCAGTTTGGTGGCGCAGCGCCCAACTGCGAGAGGTGACGTGCCTCGCTCCGCTGCAGCACCCCGTTTGCGCCACAGGCCAGTGTTCTGCCATCTTAACGTACGGCCTGGTATGTCTGTGCGGTGCCAAGCCCTAATCCGAAACTCCGCAACTGCAAGTACGTAAACCCTAACCCGAACCCTCTCCTTACCCTTACCCTAAGCCGGCGTGCGTTAAGGCGGTAGCTGTGCACTGTGCACAACGCAACTGCAAACAATACGTATCACACCACCGGTCCCTCTTGAAGTCTTCGTCAGCAAAGGACAGCACATGCCCTATGGGGTGGCATGCCACGCCCAAAGTTACATTACTGCAGCGCCGCCACGGCGGAGTTTGCGTCCTGCCTGCCACGCAGCAGTAACCCCAACCATAACCTCAACCCTGACCCTAAGTAGCCGCCAAGGAGCGTCCCACGACGGCAGCAGCTGCGCTCAGGATCTGCTCCGGGTTAGGGCATAGCTCAGTTCTGAATCTGCTTAGGGTTAGGGTTAGCTCAGGTTAGCCTGACCCTGAGTTAGGGTGCGCATCCCACGCATGTCATGGCACACCGTGAAAGCCCTTCCCAGCATCTGTCGTTGCAGTGCGCCGCCCTCATCCTAACTGTAACCCTATAGTAGCTGCCGGCCGCCCTGACCCCAACTCTAACTCTAGCCCTTGTCCTAACCCCAAGCAGTGCTACTGCAGTGGAGTTTGGCAAGCAGACTGACTGTTCACGCTACTTCATCTTTGCTACTTCATCTTTGCTACTTTAATGTACCTGCGCACAGCAGTTGTAGTAGCGCCGGCCGCCCTGACCCTGCCTTCAACCCTAGCCCCAGCCCTCATCCCAACGGTGTTGCCGCACTGGAGCTTGCATCTTTGCTACGTTCACTTCATCTGTGCTACTTCTGTGAATGTACCTGCCGCGAGTTGCAGTAGCCGCCGGCCGCCCTGACCCTAAACCTAAACCTACATCTAAGCCTAACCCTAATCCTAAGCCTACCGTAATTGAGTTTGCACTTTTTCAATTCTCTATGTACCTGCCGTGCAGCAGTGTAGTAGGCTTAGGGTTACGATTAGGGTCAGGGTTAGGGAGTTTGCATTTTTAAATCCCATGTACCTGCCGCACAGCAGTTGTAGGTAGCCGCTGGCCCTGACCCTAACGCTGACCCTAGCCCTAACGCCAACCAGTGTGTTTTTTTGCATCTTACTACTTCATCTTGCTACTTCTATGTACCTGCCGCGCAGCAGTTGTAGTAGCCGCCAGCGAGCGTCTCGCAGCCCGTCCCGCCGCACAGCCCGCCGCACGCGGCCGTCGAACAGCACACCGCCTTGGTCTGCGTTGTCAGCGCACGTTGGACATGGACATGGGTGAGATTGCGTAGATGTGTATGCGCAGGCAACATTAGTGACATGATGCGGCCGACGGTCATCAATGTCAATCTGACTGAGCGTATGTATGCCTGGAAAACGCAAATCTTGACCATAGCAACCTTGAGTGTCGTTGATAGTGAAGAGCTGAGGTATTGTAGCATGTACCTATGTACTTTACGTATGACACGCCTGACCGATGCTGAGACGTCAGCTGTGCCAGCGTGCCCCATTTACACCGCATTCAGCACATGGGCGTCACGGCACGCAGCATGGAAGCCCAAAAGCCCACCACAACGAGGCTTACGCAATGGCGCACATGCAAGCATACACTGTCACTTCCTCAATCGTGCGTACGGTCACTCACAGAGTCGATGACTCCCCGCAAACACGTAGGATCGTCAGGAATGACGACAGGCTCCGCCTGAGCTGCCGGCGGCGTATCATGTGCCATGATACAGGGCGCGTCAAGCGTGCTGCACACGCGCGCCGACGCTGCTATTCCAGATTCGCAGCAGCTGCCCTGTCCTCCCGGTAGCAATCTGAGCACACCGCAGAGAGCGTTGGAAGCATAGACAAGGGTGTCATCGGCATTGCGTGCAATCGTGCACGCACTGCCGCGCTGCTGTTCACTGTGGCTAGAGCGGATTCAAGAGCATACGGTATCCCGCAGTGTACATACAGACACGCACTTGTCAATATGTAATGATATGCAGCCGTTGTAAACGCATATTCCCTGGCTTGGCACGTACTTGTGTGTTTTGTTGCAGTTTCCTGGATGCTGTGATGATGCTATTATGAGCTACAGCATTGCCTCGTTTTGTGATGCAGGAGTAGTGCATTTCACTCTTACGTCTGTAATATCACAAGGTTGGATTTTCTTCAAGTTGCGAGCCGTGCTTCAGCCACGGGGACATGCACCACAAAACCTGGACCCTTGACAATAAGAATAAGAAAATGAGAAGTGACCAAATCATGTTTCTTGAGTGTGAGCTTCACCTCAGGGCAAATAGATACACGCCTGAAGATGGCGCAGCTTCACTTGCAGCATTTGTACAGGGCCAAACTTCTGGCAGAAGTTATGATCCGATCGGCCATCATGCAGGCCTCAATTTGCAAGTAGATCGTCAAATACTAGCGAGCGTCCTGTGAATTAATAGGCAAATCATGCTGCAAAATCAAATTTTGTCCTCTACTGCGCAAGTTACAGGTGAGTCAGGCAGATCTACCCGTCATCTAGTTGGTAAACAAGAAATCAAACCGAGATGGTTCTGCAAGGTGGGGTACTCACTCGCATGCGGCGCCGCCACATCTAGTACAGCTCGCCGGGCAGCATACAGCGCGATCCTGTCGACGAGACACAGAACACGAGCAGTGGAAGCGATCACATCATCAAAATCTACTGCAGAGACGGCTTACTACCGTGCATGTCCCTGCTTGTTGGCAATTCCGTTTGCAGGCGCCTCCCATTAGCCCTCACGCCATGGCTACGCCTAGGCACCAGCTGGCACTCCGATTCTAGCTGTCGACTCATCATCAAACGCTTGCCATCATATCTGGATCGAGAGAGCTGTTCAGATATTGCTACCACCGCGAGATTGCACTTGACGGGTAACGTCCGGTTGATCCTGTGTGATCAAAAGCATTGCCGCCTGCTGGCAACGACCTGATCACGAAAACACATATGGAGCAGCGGCATATCCTGCTAGCTGCTGCTGACCTGATCGAGCAATCCAGCTGTACATCCTGGATCTGCTGCATTGACAGCCACTGCGCAGCAGGCCACAGAAGCCAGTGCAGCTTTGAGACCAAGGTGCATGGTCCCTGCAAGCACCCGCGCAGGGTCAGCCGCTTTGCCTGCTTCCTGCCGTTATCTCACTGCCTCTCCTCTTTTGCCCTCGCAGCCAGCTTTTTTTTTTTCAATCGGTTGTTCAACGGAAAAAACCGTTTCTCAAACAACGAAACCGACATCCCGACATCCCGGCTCCGTGCGGAGTGCCTTTCGCGAAGTCCGATATATCGGTCTTGCTCTTCTTTTGTCAAAACTGAACGAGAGAGAGAGGGGGAGAGCGACACCATCGTCCAAGGAGCGCGCAGCCGAGCTTAGCCTGTACATACATTTCTGGCGGCTTGGCCGTACGCAGGTACGTGCCCTCTATGCTCTTTCCGAGCCCCAACGCCTCCAAAATTTTTGCGTAACCTCCATCGCATCCAGCACCAACAGGTAGTTTTCTCTCTCGCTCTCTCCTGTTACTGGTCCAAATCGTGGATCATAAAGCTCTCCGGCCTTTGCGCTGCGCAGCTGGTGGCCCTGCTTGCCCTTTCTACCTCTTTTGTGGCAAAAAACGCAAGACGTCGTTTGCGCAACTGTCTGCGAGCAGTCGTGAGTTCAGCATCTCACTCCCACAGCACACGAGCACAATGAACCAATGCTGGCCAATACCTTTGCAGCCCATTCACGTTCCTGGAGCTGCTGTAGGCTTTGTGGACCGTGCAGTCGGGCCACCAGTCCGCCAGCTCTGGCGCCGTACACCTTTTGACCTGTTTCATTGGGATACTGTGACTAAGCAGTGATTTTGGTCCTGATAGTCTGGTGCTGCAAAGCCTGTGTTATATAGCTGCCCTTCACAGATCTTTCTGTCAATACCACAAAACATGTCGATTTCTCCCATCTGCATCTCGACCGGCCCAGTTCCCTTGATCAAATGCTACTCTCACATAGATCTGTGTGCACAATGCGGTGTACGCGATGTGTCACCATCATTGCGAAGCTGACACATCGACTGACCAGTTTGCTGTGTCCTCTACACTGGGCGTCTTATGCTCATTCTGGTAGCTACAGTGGTGGACGATTTTAGCAGCTGGCAATGTCAGTTGACGATTACCAGCAGTAGCGATGATGGTGAAGCAGTGTCAAGCGCTTTGTCACCAACCTCTGTGTCGCGCGGGGCAGCGTTACCACGTGCGCCGCTGGGCTGTCCGCAGATCCCCCATTTATGGTTATGTGTCACGCAAAGGACACCCTAGCATCCCCTCCTTTCCACTTCCAATCTCATGCATTCACTCGATGCTGCCAAAACACGCCACCGCGTGGCCTTGCGTAATGTCGTTTGGATGTTTACGTGCGCAACCTGTCGTGGCACCCTCTTTGACGGCAAAGGCGCACACGCAAGAGGCCAGTTGCGGACATGAACAGACGGGTGCAAGAGACACTGGGCAAGCACGCAGCAATGCTCAGTGGCCCTTTGTTACTGTCACTTACACGTGTGTCCGATCATGATGATGCCAGCGCATTCATTCACCGTTGTGAGTGCCCTGCCCGCAACCTCGGGCCTCGCGCTTTGCTAGCAGTCAGGGTGCGCACACTTCAATGGGCGCATTACCCATATCGCTTTGTTTTCAGGGAACCAGAATCAACTAACTTGCGCCTTAAACCTCTGCTATGCATCGTGCTACGGCGGCTACTGCAACCCTCTGCATATGGTTTCACCCGTTTGACAAAAACAGGCTGCGCATGATGCGGCACAAAGAAATCTCACAATGCATCTGCATGGGTGCCAAAGCAAGCAAGCATTCATCCACGATGATGAATTTCATGCACGCGCGCAGGCGCAATCATGGGCCTCGCGTTCTCCCACATATCGGAGCGCATGTCGAGCAAAATTGTTCATTCACGATCATGAATTCCGCGCGCGCGCGCAGGCGCAACCATGGGCCTCGCGTTCTCCCGGATATGGGAGCGCATGTTTGGCAAAAAGGAGATGCGCATTCTGATGGTTGGTCTGGACGCCGCGGGTAAGACCACCATCCTCTACAAGTTGAAGTTGGGCGAGGTGGTGACCACCATCCCCACCATCGGATTCAACGTGGAGACGGTGGAGTACAAGAACATCTCCTTCACGGTGTGGGACGTCGGGGGCCAGGACAAGATCCGCCCCCTCTGGCGCCACTACTACCAGAACACGCAGGTGAGCGCGAACCATTGCATTGAGTGACTGAATGAGTGACTTATTTTTGCCACGTCAGTGAGTGACTCTTTTTGGCCGTAAATAGTGACTCATTCCTGTTATGGCGGGATGTCGGGGGCCAGGACAAGATCCCCCCCCTCTGGCGCCACTACTACCAGAACACGCAGATGAGGGCGAATGATGAGTGAGTGAGTGACTCGTCTGTGGTGCCTGAGTGAGTCACACTCGTTCCCCTCATCGTGTGAAACGTCGGAGGCCAGGACAAGATCCGCCCCCTCTGACGCCACTGCCACGGAACACTCACTCAGTGAGAGCGAGTGATTTGGTGACTATCCCCCTTCCCCCCCCCGCTTCAGGGCCTCATCTCCGTGGTGGACTCTAACGACCGCAACCGCGTCAACGCCGCGCGCGACGATAACAAAATCGTGATTACGCATTTGCTCTCCATACCGTGTGTAACCTCTTTCCTCAATTGTCCACACAATAACCCCCCGCCATGCACCCTTCTATTGCACAGGGCCTCATCTTCGTGGTGGATTCTAACGACCGCGACCGCGTCGACGCCGCGCGCGACGAGCTCCACCGCATGCTCAACGAGGACGAGCTGCGCGAGTCAGTGCTCCTCGTCTTTGCCAACAAGCAGGACCTGCCGAACGCGATGGCGGCGGCGGAGATGACAGACAAGCTCGGCCTGCACGGCCTCAGGCACAGGCAGTGGTACATCCAGGCGTGCTGCGCGACGACCGGCGACGGCCTGTACGAGGGCCTAGACTGGCTCTCGGCGACGCTGCAGAAGAAGGGGTGAGAGGGCGCCGCCCCCCCCTGGAGAGGGGAGCAAGAGGGGGGAGCGGGGGGGGGGAGTTGGAGGGGAGATGGGGGGGGGAGGGGGGGGGGTAAGGAGAGAGAAGTAGTGTGGGGTGGCGGCGGCAGGAGCGCTGCTGCTGCTGCTGCGTGAGGTTGGTTTTGTTCTCTTTCGGTGTTGGCGCGGGACGCTCAATGTGATGTCACCTCTGTATGTGGCATTGTCATCTCTCGCTGTGTGCCTGGCTGGTGCCTTTGTGGTCTGCAGCGTTGAAAGTGTTTGTGGTGATTGTGATCCCGCGTGTATGCACATACGTGACCGCCATGTGTATTTGGTGGTGTGTGCACGGGTCGTGCGGAGTGAAGTCATGCAGTATGCTGTCCTTGGTGTAGGTGAGCTCATTGTGAGGCCAGCCTCTAGGTACGTCCTTCAAAGTGTGATGGTTTGACACAGTAGAGTTTCACAGAGACGTCGCCACCAATGCCATGTCATGATGCTTGTATGGAGGGCATGCACCAACCTTCTGCCATATAGCAGTGAGAACATACATTTGAATGACACATGCATATGCACATGGTGGCAGCAGCGCACACCGCTGAATTGGGCGCTCCATACTCTGCGGCAGTACGGTTTTGCTGACAAACCTTGTTGGCAACTTCGACAATCACCGGTCAGGCAATTGTTGCGGCACACGCCTCTCTAGTCACAACGCTGCATCATGAAGCACCTGGTCCGATACAATGCAAACACGCCAGCATGCACATGGCTGCGATTCAGTAGGTTTGGCACACTTCAGGTGACACAGAAGCTCCAAGCCTCACTGTGGCAATTTACGACAGGTGTGCGTCTAGGTGGGGCAAAAACAATGCAAGGCAGCTTAGTCCTCGACAATTGTGCTGCATGTACACATGCAAGGGTAAATGTAGACATTGCATATATGCGCATGGTGGCTGACTCATGCTGCATGCATCTGCGTGAGCAAAATGTACAAACACAGGGCATTCGCCTACATAGGCCCACCGGCACTGTGCTACTCATTTCACCAAGTAGTTATGTATGACATAGTAGATGCGAGGATGCAATGTTAACACTGCTCAGTTGCTGTTCAAGTAAGAGCCTCATGAATGTTGTGATTCAAACACACTTCAGGCATGCAGCAGCTGACTAGTTGCTTGCAGATTTTGCCTGGCTCTCATAACTTTCTGTGCCAGCCCCGACATGTACGGCGAGCGAATGCAAAGTTAATGCTCCATTGCTGAGCTTGAGTTCTTTCCTGCTGTGATGCCGCATGTGCGCATTTCAAGGCACAAGTATGCACACCGTGGCTGTAGCAAGGTACATCAGTGTGTGGGCAACGGGCATATAAATTGCGCCGGTACAAAGCTTTCCAGAGACAGTGACCAAAGCGCACAGCACACCGTTGAAAGCCCTCATTGCAAGTGCTATGTAGCAGCACTCGCACGCAACATGCAAAAAGCGTCATATTATTCCGGCGAGGACAGTCAAGAAAAGCTTGTGAAGGCATGTGCATGGTTTCAGCGGCGCACGGAACAGCAACTTGAAGTTGCTATGGCGGATATGGAGCGGAGCGGAGAGGCGGGATTGGACAAGTACCTCAAGAGTACTCCAAGAGGGCAACGCAGAAAATGGAACCGCGCAAAGGGCGGCCACCTGCGTGCAGCGGCTCAGTTGTGCCCTATTAGCGGCAGTTCGGAAGTTGGGGGGGGGGGGGAGGTGCCAACTGGGCTCGGGGGGTGGGAATGGATGTTTATAGGGGGTCAGAGATCTGCCGCGGATCGAAAGGCTAGGAGAGCTCAGGGGATGCCAGAGGGTGGCGACTGGAGTGGAGGGCTGGAATTGGGGTCAGCGGCTTGCCGCAAACCAGAAGGCCAGGAGGGAAACTGGGGGGTGGATTCACCAGCGACAAACCAGGCATGCCGTGAAGAGGCAGGCCAAGTGATGTGCCGCCCGGGGGGGGTGGACCGTCCGAAGACTATAAGCTGTGAGAATGGACGGTGGTGTGTTGGAGAGCAGAGGGGGGGGAGGGAGGGGGGGGGGGGGGGGTTGTTGGAAAAGCCTCTTGCCCGTTGTAAGAGGGTCACCAAGGGGCACGAGTCCACCAGCGCCATACAGAAGGTATAGGCAGTACCGCGTCATCTCTGTTCTCGTTCATCAGCTGGATCTCGCGCTGTGTACTCGTACCGAAGTATGCATATGTAAACAGCAGGGTCTGCCCCCAAAGGCGCGCAGCCTGTGGGCAGCCACTGGTGGTGCCTGCCCTAGCGTGATCTTGCGGGTCTCACGGAGAAAGAAGAAAATGTGCCCCCTACATGCGGGGGCGGTGTATGGGTACAGGTAATGACACATGCGGAACCGCAAGGGGGCGGGGCTGTCCGCTTCTACAACAGGCCGCACATCGCGCCTGGCGAGCAAGCGTGCGCGCCCGGATTTAAAGTTGTGGCGTGCAACCCTGGCTGAGGGCGCCGCCTCAACTTCAAAAGCAGCAGCAGCACCTGCACAGGGCGACTCTCCGCATCTTGCGCTGCCGCAGGCTCTGACGCGTGCTGCTGCGGTAGAGGACGGACAGCCCCTGGGCCGGCACTGCACTGAGAGTGATGCCGCCTGCGCCGGTTGCGCAGCGCATTGACTTGTTGAAGTTGTTTCTTTAGGCGTCGAGGCTTACGCGCTTCTTGGCCATGCCAGCGTCGTCAGCGATTTCCAACTCCTCAAGGGATTTGCCTGCCAAAGATGTGAAGCGCAGCAAAATCATGCATACTTCAAAGTGAGCACAGTGATGTGTACTTCAAATGTGTACTTCCAACAGCTGGCCCTCGTCCAAAAACCAACTGTGATACTAACCCCAGATACGAACACACATTGCGGCGCAGTGACCTAAGTAAGCGGAACCCGGCATAAGGAAGGCTTCCACCGCGCGCGTGTGCTGAGTGCTACCGGACCAATATAACTTGAAGTGATCAGTTGCAATGTGTGTGGCGATGGCATTAGCCACGCAGCGTCGGTTGAGGATGGTTAGCGCCATCATTCAACGCACACAGAAGAAGCCTGCGTCTGCTTGACATGATGAATCGAGAGCATGGCATGGCATACCACAAGCATAGGGTGGTATGTATGTGCGTGCGGGCGAGGCAGCGCTCAGACTGGATCTGGTGTGTGATGGCACGGCGAAACAAGCCCCGTTGTTGACGAAACGAACAGCACGACGCTTGACCGGCGACTGCAGCACATGCAGCAAGGACATCCTAGAGCACTCTTGACTGAAGACTGAAGGCCTAATACGGTTCTGATGCCAAACAAAGAACTTGCAGGGTGTATCGTGGCAGACACACAGCGCCGGTATGCGAGGCACAAGTGAATCGCGCAGCAAAATGAGGTTGAGAGCCCGAGCCACATGTGCTGGCAGCAACAGGAGTACCAAGGAATGAAGCGCTCGGACAAATATTGCTTGCTGCGGAAATTGCTCATCTGTTCCCAGTACATATCTTCTTTATCTTCTTTTTTAGTGTTGTTGAGGCAACCGCACCGCGCACACTCTGGCTCCATTCTTCGTGGCATGCTGTGCTCTACAACTTAAGAGCGGCACTGCAGCTAGCTACTGTTTTAGTGAGATTTGGCTTATTGTTAGACTTGAGGTCGTTTACAAGGCGCAAGTGTCATTGGCACTGCGTCATCAGTGACTCGTTACATGGTGAGGCAGTTGGCCTTCCAGACTGGAGAATCCATGAATCATCATGATCTGGCTTTTTGAACCTCTTAACAAGCAGCAAAAAATCCCAGTACAGTATAAGTGCATCCTAAGCCTCACCCTTAGTTTCCGGTACGAACAGCAGGGATATGATGAGTCCCAGACCATTACTCGCTGCCAGGATTGCGAGCGAGTCTTGCAGACCGATCCCGACGTCGCCGTAGTCCGCTCGGTCCTGCGGATTGCTGGGGTCCTTGGAGGCATACAGGAAGCCTGTATACATACATACATGCAGGTGGATGTGTCAATCGGTATACTTTATACTGCGCGGTCATGTGGAGTGCTGGGGCCCTTGGAAGCGTACAGTGTGTACATACATACATGCAGGTAGATGTGTCAGTACTAGTACCTAGTTCACACACACACATAACAAGCACCCATACATGTAGCAACCTGTTGTGCGGCAACCCAGTGCAGGGTGCTGGCCGTATGTGTAACCGTCAAAGGTTGCCGGCGACGTCTATCGCATGTTGACGACCAGCCCGGCCGCCAATGGCTGCTGGGTATGTGAGGGCATGCTTCAAACATGCATACTAGAAGTGCATACATGGCAGACTCTAACAGGGGCGGACAGATGGACGAGGATGTAGTGGGGGAAGAGATGCCTTTTGGCGACGTCGTTCAGATGTGCTCATCATTGAGATACCGTCAGCTCGTCACACGACACGTAGATTTATGCTATAGCATTGATGTCAATCATCTGGGTTTTTTTGCGCCCTGAGATAATTGATGAAAAGTACACATATACAAATATGCCTACATGAATACGTACATACATCTATGCCTGAGTGTACACACCTACATAAATACCACTGAACATAGTGTACAAACATACACACGTACCAAAGGCGCCAATGATGGCCCCCGCCTTGCCGCACGCTGCGCAGAAGCCGTGCGCGGAGCATCGCCACGCGCTTGGGAACACCTCAGAGGGGATGATGAAGGTGGTGGAGTTGGGGCCCCTGTTGCAGGGGTCATGTCAGAAATTTCAATGCAGCGGGACAAGGTCTTTTAGGCGTTGCTGCATTTGGGAGCAGCAGTGGTCGTGTCAGAGCTTCAAGGCAGCGGCATAAGCTCTTAGTCTTTGCTGCCTTGTGAGATCCGCCTGGGTGACAGAGCCCTAACCACGACCTTTGACTATCAGACCGCATTGCTCGTGCTCGTGTGACTACCGTACTTACAGACTTTGTGCAGAAGTCACGATGGGCGTACTGTGCGTGGCGTCATAACGTCAGTTAGGGGGAGGGCTAGGGTTAGAACGTGACACGCGCCACTCCCGTGCCTGACACTCATCAGTTGGCAAAGTCAGCGCGTACAGAATCACAAACGCCCCAAACCCTAACCCTAGCCCTTACCCAAACCCTAGCCCTGACCCTAAGATGTGATACGCGCCACCCTTGTGCTGGGCACTCACCAGTTGGCAATGAAGGATGTCCACGCGTACAGGAACACGAACGCCCCTTACTCTAACCCTAATTCTACCTCTACCCCCAACCTAACTCTAACCCTAAACCTAACATTTACCCCATCCCTAACCCTAGCCCTGACACTAATGCGTGACACGCGCCGCCCCCGCGCTGCGCACTCACCAGTTGGCAAAGAAGAACGTCAGTGCGTGCAGAATGACAAACGCCCCTAACCCTAACCCTAACCCTAACCTCAACCCTAATCCTGACCGTAAGACGTGACGCGCGCCACTGACTCACCAGTTGGCAAAGAAGAACGTCAGCGCGTACAGAATGACGAACGCGGCGGTGTTGTCGAGCAGGTCGTTGTATGCTCCCGCGAGGATCGCCATGAACAGCGTCATGAAGAAGAAGCCGCCGTCCTGTATCTTCTTGCGGCCGAGGATCTCAACTGTGAAGACGGTCATCCAGTAGCCCGGGATGGTCGAGAACAGGGCGAGGATGGACTGGAAGGAGGCAGCGGTGGGGCGCGAGAGCGCGATGAGATGAGTCGCTTCAACATGGCACTCATGGACTTGAAGTCATGCACAAATAGTCAGAGACTGCCAAAACATCATGTCGAAGTCGCCTGCGCGCGCGCGATGATGAAGGTCTCGTGCAGCGGGCTCATAGAGCTCCACGACACACGAACACGTCGGCACGTGCAACGCATCGTTGCTTCAAAACACGTTTGTCCGACACTGTCCGACACTGCTGAACTGTGCCGTGCGCCACATACAGCAGTGCCATAATGCGACAAGCGCTGCAACAAACATGTTGAACTTGGTGTTATCATGTTGAACTTGCCTGTGCACGCGCAACGAGAAAGGTCTCATACAGCGGGCTGATGGAGCACCACGACCCATGAACACACCAGCATATGCAACGCATCGTTGCTTTCAGAAATGGCCGTCCGGCACTGTCGCACTGCACCGAGCGCCACCTACAGCAGCAGCACCCTGACGCGACGACCACCGCAACAAACATGTTGAACTTGCAGTAGTCATGTTGAACTTGCCTGCGCGCGCGCAATCAGGAAGGTCTCGTACAGCGGGCTCATCCAACACCCCGCATCCTTGTCGTGGCACGCGTTGCCGAGGCTGTTCTGCAGGTCAGGGGAGCAGTCAGCGGTGCCCGCAACCTCGGGGTAGGCAACGCTGGAGGAGGACGCTGAGCCTGTGCCGTAGTTGTAGCCCGCGGTGCTGCGATCGCGTAAGCGGATATCGGAGTCTGAGTCAGCTGCAGTGATGGGAATCGTGCATGCAGGCCGGCATACAGTAGCACGCAGTACCAGTGCGCAACTCAGAGGTATGCACCAGGCTCATAAACGAAGTACAGAAGTTCGGAGCAGAGTCGGCTGCAGTGCGTACAGCGATGCGCCGCGATGAGCATCACCGACAGCATTTGTCAATTGCGTCATGGCTGTGACCGCAAGCACCCTGTGCCGCACTGCTGCACGGTAGCAGTTGCCCCAGCAGCGCTCAGCCTAATGTGCAAGCGCCAGTGCAGGGGGTGACACACATGCAGAGGGTCTTGAAAGGGTACCATGGCCAGCGCTCAGCTCAATGTGTAAGCGCAACTGCAAGGGGTGACGCACCTGCAGAGGGTCTTCAGGGGCACCATGGGCGACTGGTGGTAGATGTCTGAGTCGGGCCAGTACACGTTGATGGAAGGGACCCAGCCTGAGAGCAGCACGGGTGGCAGGCAAAACAAGTTTTTGTCAGATAATATCGGTCGATACGTTTCCAATTCAATTGGGTACTAGAGAGCATCAGATGAGGAGTGTAGCGCGGCAAAGGAACGTCGATCAACTTGTAGAAAGCATTTGCTTCTATGTGCGGCACTGAGGCGGGGGCTGAGCAGTGACACAGCTCGTAACTTCCGACCGTGACGTGCACGCACACTACAACGATTCCGCAGCAGCAAAGGCACTTCACGTGATACACTCTCCGCACCAAGCGCCAGCGCTAGCGGCCCAGTCACGTATATACTCCAAATATGCGCACATGAGCGTGGTGGCAGTTCCAACCCCAACCTCAACCCTAAACCTTTATGTGTTGCCTACCAGCTAGGGCTCTGCTTCAGCTACGTGTTTGTGTTGTTGGCCTGTGCCAGACAACAACTTCAAGTGATGGCACCACGCCGCAAAACCTTGTCATGCTATTCCATACGCCTGTTCTCCGTATGCCCCTGGCGGCAGCACTAACCCTACCCGAAACCCTATATCGTCGCTCACCGATGGTCTTGAAAACTTCGGACTAAAACAGCCCCTGTGAGTAGAAGGCAATGTCAAATAGGAACCAGCACATGGATCCCTACATACCTCACACATGTTTACATACCCCACACGGACGCATCACTCACCAATGGTCTTGAAGACGTCGGACTGGAACAGGCCCTGCGAGTAGAAGGCAATGTCGAGGAGGAACCAGCACATGGAGCAGCCAAACAGGCGCGAGCCGTAGACGCGCACGAACTCGCGCCACGTCGTGCGGCGCCGCGCGCTCGAGTTCTCTGCAACGACCGCGTGGCCCAGCACGCCGGTCATGTCCTTGGACGCCTTGGCCTCGTTGTGCTCCACGTGCATGGTGAACCTGCCGAGGCACGGACGTGTTGAGAACCGTTAGCAGATCAAACTTCAACTACGACTTCAACTCTGGATGACTTTGAGTTGATGCAAAGTGTCCGTGACAACGGCGTGGCCCAGCACGCCGGTCATGTCTTTAGACGCCTTGGCTTCATTGAGCTCCACGTGCGTGGTGAACCTGCCAAGGTGCGGACGAGTTGAAATTAGCAACTTCAACTGCAACTACGATGAGTGGATACATAGTGTCGGCGGCAACAGCGTGGCCCAGCACGCCCGACATGTCCTTGGACGCCTTGGCTTCGTTGTGCTCCACGTTCATCGTAAACCTACCAAGGTGCAGAGATATTGAGAATCATCAGCAGATGCAACTTCAACTTTGTTGATGATTGTCAAGTCCTGCAACTACCTCAACACACTACTTCAACCTGTAATGGCGGCCAAAGCGTATAGCTGCTGACCTCAAGCGTACTCATTAGGGCTTGCACTATGCATCAGTTCTTCTGCAACTACTGAATGTGTTGAGCACTGCTGTCACCTGGCCGTCTCCGGCATCTTCAGCCGCAGGTACATGGTCGCCACCGTGGGGATGGCGCTGAAGCCGAGCACGATGCGCCACACGTAATCGGCGTTCATGGGGTTCTGGTCCACAAGGTTCTTGAAGGCGGCGCTCACAATGACAGTGACAGCGGCGGCCACCAGGATGCCCGTGCCCTGCGCAAGAGGGAGCAATCGTTGCGGTTAATTATGTAAGCTGATAAAGTTCATGACAAAGGGCACGGGTGTTCTGGTCCGCAAGGTTCTTGAAGGCGGCGTTTGCGATGACAGTTACGGCAGCCGCCACCAAGATGCCCGTGCCCTGCGCGAGAGGGGGCAGTTGTTGAAGTTAATCATTGAAGTACATGATAAAGGGCTTGGGGTTCCAGTGCACATGGTTCTTGAAGGTGGCGCTCACGATAGCAGTTACAGCAGCCGCGACCAACTGCTTGTTCCCTGCCGAGAGGGGGCGGTCATTCAAGTTGATAGTTGAAGTACAAGATGAAGGGAAGACCTGGCATGCCTCTGGTGTAGTGATGCGACCATACTATCCGTATATATATCGAGAAGTATGACAGTCCAGGCACACTATTGAAACATTCCGATGATGTGGCAGGCTAATATTATATGTGTTACAGTGCTGAGCATCTCCGCTCTGAAGCACACAACTTCTGCACACCAGACCCCACATACTTCTCTCCGCAACTTCCTGAGCTGGGTATCAGTAGCCTTGCAGGTTTCTGAGCTGGGTAGCCCTAGAATGTATGACCATCTGAGTTGCAGAGACAGCCCTGAATTCTGTATAGTAGTGCTAGCACTAAAGTTGACAATGTGAAGCGTATGCACTTGAGCTACTGAATACTGGGATTGCCCTAGAAGTATGCCTGCAACACAATGGTGTCATAGGTACCTGCATGGCGAAGACAGCTGCCACAAATGCGCCGCGGTTGTTGATGGAGCTGCGACAGCAAGAGGTGTGGTAGGTAAGCGTGAAGCGTATCCTGCCGCAGCATCAGACATCAACGCCATTGCAACTGCACGCACTACATGGACACATGCCACTGCCATGGGTCCACATATCACGAGCAGTCACAATTAAGCGGCTTGCATTCATAGATGCCCCGAACTTGTGTACTTAAATACTTGCATTCTCAGGTCCTTGAAGCAGAAGGAGTCCACAAAGCGCAAACGGTGTAAGCAGGGTGGGCAAGGCGCAAGAGAGCGACATGCTGATCTTCAGCTCTACCTTGAAGACTTAGACATGTCTTCAGAAGAATGCACAAGCACCATCTAGTCTCACCAGTCAATTTGAAAGCGAGACATGTTGAGGTGCAAACACCCCAATCGACTGCTGGATGCCATTACCATCGCTCGACAACACTGAGGTTCAGCATTCCAGAGTGGCGCCATACATACATAAATGCACAGATGCACGTATACTTCTGAAGTACGAGATGACTGACTCACCTGTATTCAGACATGATGGTGGCAGAGAGCGGGTAGTCACCGCCGACGCCTAGCCCAAGTCTGCCAGACAGAACAGCCAGAAAAAAAAAAAGGCAGTGGCGTCGACAAAGCAACTAAAACCATCTGCTGCCATGCAAGGGTCACAATGTCCGCCTCTGGACGGCTTCATTTACAGTTGCAGGCGATGATCACGTCAGATTGCGAAAGCGCAGCGCATGTGAGAAGGTTTGCGGTATCAGTTGACTCCATAAGAAGCGGTACAGAACGGACACAAGCACGGCTAACCCCAACCCTAACCCTAACACAAGCACAACATACCCACCATGCAGCCAAACTACATCATGGACTCTTGTGGACACTACAAGCGTCCACATGCAGAGTTTGTGTGTGTGGGGGGGGGCACACACATTGTTGGGTGTGGAGCGCTGCCGCCCCAGTGTTGCTGGCGTTTGTGTGCAGCATGGGGCAATGACACAGGTCCCGGTTGCTTCACACTGTTACATCGCAACTTCAACTTCACACAAAAACTTTAAAGCTGAGGTGCCAAAGCATGCGGTACTCAGGCACAGCCATATAGAGCACGATTCACCGACATGAATCACAAATGTGAATCATGAACGTGAATTCACGTACAGGAATCGCCAGAAGCACAGCGTGCCCACGACGGCGTCGGGAGAGTTCCCAAAGGACAGGGACGAGCCAACGCTTGCCACCACCATGAGCCACAGCGTGAGGCCGTAGACGGCTCTGCGACCGAAACGGTCACCCTGCACAGCGCCAAAAGTATCGCGTTAACGTGAATTACATCGAGCTTCCCTAGAACCTGTATAGTGTTTGCGTGCGTAACGTCAATTGTGGCATTTGGTTTTCCTCAGAATTCATGTTGTGGTGTAAGAAGGTGGGCGCGGGACGCGCCATTGACCATGTGCACGTGGTGACGCAAGCGATGGGAGTGCAGCAAGACACGGCTGCGCAGACGGTAGCAAACGTCGCCGCTGATGATGGAGTGTACTCTGTTCGTGCGTGCAATGCACAACGATGACATGAGCTCTGTTTGTATGAGGCCCACTGCCGTTGACAAAAACCTCCACATTGGCAATCCTGATGGAAATTGATGGCAAAGCAATATGTATGTGTTACGTCTACCACAACATTCCACATGGACACTGAAAGTCGTGACAAGCATTGGATTGGTATTCCATCCATCATGGGCGCACTTGCTCATGAACATCACAATGAACATCAGAGGTGAAGTTACAAGCTAAAAAAGGAGAACTTCAAGTTGAAGATCCTCACCAGGTAGCCGAACAGAAGCTGGCCCGCGAGCGTTCCGCACAGAGCCACGCTGGTGAGCGCGGCGGCGATGTTGATGGGCATATGTCCGCCATAGCTGCAGCAGCGTGAC
This sequence comes from Tribonema minus, assembly GCA_017506865.1. Lineage (NCBI taxonomy): Eukaryota > Xanthophyceae > Tribonematales > Tribonemataceae > Tribonema > Tribonema minus. The sequence goes on from JAFCMP010000346.1 coordinate 493,224, forward strand.
CACATGGCATGATTGGCAGCAATTGCACTAGTGTCAGCGGCCATAACAGACAGGGTGCACGCTGGTTAACAGCGCGGCGAATAGAGACGCCCTTGATGACAACCTACATTGAGGCCCGCTCAAGATTACAGTGGCGATGTGATGCTGACCCCAGCATGAAGGAGGCTTTACTTGGGTATGTATGTATTGCGCACACCGTCCAGAACCCTGAGGTGCACAAGGTTCACAGTTTGCTGGTAGATGTGCTGGATTGGATACTTCAAAGTACTCTGCCAGTCACCAGTGGCTGATTGAATACTTCAAAGTACTTCTCAGTACTTTGCTAGTCACCAGTAGTCGAGCTGTGTGCGGACATATTGTATGCAAAGAGTGTGGTGCACGCCTCAGCAACCCTACATACTTGAACTGTGTGCAATTCAGCAACTGCAACGGAAGACCCCAATCATCTTGTGCAACCTGCCGGTCTTGCAGTCTTGCAGAAGTGATGATGAGATTTGCCGACAGAGCTGTCGGCAGCACTTGCATTGGCGCGCGCAGCGTGCAGGTGTTGAAAATTAGGGCTAGGGCTAGGGTTAGCCCCCTGGCCCTGAGTGGCGCGCACCGCTCAGCAGCTTACTTCACCTTGCACATTGCTCAACACATATGCGGGCAGAGCGTACAGAAGGCCTACAGTAGCTGCGGCTGCTGAACGGGGTGCGCAAGTATGGATTGCGAAGTACAGGCGCCACTCACTAGATGCGGCCGATCAGCTTGGTCAGCAGGCCAATGGAGAACAGGTCATCTGCGGGAGGGGGGGGCAGCACCAGAGACTCAACGTGTCACTCACGGATGAATTGAATGCAACAACTCCACCATAAGAAAACTTAGTGCGAGACCCTTGATGCACACGAGTTCGCGAGAGATGCGACGCCTTCCCCACAACAGGCAATACGTGAACTCCGAGTACATTGGCATACAGCCCTTGCTTGAGAAGCAGGCGTGGCTGTCAAGTCAGAAATGCTGAGAAAGCCTGTACCTCAAGGCAACTGGCGCTGTCCGATGTGTCACATGGCAGCCCTTCACCTTCAAGCTCTGGAGTGTACAGGATACGGCAGCGGTACAAAAACGTGCATTCACGCATTGCAACCACCGGCTTGCGTGCAATGCACCGACAGTCATGCAGCATATGCGTCTGATGATACGAACCGCTTAAAGAGCAGCACTCACAGGAGTCGGTGAAGAAGCCCATGCCCGAGATGACGATGGTCCGGATGTGGAACCAGCTGCACAAAACACATCCATTAAGGTTAGGGTTGAAATTAGGGTTAGGGTTAGGGTCAGGTTAGGGATGGTTAGGGCTCTATTACTCAGAGTGCTATAAGCATCGCCACTATGGTCACCGCAACCGCGTGCTTTTTCACTTGCGAGCCTGTGCCTGCTGCTGGTGGCCCAGTCTGCATACAGCATCGACACCATTTCGGATGGCTTGGCGCACCTCACAAACCAGCGCAGTGCTAGAACTTCAACACTGTAGATTGAAACTTCTCTGACGTGCAGAGCTGAGATGGCACTGCCGTGAACCATACGCCGTCATTAAGCAAGCGTTAGATTGACTTTGGTGCCGCTTCTTGCTTACCGCTGAGTGCACACTGGCACGCTATCACAACATCAATGAGCTCTGCACAGGTGGGCTCATCTACTCCAGCCCTACAAGCCTACATATACCAGAGACATGATTCGCATGCACAGAGCTAAAAAGGTTAAGTTGATTGTAGTGACGTGCGCACAACTTTGCTCAGCACTGCAGATAAGGTCAGCAGCGCAGCAATACGCCACGCTGTCAGTGCCGTGCGTAGTTACTGATGCAGCGAGAGTTTAAACGCTAGCCAGTGTTCACGAGTCACCTGCAGTGAGCCAGGTGATTGACCAATTCGGTGAAGACATTGCGATTGAGGAGCAAACTGAGAGCTGCTACAACTTGAAAGTGGGCGCACCCCGGTGCACGTCCAATAACTTGAAGTTGAAGTAGAAAGATGACCAGCGTCACATGAGGATATTCGGTTGTGCATCTGCAGCGCATCGCTGACCGTTGTTCATCCTGCTCTGTAAGCGCAGTGCATTGTGCACTTCACAAATGCATGATGCAGTTGACAAAGCAACCCCCCCCCCGGGGGGGGGGGAGGGGGGGGCATCAGCTGTGCCAGCTCCTGAGCCACCCTCAGAGAACCTTGTGGGCTATGAGTCAATAATCATGAGAACAGAATAATAACTTTTGGCTGGATTTGTTTACTCGCCGTTTCTGAACGCATCACTCGAGCTTCAACATCTGGCCGTGATTACCGCAACAACACTACTACTATGGGGGTTCTTCAAAGTCACTACTGACGGGTAGCAAAAATGTGTAAGCCGGAGGTAACAGCGCTCATGGGCAGCTACAGTCCTGATCATCAGCAAGCACTCGTAGTGTAGCGTCACACGACGTGAATCAGGCCTTTGTAATTCCGGATCCAGCGAGCTCAATTTTGAACCTGGATTTTTTCCTACATGCACCGCTCAAGCACCTTGTTTTGGCAGCATCCAAAGCAGCGAGCACACCCTTCTGGCCCTGGCCGTCGTCATCAACATCATGAATGGGCGCAGTGGGTGGGTCCACAGCATCTTTTACATCGTGGGTGGCTCCAGCGGCGCTGTGATGAAAAAGCCCAGGCGCCATTTCAGCCTTCTCGTTCGTGGCCCAGCTCCGTGCTTCTCAAGGCAGCGGTGCTAAGCTGCGTTACCGCAAGAGAAGACCCAGTTGTTGCCGTCAATCATCCAGGGGGAGAGATTCGCTTACTTTCTTTTTTCGAATCAGAACAGACATCGGAGGTTGAAGTTGAAGTTGAGCAATGAAAATTCCGACTTGACTGTGAAGTGGTAAAACCTTGTTTTTAGACACAATTTGGCACTCTTATGGAAGGCTCATTTTGAGATGCAGACCAAGCATACATCGTGGATGTCAAGCAAGCATCATTACTCACACAGCATGAGGCACCACGTACCAGGGCCTGCCTGAGCATGATCGGTCAATGGCACGTAGTATTTCAGCAACCATAGGCAAAGCAGCAGTTGCTGAACCAAAGGCAGGGCGCAAGTGTGCCCAGAAGAGCGTTTGTGCAATGCAGGCAATGCCGGTGGCAACCGCCAGCATAAGCCTTCACAATTGCCAAACAGCTGCGTGTGTGAGTGGTGTGCAAATCTGCACACAGCTCATGCACGTGCGACATTCATCAAACAGGCATCAGTGAAGGCAATAGCAGGCACCGCAGCATGTCAAGACCAAGAGGAGATCTGTACATTCCTCCAGGCGTGGCCTGGCTTGAAAATAGGGCAGTTGCACCGCCCTTTCCGCATGTCAGCCCTGTAGATCTGCCAGGGCTTTTGTGTAACCGACTTGTGTCGTGCGTCCTCAAAAACACTACAAGCGGCGCCTCTTGTGCGCCGGCACACAACACACATGCACACATATAGGCCCCACACAGCGGCGTGCACATGCCGCGGGGAGGCTGAGAAAGGGAGGCACACGGGGGCACTGCACTTTACGTACTTCAAGTGGCACTGCACTTCAAGTGGAGTAGGGGGGCGTCTAAACAGTCTGCTACACGAGGAGGGCGCTGCTGTGTTTCTCGGCAGCTGCTGAAGCCCTGCTGCTGCTGCTGTTGCACCACACACTGAGCGCTGCTGTGTGGCAATCGCCGAGCACTGCTGTGCTGCCGCCGCGGCAATCGCCGAGCACTGCTGTGCTGCAGCGGCGCCCTGCGGCGGTCCCTCGGTCCCAGCGCTATGGCATTGGCGCACACACAATATGCAGCAGGAAGGCGGGGGGGAGGGGGGTCCCATTACCAGGGTGTCGCAGGAAGTGCGTTGCCTGTTTGAACCCATGTCACGGGTCCTGTCCTGTCCGGGCCTGCTGCTGGGAGCAGCAGTGGCAGCGCCGCTATGACGGCGATGCTGCTATGGCTTGGTGACCTTCTCGAACTCATTGTATCCCTCCACCCATGCTTCAACATCGGCCTGTCGAAAGAAGAGTATCAGGAGAGGCAGATCAGAGTTGAAGTACTCCGGAAGTTCTCGTCTAGTTCAGTTGAACTACTGCACGCAATGGGGGATCACGTCCGGCAGTCAGATTGGGTGACACTGGCTGTGTTCAGGCCAATGAACACGTGGCAATAGCACAGTGCACAGAAGGGTAGCGTACAGTGTGCTCGGACAGACGTGGCTCACAACAATCACGACTCGTGTTCGGGCATCTCTTGCAGAGGGGACGCATGTGACCATGCTGCTGTGTGCGACTGCCGTCAGAGTGATGTTGAAGCTGAATTTAAGTTTAAGTTGGACCTAGGGATTAGCATGGGCCACAGAGACGGTTTGCTGCGCACCTTTGAGTTCAAATCCCAGTCCCTGTTGAGTGAGTCGATCTTGTTCTCCAGGAACCAGTTGATGACGGTCACGCGCGTGAACTGGTACGCCAGCGATCGCCACGTATCGAGCAGCCATTGCGGCTGAGGGCAGACAGCAGTTGAAGTTGCAACGGTTGATGCGTACATTGATGCGGGTCACTGATTGCCGAAGGTGAGGCAGTCCGGAAATGTGCATGGAAAAATGTGGCTCAGCACAATGTGGTTCAAGACCGGTATGCGACAGAAGAGAACAGGACCTTCATTTACTTCCGCTTAAGGGGGGAAAATCCTATGCAACATGCAAGCTAGATCAAAACGTTTAGTGGGACAAGCGTTTGGTGACAAAGGTGCCAACATGCACTACTTGAGGTTTCTCTTGCTGAGCTTCTCAGGCTGCTCCTCTCGCACCGCAATCTACTTCAGGCTTGAAGTGCTGGGTGCGCTGGCCATTGCTGTCACCGGTTGCATGCTACAACGTCCAAATGCGTTTAACAACAAGTGTGCATTACTCAATGCCTGGCTGACGAAACGATCTGGGTCTGCGTATCAGCACATGTCATCAGAGGCGAGTGGCCTATGGAAAACCGTCATGTTGAGCTTCTTCTGTACTGTCTGAAGGAGGTGTGCGAACGCAGTGTGAAGGAGGTGTGCGAACGCAGCAAGGGCAGCTGCATTTCCTGAGCCGCAATTGTGTGCCTGTTGTTGCTGTGCATATCTACACCCGCTGCCATATTGTGTGTCTACAAGCCCTTCTCAGGCAGACCAGCTCATGTGTGCGGGCGTGTGCACAGAACTTCAACTTGAAGTCACCGGCTGGTGAACAACTTGAAGTCACCGGCTGGTGAATATCTGGCGAGCACTCCTCTGCCAGATGTGATCGACGTCGTGCTACTACTTCTTCAAGTATAATATCTTGCTAATTAGACCCAGAATTGCTGCTTGTGCATCGCGTACTTGCAGACTGTGGGATGTACGTCACAGCACCCCTAGTTGCGCTCACCTTGCCCTCGCAGTGTCCGGTGGAGCTCATTTCCGCGATGCACTGCGTCTTGGTTGGCGCAAACGACAGCACCTGCAGTAAAACAAGGCAAGCACGGGTGCCTGTGAGGGTGCACCGGCTGACTGTGCACATGTGCACGTCAAGCATACTCAAAGTGTGCATGCTGATGCATGAGGTGGCGTGAGCGGTACAACATGGGGGGGGGGGTAGACCGGCATGTGCTTTTGAGAACAGGTTGGCATACTGGAAGGTTTAGCCATGGGATTTAAGTCAGGTACTCCAGGAACAGAAGGCAGAACTACTGTTGAGCAGCACAAAAGACTTAAATGCTCTAGGGCACCTACGACAATGCCTGAGCTGATGCAGTCTGCAAAACATCATCAAAATTACGTCCACGAGAGAATGGTGGAATTTTGTGTCACAAGCCACTTTGCTGCTTTCCTGTGAATTTAAAGTGTGGCTTGGCGTTTCATGTGTGCATGTATGGCGTGCATACATTCAACCGGGCAAGACATCAAGTCTAATATAATAGGCGCCTGTCCTGACAGTGCATGCATGGCTGTGATACAATGTACTGCTAGTAGAATTTATGTCGCTTGAAGATACGTTCTTCAACTTCGGTCGTGTGACGTACCTGGTAGTAGAAGCTCCCGTACATGGATGCCAGTGGCTTGTTGGTGGGGTATGATACGCCACACAGGTTGTACGCTGACACGCAGACCTGCAGATGGAACAGAAAGTGTAGCGAAAAGGGTGAGCAGCGTTTTGAAAGTTCAACTTTGAAGTTCAAGTTGAGATGACCTTCACCGTGCCGTTACCTGTCACTGCTGCCAGCATCAACGCGATGCAGTGGCTGATGCCACCTCATTTGCTCCGCCTACATAGGTTAGCCACTACAACAGGAATCGCTACAACAGAAAGCACAGAGAGAGTACAGATTTGTCCCCTTGCGTACCAGTAGCTGAGCCTGCAGAAGCGTTCTCGTACAGTCAAGGCTGCGCTGTGTGCTAATGGTGTACTCTTCATTCCAACCCTAACCCTTACCCTAACCCTAATTCTAACCCTAACCCTAACCTTATCTCTAACCCTATTTCCTCACACACTCGCGGCCCACATGCTTGTCACGGAGGTAACCCTAACCCTCATCATGCAGCAGTCGTCGGCAAGTTACGCATAACTGCCACAAAGTACAAGCTTGTCGCAGAGAGGCATGTGATAGTCAGCAGCAACGCCGATGTATGTGGGGGCAGTGCATGCCTGTATACATACATACATACATACATACATACATTCATACCACTGAGCATGGCATCACCCAGCATCATGGTGCGGGCTCATTGTGAGTGCGCGAGTGGTCGAGCTGTGTGCAATCACGGCTAGGGTTGAGCTAGGGTTCATCCGCAACACGTTGTGTGCTCTGCGCACAAGAAGGGCACGGGCTCGCCCTGAACACAGACAGTTGCACGTTCCGCATGGAGCTCAGCGTGTGCTGAAGCAGCGCTGTGGCATTAGGGCTAGGTCTAACCTATTCATCAAACCATAAAACTGTTGCGCAGTTACAGTAGTGCGCAAGTAGGGCAAGCGCCTCACCTGGTCTACGTAATCATCGCCGACATACCACTCGCTTAGCGGCGTGGGGTCATTGTTGGCGTTCTTCATGGCGTAGCTGTTGTTTGGCAGGGCGGCAGCAGGCAAATCGGCAGGGCGATCAGCAACGTTTCTGGGGCACTCAAAGACATTTCTGCCCATGTGGCATTGTGGCATTAAATGATTCAATGATTCAATCACCGCTGCAGAGGCTGATGCTGGTTTACTGTCAGAAGATGCATGTACACATACCTACTCACCGCTGACAACAAGGCTGACAAGCTCCACGTGCTGTGATATGGCATTGACTTACTTCAGCAGCATGAAGAAACCATATGATCGTGTGTCAAGCCGTCACGGCTTTCTTCATAGCACACACGTCCGTGCGCACGCAACTTGGGTTATAGGTAGGCGGCACCCGGCGAGCAGCAGTGTGGCTGAGCAGGCCTGGTGCCTTGACCTTCACATCTTCAAGTAGACAAACATCATGTCTTCAAGTAGACAAGTAGGGTTCCAGCTAGGTGTAGCACTGCTCAGAGGACTGGCGCCGTAGCAGAAAGGTTTAGGGTTATGTCTAGGGTACGAGTAGCTTGAAACGGCATAGTCGGGTACACCACACAGGAAAGCATCCCTTGCATGGGACGGCGTGCGCTGAACTAGAAGTCAATAACATTTACTTCAACTTCGATTGCAAGCGTGATCGCCCTGACCCTAGCTTTGATCCTCACCATAACCTCAACCCCCCCCCCCGAACGCTGGTCATAACCCTACAAACTTTTATTGTAGGTATGTATGTATGTATGTCCACCTTTGACCCAGCCCTTACCTCAACCGTCATCAAAACCGTGCGGGACTAATTGTCTGCGATTATTGAGTGGACCTGGCACGCTGTTCGGAGAGTGGACTAGAGGCTAGGGTTAGAGTTGATGAGAGCAGCTCACCTCTGCTGGTACTTGAAGTTTGCCCCTGTAGCCCTGAGCGTTGTCACCACGTGCTTGAACGCCAGCAAGAAGTCCTGCATGCTGTTGCCCTGACGCAGCGCTCCCCACGGGTACCAGTCGCCTGCCGCGGTGTGTCAGGTGTTGCCATCACGTCAGGTGTTGCAATCACGCAGTGCGTCAGGTGTAGATGGCAATGAGAGGACACCAGCAGTGCATGGCCATATCATTGCTTGTAGTTGCAAAGTGTATGCAAGTGTACCCCTTGCAAACCAGCCAGCCTCGCAGCTCGCGAGCATCAGCATCTGCAAATCACTCTGTGAATAAGAAATCGGATGCGCACGCAAGCTTTCCACAATGGCAAGTGTGGGATTTCACCAGCAAACGTTACACATCGCCAACGTCGTTCAACGTCCTGAATGCAATTGCCGTGCCATCAGTGGGGGCTAAGCATGGCCTGGCGTTAGGGCTAGGCAGCCTCAAACTTCAACTCTGTGCGTCATCTGCCGGCACAGACACATTGCTCATCGACTCGACGCACTGTTGAACTCGTGCAATCTGCCGGCACAGACACATCGCACATCGACTTAGCGCTACGCACCGTTGAACTCGTGCAATCTGCCTGCAAAGCCACGTTGCCCATCGACTACTCACCGTTGAACTCGTGCAGCGCCCTGATGTTGGTGAGAAAAGAAAAAATTTGCAGTCATTGATCATGATCAAGGTGTTCAGAAGCATCTGAAAAAAAAAACTCATTCAGATTAATTCTTCTCTTCAACTTTCGGCTACGCACCGTTGAACTCGTGCAGCGGCCTGATGTTGATGACCCTGCCGTCGTCAGCGGCCGCCTGGCCGAACTTGCCCAGGAACCGGTCGTATTTGCCGGCAGCGACGTCCCTGCGCGTGCACGGGAGTGTCACCAGTTGCGCGTTACATGTGACAGTTGAAGTCAGCAGTGACAGCGCGCGCAACTCCCTACTTTACGCATGAATGGAGATTGTTGATAGGGCTGTCACATTGCACAGTTCCAGGGTTTAGCCCCCCCACCTCCCTCAGTAGGGGGGTTGTTCGGCCTTGTGTGCGACTTTTCTCAGCAGTGGTGATGCACAGTGAAGGGAGGTTGAGGGGTTCACGCGGTGGTCATTGAACACTAAGGATTCTTGCAGTGCCCAGGGCCAGCCCCCCCACCTCCCTCAGTAGGGGGGTTGTTCGGCCTCGTGTGGGACTCTTCTCAGCAGCGTGATGTACAGGGAGGGCATGTTAAGCACTGAGGATTCTTGCAGTGCGCGCAGCGCGCGAGCGGTCGGGTAAAATGCACTCATTGCGCAGATCAGACATCCTACTTTGCAGATCACAATATGTGCATGTACTGAAGGATAGAAGTGAAGAAGTACGTGTTCATGGCGCGTAGACTCTGGCCAGCGTTATTGCAGCAAGCAGTCGGCCGCGTAGCGCTCTGGCAGTGGCGGCTGCTCAGGCAATGCTCAGCTGCGCGTGCTTAGGGTTAAGGTTAGGGTTAGGGTTAGGATTAGCAACAGAGCGCCGTGGCCGCCGCTTGCCGAGGTCCCCTCAGACGCGCGCGATGGTCCACGACAGTACTGCTTGGTGCTTCATTGCACAATCAATTCCACAACAGAAGCAAGCCCTGCCACTACTCACGGCCTGATGACAGTCAATTCCAAAAAGACGCAACAGCCCTGCCACTACTCACGCGAGGATGGCGTGGCTGTCAAGTTTGCGCGATGGTCCACTACAGCAGTGCTCAGCGCCTCATCACGCAAGCAATTCCAAAACAGACGCAAGCCCTGCCGCTACTCGCGCGAGGTTGGAGCAGCTGGCGAGTGTGCGCGACGGTCTACCACCGTAGCGCTCGGTGCCTCAGTGCACAACCAATATTTCAAAACAGACGCAACACAAACCCTGCCACTACTGTACTCATGCGAGGTTGGAGCAGCTGTGAAATTGGAGTCGCTGTCAACTTTACGCAACGTTAGAGGCGCTTGGTGCCGCACTACGCAATCACTTCCGAAACCGACGCGCAAACCCTGCCACCACCGTACTCACGCGAGGTTGGAGTAGCTGTCGACGAACTCGATGACGAGGTCCACGTTGCGGCCAGCGTCAAGGAAACCCACGATCCACTTCCAGTTCAGGTTCTGTACCGGCAGGTACACGAGTATGCCGTCGAAGGTCATGTGGTAGTGCCCTTCGCGGTCCTCCAGCGAGCTCTCGCTGCCGCTGAGGACCTGCACGCTGGTCTTGCGGCGCACGGCCGTGGGGTCGATGACGATTGGCCTGCGGAGCAGTGCGGCAGGCGGCAGTGCTCAGGTTCCTGCTGATGAGGGTCAGGGTCAGGGTCAGGGTTAGGGCCAGGCTGGGGATTAAATACCCTTAGGTTTGAGCCGTGGGGTCGATGGCAATGGGACTGCGGAGCAATGAGGCAGGCAGCACTGCTCAGGTTATTGCTGATGGGGTCAGGGCTATGTGTAGGATTAGTGCTTCCGGCAGACGTCCGTGGCGTCAACGATGATGGGCCTGCGGAGCAGTGAGGCAGGGCAGCATTGCTCAGGTCTTTGCTGCTGCTGTGGCGTTAGGGCAAGGGTTATGCGGTTGTTGCGTGCTTGTCTTGAGGCTGACTACGATAGGACTGCAGAGCAGTGAGGCAGGGCAGCACTGCTCAAATTGCTGCTGATGAGGGTCAGGGTCAGGTTTAGAATTAGGACCAGGGTTGGGAATTACCCTTGGGTTGAGGCCGTGCGGTCAATGACGATGGGCCTGCAGAGCAATGTGGCAGGGCAGCATTGCTCAGGTCGCTGCTGTTGAGGGTCAGGGCTAGAATTGAACTTTTGCAGTCACTTTAAGCAACTGCACGCTGGTCTTCCGGCGAACGGCCAAGGGGGGCGATGACGGAGGGCCTGCGGAGCAGTGAGGCAGGGCAGCACTGCTCAGGTCGCTGCTGCTTTGGCGTTTAAGATTAGGGGCTAGGGTTGGAATTGCCCTTAGGTTTGGGCCGTGGGGTCGATGGCAATCGGCCTGCGATGCAGTGAGGCAGGGCAGCACTGCTCAGATTGCTGCTGATGAGGGTCAGGGTCAGGTTTAAGATAAGGGCTAGGGTTGGGATTACCCTTGGGGTTGGGCCGTGTTGTCGATGGCGATGGGCCCGCGGAACAATGAGATAGGCAACAATGCTCAGGTTGCTGCCACTTTGGTGTTAGTACCAGGGTTAGGATTAGGGCTTGGGTTGAAATTACCCTTACGGTTTACGCGCAGCACGACCACGAGTGTTGTCCAGACGCCGCTACAAGTGGCGGAATGCGCGCTCACTTGTTGGTGTCCACGGTCGCACGATGTCGCACGACAGCGCCTCTGCGGCGATGCCTGTACAATGTGTGGCGTACACACCGGTGCACAAGGCCGCAGCAGCTGACGGCACGTGCCATTCAATCAAGAGGTCTGTCCAGATGCCACTGCACGTAATGGTGCACTCGCTCACTTCGAGGCCGCAGTAGCTGATGGCACGTGCAGTATCGTCCAGACGCCGCTACAATTAATTGTGTGCTCGCTCCTTTGTCGGTGTTCACCAGGCACGGCGGTCCCGCAACGTTGCTGCGCGGCAACTACTGTTCACGCGGACGCACTGCCACGCAGCACATGCACTCAAGGCAGCAGCAGTCGATGACACGTGCACAGCGACCAAGACGCTCACTTGTCGGTGTTCACCAGGCACGGCGGTCCCGCGATGTCGCACGACAGCGCCTCCGCGGCGATGACCTGCGGGCAGCAGTGCTCAGCGCCGAGCGGGTCATTCGCGCAGTCCGGCTTGCCGCACTTGGAGCAGCCGCCGCTGCAGCACACGTCGTGCGCGAGGACGCCCAGGGCGCAGAAGGGGTCGCCGTTGGGCGACGGCGCTGCAGGGGACGGGGTTGTGGCGGGGGGAAGTGTGTTAATAAGCAGCAGGGTGGAGCGTCAACTGCAGCACACGTGTCATGCGCGAGGACGCGCAGGGCGCAGTAGGGGGTCGACGTTGGGCAACAGCGCTGCACGCGCAAAGGGGGTTTTGGCGGCGGAAAATTTGTTATTTACTGAAGTGTATTATTTACTGGCAGGGTGGAGCAACTGCAGCACACACGTCGTGCGTGAGAACGCCCTGGGCGCAGTAGGGGTCGCCGTTGGGCAACGGCGCTGCAGGGGGACGGGGAATGTGGCGGCGGGAAGCATGTTAATAAGCGGCAGTGTGGAGCGTCAACTGCAGCACACACGTCGTGCGCGAGGACGCCCAGGGCGCAGTAGGGTCGCCATTGGGCGACGGCGCTGCATGCGCAAAGGGGGTTTTGGCGGCGGAAAGTTTGTTATTTACTGAAGTGTATTATTTACTGGTGGGGTGGAGCAACTGCAGCACACACGTCGTGCGTGAGAACGCCCTGGGCGCAGTAGGGGTCGCCGTTGGGCAACGGCGCTGCAGGGGGACGGGGAATGTGGCGGCGGGAAGCGTGTTAATAAGCGGCAGTGTGGAGCGTCAACTGCAGCACACACGTCGTGCGCAAGGACGCCCAGGGCGCAGTAGGGTCGCCGTTGGGCGACGGCGCTGCGCGCGCGACGGGGGTTGTGGCGGCAGGAAGTGTGTTACTAATCTGTGGCGGCGGAAAGTGTGTTATTATGGAGCGTGAGGATGCCCAGGGCGCAGTAGGGGCAGCGTTGGGCGACGGCGCTGCGCGCGCAAAGGGGATTTGGCGGCGGGGAGTGTGTTATTAATCAGCAGCGCGGAGCGTCAACTGCAACAGACGTCGTGCGCCATGATGCCTAGGGCGCAGTAGGGGTCGCCGTTGGGCGACGGCGCTGCGGGGGACGGGGGTTGTGGCGGCACGAAGCATGTTATTAACCATCAGCGTGGAGCGTCAACACACGTCATGTGCAAGGATGCAGAGGGCACCTAGGGCGCAGTAGGGGTCGCCTTTGGTAGACGGCGCTGCAGGGGACGGGGATTGTGGTGGCGGAAAGTGTGTTATTAAGCGGCGGCGTGGAGCGTCAACTGCAGCACACATGTCGTGCGCCAGGACGCCCAGGGGCGCAGTAGGGGCCGTCGTTGGGGATTTGGCGGCGGGAAGTGTGTTATTAATCAGCAGCGCAGAGCGGCAACTGCAACAGACTTCGTGCGCGAGAACGTCCAGGGCGCAGTAGGGGTTGCCGTAGGGCGACGGCGCTGCGCGTGCGGCGGGGGTTGTGGTGGTGGGAAGTGTGTTATTTAGCGGCAGCGTGGAGCGTCAACTGCAGCTTTGAAATGGTGACGATGCTGAGTGCGCAGGGGGTTTGACTGTTAGGTAACGGCAGTGCCCGGCAATGAGGAAACGGGCTATGCAGCAAGTAGGGTCAGACGGCAAGTGGGCATAGGTGGCCCCAAAATTCATCAACTATTAAACTGAGCACTACAGTACCTGGTCTTGGCCATGAAGCTACAAAATCAAGTCCGCACGGGTGCGTGGTCGCAGATGAGCAACCATCCTGGCCTATACCACAACCTGTCGTGTCGCCTGGGAGACACCGCATACACTGTCACGGTACAGCTCGACGGGCCGCACATGCGTACATCTTGAAGCTTCAAACACGCAAGTATATACTTCACTCAAGTATACTTCAAAGTATACATGTGAACACTCCAGGAAGTACCAGCCACTCTGTAGAACAACAAACTGTTGCATGAACTCAGGGCATTCACTTCAACGCTACTTCAATCAGAAGATCTACTCACGCTTGGTGGGTGCGACGTCCCCCATGATGCACGGCGCAGAATTCTCCGCGCACTTGAGCTTGGTCTTCTTGATGGCCGTGGAGCAGCAGCTGTCGTAGCCGCCGGGCAGGTTCTGGCACCCGTCGCCGCCGCACTGGCCGCCGCAGACGCCCTTGGGGCAGCACACGTCTTCGGCCTGCGCAGGGTCGCAGCGTACATCAACTTCAACTTGAGGTACCGCACACTTTTGCAGCATCATCAATTTCAGGCACACGTCTCCGGCCTGCGCGACAAAGTCGCAGCGTATGTCAACTTCAACTTGAGGTTCTGGCAGCCGTCACCGCCGCACTGGCCGCCGCCTTCGGCCTGCGCAACGTCGCAGCAGCGTACATCAACTTCGACTTGAGGTATGATCAACGTCAATTTCAGGCAGCACACGTCTTCGGCCGCAGCGCACGTCAACTTGATCTGAGGTACGTTCGCGGTTGCAACATTAAAACCGATTTCAAGCAGCACACGTCTTCCGCGCAACGTCGCAGCGTACATGAACGTCAACCTGAGGCACCACGCCCTGTTTGCAGCATCAACATCAACTGCAGGCACCACACGTTGCAGCAACTTCAACTTCAGGTGCCACGCAGTTTGCAGCACCAGGTACCATGTACTGTTGCAGCATCAGTGAGCGGCACGCTAGAGTGCGCGCGCAACTGTGCTTCAGCCCTGTCAGTCCCTAGTGTCAATCGAAGTATGGCGGTATTCAGGGGCAGCACACGCCTTTTGCCCGCACAGATTGGACGTCGCAGCGTGCTCCGACCTCAACTTGACCGCTTGCGTCGAACACTTACGTCGACACTGCTCACTATGTGGAAACACTTACGTCGACACTGCTCACTATGTGGAACGTGCGTACGTATCATTGCAGCGCACTAGGAAGCCTGCAGTCGTTGTTGATCCATTGCCATAAGCCTTCCGAACTCACATGGTCAGGCAGATCGGGGCGGTAAATCACCAGCTGTGTGCGCTGCAAGGCGCAGAGCCAGTGTGGCCTTGTTTGCACACAAACTGCTGCTGCATGCAAGTATCGGACAGCGCACGGTCGTTCACTGCAAAAGCTATGTGGCAGTTGACCCTCACCCATTGCTGAGCTCAACCCTTGTACCGATACGCCACATGGTAAGTGTGACTCAACACCAAACAGATGCTTGCGATGCCGTACGGGCCAAAAACGTCACCGAGCCTCGCTTCAACCCAATACATTCAAGGTGTGACTCACCACCAGGAAAGTGCCCTTGGTGAGGTACGGGCCGGCAAGGCAGGCGAACGGGCCGCTGCGGTGCCTGTTGATCGCCGGCGTCGATAAATTGCTCTAATTATTTGCAAGCATACCACGTAAGACACAAACTTCAAACACGAAACGCAAGCGCGTGACTCACCACCGACAGCGTGCCCATGGCGCAGTACGGGTTCGGCGACGGTGATGGGCGCGTCGCTGCGGTTCTTGTTGATTGGTCAAACTGATTCCAATTCGTTGCGAATATCTAACCCTCACAACGCAAAGTTCGCATCCAAAACATCAAGCGGTGACTCACCACCGACAGCGTGCGCATGGCGCAGTACAGGTCGGCGACGGCAATGGGCGCGTCGCTGCGGTTCTTGTTGATCGAAACACAAACTTCAAACGCAAAACGCAAGCGCGTGATGCACCACCAACAGCGTGAACTTCAAACACAAACGCAAGCGTGTGACTCACCACCGACAGCGTGCCCATGGCGCAGTACGGGTCGGCGACCGCAATGGGCGCGTCGCTGCGGTTCTTGTTGATCAAAACACTGATTCAAACACAACTTCGCATTCAAAACATCGAGCGTGTGACTCACCACCGACAGCGTGCCCATGGCGCAGTACGGGTCGGCGACGGTAATGGGCGCGTCGCTGCGGTTCTTGTTGATCGCACAAAGTGATTCTAATTCATTGCAAATATATAACCCTCACAACGCAAACTTCAAAGTCAAACCTCAAGCGCGTGACTCACCACCGACAGCGTGCCCATGGCGCAGTACGGGTCGGCGACGGCGATGGGCGCGTCGCTGCGGTTCTTGTTGATGAGGCACGGCGCGCCGCGGTCGTCGCACGACTTGCCGTAATCCTGAAGGCCGCCGAGGCAGCACATGTCGAAGCCGCCGGGCTGCTTGCTGCAGCGCGGCCCGCCGCACTCGCCGCCGCAGAGCTCCGACGGGCAGCATGCAATGTTGTTCTGTGGAGCGTTATGCGTATGCACAGTGGCAGTGTGTCAGCGGCGCAGCTGGGAGAAGTCTTCAGGTATTTGTTGAATTGCTGATGATTGCGGGGTTGGGCGTACTGCGGCGCGGCCCGCCGCGCGCACAGCCGCACAGCCCCGACGGGCAGCACGCGATGTTGTTCGCGGCCCGCCGCGCGCACAGCCGCACAGCCCCGACGGGCAGCACGCGATGTTGTTCTGCAGTGCATATGGCGTGCGTGTGTGTGCGGTGGCGAGCATCAGTTGTGAAGTTATGTTTAGCTTTAATTGGGCTCTAAGCTGTGCGTGAGTAGATGCAGACTTCTCCGGTGAAGTACTTGTTGAAGTAGTCATTTCTGGCTGCGGCCCGCCGCACTCGCCGCCGCAGAGCTCCGATGGGCAGCACGCGATGTTGTTCTGCAAATGGGGGTACGCGTAGTGTCAGCTGCTCAGCTGGGGGGGGGTTCAAAAGTGCAAGTATCTGTGAAGTCGTGACTATCGCGGGGGTTGCGCGTGCTGCAGTGGGGTGCGTTGCACCCGCCGCCGCAGAGCTCAGACGGGCAGCATGCAATGTTGTTCTCCGGGTGGGCAGACGCGCAGCGGTGGAGTTCAGCTGCGCAGCGGGGGGTGTTCCAGAAGCCGTGCAACTATTTGTTACAGTAGTAAATGTTGAGGGGCGTGCTGCAGTGAGTGCAGTCAATGTAAAAGTAGTCACATGTTGCAGTTTCCGGACACGCATCACGCAAAGCAAGGCGCACGGCGCAGGTGGCCACACCAGCGACCGCTTCACCTGCACAGAGATGAAATCCCTTCTGCAACGCTCACTGCTTGACTCACGGAGTGAGTCGAGTCGCCCCTCACACAGTACGGCTTCAGAACTACTTCAAGGAGTGACTGTTGAGTCGGCCTCTGCTCCATGTTGGCCTTCTGGCAGTGCTTCATGCACCACAACCACTCGAACTGCTTGTACACCGTAGTAACCTCTACACCTTCTCAAAGACAACCACTCACGATAACCGGAGTCGCTACTGCTATGAACACTGCCCTCACTCACAGAGTTGGCCGTGCCGCGCACGCAGTACGGGTCGGGCCCCGAGTTGTCCGGCTTCGGGGGCTGCGTCGGTCGCGGCGTCGGCTTCTTTGTCACCGTAATCATGCACGGCGCTGGCCCATCCAGGCAGGAGTTGTCGGCGTCGCTGATGCCTCCGAAGCAGCACTCATCGAAGCCGCCGGGGAGGCTGGCGCAGTCGGGACCGCCGCACTGACCGCCGCAGCGGCTGCGGTTGCAGCAGATGATGTTGTTCTGCGCGGGCAGGGTTGTCGGGCAAAGCAGCGGCGGTGCGTAGGATTGAGGTTGATTGGCGGCACTCGTAGGGCTCTCTTTGGCAAGGTCAGGCTGAGGCTCAGGGTGCGTTAGGGGTAGAGGTAGAATTAGGATTAGGGTTGCACACATGGGGTGGCCATGGTGCAGTCAGGGCTGGGGTTACATTCAGGGTTGAGGCTGAGATAGGATACGTGGAGCAGTGCTCACCACGAGTGCACGGGGCGCGAGGTGAACGGCCGCGGGACTCGACGGTCAGAGACAGCGCTCAGCAGAGCGCCATAGTAGGTATGTATATCGTGCATTCACGGGAGGGGGGGGGGGGGCAATGTCATCTGCCCCCTAACACCACCTTCACAGGCATTGGCACTACTTGACAAGCGAAACACAAAATTCATCGCACAACAAAGCGCCAGCAGCACCTCGAAGCAACCTTCCGCTCCCGGCCATCCAACTGCAAGCGGCGACTCACCGCGTTCGGCACGCCGCGGTCGCATCCCGGGTCAGGGTCATTCGGCCCAGGCATCGTCGGCGCAGGCGTCTCGTCAGGCGGCAGCTCTACATCAATCACGCACGGCGCGCCCCTCTCAGAGCACGTGTTGGCCCTATCCCAGATAGCCTTGAAGCAGCACTCGCTGTACCCCCCGGGGGTCAGGTCGCTGCACGCGGCGCCGCCGCACTGGCCGCCGCAGCGGCTCTTGCTGCAGCACACCTGGTCAGACTGCGCGCGCGCGGGGCGGGGGATGGGGGGGGGGTAGTTAACGCAGCTGTAGGGTATGTATGACAGAGTAAGAACACTGGCTGTCGCAGCGGCTCTTGTTGCAGCACCCCTGGTTGGTCTACTCGCAAGCGGGGTAGGCGACAGGGGGGGGGGGGGGGGGGGTAGGTAGTGCAGCTGTAGGGTACGTATATGATAGGCGCCACCGCACTGGCCACCGCAGCGGCTCTTGTTGCAGCAGACCTGGTCGGTCTGCGCGCGGGCACGGTGGAGGCGGCGGGGAGCACTCGACCTTGATATAATTGTCTATGTTTAATAATTTTTTGATGTTGGAAATCTAATTGCTTGCAAGAGGTTTGAGTTAGGGTAGGTAGCGCAGCTGCAGGGTATGTATATGATAGAGTAGGAGCACTGGCCGTCGCAGCGGCTCTGTTGTTCAGCACGTACCGCGAGGTAACATCATGCACATCAAGCGGCAACCCACCGTGTTCAGCACGCAGCGCTTGCAGTACGGGTCGGGCGGCGGCACCGCGGGCGTCGGCGCCGCCAACAAAAAATTATTGTGCTTTGCCCACCACTACCCGTGATCAACAACGACTCACTATGTTCAGCACGCCGCGCTTGCAGTACGGGTCGGGCGGCGGCAGCGCGGGCGTCGGTGCCGGTGTCGGCGCGCGCGTGGGCTTGTCCGTCTGCGGCGCCGGCACGGGCACGCGCTTGGAAAGCACGCACGGCGCGCCCTGCTCGTCGCATGACGCGCCCGCGGCGATGACGCCGACCACGCAGCACTCGGAAAAGCCGCCGACCTTCCAGTCGCAGTGCTCGCCGCCGCAGATGCCGTCGCAGCGGTCCGCGGGGCAGCACACCTGGTCCACGTCCGGGAGCTGCGCGGCGAGTTGATAAGGGGGGGGGGGGGGGGGGAGGGGGAGGTAAGGGTGTGAGGGCGGTGTGAGCACGTGCTGGCACAAGGCAGCACACCTGGTCCATGTCCGGGAGCTGCGTCGAGGGGGGGGGGGGGGTAGGTAGGGTATGAGAGGGTGATGCGCGCGCGTGGTTACAGAGGGGGTAAGGGGGTGGGGTGGGGTGGGTAGGTAGGGTATTAGGGCGGGTTGAGTGCGTGCCGGCAGCAGCGCTTCACGGGCCAGTACACCTGGTCCATGTCGGGGAGCTGCGCGGCGAGTTCATCGAGGGAAGGGAGTAGGTAGGGTATGAGGGGCGTTTTGAGCAGATGCCGTCGCAGCGGTCCGCAGGGCAGCACACCTGGACCATGTCCGGGAGCTGCGCGTGGAGTTAATTGAGGGGGGGAGGGGGGTGGGTAGGGTATGAGGGTGTGTGTGTGTAGGGTGGGGGGGTAGGTAGGGTATGAGGGTGATTTGAGCATGTGCTGGCAGCGCACCTGATCCATGTCCGGGAGCTGAGGTGCAAGAGGGTAGGGGGGGGGGGGGGGGGGTAGGTAGGGTATGTGGGCGGTTTGAGTGCTGACAGCAGCGCTCCACAGGACAGCGCACCGTCCAGTGGTCCACAGTATTGAGCTGCGCAGTAACTTACATAAAACATTAATGTTGGCTTCCGAGGCTGTGGATTGTACAAAACAGCACAACGCACGGATCAAAACCGCCCCCCCTGCTCTTTCACAGCGAGCATCAAGCGCACGCAGCCCAGATGCGCTTGCAAAGCCAGAAGCTTGCCTCAACGTAGCGCATCCTGAGCAGCGATGCCCTCAGCCCAAGCCCTAGGACGGCATGATGGGTACATATGCCTGGCCATATCCCTAACTCTAAGGTGGGGGTATGTATCAATGCGCTGTCCACGGCATGCAACGATGCCAGTCATAATGCGCGAAGCACACACGCTCTGTGCCACCGCACTACTCACGCAGCTGCTGTGACCATGCAGCAGTCGCAAACTACAAGTGCGCGAGCACTGCTGCGCACGTGTAGCGCGCTCGCACTTGAAGGCGTCCTGCACGTGCTCTACCGTGCCTGCGATGTCTGTGTACGCGGCGAACGTTCAAGCAAAAAAAGGGGCAGAACTGCTGGCGTTCGATTGGTGGCGCTCAACGCGGCGACGCCCAATCCGTTGTGGATGGCACTTGTGGTCCCCCATGAAAGACGGCGCAAGAAGCTGATCCACGCAGGGCACTCACGTTTGAAGGCGTTCCGTGCTGGCACTTGGTGTCCGCCGGGTTAGGGTTAGGGTTAGGTTTAGGGTTAGGGTTAGGGTTAGGGTTAGGGTTAGGGTTGCGGCGCCCCTGTGCGCGGCGGCCGCTTGGTCGGCTTTGTCATGTAGACTGCGAGAGCTACATAAGCCACTTGTTGCTACTGGCGCAATCGCGCACAAGTACAACAGGTATGACCAGCGCAACCGCACTCACGTTCGAAGGCGTCCCGAGCTTGCACTTGGGGTCCGCCGGCGCCTGCGGCGCCTCCGTGCGCGGCGGCCGCTTGGTCGGCCGCGGCTTGGTCGGCCGCGGCGTGTTAACAGGCGCTGCCGTCGGCGGCCCATCCGTGGGCTCGTCCGAGGGGATCTGCAGGATGCACGGCGCGGATCGGTCCGCGCAGAACTCATTCGCGGCGAGGACGCCGTTGAGGCAGCACTCCTTGAAGCCGCCGGGCTGGTCGCCGCAGCCGGGGCCGCCGCACACGCCGTTGCAGCGCGACTTGGGGCAGCACACGGAACCCGACTGGGTGTGGGGGGGGATGGGGGGGGGGGGGGGACAGTGAGCATCAGTGAGCCTGCAAGAAGGGTGATGTTGATGAACCTCTGTGTGTGTGTGTGTGTGCACGCGCGTACGCTGGTATGCTGGTGGGTGGTGGTATGTGTACTTCACTTGAAGTATGCGCCACACATTTCGTCGAGGCAGCACGCAGAGTTGAGCAGCGCGACTCCTCGCCAGCACCATGAGCCAGACTGATTTCCTTTTTTTTGGGGGGGGGGGGGGTGCGGGGCAGTAGCAACAAATGTCCCCTATCATGAGTGACATCGTTTGAACCCTCAATCTCATCGCATCACCTAGCTCTTCTCGCTCACACCTCCACGCCGCGGTCGCACATCAAGACTCTCACCGGCGGCTTGGCCGCGCGGCGGCGGCAGCGTGCACGGCGGATCGTTTCAATCGCACAGGCCCTGACCCCACTCCTGACCCCCACATTCATCCTGGCACCAACCTGGGGCTAGGTTTAGGCTCACTCACCACATCCTCGGTGCCCCTGTCGCACTTGGGGTCCGACACGGGCGGCGTGGCGGTGGGGCGGCGCGTAGGGCGCGGCGGCGTCAGCGTGCACGGCGGGCCGAACTGGTCGCACGGCCGCTCCAGCGACGCGATGCCAAGGGCGCAGCAGTTGTGCCACCCGCCCTCGCGCGCGCTGCAGCCGGCGGCGCCGCACGTGCCGCCGCAGGCGCCGTGCGGGCAGCACGCCGTGCTCGCCTGTTGCCCGAGAGATGAGCGAGCAGCGGAAGCGCGGTGCGCGGCGGCATGTCAGCAGCGCTCGGAGATGGGGTGGGAGCGATGCGAGGCTGCAGTGCGCGGCAGTGATGCGAGGCAGGAGATCAGCGGCGCACATGCCGCCGCAGGTGCCGCGCGGGCAGCACGCCGTGCTCGCCTTTTGAGGGTGCTTCGAGGAGCGGTGCGAGCGGGGCCTCGCGGTCAGCAGCGCTGAGCAGTGCGACGGCATCTCGACAGGCGGCTCATGCTACTACTTCACACTTGCAGTATGCTACATGAACTCAGTGGTCCACAATCGCCTGTCGGTACAGTACGGCAGGTGTACACTCACCCAGTTCACGATCCCGCGCTCAAAGTTCAGATCCGGGTGCGGCAGTACTGCACGTGTACTCACCTCGTTCATGATCCTGTGCATGCAGTTCAACTTCCCCCGGGGGCTTGCAAAAGTACCCATTCTACGCCTGGTCCTTGTTCACAATCTTGTGCTTGCAGTTCAGATCCAGGTGCGGCAGTACGGCATGTTACACTCACCCAGTTCACTATCCCGCGCTCGCAGGTCGGATCGGGGTGCGGCGCGCGCGTCACCGCCGGCGTCTCTACGGGCGGCGTGTGCACCGGCGGCGTGTCCTCCGGCTGCGTGGGCTGCGGCTCCGTAGGCGGCGCCGTCTGGTCCGACATGAGGCACGGCGCCTCGGAGTCCTCGCACGACCGGCCGCCGTCGAGGATGCCGGAGCCGCAGCACTGCATGCGGCCGCCGGGCTTGGTGCTGCGCAGCGCGCGGCGGTGCGAACGTGCGTGAGGTGTTTGGGACCCTGGTTCACCGGGAGTGGGTGTGTTAGTCTGTGACACTGTGTTGGGTCTGTATGCCGGGGGCGGGAGCACTGCATGCGGCCGTCGGGCTTGGTGCTGCGCGGCGCGCGGCGGTGCGGTGCGTGAGGTGTTTGTGACACTGGTGCAGCGGCAGTGGGTATGTTAGTCTGCCACACTGTGTCGGGTCTGTATGCCGGGTGCCGCAGCACTGCATGCGGCTGCCGCGCTTGGTGCTGCGCGGCGCAGCGGCGGGGCGACACAGGCATGTCAAATCGTGCGCACCCTGACCCTAACCCTAACCCCAACCCTAACCCTGACCCTAAACCTAGCCCTAGCCCTAATCTGGGGCGGTTACGCAACAGCGAGAGTCCAACTGTGTCGCTACGGCGGATATGCTGGAGCCGCGAGCAGCGCGGCATTGCGGGTGCATGAGGTGTCAACACTGTGTGTTGGGTCTGGATGGAGGGGGGGTGGCAGCACTGCATGCGGCCGCCAGGCTTGCTGCAGCGCAGCGCGGCGGCAGTGCGGGGGTGCGTGAGGTATGTGTGTAATGGTGCGTCGGGAGCGAGCGTGTAAGTCTGTGAGCATTGTGTTCGGCAAAGCGGGAGTTGCAGCGCTGCATGCGGCCGCCCGGCATGGTGCTGCACGGCACAGCGGTGGGGGTGCGGCACGGGCGCGTGAAGTTGTGGCAGCGATTCGGGGCAGTGGGCTCGTGCAGCGCGTGCCGGCCGTCAGGGGGGGTGCTGCAGCTGACCCTGCGGCTAGCCCTAACCCTAACCCTAACCCTAACCCCATGATGCCATGCGGCACATGCGTGACGTGGGTGCGGCCTTCTCGGATGCTATGTGAGGCACCAGAGTTTGTAACACTGCGTTGCGTGACGCAGTCGGATCCGTAACTCCTAATTCTAACCCTAGCCCTGAGCTGCATGCGGCCCCATGGCGTGGCCGTGCGCAGCATGGAGGTAAGCCGAGAGCTTGAGTTCCACACTCAGTGTGCGGCGCAAAGTGCGGTGCAAGCGCCTTTAGAGTTAGATTTAGGGGTACCTTACTCTGACCCTAAGGCGCCACCGCTCATTGAGCCACGTACAGGTGGGCTGCGCCGCATTTGCACTGTCAGCGGCGACTCGGCCTCAGACTCTACGTGGCAGTGGGCGACGACAACTGCAGTGGCACCACAGCACACCCTTCGAGCTTTGAGCGTGTTGCAACGGTCTCAGCATGTCACCTGTTGAAGTTGTGCGCATGCTGCAGTTTGCAGTACACACTGTGCCGAGGTACAATGCAGCTGCAATGGTGCATATGGCGCCAGGTAGGCCTGCACGCCGCTCGTGTGCCCGCACGGGTAGTGCAAACTTCCAACTATGAACTTCAAGACTCAGGCAGTGTGACGTGAAGTGCGACATGGCAGCGCTCACTTGCAGCCGGGACCGCCGCACTGCTTGCAGGACTTCGGGCAGCACGCCGTCTCCTCCTGCAGCAGCAGCAGCAGCAGCGGCAGCAGCAGCGGCAGCAGCAGCGGCAGGCGGCAGCAGCAGCATTTACCATCACCTCCATCAGCTGTGCGCGTAGTACCTTCACAAGGGGTTTAAATGATTGGCATCCATGCAAGGGGAGTTCGGCTTGGGAGGTGCACAATTATATATCACCACCCTTGCTCAACGAAGGCGTTGCAATCCACAAAATGCAACACGAAGGGCGTGTGTGTGTGCACACCGCATTCAGCATGCTTATATTTCTTGTCAACATGATTTCTGGGCAACTTCCGTGGGCGGCCATACGACATGCATTCATGCTTAGTCAATCTAAAATCTTGTTTCTTTGATTGAAGTAGACTGCAAGTGTCACAGCCGCAGGCACGTTCCATCCTGGCAGTGCTCAGCACGCCTCTCTTGAACACCAGGTCGAGCGGCGCCAAACTTCAAACGACACGTGTACTGTTGTTGAGCTTTGAAAGCACTTACAGAAAGCAGGTGCTCGAGGTACAAACTCACCGCGTTCAGCATGCCTTGTTGGCACATCCTGTCGCTTGAAGTGTGGTGTTTGAAGTACAAAAGTGTTGAGGACAAAGCTGCTGGAAGCACCAAACTCACCGCGTTTAGCATGCCTCGTTGGCACTTTATGTCGCCCTGCGCCTTGTCCGGCGGCGGCAGCTGCAGCTTGCACGGCGCGTTGAAGAAGTCGCACGACCTGCACGCCAAGTTGAAGTTGATGGCACATCAAGGTGAAGTTGATGTCATGGCAACATGTGAGGTAGCATTCCAACTTGCCGATCCGATGCAGTGTGCCTACAATGCTTCAAGGGCTGCAAACTCGAGGCAGTCAGGCCCAAATCACTTTTCCCTTAAGGTTTCACTTACCCCAACCCCAAGCTCTCGTGGTTCATGATAGTATCTGAGCACGCACCACAGTGAGCACTGCAGTGAGCAGTGAACATTTATGCATTGACAGCGGCGGCCAGAAGTACAGTTACCGGAAATTTAATTATTGAAATAGACTCATTATAAAGTTTCCTTCACCATGCAGTCAGTGCTGATGTATGTCCAAGCAGATGCTTGTAATGTGCCTACCTAAGGTTCGGTCAGGATTAGTATTAGGGATGGGGCTGAGGCTACGGTTGAACCTTAACCCTCACGGCTGGTCCACATCTCAGCCACCGGCCAACGTAAGTGCTGCATGCGCACATACAGTTGCACCTACTGTAGCAGCAACGGAGGTGTTGGGGTATCCAGGTGGTTCTGCTCCCAGCTCCTAGCCGTATGTCCTCTTTCCCACGCAGCGAGCAAGGCTACAATACGTAAGTGCATGGTTATGCATTTGCTATGGTGCTTGTGCCCTGCCTGCTATTCTTTGAAGTTGGAAGAAGTGCTGCATGCGCACACACAAATTGCACCCCCTAACACTCCTCAGCCACACCAGTGCCCCTGAATTGCGAGCGCCGGTTGATGGATGCTGCAGCAGGTAGGGATCAGTATGACTGGGACTTCATGCAAGGCACTTCATTCAGCTGTGAAAAAACGCAACAGCCGCCAAGCCATAGCACTCGAGGACAAGAGGACCAAATATCATCACATCAGTGAAGGTACCCCCAACTTTTGTGCAGCAGTGTCGTGGTTCAAGGTACTCACCTGTTCAATTGGTATATCCTTGATGTACAGCAGTTGTACTCCCCTCCAGGCCTATTCCTGCACGGCAGATCAGGCAAACGCGAGCCTCGTCTGAGCCCTGGCATGTCTAATCTTTGAAGGCATATGTTGGTTGTTGTCTCTGCTATGTATGCAAGCGTCCTGTAGGCATTCAGGGATCATCCAGCTTGCAATGCAACATCAAATTGTAAAATAGTATGCCCACTTGCAATTGCAGTTGCAACAACTCGGCACATGTTGTAACTTTTCCACGTTCGCTTCGCCAGTTGTGCACTTGCACGTGCACCCGCGGCTTTGCGGTGCCGTAAGTGAGTGTTCTTTGCAAATCTGAGATGACTGAGTCTAGATCAGAAGTATTGCACATTCACAGCATGACAGCGGATCTCTTCCGGTCCAAGTCACAGACTCAAGGTATTTGAGGTACATGCAAATACAACAAGGATCTGGCAACCCCCGTCACCTACGAAGTCGGTGCTGTCCATGAGATTGCTGTCTCCCCCACCATGCATGCAACGCGTTTTCACTCATGTTGTGCTTGTGTGCGCGCCATCATCGAATGTGTGGTCGTTCACACTGCACGTGCAGCACAGCGCTGTGAGCACTGCGACCAGGCGAGCTTTCAAGAAATTATCGCCTAGGGCGTGAGAAAGCCCAGATGGTGGATCCAGCTCGCTACCAGAATTGACATGTATCTTGTGGAGATTTGCAAGTGTCTCATGCGTGTTGGCTATTACTTCTAATCGATATCGCCAAGTGGCAGCTAGTTCTACTACTTGCACTTCGCGCTACAGTAGCCCCGTAGGTATGCATGTTCAAGAAGTAGCATCTACCAGTTGTGCCACAAGTACAGTGCTTTTGCCGCATAGCAATGGGTACAAGCAAGGTCAATCGTTAGCAAAAGTGCAAATCTCTTTCAAAGCCTTCACTAGACCGAATACTAGTAGGGGTGCTGGAAACTGGGATTCTGCATCACATGAGGCACATGCAGTGGTTTTCAGCGGCGCACTCACTGGCACCATGGCCCTCCACAGCTGCCGCATTCCCTCGGGCAGCACGCCGTTTTGTCCTGTGATGTTTGCAGCAGCACATGGGGGCAGGCCTCACAGAGTGAGCTTGAGCCAGAATACCTTGTCATGCCACGATAAAATACCTGCTGTGTCGCTGACTGAGGATGAGGTTGTTAGCAACTGCGATCGAAGTGCGTAGTTCAAGTGAATTCTCTGAAACAAGGCACTGAGGCAAGAGTGTGCGCATGGGGTCTGTGTTGACAGTCCTGTCATATACACGGGCGTACCAGCAATCGATGCAGCCACAAGGAACGCAATCGCTGTGGGCGCAACCAAGGGAATGGCTTCAGGTACACTCTGGCTGCCCAGCTGTGTGTGTGATATCCACGTAAAGACAGCAGGCAATCACCAACAATGACTGACGAGTAGGCTGCCGTACTTTACGCCCCACACCATGCACTCACATCACTCGCGACGCCATAAGCACAGACGCTGTCGGCAGCCCTGGCCTGGTTTGCTGCAAGACCTATGCAGGCCACAGCCAGCGCTGCTGCGCCACTCCGCATGCCAGACCTCTGCGCCCAGAGCCGCCTGTATCCTGCTGTGGGTGCTGTTGTCACACGATGCAATCTAATTTTGCCGTGTGTTTGCTGGTAAACTGTCCGTTTCGTGCTCCGTTTCGGTGGGGTAGGCATCGACATAGACACGACTCTGCTGCATACATACCCGCAGGAGAGCGAATGCTGTATGAGCACTGTGGAGCATATCTGGCACGGATGATGCAACGCCACCAACCGTGTCGCTTCTTCCATGAAGTCTTGGTTACTGCAGCCCCACTTGGGAATATGATGCACACATCACTTTGTGACAAGACATGTGACATGTGTGTGACGCTCTACTTACAGTAGTGCCATATTTTTCAAGATACCAGATGTCCGTTGCACCTTCTCGTTAGTGTGATGGTCTCTCTTTCATGACAACTGCAAGTGCGATGCTGTCAGTAAACGCAGACAGGAAACCAGTTGGCGGATGACAGTCTAGGCGGGCAAAGCGCATCAAACTCTTTCAAGGCCCAGTCATGAAGAAGCCAAGTAGCGGGTACCCCAAGCAGTGCAATCAATGTTTACAACATTTAGCAGCCCCCCACAATGGAAGCACAGGTGACCCAGACACCGCAATGGCAGTGACTCGATAATGCATCATCATGTGTAAGGAGGCATCATTCATTTGTCAGCCGGTCAGTGTAAATGTGCAAGCCGCATGGCGGAGATGAGAGGGAGCGGTGGCACCAGCGTCAGTGAGGCCAGCTGGCGCACGGATACGCAACAGTGCTCAGAGTGCTGCGCCAAACCAACACGAACGGGGTCATAGGCCAGTCAGGAACATACAGCGTCAATCACAATACCGCACGCACACACATACACACAAATACGGCGCAGGCAGCCGCTGTGGGGGCCCTGCACTGCGGTGACAGTGGCAGAGCGCACCGGCATTGACCGCTGCTGCTTTTGCAGCTCTGAGCGCTGACACAGCAGTCCCAACACCGGGGGAGCTGCGAGCTCTAAGCAGTGCAGAATCTGACCTCTGCAGCAGCGACGCGCGCAAGCAGCGCTCACCAGCTGAGCCGTGCTGCAGGCTGCCAGCAGCGCTCGCCAAACGCAAAAAAGTGGACTCACAACTCTGCGACTAGGGCGCACGTCTCATCTAATGTGGTTCGAGTTGGAGGCCGCCCCTCTCGGCCTCTGCTGATGCTGAGCAACGATGCGCGTGGCGATCAGCGCGTCGGTGCAGCGTCTGCCGCACTCTCGGGGCAGCGCCGCCGCGCGTGCGCGCATCGCATATACTTCAACTTGAAGTATACGTCGGCGCGCGTCACCGCGCCGCGCGAAGAGCACTCTTGCTCTCCGCCTTCCACGCCGCTTCCACACAACAACAAAGGAGGAATATCATCAGCGTAGGCAGGCAATGCCAGCCCTGCCAGCCCCGCACCTCCCGCTGCTGCTGAGCATTTTTGCTGCAGTGAACGTTATTCCCACCGGCCGTCTGCTGAAGATCATTCCTGAACCTTCCTGGTTCTGTGGAAACGGCGCCGCGCCGCCCGCTCATGCTGTCTATTGCGCTAGCGGTTTTGTGACGGCCTCGAACTCGTAATAGCCGTTCTTGAACGCTGCAATATCCTCCTGTAAGCGCAGTAGCGAGCGCAGGCATGACAAGGTGAGTGTGACATGGGCAGTTTCAATTATACATTTGGCAATCGCAAACTGTCTTCTCGTTGTATTCTTCCAGGCACCTCAAGTATGCACTTCACGCATGTCACTAAACGCTGTCACAGATACACACAGTTCTCATCTGGACCATCCCTGAGCTGACAGCTGTAGGGCATCAGGCAAGCTCTGCCACAACTGCCACTCTGCCACAACTGCAACTTCAACTCACCGCTGTGTTCAGGTCCCAGTCCACGCCCAAGAGGTCCACCTTGTTCTCCAGGAACCATGTCAAATGCGTGACTTTGGTGAACTGGTATGCCAGCGATCGCCACGTGTCCAATATCCATTGGGGCTGCATTGCATGGTCACAAGGACATGGTGAAAACGCATGTGTCAACAGCCTAAAGCAATAGCGTGGGTAGAGTTGAGGTTGAAGGATAGGACACAGAGCAGAATGACAGGGAAAGCAGCTCTACTTTTGCAGGCAACAGAGCACGTGTGATGCCCACAGACGTGACCAGCTATGTTGCTCTGCATGAGGTGATGCGCATCGAGTTGATACGCTGCGATGGGTATCAGAATGTAGGCACACACATATGCTGTTGTCATTTCAGGCACGGACTGCTGGCATGCAGCCAGTGCAGGCGCGTCTTAGCTGCTGCATCCTCTCAGTGCATCATAGCCTTCTTGCAAGTGTTAATAACATCGCGGACACTCTCTTGCCAGTCCCATCAGGATTGCCCTGTATTGCATCGACCAGTGTGTTTTATGCGGTCGCTCTCATTTCTACTTTCCACGAGGATCTTTGGACATGGAGCACTTTTTGGCAGTACCTTCATTGAAGCGTGCAACACCATTGTCAAAACTGTCATCATCGTCGTGACGACCGGTCAGATCAATTGCTTTTGTCACTCTTCCCCGGTGCAAGCAAGAGAGTCAAACATGCAACGCTGTGCGTGACACTACTACATTGCTAATTTTGGCACGATGACGATCCATCGAGCTTGAGCAAGAATCTCTTCACAGCACTTGGACAGGTGGGAAGCACGACGTCAACATGATGGGGGTAGGAACTTGAAGATCAAGTTGAAGTAGGTGACTTGCCTTGCCCCCGCAGTAGCCGGTCGTGCCCATCTCCGCTATACACAGGGGCTTGGTGGGTGCAAACTCCGCAACCTGCATCACAAGGGAGACACAGAAGACAGTCGCTTAGACTACAAGTTGTTGGGCGCGCTCAGAGTGGTCCTGCGTCCAACTTCAACTCAAGACTTCAACTTTGAGACTGCAACACCTGTACCACAGCTCAGGCAAAAACTCCGTCGCCAGCACAGAGAGGATTGAGAAGGCCTTGACGTGCATAGTGTCTGCTGTGAATGCGTGGGAACCTGGTCGCGTGAAAAACAAGATGTGCGTGACGCACGGTGTATATCCAGCGGCAGTAGGCAAAAAGAAAGCACGCAGTGGCACCAATTTAGACATCACGGGCATCGGAGCTGCGCATGCTGCATACTTCATAGGGTCTCCGCCTCTGAAGCAACTGTTAATCATCAACTACCTGTCAGTGAGTGTTTGTGCATGCTCGAGACATCCCAGTGGGAACAGTGTGCACAAGCTTAATAGGAGCATTGGTGTACTTACTAAGTAACCCTAGGGTTTCCGTTGCTCCAACACAGGTGCATGAAGTACCTGATAGTACCAGGTCCCGAGGATGGTCGCCATGGGCCGGTTGACGGGGTACTTGGTGCCGCAGAGGTTGTACGCCGACGTGCACACCTGCGCATACATGCAGCGTGAGCACGCACTCTTAGAAGTATAGGATCAGATGGTCGCAATGGGCCTGATGACGGGGTACTTGATGCCGCACAGGTGGTACGCCGACGTGCACACCTGCGTATACATGCAGCGTCAGCATTGCAATTATATGGCATAAGAGTCGTGGTGAAGATAAAGGGGGCTGGCAGCAATAGCGACGCGACGGTGCTAAGAGCTGGGGGTTGGGGGTCACTGTCCATACCGTATGTGCCATACTAGCAGCTGAGCATGTGCGCGGCGAGGGCTCAAGTCACCGTTGAGCTGAGTGTTTGGCGTCAAAGAGGGTGGAAACTGCGATGGTGGTTATGCCGCAGCAGACGGCCGGGGAAGAGGGGGGGCACTAAGCCGACCGTAACCCCCGTGCTAAATCTAAACCTTACTCCAGCCCTACTTCTAGCATTTACTGTGACGTCACCCCCGATTGTGCCGCAACCAACATCAGATTCACACCAAAAAGAGTGTCTGGTCTGGCCTTGCCATGGACTTACAGTCCTCCCACGGCCGCCAGCAGCGGGCAACAAAGCTTTGCAGGGTAGGTGGGCATGCGATTGAGTGCCATGTATATGTCTGTAGGCATGCATGTAACCGCGTGTGCACTTGCGCCTGTATGCACTGCGCACAGCAGTGCGCCGCACAGTGCCCTCAAAACATTGTTGCAAAAACTCAGCAGACCCGCGATTCGGCACACCTTTACTGGTGTCAGGAACAAAAGCTGGAATAGCCATGACAACTGAAAGCCTCCAGTCAAGTGATTCGTCGCACAACACCAGAAGACCCTGCATGTTGGCACGCCTTTGGTGGTATCAAAAATATCAGCCATGAGCATCATAAGCATCCAGTAAAACAAGAGGTGAACCCACCTGGTCGACGTAGCTGTCCCCGGCGTAGAACGCCTTCAGGGGCGTAGGGTCCGCGTTGGAGTTCTTGACGGCGTAGCTCTGCTGGTACTTGAAGTTCGCGCCGGTGCTCCTGAGCAGTGTCACGACGTGACGGAACGCCCGCAGGAAGTCTGCGAGGGTATTGCCGTCCCTGAAGACGCCCCACGGGTACCAGTCGGCTGTTACGCGGCAGTTACACAGTGTGGCAAGCACGCGCACACGCAGGGTTAGCACACATGCACTAGCGGCGACTCAGCTTTGTGGCAGGGGGTAGAGGGGGTGGACAGAGTAAACGTGACTACTGCGCTCGAATTGACACAAAAATCCGACGATTCATGAGCGGTTCATCCGCGATGAGTGCAGAAACTTCCGCTGCAGGTCTGGGTTCACCAACCTCAACACCATTGTGCGTCAGATTTACATCTGCAATGCACACACGCGTGCAACAATTGGCAGTGCGACAAGTGGAAGTTGTGACCGCTCACCGTTGAACTCGTGCAGCGGCCGCACGTGTATCATCCTGCCGTCGAGCGCTGCGGCGTTGCCAAAGGCCAGCAGGAAACTGTCGTAGACGCCGTCCGCAACCTCCCTGGAACAGGGTTAGGGTTAGGATTAGATTAGAATGAGGGTTGGGGTTAGGGTCAGGGTAGGGTGAGTGTAGGGTTAGGGTTAGAGGCAGCGGCATTGACAAACTTGACTGGGCTGAGAAATGGGGTGGTTCGGGTTGGCGATTGCTGAGAGCCAGGCGGGGAGCAGGCATTGAGGTCAGTTGCTGACGGCAGCTGCACGTTGGTTGTAGTGGCCTACTTCAAGTAATCATTAAGAACGAGGGTATGGTGTACGGATGCTGTTTGCAAGAAGTTAAAACAGATGCAGCATCAGCGGCAGTGCGCAGGCAACTGAGGTTTGATGATCACAGCAATAGCCACAGGGCGTGTTCCCTTCTGCCCAGTCGCCGGTGGGGATCTAGCGACTATGATGGTCAAGTCTGCTTTCGGAACCGTGCATTCAACACAGCCTGCTGCTTGTTGGACCAGGTGCTCGGCGGCGCAGCTGCATGTCAGGCGCTCTCAAGGGCAACCGCTTGTGGCTCGCACCCACTGCATGTCAAAGTGCCACACTTCTGACAGCATTTGCACACAGGTTACTACTGTCAGTACTTATGGCGCAACCTTAGGGTTAGGGTTAGGGTTAGGGTCAGGGTCATGTGCCTGACACCACTGACACCATTGTGGCTCCAGTTTTTTTTTTTTTTTTTCACACAAGCGCTAGACACAAGTGCAGTGCATGCTTGAGGGACAGCGGTTGGCCTGTGTAGGCTTAGCCATCGCCAGCTGCAAAGTGCATCTGGATGCGTTTTCAAGCCTAACAAGACAGAGTCGGCCTATAAACCGTCAGTTGCTTGTGATGATAGCCGACCAGGGCTCATCCATGCGAGTGGACTACTTCAAAGAAGTACGTCGAAGCATATGTTTTGTTTTCAGCACCTTTCACAGTTGTGTTTCTACGCAAGGGGGTGTCATCAAGATTGTGGTCCTAAGTTGTCCACGATTACCGATCGCGGCAACAGAAAGTGAGACCCACTTTCAGGCCCCAAACTTGCCGCACAGGCAGATCATGTTCGGTGAGTCCATTGATGAGTCATTTTATGAGTCAATTAATGAGTCATTTGCTGAGTCCATTGATGAGTCATTTACTGCTGAGTTCACTGATGAGTCATTTACTACTGAGTCCATTGATGAGTCATTTGCTGAGTCCATTCACGAGTCATTTGCCAAGTCCACTGATTAGTCATTTGCCGAGTCCACTGATGAGTCATTTGCTGAGTCCATTCATGAGTCACTTTCTGAGTCCATTGATGAGTCATCTGCAGAGTCCATGGATGAGTCATTTGCCAATCACTCACGCGAGGTTGGGCATGCTGTCCACAAATTCAATGACGAGCTGTACGTCCTTGCCCTGGTCCAGGAAGGAGGCGACCCAGCGCCAGTTGAGGTACTGCAGGCGCACAACAGAATACAGAAACGGGCATCGGGTGCTGTGAATAATGCGCGCATACGCTGTTGCTACTGCAAAACCCTGAAGACAGCGACATAACCTCTGCATATCCTGTGCGTAGCACGGATGCATCAACTTCAAGTTCAACAGGTTCCCAGCGACAGTTAAGGTGCTGCACGTGCAGAACAGTACAGCAAACGGGCATCAGCTGCTGTGAAATGTGCATGCATACGCTGTTGCTTGCAGATAACTCCCAGACCTGGTACAGCAACGCAGCTCAATCCGAGCCACGCATAGCAGTAACCCCTAGGAAGATGCGACACATGGTAGCCGTGCCTCACACACTCTGAGACATGATTCTAAGTACCATACTACGTGTGCTACCGCTGGCAGCACCCTTGCTCAGCGGTTACTTGCGGAGATATGGGCGGGGATGTAGTGGGGGAGCGGGGGGGGGTGCGCTCACCTGTACTGGCAGGTACATGAGGATGCCGTCAAACTTCATGCCGTAGAGGACTTGGCGGTCGGAGAGGCTCATGTCGGGGCCAGGGAGCACGCTCACTATCGTGTCGCGCCGCACCAGGCTCGGGTCTATGACGATAGGCCTGCGTGCACAACAGATGGTTAGGGGTGTCGCAGTAAATAGGTAGTTTAGGCGCTAGCAGCTGCAGGCACGCTTGGGACGGTAGCTCAGGCCGCTCTCCCTGTTACCACCCCACAAATTGTGTGGATACGTACCCACGTATCGCGCCGCACCAGATTTGGGTCTATGACAATAGGCCTGCGCGCACGATGAATGGGCATAAATGTTGCAGCGAGCCGTGGTGAGGGCACGCTCTTACAGTCGTGCTATGGGACGTGATATGGGACGGTAGTCAGGACAATATACCTACCTACGTGTCGCGCCACTAGACTATGACGACAGGGCCGTTTGCCTGCAACATATCATTGGGTGTGTTGCAGGGATTTGTACATAGTTGGTTGAGTTGCTAGCAGCTGCAGTCACGCTTGGAACGGTAGCCCACAAAATGTGTTGATGCATACCCACAAACCAGCAAGCGTCGCTGCGTCATCACTAGACCAGTCGGCAGCAGCATAGTGTGTGTTCATGGCAGAGCGCGCAGCCAGTCGCTGGCACTCCTGCTACTGCGTCATACCGTGGTGATTCTGGAAACCTACTACTCATATGAGGTGAAGGTCAGTGTTAAAGTGTTACCGCAGTCGGTACTGCAATATCGATGGCAACACTGGCGCATACACACGGTCTCCGAAACCTCAGAGTGCGCAAAATGCGCCGACACCTCACTTGTCCGTGGGGGAGCCAGGCAGGGGTATGTAGCGTCGTCAACAGTTTTCGCCACAACAGCGCTTGTCATTGTACACATAAGTAGAGCACTGTACACCACAAGGATTCAAAGTGCATGCCTTCAAGAATCACCTCGATACTAGCATACACGTCGCAACTCACTTGTCCGTGTTGATCAGTCACGGATACGTGGTGTCATCGCAGGACCGCCCCGTCGCGGCGACGCTCTTGGTGCAGCACTTGTCATTGCAGCATTACATGCATGGAACCAGTGCACTACGAGGACATACTGAGTTCTAGAAGATGTGTGCCTTCAAGAACACCTCGACGTTCACAATACACCGTGAGATGCACACGAAGCACGCCGCCAACTCACTCGTTCGTGTTGATCAGGCACGGGTACGTGGTGTCATCGCATGACCGCCCCATCGCGGCGATGGTCTTGGTGCAACGCTTGTCATTGCACATACATGGAACCACTGGACACCTCGAGAGATTAAGAACGTGTGCGCGATCCAACAACTACCTCAAAATCCACACACACACAACAACTCACTTGTTCGTGTTGATCAGGCACGGGTACATGGTGTCATCGCACGACCGCCCCGTCGCGGCAATGGTCTTGGTGCAGCACTTGTCGGCGCCCAGCGGGTCGTTGGCGCACGTGCTCTTGCCGCACAGCGTGCAGCCGGGATCACAGCAGACATCGCCGTTCGGCCCGATGGTGCCGTCCACGCAGTAGGGGTCACCGCCGGTGGGCTCTGCACGGCGCAGAGGGAGAGTCACCGATGTTGAAGTAATGCAATGTTGAAAGCATTCAAGGCCGATTTTGCCACAATGAACACCTCGATGGTGCCGTCCACACAGTAGGGGTCGCCGCCGGTGGGCTCTGCATGGGTTAGGGTTAGGGTTAGGGGTAGGGGTAGGCAGAGGGAGCGTCACCAATGTTGAGGTGAAGCAAGAGCTATGTCGCCACAGTGACGCCAAGCTTATCAATGCTGCTGTGCACAGGGTATGGGTCGTCCGCGGCGGGCTCTGCACCGCGCGGAGGGAGAGTCACCGATGTTGAAGTAATGCAAGGCTGCTATTGTCACAAATGATACCAAGTTCTTCAATGGTCAGAGTTCGGGTTGGGGTTGGCGTAGAATTAGACAGAGGCAGAGTCACCGATGTTGGGGTTTAGGGTTAGGATTAGGTTAGGGTTAGCCTAATGCCAACCCTGAAAGCTAAGCACACCCTCACCTCAAAGGCACTCAACCCTCTTCTGATGATATTGCGCTTTTAGCCACGACCGCGTTCCTTCTTCGTTAGCAATCGTAGGGTTAGGGTTAGGGTTAGGGTTAGGGGTAGGGTTAGGGTTACCGCTGCAGACGGATGCCACGCTCAGAGGATGTAACCGAGCGCTGCACGTATCTGGACCCAGGGAATTGAAAGGATACGCCTACCTACCTGGAGTGAAGACGTAGGGCACCATCTCGCACGGCGCTGATTTGATTGCACATTCACAATTCGAGCTTTTGACCCAAGTCTAACCCTAGTTCTACCTCCAACCCTAACCCTGAACCCTCACCGTGTCATAGGTACAGCAAACCACATTCGACTACATGACTGCAATTGCGAGGATAGGTCCACCTACCTGGTCTGAAGACGTAGGGCAAAAACTCGCACGGCGCCGCCGTTGTTGAGCACCGCAATTCGCGTTTTTTGCCTAACTCTCACCCTAACCCTCGCCTTAACCCTTACACTGTCACAGATACCGCAGACACAAATTCTCTTCGACAAAGATAGATGCACTTGCCTGGTTTGAAGACATGAGGCACAATCTCGCACAGCGCCGTCGTTGTTGAGCACTTGCGGCCCGTGTTCTCGGGGGCAGTGTTAAGGTTGGGCACACTTTTACACTTCACGGCGCTGTTGCCTGCCCCGTGCCTCACCCTAGCCCGTACCGCAGAACACATTCTCTTCAACTCCAAAGTCAGGCGCACTTGCCTGGAGTGAAAACATAGGGCACGATCTCGCACGGCGCGCTTGTTGTTGAGCACTTGCGGCCCGTGTTCTTGACCGCGTTCACGCAGCAGTTGCTCTGCCCCCCGGGCAGGTCCGCGCAGCCCGTGCCGCCGCACTTGCCGTTGCAGAGCGCCGCGGGGCAGCACGCGGTGCCATCCTGGTTACGTAGGTGTGGTGCAACAAGAGCGTGATGGACATAAGCTAAGGCTCGATGAATTGGAGAATGAAGTGCAAGTTGAAGTTTAGAGTAATCTTCAATTGAGACGCTCTGTTACAAGGCGTATGTAGTCTTGGTGGCGAGCGTGAGCATTGGTGCGGAGCGCCGCGGGGCAGCACGCGGTGCCATCCTTGGTATGCAGATATGGTGCAAGAAGAGGGCACAAGAGATCGGCTCTGGCTCTGTGGAGATCTGAAGCCGACAGATGCCGCAGAACTGCAGAAGACATTATTGTAAATACTTGTGAAGTACGAGTTTTCAAAGTACATATTTCACACACCAGAGTATGTAAGCACCAAATTTGCGCAGTGTGTGATGTATACCTCCGCTATGCGCCCAAGACCCACCATTTTCTAGGAAGCATAGCGAACCACATACACTGTGCTGCCCCCCACCCAAAAAAACGGCCCTCCCCCCCCCGAACCCCCTCCCCGCCCTTTCCCGCTCGCTGTGCCTGCGCACTGCTGTCACCCCTCCACCTCCCCATACAACACCATCTTGCCCTGACAGCACTCACGTTGCTGGGAATGCCCATAGCGCAGCCGGGGTCGGCAATCACAATGGCAGTGGGCGCCGCAGTCGGCTTGGGCGTGGGCGGGATCTTGCACGGCGCACCCTGGTCTGCGCACGATACGCCCAGCTCCTGTATGCCCGCAGAGCAGCAGGCGCTATAGCCGCCCAGCTGCGAGGCGCAGGTCAGGCCGCCGCACGTGCCGCCGCAGGCGTCGGCGGGGCAGCAGACGACGTGGTTCTGCGCAGGCGGAAAACGGAAGCGCGTTGCTGCTTGCTCAAGCGCTCTGCTCTGCCGGGGGGGCTGTGAACACACAGTGTGGTGTGCTGATGATGCATAATGTGTGATAGCGGAGGGCGTTGCAGTACTCGGGGGGAGCACTGCTGCGACTGCGGCCGCAGGCGTCGGCGGGGCAGCAGACGACGTGGTTCTGCGCAGGCGAGAGTGGCGGGTGTTGGCTGCTGCTGTTTGAGGGCTCTGCTTTGTTGGGGGCTATAGCAGTAAAGTGTGTGGTATGCTGATGATGCATAGTGTGTACATAGCAGACGGCATCGCAGTTGCAGTACTGAGTGGAGCACTGCCGCATGTGTTGCCGCAGGCGTCGGCGGGCAGCAGACGACATGGTTCTGCGGCGGTGGAGAACGGCACAGATGACGGAAGCGCGTGCCGCTCGCTCGAGCGCTCTGCTTCGCTGGGGCTATAGCAGATCAATGTAGTTTGCGAGTGATGCATATTGTGCAGGAGAAGAGGGCGTTGCGGTGCTGAGTGGGGCACCGCTGCAAGAGCCGCCGCAGGCGTCGGCGGGGGCAGCAGACGACGTGGTTCTGCGGGGGCGCGGGTGGCGCGGGTGAAGTGCGCGCGGCGCATGCAGCGCCTGCTCTGCGTGAACGGATGGGGGCGCATTCATCATCCATCACGTCGCACTGCGCACCGTATTCGGAATCCCCGCTGCGCACGTAGGGTCCGGCGGCGGCGGAAAGCGCGTCGGCGCCAGCGTCGGTTTCACCGTCGTCGGTTTCGGCGTGGCGGTGATGACGCACGGCGCGTCATTGGTGACGCAGCTCCTGTTGGTAGCGATGATGCCGTTGATGCAGCACGCGTCGAAGCCGCCGGGGAGCGTGCTGCAGGCGGTGCCGCCGCACTGGCCGCTGCAGAGGTCCCTGGGGCAGCAGATGGTGCCGTTCTGCAGTGGGCAGGGGGGGAGGGGGGGAGGGGAGGGGGCGAAGCAGTGCTCAGAATGGAGTCCAGCAGCAGATGGTGCCGTTCTGCGCTGGGCGAGGGGGAGGCGGGGGGGGGGGGGGGGGAAGCAGTTCCCAGAATGGAGTTCAGCAGCAGATGGTGCCGTTCTGGGGAGGGCAGGTGGGGGGGGGGGGGGGGGGGGGGGGGGGGCAGTGCTCAGAACGAAGTCCAGCATTTAATTTTTTCCTAACTTCAGCCATGAAAAAACAAACTAAAGTAATAGGACCTGAAAGTACATCATTGTCGTGCTCTTGAAAACATGAATAAATCAATGACTCGGCAGCAGATGGTGGTGTTCTGCGATGGGGCTGGGGGGGGGCGGGGAGGGTTGGGGCACCAGTCACAGTGCCAAGGGTGGGCTACAGCTGCACGTTTTGTGTCTTGGGGCAGAAAGCGGGGGGCGCACAACATCTCCCATACCCCCAAAGTTGCCAGCGGCACTCAAAGAATTCAGCACGCTGCGATTTGCGCAAATAGTTGCATTGTGTTGAAGAGTGCAACAAGGGTTTTCAGCGCGGTTGTCGGCGCTCTTCATTTGCAACTGCAGTAGAAGTGGTGGTCGTGGTTGTAGTAGTAGTAGTAGTAGCAGCAGCAGCAGCAGCAGCAGCATCAGCAGCAGCAGCACTAGTAGCTCCAGTGCATGCAACGGTAATAATCACAAACCCCGAATGCGCAAGCAGCACTCACAGCGTTCAGCAGCGCCGCGGTCGCATGAGTAGTCGCCGGGCGCGGGGGTCGGCGTTTTTGTTTTCCACCACTTGTAGCGGTAGTTAGAAGTGGAGGTGATAAGACTCCGATGTATGCTACAGAGTTTTCCAAAACCCTAACATGTGCCAGCAGCACTTACAGCGTTCAGTACACAGCAGTCGCCCGGAGAGTCGCATGGATAGTCGGCGAGCGCGGGCGTCGGCGCTTTTGATTTTAGCGGCAGTAGGTGGTGATAGCACTAACAGTACTAATAACAGTAGTACACATCAAGCGGTGGTAGCAGTAGTAGAACTACTGGTGATAGTAGCTCAGTTATACGCAAGCACTCACAGCATTCAGCACGCCGCGGTCACACGAATAATCCCCAGGCGCGGGCGTCGGCGCTGCAGTAGGCTTCGCAGTCGGCGCCACCGTCGGCGCGTGCGTCGGCTTGGGCGTGGCCGCCGCCGTGGGCGCCTTGGTGGCGGATGGCGTGATGATACACGGGGCCTCCGCGCTAGCGCACGCGGCGCCGGCGGCGATGATGCCCAGCGCGCAGCACTGGTCGTAGCCGCCGGGCTGCGCCTTGCAGCCGTCGCCGCCGCACGTCCCGCCGCACGCCGTCTTGGGGCAGCACACCTTGTTGGTCTGTGGCAGTTAGGTTTAGGGTTGGTGTTGGGGTTAGGGTTAGGCGGGGGGGGGGGTGCGCAGCGTTTGCGTCTTTGAGCCTGAACCGACTATCGGTAACCTCAATCTTAACCCGTACTCTAGCGCTTGTCATAGGCGCCTTGCAGCCGTCGCCGCCGCACGAGCCGCCGCACGCCGTCTTGGGGCAGCACACTTTGTTCGTCTGCAGCGGCGGCGGCGGCGGGCATGCGCGGCACGTGCATCTGTGAGCCTGACACTGGCAAGTATTGCAGCGCCGCCGCTACCTCTAAAGCTCCAAGCCCCCTGACTCCCAGCTCTACAACGTGTCAGCCTTATAGAGCGCGAGCACAACGCGGTTCACGGCTGCACTTACAGTAGCTATGGACGGTACCAGCGGCCCGATGACACACAGGCAGTGCACCTGGGGTAGCACTCACAGCGTTGAGTTGGGCCGCTTTTCAGCAAGCAGCTGCAGCGCTGCACGTGACTGCGTACACTGCACGCCAGCAATTGGCTGTTTCACCCAGCTTGTACAGCACAAACATGACGCAGCCGGCGGCCGTGACAAGCTATGGACGGTACCAGCGGGCCGATGACACACAGGCGGCACACCTAGTGTGCAGACTAGGAGTAGACTTCCCGATTGCACAAGACACCCCGCCTCCCTTGGGTTCTTCAAAACTACAAGTCCAAGTACAACGGGGGCAGCACTCGCAGCGTTGGGCACGCCGCGCATGTGGGGTCGCCCGCGGCGGCCGTCGGCGCAGGCGTTGTCGGCTGTAATGAGCGCAATGCGGCCGGCGGCCGTACTTAGCTATCAACGGCACGAGCGAGCCCAGGAGCACACGCAGTACCCCTGGGGCAGCACTCACAGCATTGGGCACGCCGCGCGCGCACGCGGGGTCGCCCGCATAGGCCGTCGGCGCAGGCGTCGTCGGCGCCGCCGTCGTAGGCGCAATGGTCGGCGCATTTGTTGGCTTCGGCGCGACAGTCGGCGCGCTCGTTGGCTTGGGTGTCGCCGCCGCCGCTGCCGTCGGCTTGGGCGTCGTCGGTGCCTTGGTGGGCTTCGGCGTGACGGTCATGACGCAGGGGGGGGCGTTCGTCGCGCAGCTGTAGTTGTTGGAGAGGATGCCCCCGGGGCAGCACTTGAAGTACCCCCCGGGGAGCTGGCCGCAGCCGGTGCCGCCGCACTGGCCGTTGCACGCGAGCTTGGGGCAGCACACGGTGCCGCCCTGCGCGTGCAAAGAAGCGAGCAGTGCGTTAATGGAAACGGTTCAAAATATCGTGGAGCTCCAGGCGACAAGGTGTGGTCAGCCGCCAGTGCCTTCCACCAATGAACGGTGCCCCCCTGCGGGCGCGCGGAGGCCAGAAGTGCGTTTATAATGTCAGGCACAAGCGTGAGTAGCGCCACCTCTGGATGGTACACAGCTCAGTGCTGGAGGGTATACGGGTATTTACGCTGTATACATATTGAACGCCTCACTAGATTAGGGTCTCGGCTTCTCAAAGCGGCAGGAAATCGAGTACTGCAGCCAATGGTGTACTGTGAGCCATACAGCAAGGGTGCACTTTGCAAGTGCCTCAGAGCTTTTACAAACTCACAGCTTTGCATGCTGAAAGTACATCGTGGAACTATAGGTGCCAGCTCGTGTTGTGTGAATGGGCCAGATCGCTTGATTGCAGCTGGACCGCTCATCATACAGCCCCTATATTTTAGTGCAGCCAGGTCCTCCAGAGGGTCTGCTTCAGGCTGGCCTACCCTCACAGCTCGCCATTGACAGTGTCAACTGAAGACCCTAGTCTGTCTTGCCCCCTCCCGGCACAGTGGGTGCCGCGCTTTCAACGCGACCGTCATCCCAAAATCATCAAAAAGCGTTACTTGTAGAAACATACACACCCTTTGCGACCCCTACCCCCAACCCTCCATACTCAGTAGCCCCTCAACCCAAACACCCCCCCTCCCCCCTCACAACCGCCAGCACCTCAACCCCCCCGCGACTCACCCCGTTCAGCGTCCCCTTGGAGCACAGCGGATCCCCCGCAACTGCCGCCGCGGTAGGGGCCACCGTCGTCCTGACCGTCGGCGCCGGGGTCACAGCGCGGGGGGTGGGAGCGGGGGTGGGGGGGGGCATGACGCAGGGGGCCCCCTGCGCTGCGCACGACAGGTTGGCGGTGAGGATGCCGTTGGGGCAGCAGTCGCCGTAGCCGCCGGGCAGGTTGCTGCAGGTGGTGCCGCCGCACTGGCCGTTGCACGCGGCGGCGGGGCAGCACACCGCCTTGTTCTGCGCGCGACGGCGGCGGCGGCGGCGACGGCGGCAGCAGCGGCGGCGGCGGCGGCAGCGGCGGCGGCGGCGGCGGCAGCGGGAGTGTTGTTGTGAGCACCGCGTGTACCTTCCATGAACCACCTGTTTTGAGCGATGCCCTTCTTGAACGAAATGGCGCTTCTGAGCAGTACCGTGGTTTGAACCGACTGGCGAGCATTGGCGGCCATGGCGCGCAAGGGGGATGCCCTCGTGTTATCACCGCGATGCGCATTGGCGAGGTGCACATTATTTGGCTGCATTTACCTGAGAGACGCAGAAACACGCTAATTGTTGTCACCGCGAACGACTCCTCAAGCGCTCAACCCCGCACTCTGTGGGTCTGGGTCCATGTCGCAGGTGCCGACATTCTCGCTGGTACCGGCAATCGGGGCGGTGCGCCAGGCCCGACCTTTGCTCTACTACGCTCGCACTTGGCCACTACAGGACAAGAACAGCAGCAGCTGCGCACCTCGTATAATCCAAGTACGCATGTAGCAGTTGCGCATACGCATGCACACGCACACGCTTTCCCGCCGGCTGTCAGAGTTGTCAAACACCCCACACACTTCAAGTGTGTATGTAGCAGCTGTACATGCGCATGCACGCATGCACAGCGTCTCACCGCGTTGAGAGTGCCCTTGCTGCACGTGGGCGACTACAACTACCAGCAGCACACCCCATATACTTCATGTGTACATGAAGTATAGAGGTTCATACATGAACGCGCGCACGCCCTCTCACCGCGTTCAGAGTGCCCTTGCTGCACGTGGGGTCGGGCGGCGACGGCGCCACAGCAGACAACACCGCAGCTGCATACGCCACATACTTCAACTGTACACCAAGTATAGACATTTACGCATGCACAAGCACGCGCGCCCTACATACTTCCTAGTGTACATGCGTGTAGAGGTTCATAAACGCGCGCGCACGCACTCTCACCGCGCTCAGAGTGCCCTTGCTGCACGTGGGGTCGGGCGGCGACGGCGCCACAGCAGACGACATGGTACAAGGGCTCTCGTTGGTCAGGCACGAGCGGCCCAGCGAGTTGATGCCGGGCGCGCAGCAGTTGTAGTAGCCGCCAGGCAGCGTGTCGCACGCCGCGCCGCCGCACTTGCCGCCGCACGCCGTCTTGGAGCAGCACACGGAGCCCGTCTGTGGGGTTTAGGCAGGGGCGTGAGTTAGCAATCAGGTTGAGGGTTGAAGTGGAGCTAGATTTGGGGGTAAGTTAGGGGTAGCACATGGCATCGCCGCATTTGCCGCCGCACGCCGTCTCGGAGCAGCACACCACACAAGCCCGTCTGCCATCGTCGTGGGGTTAGGGCAAGATGGAGATAGGGTCAAAGTAGGGATGGGGTCGAGACGGGGCTAGAGTGAGCTTCAGAATCACCATGTGGCGCCGCCGTATTCTGTCACACGCTGTCTTGGAGCAGCACACAGAGCTGGTCCGGGGTCACAAGCAGTGGTGCAAGACAAGCCTCTCGGGCATGGCAAAAACTAGGGTTTAGATTGAAATCAGCACGCACTCTGCCTCGCAAGCCGTCTTGCGGCAGCAAACGGCGACCGTCGGGCTACGGGTGGCGGTGCAGGGTAGGCTTTGATGTAGGGTGAGGGCCAGGGTTAAGGCTGCGGATGGGGTTGAGGGTCATGATCAGGGTGAGGGGTACTAATAGTTGTAGTTCTCTCAGCATGTAGGGTGCGGGTTAGGGTTAGGCATTCTAACCCTAGTCTACTGTAGTCGCACTGATAACAATGGGCGACTTTTAGGCGTCATGACAGATCTGACAAATGCAACCTTTGTAACGACGTGGCACTCCATTCCTGAGGCAACACATACGACCACTCGAGCACAACCTCTTCAGGTTTGAACACCAAAGGGGTGCGGCAAAAGTCATTCTTCTACATGTGGTGTGCATGAGCTGATCGCGTGCCTTTTGAGCTGGTGAATGCGGTGTGGCATTGCATCACCAATGGCGTACGCTATCAGAGTGCTGAGCTCTAGCCCTAACCCTGACCACTAGCGTTCACAGCGCCTTGCTCGTGGCTCCCCAAAGGCAGCACCACCTGCATT
The DNA here is from genome assembly GCA_017506865.1 of Tribonema minus. NCBI lineage: Eukaryota > Xanthophyceae > Tribonematales > Tribonemataceae > Tribonema > Tribonema minus. Next base: position 537,473 of record JAFCMP010000346.1, read on the forward strand.
CTGCTGCGGCAGTTCAGAACCACACACACTCGCTCAAGTCTGTGCGCTCAAAATGATCACATTTTCTCAGAATGAAGCAGGTCACGTGTGCTCTTAGGGTTGGGGTTAGGGCATCAGCGCTCAGGAGGCACGTCGCACTACACCAACATGCGGTGACATTGCCGACTGTCGCGTCATAGTGTACTGCTCATGTTATTAATGATGTTACTCATACTTGGAACATCGTGTTTCCAGTTGTGACCTTGGTCATGAATACGACCTTGAACTATGATCACATCATTGAATCCAGTCCGGGAAATGGGTCACGATCTGCCCACGAATTTCTGATTTGTCATCACCACGACCAAGTGAAGTATGGATATGACCCCCTCCTCCACAGTATTAGCGCAGAAGTTGTGCGTGCATGATTCAGCGCAAATGAACGCTCCGCAAGGCAGTGCTGCGGCACCAAGAGCCGTGTCTTATGGACAAGCCCTGTGCACAGCCCCCACAACGATGCCGGAGGGGTCTGGCCTGCTAACCCTAACCCTAACCCTAACCCCAGCCCTAACCCTAAACTCCCCCACCCCGCGCTGCCAATATACGTTAAAATCGCTTCAAGTCCCTGTGTGAGGAGTGTACGTTGGTGCCGAAGAATACCCGTTTGTGGGTTAGGGTTAGGGTTAGGGTTAGGACTGCTGCATGCGCATGCTCGCGATGACACCTGGAAGCGCAATCTAAGGTTGCCAATCTCCAGGGGGTCTATAGACTCATTCAAACATTGCCCTCTGCACCGCATCATCAAGTTCACTGCATTCAGATTTAGGGTTAGGGTTAGGATTCAGATTTAGGGTTAGGGTTAGGGTTAGGGTTAGGGTTGAAATCGCCTCAAATCACTATGTCAGGAGTGTACATCGGTGCCGGAGGACACCGGTGCGTGCACTGTCTGCACGCGCATGCTCACAACGGCACCTCAAAACCTGCTCCTCGAGGGGTTCTGACGATTCGTTTTCAAATAATCACGATCCAAATCAAGTCATCAACCTACATTACACTCAGTGAGAAGCCGTTGCTAAGGCACTCAACTGCTGGCAGTTGCCAAGACGCTCTGCTGTGATTTGCATGTACCTGCCCGTACACTCACCGTCCATTTCAAGTCCACCCCCACAGTTCAACGCCAGTTCAACGAGGCGTCTCACCCCCCCCATCCCCTCCCGCCGTGCTACATGCACACAGCCGCATACATATATCATCCGCACCACGCCGCACCACACCAACATCCACTCCCCCCGTCCAGCACGCCCCTGTGTGCCTGTACCTGCCTGCATTTGCAGTGCACTTGCTGTCCATTTCAGGTCCGCGCACAGTTCAACGCCAGTCCACCAAGGCGTCTCAACACCCCCACCCCCTTGCGACATACTACACGCAGCCCGTACGCGTCCCCTCATCCGCACCAACCCGCTCCGCACCAACGCACACTCCCCCGTTCAGCAGCCCCCCCTAGCGTACGCCATTGCATCAAGCCGCACTGCACAAACGTACTCACTCACCCCGTTAAGCCCCCCCCTATGAAGCGCACGTCGCCGCATCACACCGCACCAACGCGCACCCACCCCATCGAGCACCTCCCTAGCGCATGATATCACATCAAACGCATCGCGCCAACGCGCGCTCACCCCTTTGAGCATCCCCCTGGCACACGTCATCGCATCATCAACGCGCACTCACCCCATTCAGCACCCCCCTAGCACAAGACACTGCATTAAGCCTCCACACATCACCAACGCCCACTCACCCCATTCAGCACCGCCATATGTAACGCACGCCATTGCATCACACCGCACTGCACCAGACCTACGCCCACTCATTTCATTCAGCACCCCCCTACATGGCGCACGTCATCACATCAAGGCCGCACCAACGCGCACTCACCCCATTGAGCACCCCCCTAGTGCACGTGTAGTCCCCGGACGGCGTGGGCGCCTGCGTGACCTCCGCGCTTGCGCCCACGGGCATGGCGCATGGCGCCGCGTGCGCTGCGCACTTCCTCCCCAGGTCCAGCGCGCCGGACGTGCAGCAGCTCGCTGCGCCGCCGGGCAGCAGGCTGCGCCAACGCGTCACGTTGCTCAGGTTTAACTCGAATGCATGCAACATTTTGCAGAATGGGGATGCGGCTGTGCGTTGAGGGGTAGGGTTTGGGCTAGCGGTGCGTGGTGCGCACGGCCTGCGACGTGCGTGGTGCTGTGAGGAACGACAACGAACGCGCTGTGTCAGGCCAACACACTCTGCCGTGCAGCCATTATGTTCAGCAACAGCAGAGTCTCACTAATAGGCTCGTGTTTTTGTGTGTGCAATAAACGTGTGGCTACATGGCATTGTCCATGGCTGACGCAATGTACGCGTGAAACGATGCATGCTTATCTAGCTGCAAACATAGTAGTTCATGGCTACGAGCCGTTCATTTCAAGAGAATGCATCAGAGCACTGCAGCAAGCATGCCAGTAGTACCGTTGGAGGCAGTCAGCCAGCAATGACCCTCATAGTGCAGTTGTCAACTGTCACAATGCAGGCTTGCGCCATGTGACAATGGTCAAATTGCTTTGCACAGTGCGCTTCTACAGGATTCTATCGGGATATGAAAGCCGCGCTTTGACTTAATGCCATTGGTAATGAAGCTGCAACAGGACCTTGAATTTTTGCCTCATAAGTCAAGCGCCACCCGATAAAAATGGCGTTCATGCACCCTTCCCATGCTCACAGGCATCACGGCATGCAGAAGTGCAGACTGCGGCCAATTCAAACGTTCATGCTCATGTGCATATTGCGCAACACGAGGCAAATACTCACTTGCAACCCGCGCCGCCACACCTCGTGCACTCCTTTGGACAGCATGCACTCCGTTCCTGCATGATGGGACGCAGAGCAGGGAGGTGAACAGCAGCGGCAACAAATAGGCTACAATGCTGCACAGTTTTCCCTAGAGGTATGAGGTCAGCATACAAACGCAATGTACATAATCATGGTCACCTCAGGTTTTCCTGATATGTGGTGTTGCCAACGCACTATCAAGGCAGTGCAGGTACGGGTACGATCGTACACCTTTTTGTCACCTGCCGTCTCTCCACCGACAGCGCGTTAGAGCTGCACCGGCAGCATTGATCAGCAGCATGACCACGAGTGCTGAAGCTTTATTACCTGACTTATAACTTCATTGCAGCAAATGTAAGTTCTGCTACTCAGCATATCAACTCATCTGGTACAACTCGCTCTCTTTCCTGGGCGCAGTCGAGCACTTGCAACGACACACAATGGACCACCATACACTGAACCACGGAGCTCACCTGATTCAGCAGGCCGTTCGTGCATTCAGGGTCTGCTAATGCGTGAGCTCCGCCTGCGGTAAGCGCAACGCAGGCAGCCACCAGCAACGTGGGGCATACCCGCATGCCTCCCCCCCAATGAAAGCTGGCTTTAGCCCCCTCGCCTGCACAGCTTGCGGATCACGGGTACGATGTCGTAGATGTAAGTGTTGCCTTGAATCAGCCGCTGGTGTGCTTATGCAATGCAATCTGAGGCAGCAGGCTACAAACTCAACTGCTGTGTCTGTTGCGCGCAGTCACTTTCCGTTACACCAGCCTCGAGACCCCCCCTGGGGGAAGACAAGGGGGTTGGGGGGGAGCAGCAGCGCTCATCGCGTGGCGTGCTCATGTGCGTGACAATGGAGACGTCTTTTGCTGTGCCTGCCGAAATTGGCAAATCCTCATCTTGCCAGCAAGCACGTTCATCGAGGACGATTTGCATATTGAAGTTGCAAGCAAAAGCTGTAGGAAAGAGGAGTCAAGGCTTCAAGCTGACCTTGAGCTTCGCCTGACATGTTGGAGTTTTGACACAACTGCTGATGTCAACTGCTTCAAGGCCAGAGCCATAGTTACCAGCCATTGCCCGTGATATGGTTCAGGGGACAAAGGCTCCACAAAATCCCCTAGAGCACTCCACTTTCAAAGCCTTTACACAGAGTCACCTGCATTTTATGAATTTCTAATTGTGCGTCGGGGCGGCCACATGGGACTTTGCGGGGTAGTCTAGCGACCGAGGTCACTGGTCGCTGACCTACATCGCCTGGCGAAAGCCCTGATGCCGGCCGGATCTAAACCTGCGACGTCCGCCATCCACACAACGGTGCTCTATCCAGTTAAGCTACGAGAACCCTGTTGGTCTGCACTGCAGAGCTGCTTGTCGAAAAGCTACAGCGCATGTGGACTGTGAATATGAAAACCTCAAAGATCTTTCACAGGCACAGGCCAAGAGGTCAAGCGCATGGCAAACACACACACAGCCAAGCACAGTCGCGTTACCGATGAGTGACATGAGTGACAATGAACACGCCGTCGCAGGAGCCCCGTCCACGACAAACCCTCTGTTCGAAGGACGCCAGCAGCGAAGCGCAATGGCAAAGGGGAGGGGAGCCTCGATCTCTGTCGATCTCTGTCCACACTACAGGGGGGAGAGGACATTGCTTTGCTGAGCATTGCTGTCAATGCCGCAGTTGCCCTAGGGGGCTAGACTACACTCTGAGCAATGCTGTAGACTGCAGTTGCCCTAGTTAGGGGGCTAGACTACACTCTGAGCGTTGCTGCAGGCTGCAGTTGCCCTAGTTAGGGGGCCTTGCCCTAGGGGGCTTGACTACACTCTGAGCGCTGCTGCAGACTACGCTCCAGCGCGTCGCCAATGGCGCGCATTGCGGCAGCAAGCGCTTGACGTCGCTCCTCGCGGGTAGCGCCAACCGCGCAGGTGCGCGCTGCGCCGCTGCTGCTGCGCGCGCTGTGCGCGATGGCACTGGTGGTGGCGGAAGCGGCGGCGGTGGAGCCCTGAAGTAGTTGCACCAGCTGCGGCATGAGATGCAGAGGGTTAGGTTTAGGGTTAGGGTTAGACTGACGCGTGGTGAGCGACGCGCGAGGGCATTGTTGTTCTTGCACTGTCCTTCGGGTGAAGAGAAGTAGAAGTTGAAGTTCATGTCACATGGGCAACCCTGGACATGCTGAGATGTACACTTGCGGCTAAATGGCAAGAGCGCTGCTGCGCTTGACGTCACCAATCGCTTTGGTAAACATGCTGTGATGCTCTACATGGCGATTTCCACTGAAGCATCTGAACATTTCATAATATTGTTGAACAGGTCACCTTGCCAGGAGGCCGACAACACCTCAGCCCTGAGTATTACAAATGCATGTTACAATCGGTCAGAAGTGGGACTCTCAGCACGGTGCACTCAGGTTTGCAGCACCAGTACCCCTGCCCAGACTAGGCTGCTGCGTTGACGCAAGCTTTTCGATTGCATAGGCAACCCGGCCTCCCTTGGGCCTTTATAAATACAAGTCCATACGTACCCCTGCCCCGCTTTATGCGTTGCAACCGCCCCCGCTGTAAGCCCCTTTTGACTCCGATGGGCGCCTCCGAGCGCAAGTGATGTACTTACATCAAAGTATTTGACTGTGACATTAGCTCGTGCGTCACAGAGCCAGTTCAAAATGTGGGACCTCTGCGCTCGCGTTGAGGCAAAAAAATGAAATAGCCGCGCCATTGTGCCAAACAACCCGCCGCGTCAGGGACCCACTTGCACTCCGCAAAAGATTCAATTGTAGCCATGTACTTCAGCTCAGCAACTACTGTGAAGCCAAGGCATGCCTCATTTTTCAAGTCCTCTGTAATTCAACTTCAAGTGTACATCGTTGTACCTGTGAGACCTTGTTTCTGTCCTTGCGCAGCTCCTCCTCCAGTTGAAGTTGTGGCCTCGGCTTCCAGTCAGGGCCGCGCTGCTTGGCTTTCCGCTTCTCCTTGGCCGCCGCTGCAGCCAGCGTAGCCTGCAGCCGTGTGAGCAAGGCAGAGCAGCACATTTGAGAGCCACTGGAAAATGTATGCATGCCTCCAGGGCTTGACGATCGTGATGTTATCCCAGCCGCCTCTCCGTTGCCGCGGCTTCAGCCAGCGTAGCCTGCAGCGGTAAGAGCCAGGCAGAGCAGCGTGCTTGAGAGCCGCTTACACATGCATACATGCCCTCAGGGCCTTGGCCACCCTGACCCTATCCAAGTCACTACCTTGTGGAACAATTTCCCGGTGTACTGAGCAAGTATGTGCTGCAGTGCCTGAAGATCCATGGAATTTTGTTCAACCAGGGGCCTCAACAGACCCCAGGTGCGTGAGCATGGCCATTTCAGCCTCAACCTCAATGTGTTGCACCCGCATGCGGCAACCTCAACTTCAACAACGGCTGCGCCATGACCACAGAAAAACAGGAACAGGCGGCCAGCGCTGACGTGAGGTTCGGCAGTGGTGTCAGCAGCGGGCTGTCTGCCGCATATTCTAAGAAACTCAAGAAGGCAAAAAGCTGCTGGCAAAAGCGCTACTGAAATGCTTTGCCGACCTGGATTAAATAACCATGGTGCGCACAGGAGCAGAAGCTGCAGCAAGATATGGTCAGGTGATAGTTCAGCAGCCACTTCAAGAGTCAGAGAAGCGAGCCGCATCTAGCAATGCTCTGACTGCGTTGTCCCCATGAACTCTGGAATAGAAATGTCACAATGCTGCACCAGCACTGCTCACACGTGATACTGAAGCATGCAATTCAATTCATAAGCACTAACACGGAACTTGTGTGGGCAGAAGATGCAGCGCGGCGCAAGGTGAAGTTCTGATTAAAGTTTGCGACTTGATGTGTCAGCGAGCAGCACCTGGCACTCCTCAGCGATGGCTTGACTGCAATGCGCCCATCAACTTCATGAGAACAGAAGTTTGCCGCAACGCTACAAATGCACTTATATCATAAATTGCACTTGAACACACCATGTGATCTGTACACATTACCACAAAAGCGGGCATGAGCTAGGGGTGCCAAGCACCAAAAGTTCTGATGATTCATAACTTCAAGTGTCAGCAGTTCACAACTTCAAGTGTCGGCAGCAGCGAGCAGCACCTTGCACTCTTCGGCGATGCTTTGGCGGCGGTGCGCCTCCAAACGCGTGAAGACTTGGTAGCAGTAGCCGCACAGCTGCACCGGGCGCTGCATGCTGCGTTTGGGCACGCGAGGGAGCAGTATACTCATTCATTGATGCTTGAAGAGAGGTGCATGCAAGGACGTCACTATTTGAATAACTTTACCAAGGAGCTTCAGAGGGCTAAATGACAGACATTCATGAATAGGCACGAGGAGAGCATGATCACATGTGCTTCGCTTCACTGAACGTTGTGATACGGTGGCGCACTGGGTACGGAAATACACAAAAGACTGGGTTCAAGAAATGTATGCCTACGCCTGTTTTCTGGTGGAGAGCGTGCTCCTGATTGGATGCGCCGCAACAAACAAAAAAGCAGCATGGACATGAGCATGACTTTTAAAGAGAGTACATGCCCGAGATGCCATTCGGCGGCGGCGGCGTTTGAGTGGTTGTCGTTGAGACACTTTCAGAAGTCACACGACATGCAGATTCCGTACAGCAGCATCAAGTTAGACCATCATCTGGGCTTTTTCGCGCCCTGAGCGAGAATTAATACAAAATACATGCGCGCAGGCATCTTTCGAGGAACTTGTGTACACAGCTGCGAATCTATATGCGTACTTCACAGGTGCATGCTTCAGCATTCAAGAGTGTAACCTACTCGTGATCGATCAACACAGAACACATACTGACGCAAGCATTACCTAGACTTTGCAGAGAACACATGCCGATGCGCGCGCGCGCACACACATACGCACACACAACTCTCTCTACACACACTGACACACACACACACACACACACACACACACACACATGCACACACACACACACACACACACACACACACACCTGTCAAACTCTTCCATGCGGGTACGCCTCCCCAGCAGCGCCTGCCTGCCCCGCAGCACCAGCCCGTAGCTGACCATCCTCATGTGCGCACCGCTGCCGCTGCCGCCGCCGCCGCCGCCGCCACCGCCGCCGCCGCCGCCACCGCCGCCGCCGCCGCCGCCGTCCCCTTGCCCCCTTCCAGGCGCCTGCGGCGACACAAGCGCACTCTCACGACTGCGCACCGCATCAGTGACAGTGCTCGGCGCCTTGGCAGCAGGGCTCGCTGCCTCAGCAGTGCTCAGAAATGCGGCGGTGGCGAGCGATGCCGCAGCATCGGCGCACAGGCCACCCTGGCAAGGCGGTGGCGGCGGCGGCAGCGGCGGTGGCCTTTGGAGCGCTGATGCCGGCGCCGTCGCGCAGCGCGGCCGCGCGGCCTGTGCTAGCCTGCACGTACAGAGGTGGAAGGGAGGAGTGCTTTGACGCACACTTGGCAAGGGCGAGTAGCTGGTCGCCGCTGAGGTACATTGAAGTATTGTGTTTACTGGCCAGTGCTGCAAACGAGGTCCCACCATCGAGTAAGTCAGCTGATGTGTGCAGCTCAAGCCCTCATGTCAGGTCGCAGGCCAATCACCGCGGCGTCTTTGACAAGGTTTGCTGCGCTGCACGCGCAATTGCACGCTGCCACAATGCCACAACCTCAATTCATAGGCCACCCACAACCTTAAGTTCAACAAATTCCAGCTTCAACAGGAACCTCAGCCAGACTCTTCCCTGACCTGCAGCCTCGAAGCAAACCCAAAGCCCATCCCACCCTCATCCTACGCACATTCTCCTTTCTGGCCCTGACCTGCAGCACCTCCTGCATCTCGCGGCCTCAACGTCTTTGCCGCCGTTAGGACGTGCTGCCTCGGCACCCTTGCAACAACAACTCTTTGATAGCACATGCAGATGAACCAACTGTGTGTCAGCCAGCCTCAACACGGTCTTGGATGCACAGCAAGCCTGTTCTCTGCACAACGCACTCTTTCAACACGCCATACCTCTTAATAACAGCTCCAGCATCCTCCGCGCCGCCCGCAGCAGCCGCCGCGCCGCCGGCGCTGCCGCCGCCGCGCGCCGCCGCGCGCTGCGTCGCGGCATACGCGCGCTGCCGCTTCACCAGCGTCTGGCGACGCGCGTGCTGCGGCTGCAGTGCCAGTTGGCTGCGCGCCGCCGCCGCCTCCGCTGCGAGCTCGCGCTGCGTGCGCACGCCGAACGCCTCCCACAGCCGCAGCACGCACTCCGCGCCGCCGCCATCGCCAAAAGCATCCGGGTCACCGCTGGCCAGGCACCAGTCCGCCCACATCTCCCCTATTGGGCTCGCAGACGCGGCAGCAGCAGCAGCAGCGCCAGCGCCAGCGGTCGGCGGCGTCAGCGAGCTCCATGATGACGCTACTCCGCCGCCGCCGCCGCCGCCGCCTCCGCCACTGCCGCCAACGCCGCCGCCAGCTTCCCCCTTGGCATCCGCAGCAGCGGCCGCAGCGACGGCGGCAGTGCTGGCAGCGGCGGCGGCAGCAGCAGCAGCAGTCTCAGCAGCAGCGAGCACGAGCTCGCGCGAGAGCGTGCGCGCGAGGCGCTCCGCAGCGGCGGCCGCAGCAGCAGCGACGCCCAGCGCCGCCGGCGCCGCGCGGAACGCGGCGGCGTCGCCTGTGAGCGCGCACAGGTGCGCCGCCGCCGCCGCCGACGCCGCGTGCGTGTAGCGGCACGTGAGCGCGAAGACACGCACGCTGGCGGCGCCGCTGCCGCCGCTGCCGCTGGGGCGCGACCAGTGCGTTCTGTAGAACACGGAACGGTCCGCGGCATTGTGCGCATCTGCCAGTGGTGAGCGCTGCTGCATGTTGTGCGCGCACGCCTGCAGGCACGCCGCGCCCCCCCCCAGAACCCCCTGCCGCATGTCGCGCAGCGCCTGCGTCACCTCGCGCGCGCTCCACAGGCAGACGACCTGCGCTCTCCGCTGAGCAGTGCTGCCGCCGCCGCCGCCCTTCGCAGCTGCAGGCTTCAACTTCAGCAGCGCCAGCGGCTGCGTCGGCGGCGCGGCGCGCGCTGCCGCCGCAGCCTGCCGCTGCGGCGGCGGCGCGCACAGATCCCGCAGGCGCTCCAGATACTCCGCTACGTCACCAAAGTCCTCAGGACCTATCTCGTCGAGATCCTCACCAGCTTCAAGTAAAGGTGACGTGCCGCCGCGCCGCGCTTCGCCAGCAGCGCTCCACACCATGCGCCTCTCGCCGCCACCAGTCGCGCCATCAGCAGCAGCGCACACCACCGTCGGCACGCACTCCGCCACGGAGAACCTGCTCTTGGCAGCAGCGGCGGCGGCGGCGGCGCGAGAGGTCGAGCTGCGCTGCGCGCGCAGCAGCAGCTCCAGCCAGTCCCACCAGGGCGCGTGCCGCCGCTGCAGCGCGAGCGCCGCGAGGCGCCGCAGCTTCTGCGCTTCCGCTGGGCCCGCCGCCGCCGCTGCCGCCGGCGGAAGCGAGGCCGGCGGCGCGCTGCTGCTGCGCTGCTGCTGCTGCTGCTGCTGCTGCTGCTGCTGCTGAGTGCTGCCGTCAGCTGCACCATCACAACCCGCAGCAGGCAGAAACTCCGGTTTGAACGCTGACACCCTCGGCGCAGCATCATATGCAGTGCTCAGCACCTCATCGCCCCGCCCAGCGACAGCTGACACACCGCCCTCTGCATCCGTTACATGCGATGGAACGGGAACGAGCAACGGTAGCGCTCCGCCAGAGCTGCCGCCGCTGCCTGCAATGCGCTGCTGCTGCCTGCCATCGCCATCATCGCCACAGCAGCGGTCAGCCATCCGCCCTGCAGCGCCGCTGCGCAGGCCGTCCCGCTGCCGCCGCCGCCGCTGCACCGAGGCTCCGTCACAGCCATCATCATGACAACAACGCTCATCATCACCACCGCAGCCATGCTCATCCACCGGCTCCGCACCACCGCTCAACAGGCCGTCGTCGCGCCGGTGCCGTTGCCCCCCGCGTCGCCGCCGCTGGTGCTGCGCGCCGCCGCCGCCGCTGCCGCCGCCGCCGCTGTCACAGCAGCGCTCCGCCAACGGCTCTGCAGCACCGCTCAGCAAACTGTCCAGCGCCGACAGCGAGACGCGGCGGCCGCCGCCAATAGCCGCGCTGCATGGGCGCGCGCGCTTGCGAGCGCCGCCGCTGCGGCCGTCGCCGGCGCCCGTGCTCGGCCGCAGCGGGACGGCGCACGGAGGCGTGGCGGAGGGCGGCGGCGGTTGAAGCGTGAGGCCCACGTGGCGCAGCAGCTGGTTGCGCGTCATGCCGTCCGCGCAATGGAAGAGGGGGCCCAGGGGGCTGTCGCCGCCGTCGTCTGTGGTGTTTGGAAGGGGGGGGGGGGGGGGGGGGGGGGGCAAATTCGTAAACCAATTTGTCATACTTCTATTACCGTAATACTGGAGCAAAACACCTAATCAACTTAAATGTTCGCATTCACAAAGGTTGTCGTGAGTTGGAGCATGCCGGTGTTGTAAATACGGATGTGGTTGTGATGGTGTCCGTGATGACACGGGAGCGTGAACGCGAAGTCCTGTGGGGGCATGCGCTCACAGAATGCCCCTCGTGCATGCAAGAATTTATACGCCAAGGACGATGGCCTACTAGTAGTAGCTAGTGGTGCTAGCTACAGGAATGTGGCAGTGATCTCAAACAGGCCTGGTCTCAAAGCAGTCATCAGGACTCAGGGCGAGAGTTATTTGTCTCATGTGACTTTTAGACCAAGTTTGCGGGGACATGATGCACAGCTTCTATGAGGGTGCGCACATTGATCGTAAGCACCTGACTCTTCTAGGCTTTCAGTCGCGCACCTTGTTCAGGACTCAACCAGCCATCTGCTGCCACCGCAGTCACCCGCACGCTGCCCCTGTTATCGTAGGCGCGGCTCAGCGCCCGGCTGCGAGCCAAGTGCCGCTCCATGGCGTCGCCGAGCTGCTTGTCTCTCACCTGAGACAGCCTGGTGGCGGCGTCCCACCTGTGACGCCACGCAGAGCGCTCTGTCAGCGTGACGCGTTGATGACTCCTGTCGTCGTGTGCGACAAGGCTGCCACAGGCACAGGCGCGTTGCTCATTTGTGAATTGACTCAAGCTCTGGCCAACGCCACGTCTGGTAGAGCTCTGTCAGCGTGACGCGTTGACAACTCGTCGTCGTGTGCTACAAGACTGCCACGGCACAGGCGCGTTGCCGATGTGTGAATTGATTCAAGCCCTGAAGATTATGTGCACCTGACTCCTCTCATCCGCCAGAGCAAACGAGGCAGTACATAAACTCTGAAGGTCTCAATCAGATGCAATGGATATTGTCACCAACGATTATGGTGCACCTGTCGTTGCCGAGCCCGGGATTATATGCAGCTAGCCACTCTCAGCACCAGAACATATGGAGCAGTACATAGAGCCTGAAGGTTTTGATTAGACACAATGGACACATCAGCAATGATTATGGTGCACCTGTCCTTGCCGAGCCCAAACTTGGGCTTCCGCATGCGCAGGGGTGGCGGCGGCTCTGTTACTGCTGCTGCCGTGACTGTGTCGGCCGTCATGGTATTGCCTGCAGCGCCATTGTGCTCAGAGCTGTACACTTGCCTAATCTGGCATGGGGAGGGAAAGGCAGTTAGGTCGACCTCACAACTTCAACAGTTACACTCTGTAACGCTGCGCTGCATATTCGAGACAGGCTACATGGCCAGCGTTGTGCAACTTTGTATGGCGGTCATGAGGCACGCTGCGAGTGCTGCGAGCAAGCGACATTTCTTGAAGAGCAACAAGCAAGCGATTTCTTGAAGAGCAGTAATGTTCACGTGATTCTGAAGTTGAGAAAAAGCAATTGAGAAGGCCACGAGCTGTACTCACATGCGCATATGCTGGTCATGTCTCAAAACACAGACGCATACGCATGCCGGCAGCAGCACGCCGACCCGTTCGCAAACATGTGTGATGCCTTGCTGATCAACTGCTTGTTCATCACTGTTGTGCAAGCATCATCTTCGCCAGCCTGGCATGCACACAAGCCATATGTGCATCACATCAAATCGACAGGTACGGCACAGCAACTCATACATACACCGAGAAGTAACTTTCAGGTGCTCTTGCGCGCCGTCATATTGTGCACTTCTGTGGTGTAGGGCGCCTCCGGATCGCACATGGCAGTGAGCAGCAGTGGGGTTCGAAGAACGGGGCGGCGTGCACAGAGACTCTGCACAAGCATGGGGGAAAAACTAGCAGAATCGACACGGGGAACATACAATGGGGTTTGCAGGAAAGAGGAAGGAACATGAGCCGGGACAAGAGCGGAGCCACACACACGGGGACCCCCCCCCCCCCCCGCCCCCGCGCCTTGTAGGGCAAAGCCGAGGAGAGGTTGTGCTGGGATTTGCTCGGCAAACCTGTGACCACACCAGGTCAGGCTTTACGGGCAAGCGCGCAATGCTGCACAGGGCGCTTGTTCAGCGGTGTCCTCTGTATGTGCGGAAAGACGACAAGACACGGCGGAGGAACACACTGGGAGGGGGGGGGGGGGGGGAGAAGAGCGTGCATACTACTGGGCGCAACCGCTATGGCAGGGGCGCTGAGGTCCGGCGTTGCTGAGCAAACCTACATTGCCCCCTCAGCAGCTGCAGCGCTCAGCAGCATGAGGGGCCCCTCAAGCTCGCCCTGTATGCGTAGCACTGTGCCCAGTGCCGATCGAGCATCGGTCAGCACGAGCCAGTGCAAGGCCCACACTTCTGCGGACGCATGCTCCCGCTAGAGATCCGCAGCAAGCTCACACCTCGAGCCCCCATCCAAGCCCTAGCAGAGTGTGGAATATCAGCTTTGAATGGCTGAGGTGCCACGCCTGGGGCCCACGGCCAGACCCTAAGGCTAGGGCTTGTTGGCGAAGAAGCGCCTGACGACAACCCTGCGGCAAGCCTCGACGAGGATGTACACAAAGCCGCCGCCGATGGGCACGAGCAGCGCCCACAGCGGGAAGTGGTTGGACGACAGGATGGTCTGGATGCCCGGGATGAACGTGCAGATGAAGGCGATGCACGTGGAGAAGACCATGCCGATGTACGTCGTCTTGTTGTCCCACGCCTTGCGCGACCACAGCACGTTGTCCGTGGCCTTGAGGATGTACGCCGTGAAGAACTGCATGATCACCTGCGCAGCGGGGGGGCGCGCCGAGTGGGGAAGTGCAAAATGCAGCGTCAGCATCCATTGGCGACCGGCAACAGGGGGTGACATGTCAGTCTCTTGATGCCATGGTCGGGGCGATGAAGAGGTTTTATTGCCCCCCCCCCCCCCCCTCCCCCCCCAATCTAGCCCTAACCCTTCTGCAGTGGGTCCTTGTATGGCCATTGCTGCTGCTCGCACAGCGGCAGCAGTCTACTAAACCGCAACAACTTACGTGTGTACACGTTCAGGGCCTGACAGAAGCAGCGCTAGGGCAAAGGGCATTCACAATGACAAGCACACATGCATGTACATACGGGGCACTCGCAGGAGAACACATGTACGGTACTTGGCCATGTTGTGTAGAAGGGATCGGCGATGCGCACTGAGACACATTCAAGGCGTTCACAAAAAAACATGACATTCTGGTTGCAAATCCATGGACACCCCCACCATCTGAGCTCTTTGCGCCCTGAGCGAGAATTTTACATAATAATAAAAGTACACAGATACGTAGGTACAGCATGGGGTACTCACAATGACGAAGAAGAAAGCCGACTGCGCCGAGCGCAGCATGGAGTCCTGGCGGTCCGCGTCGACCTGCTTGCCGTCCATGGCGGTGAACACGTCCTCGTCCTTGTCGGCGGGGAAGTAGGGGGGCGACGAGTTCACCAGCGAGGCGGGGGACACGCCGTACCAGTAGAACACCTGCGGTGCGCATGACGGGGGACAAGGCGTAAGGGAAAACAGTGTGAAGTGTAGGCGGAGGAGACTTCCAGAGGCACGCCGCGCCAGTAGAACACCTGCGTCGCGAACGATGGGGGAACAGGCGTACGGATTAGGATGTGGAGTTGAGACGGAGACACTTCAAGAAGCGCGCCATACCAGTAGAAAACCTGTGGCACGAGCGATGGGGGAACGGGCGTGTGGATTAGGATGTGAAGTTTAGGCGGAGAGACGTAGGGAAGCGGCAGCATGGAGCCATCACTTGAAGTTGTTGAGTGGCACAGGCCGGCAACGCGAGGCGCGCAGCTGCAGCAGGGCTCTAGCTGGTAGGCATCACGGAAAGCATGTTTGTCAACGCAGCGATAAGCTGTATCAGAAGCCAAACCTGCGGCGACACGCATGATGACAGGAGGGCAGTGTGAGGAGTTGCGCCGCTGCGCAACCCTGGCCCTAAGTCGCATTGAAGGAGCTGCCGAGGCAAGCCGTCGCTGCGCATATGAGTAAGATGCGAGGATGACTTGAAGTGAAGTTCTGGGTGAGACATCAGCGGGAGAAGAGCTGGTCAGAAAAGGCGATCCGCCGGCGATGCCACCGATGACCTGCACCAGCGTCACATGCTTCGTTGAGAGAAAGTTGGACCCTGTGGAGTGCACCATACAGCATGCACCGGCGGGCACCACTTCTGTCTTTATGATTGAGGTGCACCATACCATGCAGTGCACGCACTATGCCGCAGCGTGGATTCTCACACGCGTCAATGGCGTCACTAACAACGATACAGATGCGCCTGCGCACACGAGCGCAACGACGGCCGCAACTTCCGCCGCCACCCTCCAAAACTCAACTTCCAGTCATATGACATCAACTTCAACTTTGAAGAATGCCACACTTGAACGCGGGGACGCACCAGGAAGTACGTCAGGTAGCCGACCAGGCACTCCATGATCCCCGCCTGCACGTACGCAAAGTACAGCAGCGGCCAGTCCACCAGCTTCTCGTCGCCCGACGCGTTGCTGCCCCAGTCCACAAAACGCCGCACCAGGCCCTTGCAGCCCATGCGGAACATGGACAGCCAGTGCATGAGGCTGTTGGGCTCGGTGGGGGGCTCCGGGTACAGGTCGTCCGTGCCCTCTGCGATGCGCAGCGACGTCTGCATGGCGACCACGGGCACCTCGCGCGCCTCGATGAACACGTCGCGCGGGCGCACGGCGCGGCGCGGCCTGCGCGCGGCAACATAAAATTAATTTCGCGTCTTGAGTAAACGAAGGCGCCGTGCAGGCAATCAGCGAATTGAGAGATTCATGCAGGCACCTCGCGGGCCTCGATGAACACGTCGCGCGGGCGCACGGCGCGGCGCGGCCTGCGAGCAGCGGATGGATTCATGAATGAACAGCGAGCAGCGGGTCAATTCATGATTGAGTTCCCTGCGAGAGAGAGCGACGTCTGCATGGCCACCACGGGCACCTCGCGCGCCTCGATGAACACATCGCGCGGGCGCACGGCGCGGCGCGGCCTGTGTGCGGCGACGGCGAGCAGCGGGTGAATTCATGAATGAATTCCAGGCGAGAGAGAGCGATGGATGGATTCATGAAGGAATTTCCATGGTCAGGTGAGGACGCCGCGCGAGCACGCAGCGCAGCGCAACGCGAGTGTCACAGCGCGATGGCCCGATTCATGAATTTATTCGCTTCCGATGAAGACTTAAGCGAGAGCGCATGGCACGTCGCGGCGCGAGCATGGCAACAAGCAGCGGATTGATTCATGAATAAAATTTATTTTCAGATGAAAACGCCGCGCGGCCTGACGAGAGAGAGAGCACCTCCACCACCGTAACGTCGGGTTATTTATTTCTATATAAACTTCAGTCCTTTCGTGATTGAATCTGACCTGTTCACTTGTGGATTAAACAGTGGGACAATGAGCGCGTCACCTGGAATGTGGTGTCTGGGGCATTCTGTCATGCAGAGCATCGCGCAGGCAGCTCTACAAACTCACCCCCAACCCTACTTCAACTCTAACCCATCGAAACGCGAGGCATCTGCGCTGTCTGGCTGCCTTGTATAGTGTGGTGAGGATGTTGGAGAGCAAACTGGCGCACTCCTGACCATCGCTTTCTCAAGCTTCAGGGCGCATGCTAAGTGACTGTGGCAATGGCCAAATTTTTTTCCTGTAAGCCTAGCACTAGGGCTAGCCTAAAACTAGGGTTAGGCCTTGTCTAGGATTACAGATTGCAATTCACTCACTTGCGCTCCATGGCATCGGCGTCAGGGGTCTGGTAGGGTTAGTTAACTCACTTGCACCCAAGCACTAGGTCTAGGCCTCGCCTAGGGTTTGCCTAGGGTTGGGCTTCACTCACTAGCACCAGGGCTAGGGGTAGGGTTCACTCACTTGCGCCTCGCACTAGGGCTAGGCCTTGTCTAGGGTTAGGGTTCACTCACGTGCTGCCTAGTAGGCTTCGCCTGGGGTTTGACTAGGGTTAGGGTTAACTCACTTGCGCTCCATGGCGTCGGCGTCAGGGCTTTCGTACGCGAACAGGACTAGGCCCCTGGCTAGGCTACACTTTGCCTTGGGTTAGGGTCCCTTTCACTACTTCTGGGCCTTGCCCACGGTTTGCCTAGGGTTGCAAATTGCAATGCACTCACTTGCGCTCCATGGCGTCGGCGTCAGGGCTCTCGTACGCAAACGACAGCGCGGGGGCAATCTCCGTCCCGAGGTCGAGGAACAGGATGAGGAACGCATTCAGCGCCAGGGGCAGGCCGGCTGCCAGCAGGATGATGGAGGGCACGAGCTCGCCCTAGGGGGGGTAGGTTATAGCAGGGGAGTGGGGTATGTATAGCAGGTGAGGATGACTGAAAAGTGTGTTTTAAAAGCTCATGATAGGCAGCACCCAAGCGGCTGCTATACATGGTGTGAAAAAGGAACGAAAAAGTGATCACAGCTGCAATTCGTGCGTGAGCGCCAGGGGCAGGCCGGCCGCCAGCAGGATAATGGAGGGCACGAGCTCGCCCTAGGGGGGGTAGGTATATAGCAGGGGGGTGGGGTATGTATGGCAGGTGAGGATGACTGAAACATACGTGTTTGAGATTATGGAGGGTACCAGCTCGCCCTAGGGGGGTAGGTATATAGCAGGGGGTTTGGGGCATGTATAGCAGGTGAGGAAGACTGAAACACATGTGTTTTAGAACTGTGTGATGGGCAGCACCCAAGCGGCTGCTATACACAGTGTGGAAGTGTGAAAGTCATGGTGTGTTTTTCTCTTTTTTGACATGTGCGTTGCACCCCTGAAGCTCCGAAGCACACCCCCTGAAGCTCCGAAGAACAAAGTCACAGCTGCAACTCGCGCGTCACAGGGAGCGCAGGGTGGATGGGAGGAGCGCTGACTCGGGGGATGGGGTAGGTACGTATGCTGCGACATCAAACAACCCTGTAAAGCAAGGAGAGTCCCTACTTCAAAATGTATATTTCGGAAGTATGAATGACAGCAATGCTTCATGTGTGCACTTGGAAGATAGGAGCGAAGTCCGTCGTCGCCGCCTAATCATGGTGCAAATGAGGGGGCTAACCACGATGTGCGAGAGCGTGTACTGGATGGCCTTTTTCATGGTGGCAAAGATGGCGCGTCCGCAGTGGATTCAAAATTACACTTGTGCTTTAAGTACTTGACGACACTTGAAGTGACCCCAACTTCAAAGGAAGGGAACGTGAGTCATCAGTGCTTCGTTATCATCGCCGCTGCCAGCTCACAGTATAAAGTGAAGCAGCTCACCATGATGTGCGAGAGCGTGTACTGGATGGCCTTCTTCATGTTGGCAAAGGTGGCGCGGCCGCGGCAGATGCAGTATGATTTGCCGCACTTCAAATACATACCACCAACTTCAAAGGAAAGGAACATCATCAGTGACCATCACTGCCATTCCAATGCGCCAACGAGGGGGGGGGAGGGCAGCTCACCATGATGTGCGAGAGCGTGTACTGAATGGCCTTCTTCATGTTGGCAAAGATGGCGCGGCCGCGGCGGATGCCCTCAACGATGGACACAAAGTTGTCGTCGAGCAGCACCAGCGCCGCCGCCTCGCGCGACACCTCGGAGCCCGTGATGGCCATCGCGATGCCCATATCCGCACGGCGCAGGGCAGGGCTGCGATGAGGGAGAAAATGCAATGAGGGGTCAGCTCGTGTGCATCACAAACGATTACCGTTTGCGCGGTGTGTGTTGTGAGTGTGCGCAGCACATCGCAGCCTTGTAATGGCCATTGCGATGCCCATGTCCGCATGGCGCAGGGCAGGGCTGCGACGACAAGGATGGTCACGCAACCGGGGGGGTCACCTCGTGCGCATCAGAACCAAACACCGATTGTGTGCAAGAGGCGCTGGCACTGTGAAACGTACGAGTATGAGCGCATGCCGTGTCGCCTAAGCATGCTCGTAATGGCCATTGCGATGCCCATGTCCGCACGGCGCAGGGCAGGGCTGCAACGAGAAAAAGAGATTGCGCAATCGGGGGGTTCACCTCGTGCGCATAATGTACTTCAAATCATCAGGTCATGGCGGCGCCATGCCACAAGTACCAAAGCTACAGCTAGGTGTAGCGTTGTGTGCATGCGTTGACCAGTGCGCGCTCAAAGCACACTCTGTACGAATACACTCTGTGCGAATATGCTTGAAGTACATGTACGCACCTGTCGTTGACACCGTCGCCGGTCATGGCGGTCACGTGCCACGAGTACCAAAGCCACAGCTACACGTGTAGCTTCGTGTGCATGCGTAAATAGTGCGCCCTTGAGGCACACTTCATAAACTGCACACTTGAAGTATGCGTACCTGTCGTTGACGCCGTCGCCGGTCATGGCAGTGACGTGCCACGAGTACCAGAGCCACAGCGATACGTGTAACTTCGCGTCCATGCGTAAACAGTGCGCCCTTGATGCAGATTTTATTTAACTGCACACTTTAAGTACATGTACACACCTGTCGTTGACGCCGTCGCCGGTCATGGCGGTGACGTGCCCCATGGCCTGCGCACGCGTGACAATCTCCAGCTTCTGCTGCGGCGAGGTGCGCGCAAAGACCACCTCGCGCTTCGACAGCACCTGCGCGCAAGTTCCGCGATTACAGAAGTTACAGCCGTTACAATCGTGAAAACCATGCTCAAAGTCGGCGAGCTGCGCAAGTCCGCCTCGCGCTTCGACAGCACCTGCAGGTCGGCAGTAACAGCCATTACAGAAAGGTGCAACCGTTACAATCGTGCGCGCAAATACTTCCTCGCGCTTCAACAGCACCTGGCGCTTCTACAGCACCTGCACGTGAGGCCGGCAGTTACAGCCATTACAGTTATGCGCTCCGCGGCGTCATCTACGCATCCAGCACGCGTCACAACGCACGCTCGAGGAGCCAAGTCAACACGTCTGTGCAGGCGAAAACAAGCGTCAAACACACACACAGATATACTTCAAGTATATACATATGAATGTACATACCTGCGCCCACTGGTCCTCGTCCATGCCCGTGAGGATCTCGCCGTGCAGCACGACGGCATCGTACTTGTCGGCGGGGACGTCCTTCTCAGACATGCCCAGCTCCTTAGCTGCCTGCGCACGCGTCTTGCCGCGCACGATGTGCACCTCGCGCGCAATGGCCTCCGCCGTCAGGGGGTGGTCGCCGGTGATCATCATCACCTGCGGAGCGGGTAGGTATTGTTTGGGTATGGGTATGAGATGACGCAGCGCACAATGTGCACCTCGCGCGCGATGGCCTCCGCCGTCAAGGGGTGGTCGCCGGTGATCATCATCACCTGTGGAGTGGGTAGGTATGGGTATCATTTGGGTATGGGTAATGGTCATCAGAGGTCAATGGGGGTATGGGTACGAGGCAGCCAAGCGATAATGTGCGCCTCACGCGCAATGGCCTCCGCCTCCATGAGGGCATGGTTGCCGGTGACCATCATGACCTGAGTGGTATGGGTAGGCCATCAAGTATGCACCACCGTGGCCCTGCTCTATATGCACGGCCACTCTTGCTGTTCAAGCCTGGACATGCAGTCAGCATGATCACTCGCTCACATGCACCACAACCTGCAGATGAGCGCTGCGGCAAAGTTGAAGTCCTGGTTTCACCACACAAAGAGGAACCTGCAGTTGTCGATAGGGTAGGTTTCCGCTACGGTGACGGTTAAACCCCTATCTCTACCCCTAACCCTAATGAGAAAGACCCTCACCTGGATGCCCGCCGTGTTGCACTCGTCTACGGCCTGCGCCACACCTGCAGGGACATCCGAGCAGCAGCGGCAGCAGCAGTGCTCAGCATCATAACAGCGCCCAGACACGTTACCATAGAACACGCGCACGAAGAGAGAGTGCACAGAGCATAGCAGTGAAGTCGCCTCTACCTGAGCAATGCTGCCATGAGGTTGGAGTTCGGCTGCAGATTACCTTGGTTTAGGGGCAGGGTTACGCACACTCGGAAGAGATCGTGCAAGCGGCCACTTGTGTGTTTAGCGACTTCGGTCCGCTGCAAACCACAACAGCCCCAGTTCTGGTGAGCACGTTTAGATGCTCAGTGTGGCAAAGGTATCTACCTACTTGTAAGGGTACCTACCTGCCCAGCGAGGCAATGCATGTGAAAAGGTCCTGCTTCCTTCATGCACGCACGACCGCTGCAAAGGATCGTGCCCACAATGGGGTCTGACTGCTCTGAAGGCGGGCGTGAAAAAACATGCGTTTGTTCATGTGTGTTTGTATACACGTAGGTACATATGTATGCACACGTGCCTGGTGATGCCTACGTACCTGGGCGTTCAGACATGGGGTACGTACGTATGCACACGTGCCTGGTGATACCTACATACCTGGCTTGGGCGGGTCCTGCAGCCCCACCAGGCCCAGGAACACGAGGTCCGTGTCGGGAAATGCCGTGGGGGTAAATGTGTACCCCAGGGGGTACTTGTCGCGCGGCAACTTCAACATGGCGCATGCGATGACGCGCTGCCCCCTGCCCGCCATTGACTCGTACGCCTCCTTGAAGCCGTCCTGGAACTCTGCGGAGCCCTCCGTGGCCAGCGCAGTTCCCTCGCGCACGAACGTCGCGCAGCGCTTGGCCACGCGCTCGGGGGCGCCCTGTTGAAGTTGAAGTTTGCAGTGCGGGTGCGCAAGTTGAAGTTTGCAGTGCGGGTGCGCAAGTTGAAGTTTGCAATGCGGGCGCGCACACACACACACGCGAGAGATTTACTGATGGTGCCGCTGACATGACTGATGACAGTGAGGGCTTCTTTTGTGGATGCGCACACGTCCACACTACTTCAGCACTCGCTTTGGGGGGGGGGGGGGGGGGGGGGGGCTGGTCAAGATGAAGTCTGTCACCAAGGGGTCACTACGAATGTATTCCGCAAAGCTGCAGAATCTTGAGGTTAGGCAGTTGTATGGCTTTGCAGGTGTCATCACTAGCTTCATGTTGTGGTTTGTTGTGTGTCTTCTGGCGTGCACATGGCAGCCCAAAACAGCCCCTGCTGCGACCCCAACTGAACTTGAAGCAGACGACGTAGTCCCCCGTCTCGTGCTCCTGCCTGACAAATCAAGACAATGAGCACACACTTTAAGCGAGCGTCCCCGAACTGACCTTGAAGTAGACGACGTAGTCCCCCGTCTCGTGCTCCTGCCTGACGATCCTGGCGGCCCACTTCTTGTCCGAGTTGAAGGGCACCTCCATCACCGTAGCGTACTTGGTGCGCACCTCCTCGCTGCTGATGCGCGCCGCCACATAGCGAAGCAGCGCCGTCTCCGTGGCATCGCCTGCGCACGTTGTCAAACGGAGGCACAAGAAAACGCAGTGCAGTGCGCGACGTGAGAGGCACGCGCCGGTTCTCGCAGGTGAATTCAAATGTGCTCTAGTGAGCCAAAAAGTTGCATGAGTTTTCAAGCTGACAATGATGTATTGATGGCACCAGTGGGAAGGTTTGGTGCTTGTTGCCGATGGGCGCTGCCACACTCCTGAGCAGCGCTGCCTCCGTGGCAACGCCTGCGCACGTTATTGGGCAGTGCGCAGGGCAATGAATACACTATTGGGCAGTGCGCAGGGCAATGAATACACTCAACTCGGGACTGCTGGTAGTGCCATGAACGTGGAAGCAATACTGCCAGACTTGAAGTGCACTGGTTGTACACTTTGATGGGGCCTGCTTGGATGCACTCCGCTGCGCTAAGTGTGGTCCAATGGCAATCCAGGTAAGCACGCAGTGTCAAGCAAAGCAGCGCTCAGACGCGATCAACCCGAACCCTAACCCTAACCCCAACACTAACGCCTTTCAACAAGGTAGGTATGTGCGTCTCAAGGGGGCCCTGCGCTATTCTTCTGCATTCGCCATGGAAGCCTTGTCGACGCTTCAGCCAACGGGCCGTCTACACAGGGTGCCGCTCATCTCACCTAGCGCAATTCAAGGGCCATGCTTCCGCATCGGCCATGAAAGCCTCTTTCATTGCTTCAGCCAAAGGGCCGACTACACACTGTGCCTCTAATCTCACCTAGGGTTGGAATTAGGGCCAGGTTAGAGTTATCTCACCTAGCACTTCGCGTGTCTCCACGGGCAGCGCGGCGTTGGCTTCGCTGCGCACGAGGTCTGTAATTCGCTATGAAGCCTCTATCGATGCTTCAGCCAATGAACTGATCCACGGGGCGCCTCTCATCTCACCTAGGATTGGGGTTAGGGATACATTAGGGTTAGGGTTATCTCACCTAGCGCTTCGCGCGTCTCCACGGGCAGCGCGGCGTTGGCTTCGCTGCGCACGAAGTCTGTCATTCGTTATGAAGCCTCTATCACCGCTTCAGCCAATGAACTGACACCACGGGGCGCCTCTCATCTCACCTAGGATCGGGGTTAGGGATACATTAGGGTTAGGGTTATCTCACCTAGCACTTCGCGCGTCTCCACGGGCAGCGCGGCGTTGGCTTCGCTGCGCACGAAGTCTGTCATTCGTTATGAAGCCTCTATCACCGCTTCAGCCAATGAACTGACTCCACGGGGTGCCTCTCATCTCACCTAGGATCGGGGTTAGGGATACATTAGGGTTAGGGTTATCTCACCTAGCACTTCGCGCGTCTCCACGGGCAGCGCGGCGTTGGCCTCACTGCGCACAAAGTCTAAACCCTAACCCTAACCCTAACTCTAAGCCCTCTAATTCCTATACATCAAGCATAAGCAACGCCGCTTTCAATGGTTCAGTAAACGAAAACTGCCGACCACGCATGGCGCCTTTCATCTCACCTAGCACTTCGCGCGTCTCCACGGGCAGCGCGGCGTTGGCATCACTGCGCACGAAGTCCGCGCTGTTGCACAGCACCATGCACAGCGGGAGCGGGCGCTCTATGGGCCTGTCCTCGTCGATCACCTCCTTCAGGTCCTCCCACAGGCTCACGACGGTCTGGCGAGACAGTGTCAGCAAAATAAAGAAAAAGGAAGAAGGGAAAAGTCAATCACCAAAAGTTGAAGAAGTTGACCTTGAAGCCTGTCAGGCAGCCGGCCCGCACTGGCAATCTCAAGGTACGAGTCCACCATAAGTTGAAGTTGAACTTAAACATGGCCCGCTCTGGTAATTGTAAATTATGAGTCCAGCGGCACATGTGCCATTTCACAACAACTTCTCAGTAAGCTGCAAAGCGGTGCACTGCTTACACTTGATGGTGTATGTGTACCTAACCCTAAGTACGTACCACTGCTGCGGGTCGTTAGGACTGTTCACCATCGCATTGGAGGCGTCCGCGACACAGCAAACTTCAACTGCAGAAATTTGAAGTTTTCTTGAATGTCAAGTTGCCCATCTGGTCGCTACACATTATATTCACCAAAAATCATCAAGCGTGCTCATCAGCACACAGGGCAATCTGCAACTGCACCACCTCGAAAAGTGATACGCACCATGCGGTTCATGGTGAGGGTGCCCGTCTCTTGTTACTGCACAGCAGTGTGATGGCTGGTCAATCAACTGCTGTTGAGGTTCAATTGCATCAAGTTAAAGTGCAACCTCTTGAAGTGCATACTTGTTGAAGTGCGTACCATGCAGATCATGGTGAGGGTTCCCGTCTTGTCGTGTCAGAGCAGCGTCCTAGCTGACGAGCTATGGTCGCCAAGAGCACGTTCATCGACACAACCAGCTTCAACTGCCTCAACTTTTGGTCAACATGAAGTTGGAACTACACCAGTTCGAAGTTCCTGCGACAGTCCATACGTATTACGTACCATGCGGTATGAGAGCACCCGTCTTGTCGCTGCACAGCTGGTCAAACAACTGCCATCAATGCATTCCCACGAAAAGCGTCGACTGCATAAGTTCAAGTGCATACTCGTTGAAGTGTGTACCATGCGGTTCATGGTGAGGGTGCCTGTCTCGTCACTGCAGAGCAGCATGATAGCTGATTACCTATGGTTGCCAAGAGCGTGTTCATCGGGACGCCGAGCTTCAACGTATTACATACGACCTGTTGAGCGGTGATGACACACAGCATACATACATACCATGCGACAGTCCATACGTATTACATACCATGCGGTTCATGGTGAGGGTTCCCGTCTTGTCGCTGCACAGCAGCGTGATGGCGCCGAGCGTGTCCACCGCGTGCAGGTTCTTCACCAGGACATTGTGCTTGGCGAGCTCCTTAGCCGCAAACGCCAAAAGCATGGTCACCTGCAGCAGGATTGAATGTGGCCACGAATATATCAGATACTTTCAGTATGCAACACGCACTATGCACTACTTCAACACAACAACAATAGGTGAGCGGATCAGACGCGACACCAGTCGTCACTGGCGGCAAACGCCAACGGCATGGTCACCTGCAGCAAGAGTGAATGTGGCCATGAATATCAGGTACTTCAAAGTACACAATACGCGCTACTGTATGCACTACCTTTGACGTATCAACACCAGGTGAGCAGGCCGCATGCGAAACCAGTCGTGCTATACTCACTGTAGCATGCATACACAGCAAAAGCTACCAGTTTGCTCAGCCTCGTATGGCAAATGCCAACAGCATGGTCACACGCAGCAGGCAAGACAATGCAGGGACAGAGGGTCAGTGTAGGAACTACAGCAAGGAGCACCACTCGGCCCCACTTCAGCAGACAATCTGGCGGATGTGGAGAGGGTGGGAGGGTTGATTGTGAGTCAGCCCTTGGCCGCAAATACCAGCAGCATGGTCACCTGCAGGAGGCGGGGTGTGGCCATGAATATCACCTAGAGCTCTACGATCTTTTGAATCTTTTCAATAAACTTTAAAGTTCACAAAACGTGCCACTGCATGCAGTGCTTCAAGGTATAAACAACTGGCGCCAGAACAGTGTCACTCACCGTAGCCAACAGACGGTGGGGCGTGCATGCCACAAAGAAGAATCCATGATTCTTGAAATAGAAGTATATAACTTTAACACCATAAGCACGTGCCACGCTTACGCCAGAACAGCGTCACTCACCGTAGCCGGCAGACCCTGGGGCGTGCATGCCACGAAGATGCCGATGAAGAGCGAGAGCGACGAGATGAAGTCGTTGCCCATGCCCATAGACACGGCAAACAGGATGATGGCCTGGGGATGCGGCAGCAGAATAAACACGGCGCGCATGGCTTCAGCATAGTGCTAGCATAGAAACGCCAGTCATGTGAGAACAGCGCATGTGCTGGACTTGGGCGCATGGGAGCTAACCCTAACTTAAGTACATAGAGAGTCGTTGCTCTTGCCCATAGACACGACAAAGAGGATGATGGCCTGGCGACGCGGCAGCAGAATAAACATGGCGCGCACTCACAGCTCCATACACTCAGTTTCAGCATACAAAGGGAGACGAATCAAAACGACCGTAAAGCTCTAGACACAAATGTTCAAATTTGAGTAAGCATTTGACTGGGTGATTGCAAAGCAGCCGGTTCATGGGCGCATGGGAGCACGGACTTCAACTTCAAACTGCACATGTAAGCAGGGAGCACAGTGCAGGAGTGCAGTGAATGCTGGGTCTTGTCAGCTACTGTACTTGTATAACCATAAGGTGTGCGCGTGCTCGAATGGCAGCTCCCCAGCGCCGTCAACAGCATTGTAGCCATTCTTGCATCCGCGCCATCTCACCAACAACTTCAACTTCAACTTTGTTGGAAATCTTCAACTTTGTTGGCAAGCTTCAACTGCTCGATGTTAAAGGATGCCTTAGCACGAAATCATGTTGTGCGCCAGAGGCTGGGGCTCTGAGCAAAACAACATGCTGCGTCTGGGCATAACTGGCACAACTGCTTTGGATATAGAAGTACTTCTAGATGTATACCTTCACGAATGTACATGCAGTGTTGAGTATACGTGGACATGACTGTACGCACATGCATATTCGCAGGCATGATAAGGCCCTGTATTTATAAACCGAGGCTGCTATATGACCTCTTCGCAGGCCGTGTCGGGTGCGTTGTTTCCAGGGTTAGGGTTAGGGCTAGAGTTACTCAGTCCATGAGCAGCAGGCACTACTCACTAGCCATCAAGCAGGCGTACCAGAGATTTCCTATGGGCAACGGCCCTAACATAAACTGAGCCCTAACCTGAGCTAAGTTTGCATCATCGCGTTTAGCGCCACTTGAACTGAAAAAGTCAGAGGTGACACTCCGCCTTCAAACTTCAGTCACACACTGCAAGCTGTGTACTTGCACTGTGTGTGCGGGGACGCCCGACTGTCTTACCCATGACGATCAACACATTGACCAATCAGGCGGCAATACGCACTTACTGCGCTTTAGCGCTCACCGTGGGGAACGCACTCCTTTAAACTGCAACTGTGCCTCTCGAAAATTGTGTAGTTCACCGTAGGCAACACCCCGCTTGCCGCGAGGAGCGCTCCCAGCGTGATCATGATGGCAAAGCTGCAGATCGCCAGCGCCAGGCGACACCCCACTTAATGCGCTCCTCAAACTTCAACTCTGCTTCTCAAAAATTGTATACTTGATCGCAGGTGACGCCCCACTCACCGTGAGGAACGCTCCCAGCGCGATCATGATGACAAAGCTGCGGATCTCCAGCGCGAGCGGCGACAGCTCCTCCTCCTAATCCCAAGTCACATGACGCTCCTACAAACTTCAACTATGCTTCTGCATAGGTGACGCCCCACTCACCGTGAGGAACGCCCCCAGCGCGATCATAATCACAAAGCTGCGGATCTCCAGCGCAAGCGGCGACAGCTCCTCCTTGTAAATGACGGTGAATGATGATAATGAGGCTGCAAGCCATCTCAAGCTCCTACAAACTTCAACTGTATTTGTAATAAAGTGTACTTCATTGCAGGTGACGCCCCCATTCACTGCACTTACCGTGAGGAACGCCCCCAGCGCGATCATGATGACAAAGCTGCGGATCTCCAGCGCGAGCGGCGACAGCTCCTCCTCCTTGGGCGCGCCCGCGAGGCTCGCGATGCGCCCCAGAATAGACGCGTCGCCGCGCCGTATCACCACCCCCACACCGCGCCCGTTGACCACCGTCGTCCCCATGAACGCGAGGTTCTCGGCTTCGAGGACCGCCATGGAGTCGGCGCTGACGGTGCGCTTCTGCGGCTCGTTCTCGCCCGTGAGGTTGGAGTTGTCGACCGTCATGTCCGTGCAGCCGACCAGGCGCACGTCCGCGGGGACCTGCGTTTGCAGTTGACGTCAATTCATGAACGTGAATTGAGTTCACTCTGCATTTGCGTTTGCATTGACGTAAATTCATGAATGTGAATGGAGTTGTCGACCGTCATGTCCGTGCAGCCGACCAGGCGCACGTCCGCGGGGACCTGCGGTTTGCAGTGGATTCATGAACGTGAATTGATTGAGTTCTGTTTGCGTTAGATCATGCATGTGAACTGAGTTTACTTGTGGCAATGGGCGTGACTCGGCCAGCCGACCAGGCGCACGTCCGCATGGACCTGCGGTCGCATTTAAACAAGTTCATGAACGTGACTTCATGGAAGAGGGCCATAGATGTCATGGGCATCATACATGCATGCCACCTGCCTATGCGGTAGGCGAGTGTCAATGTGCCTGACTTTGTTGCCGGCGCGCAGTGGGTATGGCTACATTCATGCATCGAGCTGCCTGCCTGAACAGTAGATGGATAGACATACAATATATAGATAGATGTACAGTATATATATATATATATATATACTGTACAGTAGGTGCGCGTCTGGCTACCTGACCTTGTCGCCAGCGCGCGATATGACGACGTCGCCGCACGCGAGGTATACCCTACATACATGCTGCCTGCTTGAACACTAAGTAGGTACGGTATCTGCTTGACCTTGTCGTCGGCGCGCAGTATGACGACGTCGCCGCGTGCCAGGGACACGCTATCACATACATACTGCCTGCCCGAACAGTAGGTAGGCATCTATCTGCACATAGGTACACGCACGCCGCCTAGATGTATAGGCTGGTGTCTATCTCACCTTGTCCCCGGCGCGCAGTATGACGACGTCGCCGCGCGCGAGCTCCTGCGCAGGCACATCCACCGTGGTGCCGTCGCGCAGCGCGAGCGCCTTGGGGGGGGCGAGGTTGCTCAGGCTCTTGAGCATGCTGGCCGACTTGCGCGCCTGGACAAAGTCCACCGTGGTGTTGGCCAGCACCACCACCAGCAGCACGCTGCCGAGGTAGATGGGGGTCCAGTCATCCGGGGAGAAGGCCTGGGGGGGGGATGGGCACGTTGAAGTGAAATGTAAGTGAAATTAGTGGGGACCAGGTAGGCTGGGGGCGGTCCGGTCATCCGGGGAGAAGGCCTGAGGTGTGTGTGTGGGGGGGGGTACGGGGCACATCGCAGTGATATTACTTGAAATTAGTGTGGACCAGGTAGGGGGTCCAGTCGTCCGGGGAGAAGGCCTGGGGGGGTATATGCGGCACATTGTGGTGAATGTCTTCGTTGAATGTATCGACCTTGGTGACCAGTGACAGCACCGCAGAGACCAGCAGCATGACCTATACATAGATATGAACTGCTGTATTCATCTCAGTGCATACCAAGGTAGCTTGACCAATACATAGAGATGAAATACTATTTGATCTCAAGTACTTCTACATACCTTGGTGACCAGTGACAGCACCGCCGTGACCAGCAGCATGACCTATATATAGGCATCTACTTCAAAGCATGCACTTCAAACTATTTTATCTGAATTGCGTACCTTTGTGACCAGTGACAGCACCGCGGTGACCAGCAGCATAACCTACAGATAGAGATGAACTGCCGTGTTCATCTCAGTACACACGAAGGCAGCATGGCCTACACATAGAGATGAACTGCTGAATTCATCCAAGTACATATATAGTCAGCACCACCTGCATATAGGGAAAACGCATTATGTTTATGGATGTACCCACCTTTGTGACCAGTGACAGCACTGCCGTGACCAGCAGCATGACTGTGAGCGGGTCCCTGAGCAGCTTGATGAACTGCAGGAAGGCATTCTCAGCCTCGGGCGGGGTGAGGCAGTTGAGGCCCTCCTTTGTGATGCGCTCCTTTGCCTCCGCGCTAGACAGCCCCTGTGCACACACACACAAAATGACCGAAAGAAGCAGAATTGCAGTTGGCAGCTGAGGTCAAGTTTGAGAGGCTCAATTTGTGTTTGAGATATATGTTGAGTTTGGCGCCCTTTGCCTCCGCGCTAGACAGCCCATGTTGTGCACACACGCACGTGATCGGACGAAGCAGAATTACAGTTGGCAGCTGACTTCAAGTTAGAGACCCTTGATTAAAAAACTTTACTTTGTGTTTGATTTTGGCGCTCCTTTGCCTCCGCGCTAGACAGCCCCTGGTGTGCACACACACACATGTGACCACGAAGCAGAATCACAGTCGGCAGCCGACTTCAAGTTAGAGACCCTCAATTATGAAACTTCAAGTGGTGTTTAAAAATTTGGCGCTACTTCGCCCTTTGCGCTAGACAGCTCCTGGTGCACACACACACATGTGACAAAGCAGAATTTACAGTTGGCAGCTGAGTTGAAGCTAGAGACTCTTCAGTTTTTTGTTTGAGAAACATGTTGAGTTTGGCGCCCTTGGCCTCCGCGCCAGACAGCCCCTGTTGTGCACACGCAACGACCGAAAGCGCATGATTTGCAGTCGGCAGCTGACTTTTGGCTTGAGTCTGCTGTGACAGTTGCATTACAGTTACCATCATTCACATGCTGTGCTCCTCCATTCTCATCCTGGCACTCCCGCAGAGACCTCACACGCGCCGTGCTACACCAGCGTCGCCATGTCTCTGCTAGGGTTGCGCCAGCATGGAATCCTAATTGCACCTAATTGCACCGTCCTACCGCAAAACTACTTGAAGTGTACATATTGTGGCAGCGCTCCGCACCTGCGACCCGTCCACAACAGCGGCGTCGACCGCCACGTGACACTTCGCCCTAACGCTAACTCTACCTCTGAACCTCTCGACAGTCACCGGCTTCCTCCAACGCCCTCCACAGTACACATCATACGTGCAGGTCTTCATGCACGCAACGCCGGTGCACGACGCGCGCTTAGAGAGGCCCTCATAGCGCTACACAAGCCACTCCATGGTTTCTTGATCGCACCGTACCACTTGAAGCACATGCACGCACTGTGACAGCGCTCCGCGCACCTGCGACTTGTCCAGCATGGCGTCGTCGATGGCTGTAGCACTCCTCAAGCTACTCGATGGTACTACACGCACCACTCTACTTTAGCTTGACGTACACACATGCACTATGACAGCCTGCGACTCGTCCGACACGGCGGCGTCGACGGATACGCCGTAGCGCTGCGCGCGCGACTCACTGGCATAGTACCCACTGTTCAACTGCAATTGTTACTTGAAGTGACCGCTCCGCACCTGCGACTTGTCCGGCACGGTTTCGTCGATGGCCACGCCGTAGCGCTCCGCGAGCGACGCGATGGACAGCGTGTGCTCGTCCACGTCCTCCAGGCGCTCCTGCACGGAGGCGACGCGCTGCTCGTTGGCCGCCTCCACCAGCTCCACGGTCGTGCGCGGCGGCGCGATGACGCGCCCGCGCGACTTGTAGTCGGGCATCTCGCCCAGGTCCACCGTCATGCGCATGATGCGCCGCACCGACTCGTTGCCTGGGGGTTAGGGTCAGGGTTAGGGGGGGGGGGGGGTTGGTTGCTGAGGCAACGAGGACGTATCGTGGGGACTGTAGTTTGTGTATGTAATTTGTAGTTTGTGTATGCGACTTGTAGTCGGGCATCTCGCCCAGGTCCACCGTCATGCGCATGATGCGCCGCACCGACTCGTTGCCTGCGGGTCAGGGTTAGGGGGAGGGGGGCATGAATTAATGACGCAATGAAGATGCATCGTGCAGTATGTGTATGCGATTTGTAGTCGGGCATCTCGCCGAGGGCCACCGTCGTGCGCATGATGCGCCGCACCGACTCGTTGCCTGGGGGGTGGGGTTAGGGGGGGCGGGGGGGGGGGTTATGTGGGAGCGGGGTTTGTTATGAATCGAATGACGCATAGTGTGTACAGACTGTAAGATGTGTATGCGTACCGACTCATTACGTTTGGGGTTAGTGAAAAACAAATCAAAAGATCGTTGAGCTCTAGGTGACAAGGGATGGTTAGCCGCAAGTGCCTTCCACCAATAACCGTGGTCGCCGCTGCTGCAGTCACTGGCCACGAGCCAAACAGTGCCACCATAACCACAGTAGGCAAAAAGACTTCTGTGTGCAAGCTTTCAGCGTTCGAGGCATTGGTGTTCAGGGTTCGTATTAGGCTTAGGGTTAGGGGGGGTGGGGGGGTATGTAGGAGTGGGGTGTGTGATGCAAACGAAGCGCATCGTGTAGTATGTGTATGCGCACCTCGTTGCCTTGAGGGTAGTATTAGGGGGGGAAGAGGGGGGGGGGGGGGGTATGTAGAAGCGGGGTATGGTGTGCAACGGAGTCGCGCCGTTCTGGCACGTTGTGGTATTCATGTGTCTGTGTTTGTGCACGTGGAGGAGCTCTGACACGATTGAGCACTGACACGACTGCGTGACACGCACGCGGGGCGCGTCGCGCCCGGGAATGCCGTCGTCGCGCGCATGCTGCAGCGGCACAGACGGCCGTATGCTCGTGTACGCGCATGTAGAAGCAAAAAACATGCAAGTAAAATGGACATGCTGCACAGACTGTGGCGCACGGGCGCTTTGCCTGGCGGAACAGCTTCAGTGCAAGAGCAGAGAATAAGCACCCTATATATACTATATAGGCACAAGTACTAGTACATGTCTCGGATCCGCAGGTGATGCATGTAAGCTGTGTTTATGTGCTTGCGTGCAGCGAAGCGACCGCAGCTGCGCAATCTCGACAGGCATATCACGCAGATGCACACCGTACGGTGCCTAAACCTATCCCTACCCCTATCGCCTGTGGACAATGCATTGCAGTATCATTTCTGAAAGTTTCACTATACAACATGTCAGCCCGCGCTGGAAATCACGTGGTCTGAAAGGTGTGAAGCTGTACGATATGCAGCGATAAACTGATGGAGGCCTCAGGCGTGTCCACCCTTCTTTGATTTTAATTTAAAATAGAAAAAGGCGCAGCGCATGCTTGCATTGCGTACAAGACAAAAACGCAGAACGCCGTTTTTTGTCTTGCGTGCACATGCTGAGAGGCAGACCGAACGGTACTCTGATTACGTATAATACTTCAGGGCTATTGAATTTATTCAGGAAGGCGGTGATGAGCATCCAGCGAGTACAGTCGTTGTAACACGCGTCGAACACGCACTGTCAAACAGACTGAACAAAGCTGGAGAAAATGGTTGCCGGTGCAGATGCCTGCAACTGCACCGTGCTGCCCTTTCGCACTGTCAGGGTTTGTGTGTGTCTTTTTTGCGTTAAAGCCCACAAAGAACACGCAAACGATATACGCAGAGCAGCGGCTGGTCACGTGTTGGCACTAAGATACCCATGACATATCAATGATATGTAAATGAAGATATCATGTGTTGTCCACCATGTCATGGCGGCAGTGAAAGGTTGCTGGCTGCACACATGGGTCAGGCTGATTGATGTCTCGCTACCAAACTTCAGAGTTTGGCGGATGCTGCTGAATTCAGGCTGCAACTCACTACCTCACATCTGGGTGAAGTACAGAAGGAGCGCTGTTGTGAAGGTGAGAACAGGTACAGCTGATAGTCGAACAGCACATGTCGGAGCTCTCATCTGCTCGTTGAGCAGCGATGAAAGCATCAACCGTGTCTGCGCCAGGACATGCAGCTTGAGAGATACCGATAAACCGTGGCAAACAGGACTGCGCCCACAGGCGTCCATGTGGTGCATCGGCGAGCGCATCGGAGATGTCGCCAGAGATGTGTGTGGGGACGACGTTTGCGCATGTCTGACTTAAATCTGTCAGTACAGGCGGGAGCACAGCGACGCTGCATGAGCCGCGCACGGCCCACCGCCGTTGTGCATGCGAGACTTGTAGCCTTCTGAAGAATAGGTTTTTTCGTAACATCGCATCACGTCAAACGAGACGGTGGGCGACTTCGCGCGCGAAGAGTTGCGATCCTGACGATACCTACCGCGCTGCTAGCACAGCATCAAAGTACACGAGCCCCAGAGCCTCTGCACCGGTCAACGCCAGCACAAGGACGCAGAATTGAATGAGGCAAAGCTTGAAGCTGGGCATAAGATTTTAGCTGGGCCTTACCTTTGTCAGTGAGGTCGCCCACGGAGTTGGCCCTGCCGCCGTGCATTCTAACGGCGCCTTGAGGCAGCATCCCTGCCTTCTTCTTGACCGGCAGCGCTGCCTCGATGTCGGGCTGCTTCTCCTCCATGGCTTCTCGCCTGTGGTGCCCTTTTTCACCCCGGCGAGCCCCTCCTTGACCAGGTGATGTAGCCAGCAACCTGGACGCTGAGCAGCTGAGGGACCTGGTCGCCTCGCCACTGTGTGGTGCCCGCTGCCCTGCTTCCAAAGGTTTCGCAAGACACGTCGTCACCGGCGCTGCCTCACTGCACTCTTTTCAAAACTCGTAACCTCTCACAACTTCAAGTCCTTAGACACAAGTTGAAGTTTTGGGAAATTTCCTGGGAGAGACAGGAACGCGGACGGCTTGCAGCTCCTACAGCCGCAGTCGTCGTGATGATAGTTCACCGCTGAGATCCATCATTGTGCTGATTCTTCTCGAGACGTGGCACTCGCGCACAG
This sequence comes from Tribonema minus, assembly GCA_017506865.1. Lineage (NCBI taxonomy): Eukaryota > Xanthophyceae > Tribonematales > Tribonemataceae > Tribonema > Tribonema minus. Next base: position 572,356 of record JAFCMP010000346.1, read on the forward strand.
TTCGTCTGAAAAAAGTCAGCCAAGGGGGGCAATGACATGCATGAAATGCAAGAGAGTGCTGGTGCCGTTCCTCCTGGCGTTTGTGGGCTGCGAGAAGCGCGGGGCGCATGCTGTGGTGGACCTGCCGCCCGTGGAAGGCAAAGAATGGCGCCCTTTTCAGGTGAGAAGATCGAAGATCTGAACAAATAGATTCTTCTGAACAAATCCACTGATATTTGTTGCTCTGAAAGTTGCAGCGTGATATCGATTGTGACACGTCCTCATGGGCATAGTCACTCATAAGTCATACCATCAAGCAAGGTAGTGGCAGTAGCTGGTCCCACTGATGCCAGATCTTGACTTACTTGAAGGCATGAACTCCCAGCAGCTTTTGATGATATGTGACCCGAATAGATGAGGTTGATGAAATGATTGCTCAGAGGAAAATTGGTCTGAAACAATATGATCATCCCATAGCGTACTCGTTTCTCGGCTGAGAGACTAAAAAAGAACGTGGTAACACTTTTCGCCATCTTGAAATTCGGTGACACTTCATCGTCTCACCTACTTCATAGTACTTCCAAACTATATACTTTCGAAGTAGCACCTTTTTGAAGCACTAGGGTTTTTGCTGGTGCTTTGATCAAAAGTCTGTTGCCTTTTCCTGCTTTCCTACATCATGCCCACAGCATTATGGTAAAAGTTGTTGACTTACCATAAGCAGCAGATTTCCGAGTCACCCCCCTGCCGCATGCTCTCATCATGCACTGATGCCACTTGACCGGATGCATGAGCACGTGGTTCAGTTCTAGCTGTCATGACCATAGCAGCTGCCCGCTGAAGGCATAGTCATCTTGCCAACAGCGCCCACTGCGCTCATTGTGACAGCAGATCGTTGCGCTTCACCGGTTTGGGGTCATGGCGACTGTTGATTATAGCAGCAGATTTTGGCTTCACTAGTTGGTGCCATCGCGACTTGAGGTCGACTGGCCCAGATGCAAATCGCTTGCCACCTTAAGTTATACGTGCAGTTTGCCTCATCAATGAGTCATCATCAACGAGTCATCATCATCGTGAGCAGATATGTCCCTACGCTCGGGTCCAGTGGCGTTTGACAAGTACCTACACGTTGGAGGCCCGAATGTGACACATGCGCACACATGTGGCAACGCGACACATCATCATCATGTCACACGCACAAACACAATGGCAGAGGGTATTGCTGACTGGATCGCCTGACATCTACAGCAGTTGTGTACAACCTCCATCAACCGATATCTGATGTGCCCCCCCCCCTGTCCCTGTGCGACAGCTTGACTTTTGACAACTAGCAGAGTTCTTGCAGAGTACAGCACTCCAAATACTTGCTGACTGAAGTGGTTGCACATCTGCACCACCAAGCGGCTGAATATGTACAGATTACCATGCCTTCATACCGTCCGCAGGCTGTATCTGACCCCTCGTTGACCCCCCTGCTCATCAGGTCGACTTCAGCGAAAACAGATCACCATACATACATACCGTCTGCAGACTATTTCTGACCCCCCCTCACCCCCCCCCCCCCCCCCGCCCCCCCCACCTCATCAGGTCGACTTCAGTGACAACCAGATCTCCCTGAGCTTCTGCCTGCTCAACTACGACGAGTACTCGGACGAGCCGTGGAAGTACCCCATGGACGGCGCCCTGCAGAAAGTTTCCAGATGCCGGGAACAGTCCTCGAGAACGTTCACCGTGGACGAGCTGCGGGAGCACATGGAGGGGAGGGGGGGGGGGCGCGGCGGGGGGGAGTTCATTGAGCCCACGGGGTTCATACAGCACGAGACGCGGTGCGGGAGCACGCTCATGGCGAACATGATCGCGCACGTGCCGACGGCGCTCATGGTCAGCGAGTCGCTGCTGCCGTACAACATCATCACGTGAGTGGTGCGATGACTTGAACTTTAGAACTTCAAGTGGCGGTTTCACCGTACCTTGTGCCGACGGCCTTCATGATCAGCGAGTCGCTGCTGCCGTACAACATCATCACGTGAGTGGGGCGATGACTTGAACTTTAGAACTTCAAGTGGCGGTTTCACCGTACCTTGTGCCGACGGCGCTCATGGTCAGCGAGTCGCTGCTGCCGTACAACATCATCACGTGAGTGGTGCGATGACTTGAACTTTAGAACTTCAAGTGGCGGTTTCACCGTACCTTGTGCCGACGGCCTTCATGATCAGCGAGTCGCTGCTGCCGTACAACATCATCACGTGAGTGGGGCGATGACTTGAACTTTAGAACTTCAAGTGGCGGTTTCACCGTACCTTGTGCCGACGGCGCTCATGGTCAGCGAGTCGCTGCTGCCGTACAACATCATCACGTGAGTGGTGCGATGACTTGAACTTTAGAACTTCAAGTGGCGGTTTCACCGTACCTTGTGCCGACGGCCTTCATGATCAGCGAGTCGCTGCTGCCGTACAACATCATCACGTGAGTGGGGCGATGACTTGAACTTTAGAACTTCAAGTGGCGGTTTCACCGTACCTTGTGCCGACGGCGCTCATGGTCAGCGAGTCGCTGCTGCCGTACAACATCATCACGTGAGTGGTGCGATGACTTGAACTTTAGAACTTCAAGTGGCGGTTTCACCGTACCTTGTGCCGACGGCGCTCATGGTCAGCGAGTCGCTGCTGCCGTACAACATCATCACGTGAGTGGTGCGATGACTTGAACTTTAGAACTTCAAGTGGCGGTTTCACCGTACCTTGTGCCGACGGCGCTCATGGTCAGCGAGTCGCTGCTGCCGTAAAACATCATCACGTGAGTGGTGCGATGACTTGAACTTTAGAACTTCAAGTGGCGGTTTCACCGTGCCTTGTGCCGACGGCGCTCATGGTCAGCGAGTCGCTGCTGCCGTACAACATCATCACGTGAGTAGTGCAGGAACTTCAACTTCAGAACTTGAACTGGTGCCTTTAAACACGCTCTGTCATATGTGAGTTCACTGTGCCGACGGCGCTCATGGTCAGCGAGTCGCTGCTGCCGTACAACATCATCACGTGAGTGGGTGGCGGTTGGGGTGGCGGTGGTGGTGGTGTGGTGTGGCGTGAGAACTTCAACTTTGGAACTTCAGTAGACGGAGAACAGATGAGTGAGCTCGTTCACGTATCACAACAACTTGAGAACTTCAGCTGCCATAAACACTCTTGGATACATGAGCAGGCTCCCTCACGTATCATCGTAGCTCTTGCGCCGATGGCCAGCTGCTCCAGTCATCAAGTGAGTAATGATGCGCAAGGGGCAGACTTCTACTGACTCACCTCAAAGTACCCTATGAAGCATAAGTGACTCGCCTCTGCCCTACAACATCATCGCGTGAGTCATGCGAGAACTCCAGTTGACATCTGCTCTCTGCAAGTGGCGGCGGGGGGGGATCGGGGCAATTTTAACCGACTGATCCTCAAGTTTCCTCTGTCGGATTCCTATAATGAAAATTGCTGTACTTATCATCATAGGTGCTCTGCCGACAGCAGTAATGTACTGGGAGTCAGTGCTGCAGTATGGCATCATCAAGTCAGTGGACATGGTGGCCGCATTGATAACGCAAGATGCACCACCTGAAGTACCGTCTTGTCGATAACTAAGGCCCCGGGATCTTGGCGTAAAAGTAGGGGGGGGGACGTGCTTTTTGTGAGTCGAGTTACAAGGGGGGACGCCGATTAATCTAGCACTGTGATCAGGTCCTCAGCACTTGATTCCTGTCCGGTTGCGTCGCCAGGGGGCTTTGCTCTCGGAGAATTCAGCCGTCACCGATTTTGCCAGGGTCATGCTTGAAGTTGATCGAAGTTTCACATTTTGACGCACACTGAGCCCCCCCTGGAGCTGCTGAGAGGAATCTGTGGGGTCTGACAAATCGAAGGCGGCTGCCACCATTGCTGTCTCTGCTCATCAAAGGCAACTCCGAGGCTCTCATCTAGCTGCTAGGAGGATCACGACATGCATTCCGCGCCCAGCTGGAAGCTGAAAAACAGGGGGGGGGCGCAATTTACTGCAGCCGATAAAAGGGGGGACGTGCTTATTGGCTGCAGTAAAATTATACCAAAATACCGTCCCGGGGCCTTATTTATCGACAAGACGGTACGGGCTGTTATGGTTGCTGATGTTGGCTGCTAGCTCAGTTGCAAGCAATGAAGACAGCAGCAGACCCGGCAAATTTCAAAACAGCTGCGTGAGCAGCGTAGCGCCTGTGATTGGCGAAAGGAACTGTGAAACTTCAGAGCATACAGAGCTGACTAAAGCGAGCAAGGCATCCAAATATGACTCGATGTTCGATACCCGCCTTCATTACTATGCAGTCCTGGCTAAGGGCCAAAAACGCCCTTAGTCTGGCATGACCACGCTGGTCCCGCTGATTGCTTGCCAATGCTCAATGCTAGCCATAGGTCCACTCCATCAAGCACCTGGTGTTGAAGTTCATCCATCCTGTGAAGATCAACTCGATGCAGCGTCCACAGCTGGGTGCAGTCAACATGCTTCACAAGCAAACCCTAGCCCTGATGCCAACCTAACCCTAACCCTAACCCTGAACCCGACCATAACTCTAAACCCTAACACTTAGCGCGCCGCCCCCCCCCCCCCCTTCCCCCTTTGCCAGATCGCAGTCGTCCTGGGGCAGGAGAATGACTCGGCAAGAGCGTGCGGACGTAATACAGACTGTCGTTCGATCGCTGTGCCACACCAGCCACGGCCGCAGCGCGTGCTTCATCAAGTTCCCCAGCGCGTTCTACCTGTCGGACTTGCTCACGGCGTTCCCCACGACCCCCTGGGTGAGTGTGTGTTCATTGCCGGGTTTCCGTGTGGATGTCGTGTGCACTTGTCTTCGGGGCAGTTCGGTTTGATGTCACTGGTCAGCTGCCACTATTCGGCAGTATTTTGCAGGTTCCAACCACGCCTTTGAAACATTCATAGAGTACGCGAGTCTAGCGAGTCCCACGACTCCCTGGGTAAGTGCCTGGCAACAAGTGAGCAGCGCTGCTCACCACTGTGCCTGAAGTTCAAGTTGAAGCAGACGGGCTAGAGCATGAGCCGCTGGACGCAGCAGAGTGTTGAAGTTGCATGCTATTTTATGGCGAACACTGAAGCACAGGCTTAGGGTATGTATGTATGAATGACGTTGCCAGGGTACAGTGGTACTGGTGCTTCGCCGTGGAGTCCAATGCGACATGCGAATATTTGTCTCTGCGACGCCTCTGTCATTACCGCTTCTGTCACTGCCTGCACCAGAGTGTCTCGGTTCCCCGCAGCTCCCTGGGTGAGGGCTGCTTAACAAGCAGTAATACGACCCCGTAATGGCACTTTGTCACTGGGGGCAGTCTGGCTGCTGTCACCGCTGCTCACAAGCGAGTATCACAGCGGCGGGTGTGATGATGCCATGTGTCGCCTGCCGCTGACGCTGCCCTTGGAATTCACTTCAGACCGCCTCCCTCGCCACAGCCATTAGGCTGCTGGCCTCCCAAGGCTTGGCGGCCAATGTTGCAATCACAGCACCCTTTGCACACGAAACATGGAACTGCCACTCCATCGTGTCCGGGAACTTCCTCTCCCGTGCGTGTTGTGACTGAAGCTTCAGCTGACCAACTTGAAAAATTACACGGCCACCTCACCTGCTCCTCCCCGCTATCCTCCCCCCCGCACACACACATACACACAAACCCACCCACACCCACACGCACACCAGAATTTCCTGTTCCGGCACCTCACTGCTCCTCCCCGCTACCCCGCCCCCTTCCTCCAAACACACCCGCACCCACACGCTCACCAGACCAATCTGTTCCGGCACCTCACTGCTCCCCCCCCCCCCCCCCCCTTCCCCCAACCACGAACACCCACACACACCTTCACCAGATTTTCCTGTTCCGGCACCTCACTGCTCCTCCCCCCCCCCCAGATCTTCCTATTCCGGCAGCCCTCGGAGATCCTCGCGTCGCAACTCGGCGGACAGTGGTCCAAGCACGACGTCTTCTACGAGAAGCGCGACGACGGCACCGTCGTGCAGGTCGCCGAGCCGCCGCGCAAGCCGTGCCTCATGTGGGCCATCGACTACGGCGGGGCTGTGTCCACGGAGGAGCGCTGCGTCCGCGGCCTGTCGGTGCTGTGCCGCGAGGCGCTCGCGGCGCTGCGCTCGAGCCCCGCGGGGCTCGCCGTGGACTACGCGACGCTGCCCGACGGTGCGTTCACTGCGCCTTTTTGTAGAAAAGTTGAAGTTTGCTGCGAGTGATGCATGCTGCTGGTTTGTGGGCTTTGGTATGCATAAAACGTGTTTGTAAGGCGCTCGCGGCGCTGCGCTCGAGCCCCGCGGGGCTCGCCGTGCACTACGCTCTTTAACGGTAGTTTTAAAACAAATTGTATGGCAAACTGTCAACGCCTTGTTGATATCAAATCATATAAAGGGCGTCGTCATTTATATGGTTACCCGGTTACGCGACGCTACCCGACGGTGCGTCACTTCAAGACTTTTGTAGAAAACTTGAAGTTCGCTGCTGCAAGGGGCGTGTGCTACTGCTCTTACAGTGCGTCACAAAAGCGCATGTTGTAGACAACTTGAAGTTCACTGCTGCAAGGGAGCATCGTTGTCTGAGGGTATGACATGTGCTAGGGTCAGGGTTTGAGAAACATGCCTTGAAGCCGCTGCAGGCGGAGCCTCCAGCGCGACATGAGAGCACTTCTGGTGGAACGACGTAATGCTTGCGCACGACGCGCCGCATCCCTACGAGGCATGTCCAGATAACTGTAACCGACACCTGCTTTAACTCCCAGCGCCCGTCACCTACCTACCCCACCAGAAACCATACCTGTGTGTTGATTGTGTTGGTGTTTGCTGAGCTCACACTCGCGAACATGATGCTCTGCTGCCCCCATATTGATGTCGCTGGCGCTGCGGAGCACCTGTGAATGGAGCGCTCAAAACGGAGCGCCGCGCGTTTCAAACTCTAGCTGACTGACTCCTTGCCCTTTGCAACCTGAGCCCTAAGCAGCGCCCTCACCCAACTGTCGCCGTTGCCATGTCTCGAGCGCTGCAGTGGTTGTGGACCACCTGTGGACGGAGCACTTCACTTCGGTCAGAGCGCAGCGGCGCTCGCGCACGACGCTCAGATAACTGTGACTGACTCCTGTACCTCCTGCACCCATCGCAACGAGAGCCCTGAATAGCGCCTATTTCAACCATCGCCGCCGCCATCTCTCACGCACTGCGCAGTCGTCGCGGACCACCTGTGGACGGAGCACTTTGGGCAGAGCGCGGCGGCGCTCGCGCACGATGCGCCCTATCTAAGCGAGGCCAGCAGGGTCTACAGCAAGGCGAACAAACAGCCCGCGCGCGACCCCCTCGCCTTCGACGCTCAGGGCGACGCCGCCTTCAAGGAGTCGCAGCTGACGCCGGAGGCGCTGGCGGCGCTGCGCGCGTCCGACATGTACACGCAGTACAACGAGCTCGTGGCCATGCAGCGGTGGCCGGCGGTCGCGCAGTGAGAGCGGATACGTACCAGCCCCTGGTGGTGCTGCGCGCGGCGGACGTGCGCGTGCAGTGCGGGGAGCTCGTCGCGCTGCAGCGATGGCCTGTCACCGCGCAGTGAGAGCGGGCGCGCGCGGGGGAAGCTACCTACCTACCTGCCTGAGCGCGAGGTGATGCGCTTCACCTGCCGTGCATGGCGGCGGGGGGGGGGGGGGGGGGGGGACGAGACTTTTGCGCTGGCGTGCAACGCGAAGAGGGCACGGCGGCGCGGTGTTCTCATGAAGCGCGGCGGCAGCCGGCGGCACCTTGGCGCTTCCTGCAGGCAAGCAAGCAGGGAGAGCGCGACCTCACAGCTGTTGAGCGATGCCCATCTTCTGTTGAGGTTCGCGCAGCGCAGCGCGCAGCGCTATCACAGTGCAATTACTGATGCGCTGGAACTGCCATGAGTCAGCCCATTGTCCAACTCTTGAAGAGAGGGGGGAGGGGGCGTTCTCACCCATTCATGCACTGCACAAAATGCCCCTCGGTGATGCCGCAGGGAAGCAGGATGCGTCGTTCGCGTCATGCAGTCGCCACTGGCGTGCTCATTGCGTGCTGCTAGGCGCAGCACCGCGCGCGACTGTGTACACCACATCTGAGCGGCACAGCTGCAGTGAGGGAGCCATAATTGTCCCGTCATCCGCTCACAGATGGCTTCAGAGGTGATGGGTGAGGCGCGTCACACCTGCAGCTGTGGTGTTTAAGTTTCTACGTGTGGAGCAGCACGCCAATGCGCGCTGCATGCAACTTAGCGGTTGCGCCTGCCCCTGCCGGGGGAAGCACTTGTGTACGTACATGTGCGTACTGGCGCCACTGAGCCATGCTTCATCCACACCTGCATAAGCAGTGGCATCGTCACGCCAACAGTCCGAGCGTCAACTTCAACTTGTTGACATGGCGATGTCAGTGTGTGTCTACACTATAATGACAGGACTGCGCTCAATGGTTGCTCTGCTGTTTGAAGGATGTTTGTGTGCTATCTTGCATACATGTGCAAACATTCTCGTCTCCTTTGTAATTACCTGAAGCACAGTCCGGGCACCTTCCGGGGCGCATTCCCGGGCACGAAAAAAAACGTTTTTTCAGGCCTCAACAAGGAGAGCGCTGGGTAGCAGTTGCTGCTTCGGGACCCAAAGATGTCACGAGTCCTCTTCCTAGAGGCCTGAAGTTGATGTGCCGTCAGCAGCCTCGGACTGCTGGCGCACATGAGGGCCTGGGGGCCGCCGCCCACGGACGACATTCGGCAAAGCACGACGAGAGCGAGGTCTGTACCGAGCGCACGTTGCACAGCAGTGGAGGGTCTGCCTGCTCCTGCGCCACAGCTTGCACAACAGCAATAAGCGCGCAGCGAACCCGATTCCGCCACGCAGCAACTGGTACACACCCGCGATCGACATCATCGACATCGACGGCGCGCAAGCAGCAGCGCGGTGGGAGCGTTGTTGACATCTGCGGAGTAAAGGGCTCGTCGTTCCAGGACGCCAGCCTACCGTGGTGCGGAATAAAGGCTCGAGTGCAGCAAAGATGATGACCAAGCGAGCCGCCATCGCTGTAGCCTCCTTTGTGCTAGCATTGGCGCAACAGGCTAGGGGCGCGGACCCTTACTGTTTCTCTGGCACACTCTCCGAGGTAAGCATGTTGACATACCCTGCTATACTTGTCAGAGCAGTCTTTACCCTCATGGTAGAAGTCGGAATGGTTGTTTTTCTCTGGGGCTAGTGACATCGTGGCAGAGGAGCTGTGCTAGCTTCACTGGTCACCACTGGGTCACGAAAAGGCTACACATGCCTTTGCTGCACGCGCTGACATGCGTATGGCATATCAGATCAAATGCAAAGCGCAGAGAGGCTGCCAACTGGCCAGCTGTTCGGTGGTCTATACATCATATACATATATGCCAAAACAGCAGACGCCTGCAACCTACGGACCAGTTCACCCAGGAACCTCCAGCACCGCATGCTGAGGAATACGGTGCAGTATGCAGTCTGGAAATCAGAGCACCAGCGGTTCTTTGCCTTGCACACGAGGCTGTTCTCAAACTGAGCATGCTGCAACCAGTGACCTACTGTCTGGATGTAGTGCACGTCACTGCATGCGTTTCGGAAAGTTCAAGTGGTTGCCGTGCAGCAGGCTTCGTCGCAGCCCTCATCAACGCCACTTGACCGGTACTAGCACTGGTGAACAACACTGGCCGATACCAACATAGTGAGCTTCAATCAGTAACACCAGCGCGCTGCGGACGTTGCAGATGCTGCCCTGGTATCTACGTCACGAAGCACAAACTGCACACGCTCGGTGCTCAATGCACCGCGATGGAAAACTGAAATGCACCGCTGACCTGTGCATGCAGATCTGCTGCTGCCTAACCCTAACTCTAGGTGACACCTCGGAAGGCAGACAACTACGAGATAGCTACGCGCGACGGCGACTAGCGTGCCATTCTATGCAGCGCTACGCACTCGTACGCGCCATGCCTTGTGGCACCGATGCGTGTGCATCAGAATTCATTCCACTCAGCTCTGAACTGTACGTCAAAAGTGCCGCTACCGCCTCAAGCAGTGGCCGCACACCCCATTTCAAAGAACCAGTTGTATGTGGTCTTCATGGCCGCATCGCAGCACACCCAGGTCGCTCCGCGGGCTGTAGTGGTGATGTTTGTCGCTCTGCGATTGTGCATGCAACTCGCAGCATGGCGTGACGGCCAGCGTCGCGCGCTGGTTGGCCACCCAACAATGCTCAGCAATTCCTCTCGTCAATACATACTTTTCAACGTTCGTGCCGATAGGCGTCACGGCAGCGCTCGCACTCTCTAGCCGACCCTCGCCTAGGGCACAAAGAGGCTCCGCAGATGGTCAACAGTAGGATAACTCATACCGCAGTTGTACACTTCATTTTCACTACTTCGAAGTACATGAATGTTTTATTGCCTCTGCAATGCTTCGCGCCCACACCTTAACCCTAGCCCTAGCCCTAACCCTAGCCCGTGCTGCCGCTGCGCCATGCGCACCGCTGCTCGCTGCCGCGCAGGATGGCACCGCGTGCTGCCCGGGCACGTGCGGCAAGTGCGGCAGCGGCGACGCGCTGCACGGGTGAGCACTGCTGCAGCAACTGTGTGGCAGATACTGCACTGCAAGGGCCACGCTTCTTAGGGTTGGGGTTAGATATTCAGTCCAGGGAGCTCTGTCGCTGATCACGCTTTCGCCATGTAGCGTATGCTCAGCAATCTTATCCTACGCAGCTTGAGGAAGGACAGTATTGCGGAGTTGAAGTCGTGTCGTCCCGAAGTGATGCCCAGTGCCCAGCGCTCAACGAACGTCAGCCATCATGTGGCACTCCATTGGCCCTGTTTCACAAGCGGTTTGTTGCAATACCCTGCGGTTTCTGAGACGAGCGCACTGCCCTGGTCTCTTCCGTGGCCACAATACAAGGCGATGCAAGTTCAACTTCAGCTGTGCTGCAGCCAAATACCACAGAAAGCCATGCATCGAGGTACTTGATGTATGCTTGGGCACCCATATCCCCCCCCCCCCCCCGTGTTCCACAACAAACTGTTATGAGGCGTCAGGACAGACAATGTGGAGGAGGCGCCCCTAGGTTTATCTATGTATATCACCACAAGTCTGACCCTGCCTTGACCCCCACCACAAGTCGCCCCCGCCCCGTGAAGAACGTGGTTATGTATCACTCAAAACTCAAAGCCAGCACTTCGGCCCCCACATGTAGGATGTGGTACATAACTACTCCCCGAGCCACTGTACACGAATCGTCAGCATGAACACACTTAACAGGAACCTGCTCAGCGCTCAACGTCTGTCTCTCTCTTGTGCGCCCCTCGACAGGCTGCTGCGAGGCGCAAAAAAAGAGTGCTTCGAAGAGGCCGTACGCTCGCTGCCGCGGCCGTGCGACCAGTACGACCCCCCCTGCTACATGCCCGCGGCACCGGCAGTGGAGCCCGGTGACGAGGTGCCCGATGAGACGCCTGATACGAGCTACAGTTACGACACCACCGGCACCACGGCGGACGCTCCCAATAGCGACCCCTACTGCGTGGACGGCATCGTTGCAAATGTGAGTTGGGGTCTGTGAACTGTATGTGTACATGCTTCAAGATGTATACGTGTTGCATACTTTGTGAAGTACGTGCGCTGGTTATGACAGTTCTCTTGCCACACTGTTGAGTTGCGCTGTAGGTTGTCGCAAGCGCTGCCTAACCCTAGCGCTAGCCCAACACTACCGCCCCGGGGGGGGGTGTATGTTGGGCAACACCAGACGCGTCGATCCTTGCAATCGTGGACAAAGCTACTCTTTGATGTCCACGCCTGATGTCCCGTGAAGTGAGGCAAAGCAACGCAGACTAAAACAGGCTCTTAATCGAAATCTGAACCCGCGCTGCCCTGCGTCACCAGAGTGGGTCTATATGCTGCGACCCCGGCTGCGTTCTCTAGTGCGCAAAGCTGCTCTTCGATGCACACTGCGATGTCCTTTGTAGTGAGTTCAAGTAACGCCTACTAAAGCGGGCTCCAAATCTTGGTCCACGCTGCTGTGCATCAACAGAGCGGATCCATATGCTGCTACCCCGGCTGCACCCGCTAGTGTGCAAAGCTGCTCGTCTTTGCACACTCCGACGTCCCTTGAAGTGACATATAGTGATGCCTACTAACACAGGCTCTACATCCGCTCCGCAACAACAGAGCGGGTCCATATGCTGCGACCGCGGCTGCACCCTCTGCGGCAAGCCCAACTGCTCCACCGACGCGCTGGGAGCGGACAAGTGCTGCGGCGCCAAGATCAAGAAGAGCAAGCTCAGCTGCGACAAGCACACGGCGCCGTGCGCTGTCAACCGGGACAGGTGCGCATGGGGAGGCAGGATGAAGGTTTGGGTAAGGGTTAGGATCACGGTTAGGGGTAGGGGTAGGAATAGGGCTCTAAATACAGTCGGGCTCCGTGACATTGCACAGTCCATGACGTCGCAGGCTGCGCAGTAAGTAGGCCAGGCCCTGGTGGTCTGAGCTACAGGCTTGCCTTGGAGTCTAGCCGGTGTGCCGGAACCCTAACCTCAACCCTAACCCTAACGGTAAGGTGTGCTTATTGTGGGCCTGACCACCAGACCAGGACAGCTGCGCACGCGCCATTCGCTGTTGTGTGAGTGAAGTTACAGAAATGCGCACAGTGGCAGTCAATGCCGCCTGGCAAGAGGGTCACCTACTGATCATGTAAGCTCTGCCGCTTCAATCGTCTGCGCTGCTGCGATCCTAGCTCTAACCTAACCCCCATCCTAACCCTAACCCTAACTTCAACCCTGGCACAGGCCCTTCAAGGTGAAGCCCAACACCATCCGTCGCAAGACGATAGTGGGCGCGTACCCTGGTGGCTCCGCGGACATGACCCTCTACCAGCGACAGGCGGCGTACGGCATGCAGTTCGACGCACAGATGGTGTACATGAATGTGGAGGTATGTACTCACATACTGTAACATACATAAAAGCATATACAGGACATGACCGTCTACCAGTGCCAGGCCGCGTACGGCATACAGTTTGACGCACAGATGGTGTACATGAACGTGGAGGTATGTATGTATGTACTGTGACATACATATACATATAGGACATGACCCTCTGCCAGCAAGCAGGCGGCGTACGGCATGCAGTTTGACGCACAGATGGTGTACATGAACGTGGAGGTATGTACGTATATACATTTTTGTAGATGACCCGGTACCAGCGCCAGGCGGCGTATGGTATACAGTTTGACGCACAGATGGTGTACATGAATGTGGAGGTATGCATATACAGAAGTATAGAAGTATGCAACACCTCTACACGAAAGGCCCTTCCTCTGTATGCACGTAGAAATGTATATGAAAAACGAATCAAAAGATTGTTGAGCTCTAGGTGACAAGGGATGGTTAGCCGCAAGTGCCTTCCACCAATGACCGTGGTCGCCGCTGCTGCAGTCATTGGCCACGAGTCAAACTGTGCCACCATAACCACAGTAGGCAAAAAGACTTATGTGCGCAAGCTTTTTAGCGTTCGAGGCATGGGTGTTCAGTATGGAAAGGTCTCACGTGTTCGGCAGGCCATACATGTACAACACCTGTATGACGACTAGGTCTGGTCTGCACATTCGATTTGATCCTGTGCTTGAGATGTCTGAGCGTGTTGCGGTCAAACGGAGTGCTGCTGAAAAGGCCTCGCACTGTGAACGCGGAAGGCCGGCATGCCATGCACCTAAACCCTATCCCCAACTCTGACCCTAATCCTGACCACGGCATGCCTGTCCTCACATCTTCTCTACAAAGCTGATGTTGCCGCTAGCATTGTGCCTGTCAAGCAGCGTCAACTGCAATAGATGGGTCCTCAGCATGCCTATCCTCCACAACACCACAGTGACTCGAGTAGCACATCACAGTGACTCGAGTGGCACATTGTGTCACTGATGCCGTCGGCAGTTGACGCACTGCTGCTGCTGCTTAGGGTTAGGCTTAGGGTTGGGGTTAGGGTTAGGGGTAAGGTTGGGGTTAGGGTTACGGCAGGGCCTGCTCTGCAAGGACTCCAAGCTCTCATGTCAAATCTGATTGCCTTCTCCTGAACATATGCCCTGGCAAAGGATTGGTGTGAAATCTTCAGGCCACGCCTGCCATTCTGCCTTGTTGACTCTCACTATGTTTCTACATTTTTTCTATGATGTTTATAACCGGCTTCTCTTTCATGCATGCGCATCGCCCCCCCCAGGACATGACCTTCGAATGGCAGGTCAGGCCCCTGCTGGAGAGGGGGCTCAAGGTTCAGGCCGTACTGGAATTTTACGACAATCTCACGTGAGTACCGATGGCAGGACCTATTGAGTGATGCGCTGTGAAGTGTCAGCAGATCTGGAATGAGGTGCAGAGCCTTGTGCCAGCTGATTCTGACGCTAAACCCGACCCAAGTCTAAGCCTAATCCTAATCCCATTTGTGACCCTTACTTTTGCTTTAGCCGTAAGACTGATGCAAGTCCTACTTAGTATACTTGTGAATGGTCATTGAAGCCGCTACCTTCCATGAGTCAAGTGCACCCCAGAGGTCTTACCTTTGTGTATCGTTTTTTTATGCATGCTCGCACAATGCCGCAGCAACAATGCGGCTGGTGCGTACGAATGTTGAGGGTTAGGGTTGGGGTCAGGGCTGAGGGTAAGAGTTACCACTGTCGCCCCTGAGTCAAGTGCATCCCAGTGGCCTGACCTCTGTGTATCGTGTTTTGCTGTATGCGCTCGCACATTGCCGCAGCAACATTGCGGCTGGCGCCTACGACGACAAGCTGAAGACATTCGGAGCGGATGCCGCCGCAGACGGCAGAGAAGTTACCATCAGAATGCTCCACGAGTTCAATGGCGACTGGTATTCCTGGTGTGCGTTCTCCCCCGGCAACAGCGTGGCGCTCTTCAAGCAGGCGTTCGCGCACATCGTGCAGGTGCTGCGGAAGACGGGGGGCAACTTCAAGTTCCAGTTGTCGTACGCCGCCGTCAACGCCACCCCCGCCGGCTCCACCACCACCCTCAAAGACTTCTACACGGGCCTGGAGCCATATGTGGATGAGGTGAGGCAGCCAGCATGCAGGGTATGTAGGTATAGTAGGTATCACCCCTCCTGCCGTGTATACATACCATGCAGGTGAGTTCTACACAGGCCTGGAGCCATTCGTGGATGAGGAGGTGAGACAGCCAGCATGGGTGTGTGTATGTATATTACCCCCTACTGCTGTGTGTACATACCATTGCAGACTAGGCTGCTGCACAGGAGCGAACTTCACGATTGCGTAGGACACCCGGCCTCCCTTGGGGCCTTGAATAGCATGTGCAAGTCTACAGGTACATGCCGTGCAGCTGAGGAGGTTTAGCTGGGGTCGCGTATGCGGGCTGAGACACCAACTTGAAGTACCGACGTGGAGTGTCACGTGCTGAAGAGTGGATGATGCAGCGCCAGACCAGTCTCGCTGTGATTCTCTGCACGGGGCTACGAGTCAGTTGTGACCCTAGTTGTAACCCTAGTTGTGAATGGAGAGGGGCCTAGTTGCTCACATCACAGCTCCAGGCACGACGCGCAACAACTGCACTGTCCGGCAGCAAGCGCGGGCTTCTTGACACCCGGCCAGTGCACCACTTCGAAGAGCACATGAGAGTCACACCGGAGCGCCTGTTTGTTGCAGTTGGACAAACCTGCATTCGTACAGGTTATTGTGCGCATTTCAAATTTGCTGCATTTGGACCCAGGCCTGGTGCACAACGCTCCACATGACCATGTGCAGCGGCTGCAACAACGCTCAGTTTACTCATCAACCCTACCTACCTACCCTGTGCGTGCGGCAGATCTGCGTCTCTGCCTACAACCTCTGCGGCGTCAAGTACACCACCAACAGGTCCCTCATGACCGTCCTGGACCCGTGGTACAACCAGGTGAGCTGCTGCACGGCAGTTACAGCTGACAATTACATACAGTTACATGTACAGTTGCATATCTCGCACGTTTGGTCCCAGAACGCTGTGCCCAAGAGATGTCAAAACCTCAAAGGGATGAGATGTTACATTTCTCAGGAGCAGGCACATGTTTTAAAGGCACACCGCGGAGCGCTTCGTTCATCTCATAGCGCAGGATATCTGTGTGTGCTGGCTGACTCATTGAAACAACCTCTTGCATCCGCTCTGAGTATTGCAGGTGGCCTACTTCACGAAGGGCAAGGTCCCCTTGTGCATCGCTGAGATGTCAAGCACGGCACAGTGTGGCGGAAAGGTGGGTGTTTGAAACATGCCATCGATCAGCATCCTATGCGAGGCTTCAACTGTGTTCACAACTACAACTTCAATTATGACTTCCTAGCTCCCTCATCGTATCATGCACTTGTGCGGTCACGCCTCTGCTTGCACACTCTTCTCTGAGATGTTGAAGTGTGTGATTGTCATCAGCGACAAGGCCACGTATACACATTAAAATGGCTGTGATGCCGTCTTACAAGCTTACCAGCACACTCTTAACCCTAGCAAATGGCAAGCCGCCGCTTCCTGCTGCAGTTTGTCAGAAGCGCCTCCGTACAAGCATTGATATTGCGCAGGAGCTTGTGCTGCAGGCCGCAGCTCACCACGCCTCTGCAATGCAGCGCAGTGCAGAAGCCGCAAATTGGGCGACGCAGTGCATTCACTTTTCATTGCTCTTGGTACAGCGCGCAGGCGGCACATACCAGAGATGTCCACACATACATACGAATGCCTTTACACGCTTTGTGCGCTGCTGTTGTTGTCCGAGAGCAAATGATCCTCATGCCTGCCGCAACCCGTGTGTTTTGTCTCGGCGCAGCCCCAGTGGATCAAGGACACGTGGGCAACCCTGGCAACCAAATACACGCAGTTCCAGACTGTCAACTGGTGAGCTAGCAGACGCATTGGCAGTTAGTAGGGAGGGTTTGAGGGGGTAGGATTAGGGTTAGGGTTAGCATTAGGGTGAGCACCAGGTACACGCAGTTCCAGACTGTCGACTGGTGAGCCAGCAGACGCGTTGGCAGTTAGTTGAAAGGGTTTGGGGTAGGGTTAGGGTTAGGGTTACTAGTTTGGTTGGGGTGAGTCATCATCTAAATTATGTTGGCGGTCGCTCTCCGCAACAAGTACATCCAGTACAGAAAGTACAAGGGATGCCAGCCAGTAGCGATGCTCCCCCTTGATCAGGGGCGCGCACTGGGCTGCCGCCGTCATGTGCAACGCTGCTGCTGCCCTCCTCATCACTGGACGGTGTCGTCCCGAGAATGCCCCTGTTGAGCGATGCAACACTCTTTACTGCGTCCTGTGACAGGGCAACTGGACATTGCCGTCCCATTTGCTTTTGAAAGCCATTGCACAAAACGCAGTGGCAGCTGGCGCTGCAGCGCAGCAGAAGTTGGCCGCTTGTCAGACAAGGTGTTGCAAGGGCGGGGGGGTTGCCTCCAGCTCGCAAGGGGCTTCTGTCATTTCTGATGCCTCCTTGAAGCCAGGTTGCGTTAGAACTAGGACTGGGTCAAGGTTAGCAATGCAGGGCATGCTGGCTTGCCGGCGCAGTCCCGAGCGCAGGGTGTACCTCCTGTCTCGATTCTGCCACAGCGGTCAGGGCAGCAGCAGTGCTTGACAGAGCAGCACGGCTCAGCACCAAGTAGGCAAGGCAGCACGGCTCAGCACAAGTGAGGGAGAAGCGCTCAGTACCCATAGCAGAGCAGCACGGCTCAGCACTAGGTACCGCAGCAGCGCTCCGAACCTGGCAGGACAGCACGGCTCAGCACCGGGCAGTGCGTCTGCCAGTTTATGCCCGGCGATGACAGGCTGCCCTAACGCTAACCTTGCCCCTAAGTGCGTACTTGTCTTCAGAAGCTGCTGACGTGTTTATGCGGGGGATGTTGGGTGCTTTAGTGATTGAAAGATGGAGCAGCACGTGCTCGACAGCCATTGCCCGGCCCGTTGAATTCATAATTGCTGCTTTTCCATATTTCTAATGTTCTTGCTCACTGTCTTTCCTCATCCCGCTCCATGACAGGTTCCTTGAAAACAAGCCTGTGCTCCAGAGGGACTGGGATCTCAACACCCAAGTGAGACGAATATTTGATGGCCTCATCTAACTCTAACCCTAGTAATGACTTGTCCTTAGCCGTACGGCAAGCAGCTAGAAGTTTCACTTGGCAAACGGGCTGTGGCATTTCTTGCCAAGGCAGCTCATGTGCGTTGCCACTGCTGGTATTGAGTGTTTTTGTCATGGTTACTGCAATGTGAATCACCCGCTGTGCTGACGACGCTGAACGCAGCACTAACCCTAACCCCAACCCCAACCGTAACCCTAAACCCTAACCCTAACCCTACCCCTTCACAGCGGGTAGCAATGGATGAGTGCGCTAAACACCGCCAGAGTAGAACCCCAACCCTAATCCCAACCCTGACCTGACCCTAATCCTTACCCTTTAGAAAGCAACCGCGTCAACTGCTGACCATCACCCATCGTACCGTTCACCGAGCAACGGCGGTTCGGACCTGATGGCATGGATACCGTATGTATATGCCATGCGTGACCACCAGGATGCCAACACACTCATGCTTAGTGAAACGTACTTCTACTTGTGAACGACCTACAAGCAGCCCGCTCTTTGGCGCCACTTGGCGACTGCCCAGCTCTATCAGCAGGTGGCCCCCAGGTCTGCTCTCTACGCTAAAGCTACGCTGCCAAGGGAGGAGTTTGCAATGGCGATGCCGGCCACCAAGTTTGTTGACCAAAGCAAGGCTATACTGCCAAGCATACATGTCAAGCGCACGCTTCAGCGTCTAGCCCCTGCCCTACATGTTGACATGTGCACGACATGTTGAAGTGGTACTAGTCTATGCACGTCAGATGTTGGTGTCTTACAAACCTGTCTTCCATCTAATTCTTTTTTGCACAGGCGGACGTAGACGCATTCGTCGCCGGCTTCAAGAGCTTCAAGAAGGCGACCAAGGTGCTCACGGAGGGGGACGGCCAGACCCCCGCACCCACCTCCTCCCCTATACCTACCCAGCCGGCATCACAGATACCTACCCCAGTGACAACACAGATACCTACCCCAGTGGCAACACCCGTGCCCACCGCACCCGCCACCCAGTCTCAAACGGAGGCGACGCAGGGCGACGCCGTGGAACCGACGGTGGCAGTTACACAGCCCCCCTCAGCTACTGCGACTCTTCCACCAGCTCCCACGGCGCCGGTGGCGACGATGCCTGCCTCACCGAGCGAGACGCCAGTGCCGGTGGTGAACGCCACCGCGCAAGCGGTTGCGTCACCGTTACCAACAGAGCCGGTCGCCACCGCACCTGCCAGCGCGGAATCGACTGCGCCGCCGGCAGTGGTGCCAACTGCACCCGCAAGTGCGCCGTCGCCGTCGCCATCGGCACCAGTTGCCACGGCTCCTCCCAGCACGTGGCCGGGCTCACTGCCAGCAGCAACCGCATCGACAGCGCCATCGGCTGAACCGACGGCGTCTGCTACCACAGCAGCTCTGTCGACTGCGCCACCGTCGGCAGTGCCAACTGCATGGCCGAGCGCCTTGTGATGGGGCCTTGAGAGAGGGGCGGCGGCAGCGCTGGCAGAGCCGGCTGAATGTGCTGCGGTGGCCTCTGTTCGATGGCCGTCGGATGCGTTTGGAGCGCTCTCACGAAGCCGGCAGCAGCACCGGCAGCAGCAGCAGCAGCAGCGGCAGCAGCAGCAGCAGCAGCAGCAGCAGCGGCGGCAGCGGCAGCAGCAGCAGCAGCAGCAGCAGCAGCAGCAGCAGCTGCTGCTGCAGCAGCTGCTGCCAGTGGCGTCAACGACGCCAACCCGACTGGCGGCAATCGTGCCATTTCTTGGTTTTGCACGCTGCAGCCAGCGCTGCTGCAGCACGCTGTGCATGTACGCGCTAGATCGAGGTCAGATGCCGTGTAAAAATGTGCGCACCTGCGTGCCTCAGCACGGGCAGGAATAACGTGCTGAATGTTTTGTTTAGGGACGTGCGTGTGCAACCCACAGGCACGCACGCTGTTCGGTCTCTGCTGATACACAGGCTGATGGGACGGATCGGGGTTCTCTGAGTGATACTTGCAAACGTGTCCTATACAGTCCGTTGTGTGAACATGTGTGAAGAAGTGTGAACATGTGTCCGAAATCCTGAAGCTGGTCATGCGGAAAATCGGCGTGGCCGTCCCCCCTTTTGTTTCTGCGTGTCAGTTCCACTCACTGGGCCTTGGCCTGGAGGGGTGGGCAGCGTTGGCCATGTACCATAGAGCGGGCATGGTGACCGCATCACAACTCCTCAATGAAAAAACTGTGTTTTCACATTGCAGGTGGACCTCCGCATGTGTGATGTCTGGTTTGGTGATGCCTGCATGGTCAATGTGTTTTGAAAACAATGCTCCACAGCAGTGTTGACATCAAGCATGTGCCTCTACACTGCTGACATTCAACTCGTACACGGCGGTTTCACCGCAAACTTACATTGTGTCTCTAGAGGTCACATACCCGTGCCGTTTCTCTGTGCCTAGTGTCGTTTCTGTGATGCTGCTAATGGTGCCAGCTTGACAGCGCTGTCATACTTGGTCGATGGGTCAAAGGCAAGCGCGGACATGATTATTGTGACATGCTCGCACATCGCAAGCGTTATTTGTGTAGAACCTGCTGCATGTCAGTTTTATTTCTGGAGCAGGACGCTCAAGGTACCTCGTAGCCTGTGTTGCATCTGTCTTCTGAGCTTTTTGGTGCCCCAGCATGGTGCCCCAACAAGAACTGATGCGCAGAAGAAAAGCCTGTAGCCAGCGGAGCCGCTCGACGAGAAGTACAATGCTGTGATGCTGTACGGGCACATCAAAGCATCAATGCGGTGCAGGCAGCTGAAGGCCTGTACAAATGATCACGGAGATCGCATGACCATGACCGCAGTTTCAAATTGGTTCCTACAGCAGAGCAGCCTCCGAGGGAGGGGTGGCGAATGCCCAAAACTGCCTCGTTCTTGATGAAGACATTTGCGTGTCCTTTGTGGCAGGGCACACTTTGCTCCCAATCCTTGAATGCCATCAGAACCTCTTCTTCCAGTGATACTACACTCAGTACAAAAGTGCCTGTTTCGAACTCCCAAATTATCAAGCCTCCTTCAACGGCGCTGCATGTACTCGGAAAACTTGGCGACGAGCGAGCACAAGCTCTGTGCAAGCTAGGATGCTATACAAGGCGTAAGGCCGCTATTTGCTAGCCCGGCGCACCTGTCGCCGGAGAGTGGATCAACATTGTCGCATGGCCGTGGTCACACAACCGCCTTCCTGCGTGTAGAAACACGGGGCCTCTCGGCCCACAGGAGGCCCACGGGCCAGCAAGGAGACGCCCCACCACCCGATCCCGTGCAAGAGTGGTCCATTGTTCAAGTGCCAGGGCAGTGACACCCCACTTGTCACTGCAGCCTAACCCTAACAAATCTGCTGAAGAGGCAATCACTCAAAAGTGGCAACTGAATCAGTGGTGAAGTCTAGCAGGAGCAGCACTCGGTGAAAAAATGTGCACGCTGTGACTTGCGAACATAGACTGTTGATGCATGCCCAGGTCACCAATGCACAACATGAGCACACAAGTTTTTACAAGAAAGGGTGCAACAGACACAAGCCTTCGGGGAGCATTGCTGAAAAGATCAGTGCAACAACATCACATATGACAGGCATCAACTGTTATTGTAACTGCCAGTAGTGTGCAGTTCCCCCAATGAACTCCACAGCCGCATGCACTGCAGTACCTGAAAACATGCGAGCATCACATGCATGCATGCAACAGCATCCAGAGGTTGCTGCCCTTCCCTATCCTATGCAGTATAACCCAAAGGCAGGCACGTCCCCCTCAATGCTGTGTCCTATGCCCAAAGACAACCCGTATGTACGTGCTTTTCGTTGGCTGTTACTTTTCCGTTGCGTTGAAACGCCTGACAAGCCAGGGTCCCTCCCGCAGCAACCACACACAGGTGCGACTCCACGCGCGGACAATCAGTCTTCGTGGGAGACAGGGCCCATCAGCTCTGTGATCGCAGCTGTGCTACGGTCGCAGAGTGGCAGCGTCAGTGCACCGAGCTCAGCTCAACCCTTGCCCGCCACACATCGTCCGGTGCACAGACAGACGAGGTGGTAAAACGGGCGGAGAGATACGATGAGGCGGACTTGTGCTGCTGCAGTGGGCCTGCTGCTCGCCATCACCTACCAGCAAGCAAGTGCTGCTGATCCCTGGTGTCATAGGGGACTGGAGAATGAGGTAAGTGACACTCGAGGTCCGCTGGTGATTCCGGGTCGCCAAACTTTGAAAGCGCCTCAGATGATAGCCATACGCCTGGGTTCGGTTGTACGCGCTCCCACTATAAGCTTTTGTGCCGCGCATGCCGCACCTGACGTCAATTCATTGCTGCTTCATATCCCATATCCCTGACAGGAGAGCACGGCGTGCTGCCCCAAATCGTGCAAAAGATGCGGCGGCGACGATTGCCAGTAAGTGGTGCTCTATGTTCAACGAGATTTTGATTGCTGGTGACAGAGTACTTGTGTTGAATGCATGAGGGAGAATCGTCACTGGCACCTTTCTGCGCCTACAGATACACTGATTTGCATGGAATCGGCCATCGGTGGTTACTGTTTGTGGTGCCTGCAGACTGACTGAGTCTGTCAGTGAACAATTAACATCTGTATGTGCTGCGGCACTCCCCCATCGCAGCCTCCTGCCGGGCGGTGAGGAGCACTGCTGCACTTCCGCCATCCTCAACCACCAGCAGCACTGCACCGCAGCGGAGGCGCCGTGCATCATGGGGCGACAGCCTGAGCATCAACACACGCCGCCAATGCCGCCTGTGCCCATTGACCCACAGCCGCTGCCGCCGCCTCAGCCTGAGCCGGTCGATCCCCCATCTGGCGCCGATCCGTATTGCGTTGATTCCGTGCTGGTGAGCAACTTGAAGTATTGTGCGTTCTCATTGAAGTTTTGCGCCGTTGTCCGTGCAATGCTCTCAGCACATGTGCGTGTCGTCAGCCCAAGTACAAGTACTTGTACTTGCTTGCCAAGGGGGTTGCGGAAGCTCCCAAGTTTGTCTGGTGTGGCCCCCAGTGATGCATCAAGCAGCAGCTGCTGCTGCTGCTGCTGCTGCTGCTGTTGCTGCTGGTGCTGCCGCCGCCGCCGCTGCTGCTGCTGCTGCTGCTGCGGCTGGTGAATGCATCAGGCCTAGCGCTGTCTGACTGTCGCTTACTGAGATGCAGCAATCAACAACAACTTTCATAGCGATACTCACTGCACCATTCGCTGCCCCCCCCCCCCCCCCCCCCCCCCCCCCGCCCTGGGCTACGGCAGAAGGGCAAGTTCTGCTGCGACCGCAGGTGCACCAAGTGCGGCAGCATCGACTGCGCGCTGGACCCCATGGGTGCAAACAATTGCTGCCCGCGCGACATCAGCGCGAGCCAGCGCTCGTGCGACTACCACGGAGCCCCGTGCGTCATCGACGAGAACAGGTGCGCCATCGTGCATACCTACATACATAGCCATGTGGTGGCTGCGTCGCTTGGCTGATGTCACTTCTTTAGAGTCCATGGCTCTGCGGAGCTTGCCGTTGCTTCTTTGCGTGACTGATAGTCTATTTGGCTCTGTGACAAGCATGGAGCCCCGTGCGTCATCGACGATAACAGCTGCGCCGTGTGCATGCCTACGTACAAAGCCACGTGGTGGCTGCTGCGCTTGGCTGATGTCACTACTTCAGGGTTTACGTCTCTGCAGAGCTTGACAATGCTTCTTTGAGTGACTCATGTCATTACTATATGGCTCTGCGACTACCACGTGCCCTGTGCGTCAAGGCTGAGGGTTAGAGTCAGGGCGAGCGCGAGAGCAGGTTCTCGCGGAATGGCCCTACGCCAAGAAGGGCCGCTTTATAAATAAATTATAGTGCTCACGGTGGTTAGGTTAGTGTAAGGGTAAGCCATGGCCCAGTGGGCCACGCAGCTACTGAATCACTCAAGAAGGTCCGCTCTGTAACGTCTACAAACTGCGCAGCCAAGGCCCACATATATAGAGCTCTACGATCTTCTGATTCGTTTTCATACAGCTACTGACAGGCTTGAATTCATTGAAGACGGCATGAACTCATGAAACGTGGGCATCAACGCCGGAGCTCGCTGTATGTGCGTGTGCGCCTTTTGCGCGCGGCAGGGCTTCAAGCGCAAGTGCTCGTGGACTTGCATCTGCAGGACGCTAACAAGGGCCACTCTCAAGTGCTCACTGTGTGAGGATGCATTGTAGAAGATGATGTGAACACAGGGAGTCGCTGTGTGCTGTGCCTTTTGTGCGCGACAGGGCTTTTTGACATTGACGGCGTGGCTCAACGCAACAAGTGCTGTTTTTTGCAGCTACAAACTTACACGTTGAACTACTAAACTGACACGTTTGCCATGTGTAAGATGACATGAACGCTGTAGCTCACTGTGTGTGTGCGTGTATGTGCGTGTGTGATATGTGTGCGCCTTTTGCGTGCGACAGGGCTTTTGACATTGATGGCGCGGCTCAACGCGACACCGTGGTTGGCGCACTGTTTGGGGCGAATACGAGTCTCAAAGAGCGCGAGCATGACTGGCACGTACGCTTCGACGCCATCCTCATGTACCGCCGCGTACAGGTGCGACGGCAATACTTCAAGTACTTGAAGTAAATCATGTAGGTACCGCCGCGTACAGGTGCAACAGTAATTCTTCAAGTACTTGAAGTATGTATCGATGGAAGAATGTATCGATTGTGGCACGTCCGCTCTGACGCCATCCTCACACCGTCGCGTACAGGGTGTGTTGAATTGCTGGTGAAGTGGTAGGCTGTGTTGACATACCATCATACGCGCAACCGTGTTCTTGCCACAAGTACATGGCGGCACTCCGGACGTACTACGCCCTGTGTTTGCTCATGTTTTATAATAGTGCACACGGTCATGTATAAACTTTACACCATATCCGCAAGCAGCTCTTGACATCACACTTACCTAACCCTAACCCTACCCCTAACCCTAACCCTAACCCTAATCCTAGCCCCAAACCTAATCCTATCGCACACAGGACGTGACCATGGCCGACATCAGACCCTACCTGAGGGCGGGCAAGGACATACAGCTCGTCATCGAGTTCCAAGACAACCTCAGGTGAGACACACTGCGCCACAGAGCTGGCACTGGTACAAATAGAAGCCCATCTGTAGTTGGCTGGTGGTCAGTGACCGTTTCATAGTGTATACAGCGCATGTGTAACACGTTTGACACAGCACATTGTACACGAGTTTGCATATTTTGCGTTTTTCCGCCCCTCAAGCGGAAGTAATAAAAAACTACAGGTCAAAAGACGGCCAAGCGGTTTGTGCACGTGCTCATGCTAACCCTAACCCTAACCCCAAGTGATGGCCATGTCGCTGTACACTAACATGCATACACAGTTTTATACACATGTCCACATACGTACATGTATGCATGCGCGTTTGAACCTGTTTGTACGAGCATACATTTAAGACAATCAGTGCGTCAGCTAAGTATGTAGTTTTGGAACAACCTCGGGTACATCAGGGAGCTGGCACTAGCCCCCAAGGAAGCCAGGTTCTGTTATGTGCGCAATTGTACATAGAAGCAACAGTCCCACTAAACAATACCCATGACGTGATTATAGTCATAGCGCCAATAAAATTCAAAGACGGTGCAGCACTGCCCGAGATCCATTGGCCTTCGAGAGCTGCACTTCAAAGATAGAGTTAGGTTTGAAGGTTGCGCTAGCATCAACATCAATACCAGGGTCATATGAAGCTTGTACTACCATGAAATGATAATGCCACAAACATGACATACTTGTGGCAGAAGCGCTGATCCTCTGTGTGACACTGCCCATCTCGCGCGCAGCCACATTGGCCTTTGAGCACTGCCCTTCAAGCAGCAACATCCAGGTTAGGTTTGAAGATTGCGCCAGTGGTCAACTTCAAGCACAGGGTTACATGAAGCTTTCACTATCATGATTTGACTATGCCGCAGACATCAAATACTCGTGCCAGAGGCGCTGATTCTATTCGCAACACTGCCCACCTTGAGCGCAGCCACATTTTGAGCGGCAAGTACGACAAGCGCCTGCGGAAGTTTGGCGCGGCAGCCAAGAAGGACGGCAGGCTCATCAACGTCAGGATGCTCCACGAATTCAACGGTGGGCACTGGCACAGTTTATTATTTTGATTGAGGTGCTACTTGTCAGTATCATGCTCCGTGAGCAGTTTGGCAGTTGGTGACTGAGGGCCCCTGTTCCGCTGAGCGCTGCCCACAGCCGCAAACGCGCTGCCGAGTCACACGTGCGCTGTATGAGTTTCCCTAGCACAAATAATGCTCAACACTGATGGTACTGCGCCCTCGCCACCGCCCAGCAGCTGCTCCACGCGGCAACCAAAGCTTGGCAAACCCCCAATCCTACTGTAGCACCAATCTCTGCGCCATGTGACAGTCATGTGATCACCTGCTAACCTTACCCCTGACCCTAACCCTAGAAATACAACCCTGCCAGGTGATGAGTGATCAGATTTGCATGGCTTCCCCACCTGACACCGCACCACCTCAACCTCAATATGCTATACTTCAACTGCGCAGGCGATTGGTACGAGTGGTCCGCCTTCAGGAAGGGCACCACGAACAGCATCGAGAAGTTCAAGGATGCCTACCGGTACCTGGTGAACTTGCTGCGCGAGACGGGCGGCAACTTCAAGTTTCAACTCTCCTACAGCTCCAAGAACGCGAGCGGCAACGACACGCCGCTGAAAGACTTTTACGAGGGCTTGGAGCCCTATGTAGATCAGGTATGCAACATCTGTGAGGTCAGACGGCGCACCTTACTGCCATGCATGATTCTGTTCTGTCACCCTAACACTGCAGCTCCTTGTGTGCGGTTCCTCATCGTGAGGTGGCTGCAAACGCTGTACTCCCTGAAACACAGAACATTATCATATGGCGAGGCTGCGTTTAGGATCAGAGTTGGGGTCGGGTCGAGTCGTGGTCACTGAGCGCGCCTTGGCTGAAGAACGAGCCAATCGCAACCCCGGTCACTAGCTGCAGCGGTGAAAGGGGCTCGGGCACAGCTGCATATATTTGACAGCAGCACTGCTCGGCTGGCTGAGCGTACTATTAGGTATGTAGCAGTTGCTTTTAGCTGCCAGCCTGCATGTGCGCTGTGAGCACACGCTTTGCATGGACATCAGATCCGCATGCCTTGCTTATTTTTACAGGGTATCCGCCCCGCCAGCGGAAGTATATGAAGTACTCACATCATGCGCGTACTCTTATGTTCCGCTGTCACCATTGGTGACCACAACTTGCATGTTTTCTGTGAGTGTGTAATGGCCTCGGCTGAAAGACACGCGCACCCTCTTCTGCTGCTGCAGATCTGTGTGTCGGCCTACAACCTATGCGGCACACAGTACGAGGTCCCCAAGACACTGGTGGAAGTCCTCGACACGTGGTACAGCCAGGTAATGTACAGCACATCACTACAATTCAGTCCCATATCTCCTCCACGATATGTCAGCAGATGGTGTGTGTGTGCGTGTGTGTTAATGAGCGTGTGTGTAAATGTGAGTGGAAGTGAAAGTAT